>CM060906.1:26613750-27227500 GCA_030737815.1 Allium fistulosum
AGTTTGTCAACGAGGGAGAAGTGACAACTTTTTTTTATATATAAAATAATATATATAAACAAGAGGAGAAAAAACGCCTTTCTCCAGTGGCTAACACAAAAGGCGGAGCATATGAAGGACATATACTCCCCGGACCAAAAAAGATAAAATAAAAGCAGAAAGACCTCAACCAAAGCCGTAGCAAAAAGCAACAAGACTGCTAGGCCGGAACAACAACAAAAACAGAAAAACAGCCCACCGACAATCACCAACCCGCCTTAACCCGAAGGTATAGGCCAGACCTCCAATCTCAGCCAAAAAAGAGAACTAATCGAGCTGCAGCAGAAAAAACAGATCCCTGAGCAAGGATAGTCCCACTGTAAACCAAGAGCACCACGAAAAACTCCGACACAGATCAACAACAAGCAGGAAACCCTATATACCCGATCCTTGGACGGCGAAGGAGATAACGCCACATATCAACCAAAGAGACAGAGAACCCAATCCAGGACAGGACAAAAACATGCAAAGAAGAACCACCATCGAAACCACAAAAGCAAGCACCAGATACAGCCAACCTATGCACACTCCCGAAAAGGAGCGGACAGAAAACCTGAAAAAAAAACCACTAGCGAACGCATTAAAACCAAAAAAGGGGGGAGTGCGAGCAAAGGGTGAGGGCCAACGCTAGAGAGAAGGACATCAACCAACTCCCTGTCTAGTAGACGACAGAGCATATGAAATAGACAGAAGACCCACCAGCCGACCGGATCGGTGGCTTATGGTTTCCCTGAATGGTCTACCACGGAAAGCCAGGAAGACGTCATTCCTCACACGCCGAATAACGGACGGAGGATCCATAGGAGTGTTATCGAAGATAGCCTTATTCCGCGCGCACCACATATGCCAGCAAATAAGACAAGGAATCAAGCGGAACACGATAGAACGAAGAGATTTCCCAGTAATTCTAGCCCACCAGGAATGCGATTGATGATCCATAATTAGCCCAAGTGCAAGTTAGAGATTTATATAAAGAGTTTACTTGTATAAAATAAAAGCATACAAATGAGGGAAAAACTCATTCCATTTTGTGACATAGGCTCACAAAGTATCGTTTATGTTATGAATCATTAAAGCTAATGTTATTCATATCAGTCTTATGTCTGACTTGAAGTTTATTTCCCTTAAATTCTCAGATGCTCGTTTGAATAGACCGAAAGGTTTAGAAGATTTTCATGAGGTAGATTATTATGTTACTCAAATTATTATAAAAAATTGTCGTAATATAAATTCATGGTGAAGTGTCCTATAACGATCATGTAATGTTATGTTATATATTATATTTTCTCTATGCGATGAAAACATGGGTAGTCCAAACTATTTTAATGATGAACTTAATTTATTTTAGGGACTATTGCTCTTAATCATTTTATCGTATGTATGAGTAAAAGATCTTGTTACTTGAAAACCGGACTAGAGTAACTGCAGTACTCTGGTATTCATTTTCGATTCTCATAAATGAGGCATGTTAAAATATTCGGTTTGAGTGTCAAAATATAGAACTTAATCAGAATTATCATGTTAAAGTCGAAGAAATCACACAATCAAAACCCTATGCCATGCTGGAACGTGAAACAGATTTTTTATCTCTCAAAAGTCCAAAACCTCGGCACGTTGATTTTGACACGGACGAGCTCGCCAAATTAAGGCAAGTAGAAAGACGTTAACTTCTTATTAAGGTTTACCGTGTTTCTGAATCATCAAAAATGATGAAATGGGAAGAATTTTGCACTATCAATCATTTGATTAAAGCAGGAAACCCTAATTTCTTTTAGAAAAGTATAATAATGAACCGAAGTAGCTAGGTATGTTGGCAGCGTTGTATCCTAGTTTTCAATCTAGTAAATGTTGTTACCATATATATATATATATATATATATATATATATATATATATATATATATATATATATATATATATATATATATATAGAGAGAGAGAGAGAGAGAGAGAGAGAATCACAATTACAACTCATAAACTCCTTGTTATATCCCAATGTATTTGGGAATTACAGTTAATAAACTCCTTGTTATATCAAAATGTATTTGAGGGATTTCCGGCTTTACAAATAAGAACCAGATTTTTCAGATTCCCAACAAGTCAACAACGTAACTAAAATATCATCTACAAGCAAAACCTAGTTATATGATCAGAATTATAAATTGGTGCTGATGGTGCCTACTGCATGCATGGGTCGGTGCACCACCTTCTCCTTTCTGATCTCATGCTCGCATTCACATTGTACCTATTTCTCAAGCACATATATATGTAAATATACTGCCTTTATAAAGTCTGGACAAAGTTGGTAGGCAATGTGTAGGATAGTATAGTGGAAGTTTTATATGTATATATACATATGTAAGTAAAGTTGTGGTTGTCTTCCCTTTTAAGTTGTGGACAATACCCAATACTAGACTCTCCCCTTTATTTTAGGGCACTTCAATCATTCTCTTCTTCTCCTTCTACCTACCTACCATATTATATACATTTAAGCGATAAAGAGATGCACAGACTTCATTCTAGGTGTACTAGTGTGTGGTGATGGTTAAAACCTGCTTTATGCATACACACACATGGATATACATGAAATATGCATATTTTTTCAAAAATATATCGTAAAAGACTGAAAATATGTTTTGACTTTTTATTTATACCCCAATGATGAAATGTTTGCGTTTGCGGCTATAGATAGGACATTCATTTCTTGTCAACTGATTTTCTTCCAAGTTTTAGATTCCACTACACTGAATTCCACTAATTAAAAGATATTTTTTACCCAAAGGTACAAGGACCACATAAAGATTGTAATAGACTAATAATACTAATTAGGAGGTTATGTTTAATATCTATGATCAAATAAGTCTGCTTAATTATAATTTGGCATTCAATCTTGGATATGACATGGACATCTACCATTTATGATTAAGTTGTACCGACAATGGCTCAAAAGGGACACTTCCATGATACACATTGATAGTTAGTGACATAAATATCATCAATGATTTTGTGCAAATTTTACATGATAGCAACCCTGCAAATTGTACATCAATCTATAGTTAATTATATGATGCTTTTGTTTGCGATGAAAGGGACACACGAAGGGGCATGGAAAAAAGAACACAAAAAGGGAACAGCTTGCCAAAAGGGGATGCGTTCTTATGTTAAAAAAATGAACATTCTGAAAAGGACATTGAGGTGAAGAAGAAGATAAAAAAATAGTTTATAAATTGAAGAAGAAAAACCATTTACCAACCGTTCATTTTGATGTGTCCGTCTTAGATAGCAGACACGTTTGAAGTGACGCAACGTGAACTGGACAAAAATCGTCTGCACATGCATCCATAGATCTGCATTCTTTAAATTTGAGAAGAATACAAAAAATTATAACCGTATACCTTGAAATTCAAATTATAAGAGATGTTCAAAAATGGTATAAAGAAATTTCATATCTTTTGTATGTGTAATCATATTTATCAAAGAAGTTAAACAGGAGTGGTGATTGAAGTCATAAGTAATACTAGAATATAGCAAAAAAGGGAACAATGGAAGGGCAAAAGGAGAATAAGGGCTTTTGTATTATTGCGGATATGGGAATATTTGGTGAATGAGCTTTATTTACATGTACTTTTTTATGCTTCTAAAGTTGAGAAGAATGCTTGGTGTGCAAAGCTGCGCAAGGATATTCTATAAATGTAAAGAAACTAATATGAATTCTTATATAGATATTACCTTTTAGGGTAGGCTAGGCAATAAGCACTACGTTAGATTTGGGCCCCTGCAATACCAACCATTGTTCAGATTTAAAAATCCTTATGAACTCGTCTAGTTTTGACTGCTTAATCTGAAATCATCTAGTTACATTGTCCAGATTTAATGAAGCGATTCATCTATTTACATGGTATTTTTTTTTTAACAATAAGAGCATTATTTTATTCAACAGAGTACTCATTTTAATGTTTCAAAAGTTTGAGTCTATAACATCTAGAAGTTTAGTCTAAAACATTCATAACACTTAGCGTTTGAGGTAGTGATCTTTGACTATATTACGTGCATTATGGCAAACATTGTGTATTTTTCGTTTTACTAAGTTAATAATTTATATTGTATGCTAACTATTTATTACCATCTTATTTATTTTTTGTTTTTTTTATAATTAATGAGATTGAAACATAAATATATTAAATCAAAATTTTCTATTTATGCTTTTGATTTATCAATCCTCGATGAATATGAAAGACAAAATAAATATCCAAATTCATCTGTATCCACGAATACTAATATCCAAAATTGATTTCGAATGCAAAATGCATCCATATATCCATGGATGTTGATATCCAAAAATAATTTCGAATGGGTAAAGTATTCATTAACAGGCTCAAGTGGTGTATCACAATTTTTTGCACTTACATACTGGCACATACTACATTCATATTTATGTTGTGCCAAATGCAAAGGGACAACGTTTATGCCTGCAAAAAATATTCATCCAAAAACAAAGCAGGAAAAGAAACAGATCCAAGTTTCTTAGATTGAAACAGCCAAAATAAATAGAAAATAACATGAACATGATTACAAAAGTTAAATTGTTACAAACAAAGCAGAAACATAACAGCGTGTGAATCAGAATGGTAAACAACCACCTACCTCTATTATGAGATTTACCAGGAAACCCACAACAAATTACAAAAGTTAAATTCAATTTTCTCCTCTACATAATGTTACAAATTTTCATGTGTACAATAATACAATGAAAGCATGGGTGGTTCCACAGTTAGCACTCACATTCAAGATTCTCATTGCATAAAATACAAATACATCCTTCTCTGCTTTTCAGAACAAAGATTATAAATACAAACATCAATAAACATTCTGATGCATGAAACATAAAGCTTGATAATAGAGACAATACTGATATCTTACAGCCCGAGAAACGGACATTGCTTTCTTGCATGTTCTGGAATGAGTTTTGCTAATATATCAGGTGCAACTCCCTTCAACTCTGTAATACAGTAATATATATAAAATAAAGACAGAAATATATGCAACTGTGAAGAAGCAAACTATTAGCTAAAAGTTTAATATTACCATGTGGTTTGAAGTTGAAAAGTGGTGGCAAGAACCGCCCATTAGGTAACCGAGTATTTGGATCTCGAAGCTCATTGAAAAATGGGTGAATTAATGCATCCAGCTGCAATTTCATACATAAAAAGAATTGTTACAGTTCAATTCTTTCATTTTACTATACCATCACAAGGAAAAAGAAAACGAACTATAACTTTCTTTTCAATAAATTTAATACTGTTGACTAACTGGAAAGCCTAGACTTATATATGCCATTTCTTGATGTAAACATAAATGTCGATATGTACTAGCAGACATTTTTACAGCTCTTAATTTCTAAATATCTTGGTACGAATGAAAATCTTAAAATTAATATACTCACAGCAGTGCATCGCAAGTTAGGGGAGTACTGAAGAAGCCTCGAGACAAGGTCTACAGCTTCTGGTGGCATTCTTTTGTGAAATATCTAGTACAAAAACATATTAGTCAAATTTGGACCTACTCGATAGAGGGATGAATCATGAGTGTGGCGACGTATGATACCTTGTGCCATGGGTGAGCTTTGATTTGTGGAAATTTGAATTCCGTGTAATTAGGGTTCATGCACTTTATTTCTTCTCTAGTAGGGGTACCCAAAATCTATTGAAGGAAAAAAAAACTAAGCATGATTCCATGATCCAACAATATAAAGGAATAAACTCAGTGCACTCTCTGCGACACGATGTTCTGAGAGCGGTTATCTTTGCCTTCACCTCAGGATTTCATATACAACATAAAGGAACAAAACTAGGATTGTATCCAAAAATAAAGAAGAAAAATTCAGGATTTCCTATCATAGATACAAACTGATGAACTGGGTTTCCTTTGCCTTGACCTCAGGTTTACCTTTGTGCGAACAATTTAAATAACCAAAAAGAATATAAGCAGGACAAAATTACCTTGATTATTTCAACAAGCTGATCTACTCCACTCTCACCAGGAAACAGAGGCTGGTAATAGGAAAATGAGTCAAAGTTTTGGATAATTTAAGTATTATGTAGATAATTTGCAGTACGTCAAGGATAAAATATTTGCAACATCAACCTGTCCAAGCAGGAGCTCAGCTAGGACACAACCAGCAGACCAGATATCGATTGCTGTGGTATACTCTGTAGCACCAAATATAAGCTCGGGAGCTCTATAGTATCTTGAGCAAATGTATGAAATATTTGGCTCTCCTTTCACCTTTAGAAGCAAAGGGCAAAAAGGGAAAAAAAGTTTTTAATGATAGTAGTAGTAATTTCATACCACTAAATCCCAAGGATTAGCAGCATACCAAAACTTTAGCACTTCCAAAATCACACAATTTCAACTGGTGGGTATGCGGGTTTACCTGTAATATTTAGAAAAGCTTGTGATATTTATTTCAACCAATTAATGAAATACGTTAATGAATTATGAAAATGACAACTGTCAAATACAAACATCGCAGAACATGTAGACTTACCAAAAGGTTTTGTGGTTTGATGTCCCTGTGACATACCCCAATGGTTCCATGGATGTAAGCCAATGCCCGACAGATCTGTTAATATATAAAACCACATGAGAAAAAGGGTTTAATTGACCAGGAGTTTCCATGTGTGTTACATGTGAAATCATAACTTATTATTTTACATTAAAAAAAATGGATATCCAAGATCAAACTTCAGTATATTCAAGCAAATGTTAGCCAACGATAATATTGAATAATTACCTGATAAGTATAGAGTTTGACATATATTATCGGCATGCGTTGACCCATTTTGGTGTAGTGCTTGATGACCCGATGAACAGTTTCGGGTACATATTCAAGAACCAGATTCAAGTATAGTTCATCCTTCTCTGTTGTTGAGAAAAAGCAATGTCTTAAAGCAACAACATTTGGGTGATCTAGAAGTCGCATGGTCTGCAGCTCTCGATTCTTGTATCTCTTGTCTTGAAGAACCTTTTTTATTGCAACCGTTTCACCTGTCTCAAGGCACTTCGCCTATAAAAGAAAAAAGAACCATAAAAATCAAAAACTGAAGTAGAATACTGGTTACATATGTATGTACGTCCATGTATGGATATATATGTGTCTACACACACACGACACATGGATGTGTGTGCGAGTGTGCACGTGATTGCATGAAAACATACTAAGATGCAATATATAATTGGATAGACAGCGTATCATATCTATATAGATATTTTTATGGTGGGTCCTTGTTTAAAATGCATTTGTACCCTAAAAAAGGGATTAGTGTTGTTTAGCAAAAGACCCCATTTTTTAAAAAGGGTTGACTACAAATTTGTCACCTTGCATTAGTTGCCAGAATGGTGCACTACATATAGGAACTGAAACTATTGCAAAATCAATGTCAAAAAAATGCACTTAACATAAGTTGCATGCACGAATAAAAGAGCAAAGAGTATACAATTTATAAGAACTATAATTGTACAATGTAAAGAGTAAGCACTTGACAAAATTATTTCTAAATAAAGGTGCAAAATGTATGAACTTTTACAGGCTTTGGAGATAAAAGTGCAAACTGTATACGTAAACTATCAAATAAAAAGGCCAATGATATGCAGTTTACAAAATTAACTCAAAAAAGTGCAAAGAGTTCGCCTTTACATGTTATCTTTAGGCTTTTAAAATAGAAACATAAATTGCATGTACTTTACAAAAACACATGCATGGAGTTAAAAACTATGGAAAAATAAATGAAATGTGCATACTGTATAAACTCAAAAATCAATAAATAAAGCACTAAAAGTACACAAAATAAATTAATAAACATGTCTTGAAAAAATGCATATTCTATAATATGACTCTTTACCATCTAAAGGAGAAAAAATAAGCTTCGAAAATACAAGTGCATATTGTATGCACTTTGTAAATACCTGCATAGATTTTTCATACAACTAAAAAATATGCAACCTATGCACTTAAAATGTGAATATTGAAATATTTATCACCAAAGATACACATAACCACCATATTTTATAAGTCATATTTTGTAAGTGTGTATTTTATTGCACCTATATACAAACTAAAAGAGAGAGATATAACATTGTATCTGTAGTTGAGGCTTTGATGCATACCACAAAAAAATTGGTGGTGGTTATATAACATTTTTTTGAGGTATGGATACATGTGGATTGTAAACTTTTTTAGTTGTTTTCATATCTGAGCTGCTAAAAGGAAATACATATTCATTGAAGACTACATGTCTGCTGATGAATATCCTTCCCTTATCATCCAAACACTTGTACCCTTTTTGGTTGTTAGGATAACCCAAAAAGGTACATGGTTTTGATCTGAAATCTAGTTTGTTGACATTATAAGGTCTTAAGTTAGGAAAGCATAGGCATCCAAATGGTTTTAGAGCATAATAATCAGGTTTGTTCCCAAATAGCTTTTCCATAGGACTTACATCTTTTAGCACTTTTGTTGGTAATCTATTTATTAAGTATACAGCTGTATAAAAGGAGTCTGGCCAGAATTTTATTGGTAAATGTGCTTGTGCTAAAAGTGTAAGTCCTAGCTCTACTATATGTCTATGCTTTTTTTCTATCAACCCATTTTGCTCAGATGTGTAGGGACATGAGGTTCTATGTATTATTCCCTTAGTGTTAAAGTATTTAATGAGGGGCTTGAATTCAGAGCCCCCATCAGTTTGCATAATCTTGACATGATGTCCTATTTGCTTTTCAACTAAGTTTATAAAGTGTAGTACTACATTGCAAGTTTCAGACTTAGCTTTTAGCAAATATATCCAGGTATATCTAGAATAAGCATCAATAAAAGATATATAGTATCTATAACCATAATCAGAACTTATTGGAGCTGGACCCCATAAATCTGCAGCAACTAATTCAAGAGGGTTAGAATATATAGTAGAAGAATCATTAAATGCCAATTTGTGACTTTTGCCCATTTGGCAATAAGTACAGATATAAGGATTAGAGATATTCCCAACAGAAACTTTGTTTTCATTGAGTACTTGTTTAACAACAGTTACATTTGGGTGCCCCAGCTTGTAGTGCCACAGATCAAAGTTACTCATATTTTCCTCTGTTTGATTCACCTCAGTCAAGTTACAACTATTTTGTGGTTTTACAGTACTGGTAGAGTTAACAAAATTGAATCTGTAAAGGCCTTTATCTGCATCACCCTGCAAAAGAGTTTCATTAGTCAAGATATCTTTTACAAAACAGTATTTAGGAAAAAATTCAAAGTAGACATTGTTGTCTCTTGCAAACTGTGAGACTGATAAGATTCTTTTTTATCTTTGGAACTCTAAATAAATTATTCAAGAATAACTGCCTGGCACCTTTAATATAAGTTCTGCCAGTATGAGTTATTCTAATGCTCTTACCATCCCCCATGGTAATTGATTGTTTACCTTTATATTCTTTGTTTCCAAGATTGAAATTGTCTAGATTGCTTGTTAGATGGTTTGTTGCACCAGAATCTGGGTACCATGCTTCGTCTTGTATGTGTTCTGGTTTAGTAATCTGATTTCTGCTCATATCTGACTGCCCACCTTGATCTTGTTGTGCTTGAGCTAAGTTTGCACTAGGATTGCCATTTCTCTGACCATTTGAACTTTGTCCTGGTACGTAGTTTAGATTTAATCTAAAATAGCATTTAGCAGCAGTATGTCCTAATTTTTCACAGATTTGACATTTTGGTCGATTGTTGTTGGTCCATCTTCCTCTGCCTCTTCCTCTTGTAGACTGGCTGTTTCTTTGTGAATTGTGATCTGATTTGTTGTTATATTGGTTTTTGTTCTTGGAGTTTGAGGCATAATTGGCAGATATATCCATTTCATTGGATTTCTTATACTCAATTCTTCCTTCATGAGAAAGGAGAATTGAATGCACATCCTCAATTGAGGGTGTTAGTCTTTGTGATGATATGACAGCTACCACGGCTTCATATTCTTCACTTAACCCACTTAACACAATTAGTACTTGTTCAGAAGTAGGAACTTTGTGACCTGCTGCTTCAAGAGTATCACATAGAGAGTTTATCTTTGTTAGATATTCTCCCATGGTCATATTATCTTTCTTGATACTGTGC
The DNA here is from genome assembly GCA_030737815.1 of Allium fistulosum. Taxonomy (NCBI): domain Eukaryota; kingdom Viridiplantae; phylum Streptophyta; class Magnoliopsida; order Asparagales; family Amaryllidaceae; genus Allium; species Allium fistulosum. The sequence goes on from CM060906.1 coordinate 26,623,940, forward strand.
AACTGTCTTTTATAATGCATGATCTTGGCAGCAGATTGAGAGTTAAAGATTCTCTCTATGGTAGACCAGATCCCATTGGCTGTCTTGCTTCCTATTACCTGTGGTAGTAACTTGATGCTTACAGATGATAGGAGCCATGAACAGATTAGACTGTCTTGTCTCTGATGCTTTATGTATTCATCATTGCTGACGGTTTTGTTTTCTTGATCAGTTATGAATCTGGGTGGAACAATAATGGTGCCAAAGAGGAATTCTTCAAGACCATAGCCTCTGATGGCGGTCTCTACTTGGACTTTCCATAAGAGATAGTTATTTTCTTCAAGATGAGCAGTAATCAACTGATTCTGAGGGCTTATTACAGTTTTTATCAGGCCTTCAGTGGCATTCTGACGAGAATTGGTTGAGGTGCTCGATGTGGCAGAACTTTCATTATCTCCTGCCATGATAACTTGAGAGATATGGAATCAACAAAAGAATTAGCAATGCTTACAGGGTCTGAAGCTTTCAAGATAAGAGATGAAGAGAGTCAGTTACAGCCAGAACTCAGGTGATGAGATTTGGCTGATGAGTTCTTGGCAGGGTCATAACTTTCTTGATTTCTTGATGATTTTCTTGATGTTTTTCTTCGACTCTGATGATGAGATTTTCTCTGATTTACTTCTTTCTGAATTGCTTTTATCTGATCAGCTGCAACCAAGATCTTTGATCTTCAGGTATGGCACTGATCCAGATCTCAGATGATGATCTTGTATTTGATGAGTGGACTGAGTATCAGATGATGATATTGAATCTGATGATACTTCAGATCCAATGCTTTAGATGATTTGCCTTTAGGCGATGATAAGCTCTGATACCAAGTTGGAAAACTGAAGTTGATGAGATTTGATTACACAAGTTGTTTTTGATAAAACTTCTCTTTATTGAATTATCAGTAAAAGTTACTAAACAGCTTTACAACTTGAGATATATAAATAGCTTTACATGGGCTTGAAGAAGTACATAGGCCCAGCAAAATAATAAAGCAAATAAAAGAAACGGTTCGGGCTGAATGCATTGTAACCCGCTTGCTTCCAGAGATAAAACCCTTTTAGGGTTAGCCGCAACTCATTTGTCTTCAGAAATAAACCCTTTAGGGTTAGTTGCGATACTCATACTCTTTCACTCAGAGGCGCATGGAATAGCATAGTAGCTATAGTCAAAGGTAGAAAGAGGCATGTCATGAAGAAATCTAGCTACACATAAATATTAGCCATGTACTTTTGTGATCTTTTTGTCTTGTGATCTAATTGTGTGTTGTTACTTATTTTGGTAACCCCTACTTGGGTTTGAAATTTACCCCTACATAGGTGGTCCATGTTGCTATTTGTTTGTGCTGCTTTGTACTTGGGACTATGAAACTTTGTATAGCCGATTAGGCATTTTGTGCTGTAATATATTGAATACGGCGTGAATAATCCAAGGAAGTGTGTATATGCACCTTGGGTGTATCAATACCATTCTATCATATCAACAACGTGTTGCATACAAAATATACATATTTAATTAAGTATTTAAATCACAAATGAGAACATGCAAAAACAGTTGCAACATAATTAACCTGATTTTATAACTACATAATGGGATAAACAAAACGGGCTGGGTTTGCTAACAATTCATACCCAAACTCATTAAACGTACAAGTTTAGAACCTTGAAGTTACCTTCGCAATTCAGCACCACAGCTATTTGAACGGAAAAAAAAATCATCACTTTCTTGATAATTTCGGAATCTATTCCCAAAAGAATTCTTCGAGCAACTTTTGCACAAAAAAGTTTTCCCCGATGAATGAAAGGAAACATGAATGTAGAGTTCACAAATCGAGTATGACAGGAATAGTCTCAAGATTTTTGCCTTTTTCACCACTTTTCTTTTCTTCTAAATTTTTTATAATTTTACCGTTCAATTGCTGCTTGATCATGCTTGGATTTGAGATAAAATTGCTTCTTTTGATCTTTTTTAAAAAAAAATTGAGGCTTGTGCTTTTCTTTCTATCTTTTTTGTATATAAATTAAGGTTTAATATTTTGGTCAAATTATCGAAATGCTCATAATTTGTTCTGTTTCCTACCAGCACTGATAAGAAATTATATCAAACTTTTGGTTCCAAAATTTTCATTACAACACAAGCAAAATCAGCAGAAAAAAAAAGGTATAAACAACAAAGTTTGTGCCTCATAAATAAGAATACGAAGAATTTATTTGGCATCCTTACTTTTAAAATAGGTAAAACACCTCTCTAACCAACAAAATAAAAACTAGGTCCCTATTTTGAAATTTATTAGAACAAACAATGTTATATAACCACCACCAATTTTTTTGTCCCATATTATTCCAACACAAAATAACATATATCTTCTCATAGTTAAGTTACCATAAAATCATAAACTTTATGTTTTTTCTGACAAGATCCACATATCATGCATAAATAATTAGCCAAAATTTACCTACAGAATATGTTACTGTAAATATTAGCAACTGCATCAATAAACAAAATGTAAATCATAGTTTTCTAGTCAAAATATTTGGACCTGCATTTCGAATAAACACTGTAAATCACAGTTTCGGTGCAGATATTGTGATCAAATAAAGTATAAAAACAAATACTTTGATTACAATTCGGTTAAATATCAAAATAAGATGTGAATAATTAATGAAAAAATAATATCTCGATTGGGAAAAATATTCGAGATACTATAGAGAATTTTTTCCCTCGATTAGAATTATTGTATTGTTTATGTATACGAACTTGAAGCATGTTTTGTTATCGGGCATATGTGTTTATTTGTTTTTATGTCTTAGTGAAAATGTTTTACATCTTAACGTTGAAGTGAAAATATTTACATCTGAATGTTAAAGCAGAAAAATTTCCTGGTCTTATATTAATTATAGGAATTTCATCTCTCTCTTTAATTCTCTCTAGATATTTTATTTTCAAATCCATGCAATTTATCATTATTATAACTATTACAAAATTCTACCAATTCTCTCTATTATCATTTTACATTTTAATATCAAAATTTAATAATTTCAACAAATATTTATAAAATTCTCCTAAACTTTATTAAATTACTTTACATTCGAGTTCGTATATTTAAATAAATTGACTGATCTAAAATTAGAATTTTTAAAATATTCCAATTAAAATATTAGTTATTTGGTCTAATAAGTCCTAAAAATGACAATTCAATGTATTGTATATCACACTTATATTGACAAAAATCGTAGACAAATATTTCATTCAAGTCCATAACAACTTAAAATTTCCACGATCATATACAATTTATTATTAGCTTTCTTACATTACTCTATATTCAAGTTTACGTAGTTTATTCTACAAAGAAAAATATACACAAACTTTCTTTCTAAAGTTGGTATTTTATTATAGACAAACATATACACAATTTTTTCATTCTAAAATTGGTATATTATTACAAATATACACAACATTTTTTTTTCTTTTTAAAATTGGTGTAAAGGGAAATCATTAACAAAATTTATTTTTGTTAAGAATAACATTACATTGATGATAAGTGCTGAATATTGTAGTTTGTAACATTGAAAAATAATGAACATTTTCAATTAATACCTTTTGTGGAAATATTAAATTTTAATTATGCATATTTGTAGTTTACGTTAATTAATAGATAAAAATATATGATGTTTTGACTAGAAATATTTTTCTTTTGTATTCAACTGTCTTTTTGAGGCAGTTGTCGATTATTTTATGGGAAATTTTATTATAAACTAAAATTATTGAGGTATGAAATAATGGTTCGATAACAAGTTAATTTTTTTGCATAGTTGAGCTGACAATATGATTTATAACGTTCCTTTTAACCAACATATATATTAACCGTTAAATAAATATTTTGTTTATCACTTTGATAATATAATATACTTATTTATGATGTTGAAATTAAATGGAAGGGTTTTTAATGTATAAAAATATACTAATTTATTGCTATTGCATTTTAATTTTTAGATATTATTAACATTCCCTCAAGCAATATTTGAAATTCATCCTATATCATTTATCTTTTAAATAAATGTACTAAAAGCTAAATGTTAAACTAAAAATCAACGTATATACTTATCTTGAAGTTTATAGGTGGAACCCAGTGCACGAGACTCTCGCACGATAGCGGACTCTGTAGAGGTCGATAATGTACACAGTCTTTCTCTCGCATTGCGAAAATGTTGTTTCCGAACTCGAACCTGGACGCCTAAATCACCATGCGAGTGACCTAACTGCTGCGCCAAGGCTCCACCTCTTATCTTGAAGTTTATAAAATATTAATTTTAAATTAAATAAGAATACTAACTTTTATTTGTTTCCTTAAGAAATATTAAATGCTAAAAAATAATAAATCGGTATCTCACTTATTATTAACTAAAAAATGATAATTAATTTTTTATACAAATATAAAAATACATAAATCACATAACAAAAATTACATGCTTAAAAATAATAAGTTCAATACATAACTCAACTATATTAACAAATTCATCAATATATGATACATTCAATTAACTAAAAATATTTACAACGTTATTTTTCTAAAATATACTGTGTGCAACGTACGGATTACACACTGATGTATTATAATAACTGAAAAAGGTGCAATCGCTTACGCCGCATAATAATTTGTTACCACAAATATTGGCAATTGTAATAATAAACAATGTGAATTGTTGTTTTTAGTGCAAATATTTGCACCTACATTTTTGAACAAACGCTGCAAATTACAGTTATAGTGCAGATATTTGTAATAAAGTTAATTAAGTACAAAAATAAAGATTTTGCTTATGAAACCGATCAAATATCAAGTTAAGGTCAAGGATATGGGATTGACATATATTATTCACTATCCAATGAGTTGGCTATACTAAAGACTGTGTGCCTAAAGTGTAGTCAGTCCCCATATATCCATACTCTTCTTATTCTAGAGATAGCCTATGTTTATTGATTGAGATTTAGACTGTGGTAGATTATCTTTGTGATTAATACTTTAAAATAATTTATAAAACCACCAAGAAATTATTTTTTTCCATTTCATACTATAATTTATAATTCAAACCTTCATTGTATATTCAAAATCTCAAATAGCTCATATAGAAAACCATCAATATCGCTTTAAATTTATTTAATAATCTTCTATAATTAAATATTATTTAAAAATAAATTTATAAGTTACATAACAAATTATATTTATATCAAACCACAGAATATAATATAATACAAAATCTTCACTTTATACTCTAATAGTTAGAAATGAAATATTTTCTATCTTAAAACAATTTTTGTCTTTTGATATCCAAAATAATTTCCAAGAAAATCATTTTATTTACCAACCAATTTCATTTATTTATAAATACACTTCAATAAAATAATGTTTAGGTAATAAGTTATTGTGGTCGAAATTAGTGTGCATGTTAAGATTTCGGTTGGGCAAACAAAAGAAATGAGTATATAGAGATTTGTTTTCCACAATAAGTTTTGTTTGGACTTGAAGCAAGTTTCGTTATTGGCCACATGTGTTTAGTTGTTTCTGCATTAAAGTGCAAATACTTGCATCTTATCGTTAAAGTGCAAATAATTACACTTAAAATAAATCATATTACAATAACTGAAAAAGTTGCAATCATTTACACCAAATGAATATAATATTTATTACTATTAGATAGTGCAAATATTATTACTGAATAGCTAAAAGTTTACAATCTATTTGAAAGTGAAGACAAATACGAATGTTAGCATTGAAAGACTAAAGATTAACTGTATTTCTTTCAAAATGCAGCTAAATGTGATTATTTGCATTACATAACTTCTGTTATCTATATAAAAGTGCATTTCAATGCAAGTATTTGCATTGCTTGTTTCAAAGTGTAGATAAGTACAAATAAATCAAGTGCACCTCAAAGTGTAAATCTTTGCACTAACAATGTTACATCAAAGTTTGAATATTTTTGTATATAACATAGAGATCTTGTTCAAAGTATCATAAAGTTTGTGACTGGTATTTTGGACTTTCATGGTATTTCTCATTAATTTGACTCACAGAAGGACCTAAAGCTATAACAATCAACACAGTTGAAACTTGAAAGGTGGGTTACTTTGAAAATATCATCAAAATTCAAGGTATTTTGTGCAACTACTAAGAGGTCGGTTATAAAGAGAATATGTTCTGAGTACAGAGGAATAAAATCTGCATTAGGAACAAACCTGGAAAACAATTCCAAAAGATCCATGTCCAACAACGCGCTCAGCCATGTAGCTTATGGTCTGCCAAATAAATTAGTAATGTTTAAACATGTTAAGGAATGCCATATTAATTTCAATCATACATATGTAGACACAAAATTGAAGCTATTTGCATTTAAAGACTACTCAACCTACCTGTTTCGGCTGGCCATTTTTACCGCCTATGGTAGTTACAATGATATGGCCAGTTTCAGTACCATTTCCATCGACTACAGTTGCTTCAACTTCCTGAGTATTGAAATATCAAGTCAAAATTTTCAAAACCAAAGTCGCCCTGTGCATTTCACAGAAATGATACATGAGCAAAAAAGTCAAATATTTATTAGTGTTTAGAGTCACCTTATCATCCCTGATCTTCATTTCGTTCATCTCATCTGGTAATTTCTCCATGTCCATGCTACTGCTATTGGCATTTTTCATCCCTGACGAAGACACCATGCTCACTGAGGCCATCTCCTTTTAATGTGCCCTTAAGTTGTCACATACAACTATTCATTAACCTGTGAGATAAGTCGCAATGAGCTAAAATTTAATGAAGCAAACCATCACTTCAATTATGTTACATTTATGTCGCATGGTTACCCAAGGACTAACTTATCCACAATCGCTTTGTGCTATATACTCCAAGCACCCATCAGAATGTATTTGTTTACAAAATACGATTTTATTTTGATGCCTTTTCTCACTCTTTTCTTTTATCATCAATTTTATTTGTTTGGTTGATTTATGAGTAATTTTGGTGAAACATACTGAATTGTGCCTTTTACCATTTAAGTGTTGAATTATATGATAAAGGCATAAGTTACTCAAATTATAATTCAAATATAAATATAATTTTGCCAGTGTGCCTGTATCCTATGTTTTATAAGTTTAAGTATTCATGTATTGATATCAGACATACTGGTGTCAGTACATACTATTTATATTGCTACAGTTTTTGTCCTTTTATGTCCACATTGCTAGCTACCAAATTTAAGAAGTATTTACTGCAATATTTTGTGCTAAATTCAATTCTGTTACATGATAGTATACAGTAATCAGAAATATTTTAGGTAAATAATACGTTGAATTTGTAACACACAAGTCCCACTCAATCAATCAAGTCTAGCTTATAGTAATTTGGTCCAATTTTTTGAATAGCCATCAATTTTTCACAGAATATTCACTGCAAAGAAAACATAAGTAAAACATAGCGTAATGTGTGGGATGGGGGAAAAAGATGTCAATGATATTCTAATATGCATGTCCAATTCAACCAACTGCTGGTCAAACTTGGAACAAATTTTCTGGTGGACAAATAAACTGTAATGGAGTATCTGTGTGACTGGACCATCTTGTAACATCGCATAACAAGAGAAAAAACTTTTCAAATTCATAACATGCAACTATTTTGATTTGACAGTATGCCAACTAAAATCAGATACAGATGAGAAGGTAAACGTTAAATAATTGAAAATGCATGTTCAAAGTCCAAACAGACACAACTCAAGAACCAACTTATGACAAAGCATAACATAATGAGGCAAAAAGTAAAAGAATTCGAATTCATAAGATGACCAACCACAATAAAATAAAGGTGGACCCTGTGCGCGAGGCTTCCGCACGATAGCGAGCTCTGGGGAGGTCGATAATATACGCAGTATTTCCCTCGCATTGCGAAGAGACTGTTTTCGGACTCGAACCTGGATGCCCAGATCACCATGCGGATGACCTAACCGTTGCACCAAGGCTCCACCTTTACCCGCCACAATAAAATACATAAGATAACCAGCCACAATAAAATACAAAAATAAAATAACATGCATGTTCCAACATCCATCAAGTCAAACAAAGAAATTATTTATAAATAAGTTATAGCATATTATCATCATCATATTAATAATTGAAGTTGACCATATGATAACACATATCAAACAAGCGGGGAAACTATTTTTTTTTTGGAATTTGATTCAATACCCACAAGGATATGCAGCAAGAATCCTATGTAGAGAGCCTGTCATAGGAAAAAATTGTCACGCATATCATATAACACAGTTGAGATGTTCAAAGTTCAAAATTATAATGTATCGCTTTAACTGTGAAAATTTAAGTCGACCATAGTTAAATATCACATAATTTGATTATAACAATTGTATATACTAACATTTAAGGAATTCATTATAGGATCCAGACCGTATATCGTTAAATCGGAACTCTACTTGATTGTGAATTGAATATTCAAATTGAAATATGCCTATGTGTTTATATGCAAAATGCATTTGTCTATGCAGGCAACAACGACAATATGCTAAGCAGAGGACCATGCCGTGTATCTCAAAATTACAAAAGATTAATATCAATTATTTTGAATAAAATAAAATACAACAACAACTAAACCATTATTCTCAAACAAGTTAGGATCGGCTAGAGATGAAACCCAAAATTAAATGACAAAATCAATTTAAAAACCAGGATAATAATGATAAAATAAAATAAAATAATTAAACTAATAATAATAAATAAAATATAAATAAAGATAAAAATAAAATAAATTAAAAAATATAAATAAATTAAAAAAAACCATGATAATAATAATAATAATGGTGCTAATGGTAATAGTGACCGAAGATTAAACACTACATCTTAGGCTTCTATTCACTAGTCCTACAATCTAAAACTTATAACATTACCACTAAAACAACCCTAAGCAAAAAAAAATAAACTCCCGGCTCATGATTCTGGTATGTGGATCGCTAACTTCAACGCGCTCATGTCTGACACCAGTTCTTCGGATATATTACAATCGCTGAAGTTCTTTTTTACTACTTCCTCTCATGTTAACCTTAGTCGACATCTACCTCTCTTTAAGCATTCGATGCGGTCTATAATTCTAAAGCGCACAGGTGCCTCGAAAGGCCTCCGTTGGAGATATTCAAACCAGCTTAAGCAGTGTTGGACTAGCTTCTCTTCAATTGGTGATACTCCAAGTTTGTCACATATACCATCATTTCTAATTCGATCTCGTCTTGTATGACCACAGCTCCATCGCAGCATACGCATCTCCGTTACACTTATCTTCTGGGTGTGTTGTCTTTTAGTAGGTCAACATTCTGCACAATACAACATCGATGGCCCGATTGCCATTCTGAATAAAATAAAATAAAATAGAAAATCTTTCTTATGTCAATAAACTTCATTGGATGAATTTAATTCATATACAATTTATAAAGTACAACTTAAATAAGCATTTTTTTATGTGGATGTACTATGGAGATCTTAACAAGTTTCTCAATATAAAAGATAATTAACATATTGACTTATTTACTTAGTTATATTAAATATTTAAATGCAGCAATAAGTAGATCCAGACCATTTATCTAGTTTTGATAGATGATTTTCAATAAAAATTCATACACTAATTTTCCTAGCTTTGACAACAACACAGCAACAAAAGAACAAAAGTCCAACGGCAAAGCATCTTCGTTTAATATTGGGTTCTAATGGGAAGAAGTCACCGTAACTCTTTTTATTTGAAGATTTTAAAGGGAGCGGGAAGGGTTTTGTGTTTGAGACAAGAGAAAGTGATGAAATTTTCATCGGTAAATCAGGCATTAGTAAGAACAAATTGTTGTTTTAGTGGTTCATTTGAGGAGGGAAAAACAACTATAGTTTTAATAACAATACTTTCATGTAAACTTATTGTTGTTTTCTATTAGTGGCCATTAAATTCTGATATACATATCTGATTTATTGTTATTTTAAGATTTTGCCTAATGAATATCATATGGATAAAATTGCACCATAAGTGCACATACTTGCATGACAAAAGTACAAATCTATGTAGCATTGTCTATAAATATGAGTTCTCTATCTTTTTCTTTTTTTTAATGTGTGTATGCTGGTTTGTTTTCTTTCTTCTTTCCCCTTATTTTTTTCTATTAGAAAAAAAGTAGAATCCAATTCAAATACGATGCATTTTTTTAATAGTATTTGTCCAGTATGACAAAAAAAAATGGTTTTGCAACTGTATGTGGGTTACCAAATAACATTTAGAAACATAAAAGCACCAAGTCTTCTTTTCATATAGGCTAATTTTTAATTCGATGATTTTTACCTTTCTGGGAAAACTGACAGTGCACCATTTGTAAAACTTAAATACGTGTTTGGGTTTATAAATTAAAAGAAAGGGTCTTTGGACTTTAATCTTTTATTCAAATCTTACACACATTAATAACCAATGATCCATTTAATCTCCAGTCAAATTTACATATAGACTTCAACTTTCTCAAAGTTGATTGTGTAATAATCTAGGACATCCATTTACATCGATCCAATAGATATTAATTTGTGCAAGATTTTGAATCCAAAAATCTTCTACCATAACTACATCTATAACTTGATTTCTCTTCTTTTTTGAGCTCTCAAAGAACAAAGCGGTGTAAACTCTGTGGGAACATGCATTGAACTCCCAGCAAATATTTTGGATCAATCACGGTGTAAGTAACAGCAGTTGCCAATTGCAGGGCCCGAATCAGTGACGTTTCATCAGCTAACAATGCTACAAATCAACTGGGCAATCCATGGGTTTGACTTGTTTTTCTTTATTTGTTACATTTTTAATTTATTTTGGAATGCACCAAATTTGAGTTGCAAATACATAATACCATGATTTAGATTGTAATCCAACTTGAAAATTTCCCTTCAATTTTAATTAAAATGACATTTGAATCCAAAGTTTTGAATCGAAAATGAGGAGAACCCAAGATTTGTGTTGAAATGGGTTTCAGATCACAAGATCTTAAGACTTATATATTCATTACTTACAATAATCATGAATCAACGGTATCAAATAACCAATTTGGTTTTAAACCAAGTAGATCGACAATAGAGGCTATGCATTTAATAAGACGATTGATTGAACTTCATTTGGGAAAAAAGGAAAATATGATGATGATGATGATGACTGACACTAAACATATCTTTAACTTCATTAAATAATCTTACTTTGTATTTAAAAAAAATTAACCAAGTTAACTAATAGTACTTCTATATACCAAATAACCAGCAAGAAAACAAAAGGGGGTAGCACAATTGACTAAATTCCAAGTCATAAAGCCAAAATATAGGTTGAAATGTAATTTCAAAATAATTGATATTTCATAAAATAATTAAATATCCTTCAAGATGAAACGATTCAATACCATGTTCAATCGACATGTATCAATTTTGACAAAATAATCCAGCTGCTAACCAAACAACTGAATTGTCTTAGAATGCATTTTTGTACACAGAGTTAAGCAACCGATGGCTCAGTGAACGCATTTTTGTACGCAGAGTTCAGCAAACGATGGCTCAGTGAACGATGGTTTTGTGAACTTGCACTCTTGTACACTACGAACGCTAGGGTTGAGTTGGGATGTAAGGTTCTGTTGTTTATTTAATTAATTCAAATTATAATTGTTTACTTTATTTAGTTAAACAATTATTATTAGTTAAATAATTATTTAAATGTAATTAACTTATAAATTATAAACTTAATAATGTAACAAATAATATTTAATAATCTGGTAATTAAAATTCAATGATTAACGATACTAACTAAGATATCAAAATTGATACTAAAACTATTTTTAACACTAGTTATCTACCACGAAATCGAAACACAGCAACATCAAGAAATACGATAAAAATATATAGACCGACGTCGTTTGACAACAATTAAATACGTTTAATGTCATTATTTGTTGGGATATCTACCATGCATTTGTTGAATTGATGCATCTATCGAATTGATTCATCCCACCCAACCGCATAATTAGGAGAAATGTTGCAATTACGGACAACTTTGTCATACTCGGGATCTCCATTGTTAACCTTTCTTAGAAAGTTATAAACAGCACAATCGCAATTACCAAAACTGCTTGTTTTTTGAAACTATATGCTAGTATATCTTGTAAAACATGAATTTCTTTTATCAAATTCCAAATGTTTTTTCAACAGGCATACACAAACAAAAGTGGTAAAATTTTAAAATTTTCTCCCTCAATTTTGAAATATTCTGAGTTTGCTAAGAATGCAAAATATGATTGTGTCCATTGCGACAAGGTTATAGATAACCATTTCTAAGTTTGTAACGAATATCTACCAGATATTATTTAGTGGACAAAGAATGAGTAAATATTTCATGTTCTTCAAAATGATGGTTTAACACTACTATCATAACTGTTACTTTTCCAACTAACAATTACGAAACTAAAAGTCAAATCAATGTTAAAACCAGCTAAATATTGTGTATGCATATAGTTTTTTAATAATAAAAATGATATTTTACTCAAGCAGAACACTCATTTTGATGTCGGAGGTTCGAACGCATGACCTCTAGTAGAATCTAGTCAAATGTGTCATACCACTTGCCATTTGTGTATGATATATTTTTTTGAAATACAAACGCCGTGCTCGTTTTTTTCCAACTTTAACGAGAAAATGTGTTCAATCTACATATTCAACGGCATTGCGTAAGAAATAATTATAACAGGCACCAAATCAAATTCATTAGCAACATTGAAAACTGCCGATTTGATAATTGTTTAGTCATGTATAAGATACTGTCTAACATCTTATGAACACAAACATTTATTTGTTATACATTTGGTTGATAATTTCACCTACCACTTATGTGATATGTTGTAGCTAATCTTGTACACAAACATTCCAACCGACCGAGGTTTGGACAAGTAGAAGTTAAGTCATACTTGATAAACGGTATATATGACAAATACATCTAAAAAATTATTCTTCATTCGGAAAAAAAAATCTTAACATATGTTTCCATAACTATTCAAAGCATTATTCATCCACATTCAATACGTATAAGTATGGCATGGAATATGAGTTACTCCTTGAAATGCATCAGTCATCCCTTCTACTTGCATCAATTTTTTGCATGAACACCAAATTATTTTAATTGGATCCAATAATATAAAAAATAAACTTTAAAAGTAGATCTATAAAGATATTAAATATTCATCCAAACAATACGACTTAAATATATTTATTAAAGAAAACCAGAAAATGGAAAAGGGATGACCAAAAGGAAATATAAAAAGAAATGAGAGGGATACAAGATTTTATAGTGATTTTGTATGAGTCTTTCGTCCATCTCCTTTCTTCTATATTTTGATTACAAGATTTGTACAAGTACAAAAAACATATTTTAATGGTAGAGATAAAAAAATTGGTAGAGCTCTATCTTGTTTTTTATGGAGAATGGCTTGTGTTTTCTTTACCCCTTAGTCTTGTAGTTATCGGTGTCCTTGGATAAAATATGGTCAAACTATTTACAAACAAAGGTTAGAAATTGCTATGAAGCTTCCTCTAAAATTTCTTGTTATTTTAACGAAAATTGGGTCAAACTTAAATGAGTTAAGAGAATGAAGTAGAGGCCTCGAATTCTATCAGGTTGGCTTCGGATCGAGTTGAGGAGCGCTTTAGGACAAGCTACAAACGGTGCTCGGGTCAGCTTCGAGCGCACTTCGAGTTGGGCTTTGAGCGTACTCCGAGTCGAGCTTCGAACGCGTGCGCTATTTTGAGCCCGTCCATTTTCCAAACGGTGCAACTTCATCGTTGGATGTCAAGCTATTTTGAGTGTCTTCTTATTTTCTTTAAGCCTTTGTTTTTTGCTAGCATATTTCGGCCCCTCAAATTTACTTTAGGTTCGACCCCGAAGTCGGCTTCAGGTCACGTTTCTTTATGCCCCCGAGTAATTGTTGTCAAAAATATGAAAATCTTACGATTTAAATCGCTTTCAAATCAATTATTTCCCTTTACAATTCGATTTATGTTCTTGTTCAAACCCAGTTAAAACCGCGGTTGAAAGAAATTATTCAATTGATATTGATACATTCAATGTACTTATTTGGATTCGCAATTTCAATTATAATGTTTTCTAAAAAAATGAAACAAAAAAGAAAATTAAGTTTTAGGTTTAGATCTAGAAGTTCAAACATCAATATAATTTTAAGGTGTGTACAAACCTTACAATATTGATCATTTGAATTTACAATTTACATTCCATTTTGATTTAAACTTTAAACTTTACGATTTACGATTTGAATCTCATTTTGAAAACCGTGTCGAGCATCACTTTGAAGCATATTTTGGGTCCAAGCTTGGGACAACCTGGGGATTGCTTTGGGTCAAATTCCAAGATGAATATTTCGAGTTTTTTCCACTATTTTCCGATGGTTTCTTCGAGCGACTCTTCAACCATGCTTTGAGTAGTGTTTTGAACAAATTTTTGTCCGATTTTTCAAGTATTTCCACTGTGTTTTTTAAGCACTACTTCGGCTTATCTTCTGTCAATCTGGTGAAATCCAAAAGAGTCATATCTGCAAATTATGTCGTATTTGACTTTATCATCTTTTATCAAACTATCAAATATGGATAACCATTTTGTTATAAATGCAATTCTTCGTAGTATTGCTAAAATACGGGTATAAAAACTTCAATGAGAGCATCAAAATCACCATCGTACTCATTCAAATTTTAAAAGTAATTTTTTGAAACATTTTAACAACCCTCGTTTTCATTTTTTCCACAAAATTAAAAAATCACAATCTCTTTCATAATCAAGATTACAATTGTTTTCGTATTTTGACATGACGTTGAAGATGATGACTTAAGCCTTACGTAAGTTTTTCTTGATGTTAAGTCTGCATTCAAAGTGTCCCAGAACGGACCTGTAAACTTTATTAAGCAATAATGCTTTAAACTAAACATTGTAAACTTAAATATTTGCACTATTTGTATCAACATTCTAAGAAGAAGACAAAAGTACCAATACAGTTGTCTAGAACAAAAAAATTAGAGCATTGTATAGGAACTTAATCACTTATGTTATAATTATAACCAATTAAAAGCTGTTTAAATACTGAACTTTAAGTAATTTCAAGCGAATATTGAAAAATACAAGTATCTGGGTAAATAAGTTGAATCGTAATGTCAAAGTTGAAATAAATCCCAAGTATTTGTTGCATGTGACTTATCAACTTCTAAGCAACTTATTCATCTCCTTATAAGCAACTTATTCATCTCCTTATAAGCTGTTGTCAAACATATGAATAGCAATAGATAGATTATAAGTTATATTAACTGCTGGTAAGTTACAAGTAGTTGCCAAATGCCAACCATAACCAAGCTCCTAGTCAGGTTCCATGTTTAGAGGAGACTTCCATATTGATCAAAAATAACTCAGAGAGAACTGAGTTACAACCAACTATAAGCAATTTTAGTTGATTGGACAAGCAGTAGGTTCTATACTGAATATGAAAGCAAGCGTAAGTGTAAATATCAAATAGACTACTTTAGATAAAGTGTATGCTAAAAGCACACGGTTTTGTGCTGCAGGCTACCCAAAAAAAAAAATTTGATTTACACTGCGCTCGGTGGAAAACCACAGACCAAACAGTTTACGGCCGGCGGAAAACCACCGACCGGGTAGCCCGTAGCACAAACGCGTGTGCTTTTAGCAACCAGATAAAAACATCATAACAAGAAAGTACAAGATCTAAAAAGGAAAACCTAAACAAAATTAAGATCTAATCTGGAACCGTTTTCAGGTTGCAAATCATGTACACAAACTTAAATTACCAATACTCCACCAAAACTGTAATAATGTCTAGAATTATATGGAAGACCAGCAATTCCTATCAATCATATTCTTAATCGAAGCATAATTCGCATAAATTCGATTAAAAGGGTCATGGAATCACTCGTACAGAAGAAACGAAACAAAATTTGCTTACGAGATAACCCGCAAAATCGATCCAGATTCAAAATAGGACCGCCAGATTTGAAATCCCAAACTCTTATCTTCTGCCACAGCTCCTCCAGATTGGAATGCGCTTAGGACTTCAACCGAATTAACCTCAGACTTTTGTACGAACTTAAATTTCGAATTTATTAAATTAGTTTTGGAGATTTTCAGAAAGTAGGCAAGTCTTGTTGTCAAAGGAGTTAGGTTGGTGTTTTATCATGATAGTCAAATCTGTCGATTATATTTTCCATTCGCTTCATGTGTTTTTTCTCCCGAGAGGACATTATTATACTACGTAATTTTTGATTCACTCCTTATTACCCAGGATTTCAATTAGCGCTACAAAGGATTCGGTAATACACACTACGTTTGAAGTTCTTTTTTTTTTTTCCATGTTTCTTTCTTCCTTCCTCTTTATTTTATATATATATATATATACACACACACACACACACACACACACACACACACACACACACACACACGAGAAGGAAGTGAGCAAATTTTCTCTTTGTTATAATTATGGTATTGTGAGAGATTACGGTAAAGTTTTCGCTGATTGTGGAAAAAAAGAGAAAAACGATATAGCAACCAAACAAAAATAAGGTAGTGTAAGAAAGACAATGGATAAAATGATGATGATAAGCCCGATTAAGTTACATCAAACTTTGAATTATCTATGATATTTCAGGTTTAGTTAATAAGAAATTAATCAAGGCATAATAGTTTTAACATAAAGAATTACTAAAACTGTTCTTCGGATAAAGAAAACACATGTTTAAGCAATTTATTACTTAAATTTTATATCTAGAAGAGGGATGTCAAAACCTAAGTACAGTAAATAGGATAACAAAAAGTATATAAAACTCGGTCTACTTGCCACATCTCCATAAAGAATTGTGCACGGTATAGTTATAGTACATTCACATGGATGACAACAACACTAAAGCACGGGATAAATTAGCTTTTTATTCAGACTATAACTCTTCAAATGCAATTGATATACAAAATTTCATCTCCTTTCAAATTCAAAAGCCGTCGCAGTTTCTATCTATCTTTATCATTTGTGAATATCCTGAAGCATCATTAGCGATAGCTACCAATCACACCAACTCTCTCTTTCAAAATTTGAAGAAGGCCCACTATGCACCGTTGATCCAAACTCTTGACGCATTGATATCTGTAATACATGTAGAACTTTGGATGTTCATTATCAAGTACAGAGCTGAATAGCATAGAGTACAGAGCTGAATAGCATAGAGGAAGGACATTAATTGTTTAGAAAAGGAAGTAAATATATTATTAGAGTACTTATAATATGAAAATGTTTAGAATGATTCTGGGAAGTAGTTGTATGTATAATTATTATGCATAGTTGGTTTTCAAAGGGTAAAGTTGTGTCAGAGAACTGATCAAAGTATATATATATACTGTGTTAGTAAAATTTGAATTTATAGTTGCAATACCGATTGAACAGAGTTTACAGTTATGTATGGGTCATTGGCATGGGGTGCTCTGTGCCACTTATAGCATGAAAAAGGAATGTGCTGAGATGAAATGACTTAGTGTGAAGCCTGCACAAACAGAACTGAAACAACTTGTTATGGAGCCTGCACAAACAAAACTAAAGCAAGAACTGGGGTATGCAAAGTATTAGCCACAGGGAGTTTGAGCTGAAGCATGCAAATTTACATTATATATGAGTTTGAGCTAAAGTATGCAAAGTATATTTTGAAGAACTTGTCTCTCTTCTAAGCTAACAAATCTCTTTGATTTATCCTATTAATTCAGTGATTACAAACTATTGAATATGGATCACACAAATGGTGTCATATATAGTTGCATTAAATAAAAAAACCATGCCATAAGTATACTTAATATCTGTTGATACAGTTTCTATATGTGCACCCTTGGATTAACTATTCTTTGAGATGGAAAATGATTGCATCACTTGAAGTCTATGGTTATTTATCTGATAATTATGTGCTAGAAGAGTAACATTTGGCAATAATAATTACTATGTTCAGATTATGGTAATTGAAGGAAATAAAAAAATATTGAAACAAAACATATAAAATAAGTTATCTGGTGACTGCTGTCCATTCGTCTGTGCCAGCATACTTGGAATGGCTTTCTGTCTTGCTTGCAATCTAGTAAGAATTTTAGTATCCAAATGAGTAGGATGAATGATAAATATAGAAGAAATCACTGTAGTATTAGCAAAGTGAATATAAATGACCTTAATATATATATATATATACACACACACACACACAGTGTAATAAATATAAACTTCTTCTTCATCTTTAGTTTTAACTATGTAATAAATATAAACAGTGTAATAATTACACTCCTTTGTTGTTGTATTTGTAAATATATAATTAAAATTTATGTTGTTGTGGTTGACTTTCAAATCTACAATGTTTGTATTTGTAAATATATCATCAAAAATTTAGGTAGATCAAACTGAAATTTGTAAACACCTACAAAATTAGATATGTAAACACCTACAAAATTAGATATAAATAGCATTAAATATTCATAACTGAAAATATTTTCAGTGATTAAAAGTAATCAAATCAACCTTACATATCTTAATGGTGCTAATACACCACTTAAACAAAATTAATAGGTTAAGGCAATTTTTAAAACAAAAGTACATCATAACTATCTAGTTTGTGATCATACATATGGTCACCTATGATCGAATCACAAATGCAGAAAACACAGGTGAAACATATTTTGTACTCTAACAACTTTCACTAATATAGAAAACATAAATTGTGGATTAGCCAAGACTTTTATTTTCTTCCTTATATATAACTTCAAAAGTTCATATACTATATTATACGATATTATATTATATTATGCTTATAGCTCGATCTTCTTAAAAGAGTTATTTCTATTTGAAAGGAATTGTAAAGCTTCAAGTCCTATTATTATGTTAAGACCATGATTAAAAATACCTGATTACAACTAAAAACCATGCTTGAAATCGAACCTTGCTAGGGTAGCAGTAAAGATTGTAATGGAAGCAGCAGTGATGTCACATGAAAATATTGGAACATTAGAAGCATCCTAAGAACATGTAGAGACATTTTCTTTGCTAAGGTCTATGTTGAGTAATCTATGGTATTGGAGGATAACTTTAGGATTGTTTAGTTTTTAAAGAGAATATATAGTTATCAAATATTAGAGATGAAGTTCAAATATACCTCATTTTGCCAAAATGTGCCTTGCATAGTTATAGTTTGACAAAAGTGATGGAGAGCATAACATGTAACAGATGTAGCCGAGTGAAGTGCAGAACGAAAATGAAAAGGATGGTATAAAACAAATGAAAAGGTTGACTACTTTGTAATTTTTGGCAGAAAGTGTACAATAGGTACAGCGTGTGAAAGCTTTTGCAATAGTAAAAAGTTAATGCAGTAGTAGTATTCAATACGGAATAGGTAAGTACTGTCACACAAATTCTGAGTGAAAGTAGGAAGTACTATCTATTTCATAAATGCTTGTAGGCTGCTGTAGTGCATAAACTTTTTGAACTGTACAGTTTATACTACTTGGTGAGTTGAAACTGAGTTAGATGCATGCATTTAACCATTGTAACACGCTTACTTAGTTATGTTTTTTTGTTCTCCATTGATTGTCGAACAGTTAACTGTTATAAATCAAACAACTTATCTCCATATCCATTGATTATCGAATAGTTAAGTTTATGCAGTGTGATGAAATTGCCAATTCATTTGTCACAAATATAAATCATACAATTATTGAAATATGTAAATGTGTTACAACCTGCTATGGGAAAAAAGTAGAAACACACAACCAACAGTGGGAAAACAAAGAAATTACATATCCATTGTAACAAACAGAAATTTTAACATGGATACAACATAGAAATTTATTTAGTTCACTCCATCGAGAACCTAAAATTTGAAACAAAGATACATAAAGCGTAGGAGGTAAATTTGGAAAGGGCAAACTATTGTTGGTAACATAAGAATATGTTTGGTTCAAAAGGCTAAATTTGTAAAATTGCTTAAGATGTGTAAACCCAAAACCCGTGTATGTACATTTTTCAGAATATATATTTTTCAAAATTGTTCTTGGTACCTTCAAAATTGAATGCAGTTATTTAAAACTAATTTATCCTAATCCTCTACTTTCAAAATTTATAGATTTGCAACCGTTAGAAACTCACTCGTCTAGAACCTTGAAAATTATTACCTTTGAATCCATGTACATATTTATGTCTGCTTAAACATGAACTCAAATACCGCAAACCATATATTTAAAAAACTGATATGTTCGAACTAATAAAAGCCTGACATACCCAAAAGTTTATTCAAGTGGAACCAATTTAATGACACATGCATATGTTGTACTCTGTCATATTAAAATCTGGTATGTATCTGGCACTTATTTATAGTTAAAGCTATGTGTGCCCATATAAAACTATGCACAAAATATATAGATAAAACTTGTATGTAGTTAATATAGCATGAAAGGTAACATATTCAAAAGTTAGTGTATTCTCAAAAATGTGTTCAATTTGAAAGCATAATATAGTTGAAGTTTGTGTAGTAAAAGCATATAAAACTTTATTCTGCCAAAATTTGTGCAGTATGTATATTGTTAAAAATATATATTTCTGAAAACTGATGTTGGTAACTTCAAAATATATGTTTTCCAAAACGCTTACTGTAATTATTTAACAGTATATATAATTAAACTTCATATTTTAAAAACATTGAAGTGCGTGAAATTTAAATAGGATATTTGTGCACTTGAAAGGTAATATATGTTAGAAAGGAAACTGAACACAGAAGAAACTTCATAAATATATTTTAATTCACAATATATTCATGTTTTGTACATGTTTATTTATTTTTTAATATGATTTTTATGTATGTTTGTAATTTTAATTTAAGTTTTAAAAAAGAATCTACTTTGCAGTTATTTTATATACACAAATATATAGATAAACCTGTACGCAGTTAATATAGCGTGAAAGCTAACATATTCAAAAGTTAATGTGTTTTCAGAAATGTGTTCAATTTGAAAGCATAATATAGTTGAAGCTTGTGCACTAAAAGCGTACAAAACTTCATGCTATCAAAATTTGTGCAGTATATATATTGTTCAAAGTATATATTTCTCAAAATTGTTGTTGGTAAGTCCAAAATATATGTTTTCCAAAACGCTTAATGTAAATATTTAACAATATATATAATTAAACTTTATATTTTTAAAACATTGAAGTGCGTGAAATTAAATAGGATATTTGTGCAGTTGAAAGGTAATAGATGTTAGAAAGGAAACTGAACACAAAAGAAACTTCATAAATATATGTTACTGCACAATATATTTATGTTCTATACATGTTTATTTATTTTTTAATATGATTTTTATGTATGTTTATAATTTTAATTTAAGTTTTAAAAAAAATTACTTTGCAGTTATTTAATATACACATACAGCAAAAACTTTGGAAACAACAATAAGAAAAATTTAATGTAACAATATGTAGAATAAAACAGTGCAAAAGATGATACAGAAAGTGAAATAAAACAGTATACGAAATGAAGTAACACCGTGAACAGCATAAAAAACACATCAATTATTGTTTTTTGCATTTTTTCCACTGCAGAAGTACTGATAACTTCTCATTTAAGTTGGTTTGTGTGATTAATAGCGTGACGTCTATAGAAATATATGCAAATTAATAAGGTTTCAAGTTAAACCTCAATCTAGCATTTACAGTTGCAGTTTAGGCGTGTACAAAAATGGTTAAGAGCTGTGAACCCAAAGTTTGAGTAGTATAAATCTGAATTATATACAGTTCTCAAATCAACTATATATATGAATCGCATACTGCATATATATTTATTAGAAGTGCAGACAACTTATTATTGTTCAAAATATTTATTTCTCAAAACTGTTGTTGCTAACTTGATAATATATATTTTTCAAAACGCTTTCTGTAAATATTGAACAGTATATATACTTAGACTTCATATTTTCAAAACATTGATGTGCTTGAAATTCAAATAGGATATTTGTGCAGTTGAAAGGTAATATATGTTAGAAATTAAACTGAACACAGAAGAAACTTCATAAATACTTGCTAATGCAGAATATATTTATGTTTTGTACATGTTTATTTATTTTTTAATATGATTTGTATGTATATTTATAATGTTAATTTAAGTTTACAAAAAAAATCTGCTTTGCAGTTATTTACTATAGACATACAACAATTAGTGTGGAAAACCACCGCAGTTGAATCACTTTGAACAGCCTAACTGTGTAAAAGTACGTTAGAACTTGAAATCCAACAGTCGTGTATACATGTGAATTATACAGTTGTAAAATAAAACATGTACATGAAACTGGCAGACATGAAAAATTAGAGGATGAGAGGAGGAGAAATTTACAGGACGAATTTTGTAGCTGATGGTTTCCAGCTCTGCCTGCCCTCCTACTTCCAATGGCTGCGTGTCTAGCTTGCTGACGCTGTGCGTGTTGAGTAGCTCGTCGTCGTTCCCTCTATTGCTGCTCCATAAAATTATGGAAATATGAGTTAGTATGAACAAATATCATGACAAGTGCATATTTATATACACAGGTGGAAATAGACGTTGCTGCAATTGACGGAGGCGGAAATGGAAGAGGGTGAAGGAGTCAGAATTGTTATTTTCTGCCTAAAATACTGGGGTTAACGTACAGAAACACATTTAGGGTAGCATAACAGTCCGCAGTGGGACTGTGTAAAAGTTGATCCCTTTTTTAGGTGGAAAACGATTAACGTAATAGGTAATAATACAGATTGAAGAGAACAGTTGAAAGAGGAGCAATAAGAGGAAGGAGTACTAATTAGGTCTAAAATGAGGGAAACTGAGTCCATATTGTTCCTAAAATCAGGAACGTGGTACGAAGGAGGAAGAACGTAGGTACAGTTGGTGAAGGTGAGCATAGAGGCCGAAGGAAGGAAACGGGGAAATCGAAGGAAATAAAATCAGGTGAAGAGGGAGAAAGATTAGATCTTACCTCGGGAAACAAAGTCGGCCTCCTAAAATGAAGAACGTGGTACGGAGGAGGATGACCATAGGTAAAGTAGTTGATGGGGAACATAAAGGCCGAAGGAGGGAAACGGGGAAATCGGACGAAATAAATTCAGGAAAAGAGGGAGAAAGGGTAGATCTTACCTCGGGAAACAAAGGCGGTCGGTTGTTGGAGCTTCGAACAGTAATTGGGCACCAAGTTGCTGTCGACGTCCGTCCTAGTTATGGGTTGAGTGGTCCGTTGATGGACGACCATGACTGGGAGGGCGAGGAGTACTATTTGGTGTTGGAACAGAGTTGCCATTTTTGGTCATGAGAAGTTAAATTGGAAGGGTAGGGGGAAAGAGGAAGAAAACGAGAAGAGAAACGGAAAAGGTAGGTTACGTGCAGATAGTGAAGGTGGGAAACGTGGGAAGCGGTCGGTAAAAGACTGAGTTGCCCTTATGTACCGATTTCTTTCTATTATGAATGGTGGACAATTTGGGGAGTGGATAAAAGGCTTCACTTTGACCGCTTTGACCAAGGTTTTGCTTTATATTATAGATATACCCGAACAGACATGGGTAAAAAGATAGATCAAATTTTATCAAATTAGTGTAATTATGTTCTTTTTATCAAATGAAGATGCTAGTTAATATACCTTTTTGAAATGATTGTATTTGCACTGACTAGCCATATACATTGTATAAGTAGGTTTCATTTTGAATTCAATATGATATTCACTTTATTTTTCTTGTTAAACATAAAAAATAATTGCAATATTAAAGGTAAGTTTGTGTTTGAACATTAAAAATTTCACTGTTTTTAATCGTAAAATTCATATTTATTGTGTTGCAAATGAACTTAAGCACATGCTCTTGTGAATATGTTAACCCAACCATCATAGATAGTTGTTTGTCTTAAAGGTTTTAGTTTGTTAACCAATGTAAACACGTGATGCGCACACAACATGATAAATTGTGAAAAATAATAAAGTAGATGTCTTTATAATAGTTCCAAAAGGATTTCCAATAAAAACTCTGAAATTTTAAAAATTACAGTGTATTATCTTATCACATCGAGAATGTAGCATGAAATGAATACTAAATATTAATACTTTGAGATTTAAAATATGACATCATTTTGCTTTATAGTCTAAAGGCATAAAGACAAATCTTACATTGTATTTCTCATTCTAAAAAAGATATATAAATATAAAGGATGACATGTATTAGAGGACGTCGCATCATATAATTTATTAAATATTCACTATAATACTTTAATAACGGCAAACATTTGTAGCAACATTTGTAAACTAAAATTGTTTGAACATCCAGGTGATTGCCTTTCCGATATGAACTTTAATAGTTACAACAATTTTCAATATTTGTATCTTTTATGCATTCATCGGAGATACATGCAATGAAGTTATGAGTCTGATAAATTCACCAAGATTTATGGATTCTTTCCACGATATTTTCTCCTTGTAACTCTTGATTTGGAATTGACATTGACAGTAATGAAGAAACCTTGTAGAAAATATCTCACCTGTGTTATTATCTCATAGCCTACATATAGGCCTTTGAGCCTTTCCACGAACATAGTGAATTGTTGGATTCATATGGAGTTGTGAGAGTATATAGTTTACTTCAACAATTTGTGAAAGAAACAAATAGTTTGAGTGTACTTTGAAAGCAAGATTCGCGCAAAATGACATAACAAAATTTTCTTTTAAAAACTAATCGATATAGTTAAGGACAAATGGCTCAAGTGACAAGTGGTAAGACGCTCTAGGCTGAAGTTCTAGAGATTCTGGGTTCGAAACCCCAAGACATCAAAATGGTAGCTCTACTTGAATAATGTATCACTCTTATTCCAAATCATGTATATATGATATGCATGTATATATGTGTGTATGTGTATAGTTCATTGATAGTGTTCATTTCGATATTCACATCAATTTCTACTTTCGGTATGAAAAAATTGATTTTGATTCATGTCAAAACATAATAAAAAGATTGTTAGAACACAAACAATTATGATAACCAATACAGCTTCACCAAAACTATGTAATTACTTTATGGAACATATATCCATCTATTTCAACTTGAAACAATAAAAAAGCATATAATAATCTTTAAAATCCCTCGAAAAACTCTACATTTGTTAGCATATTTGTAACCACTTAATTTGTTTACAATTAAAACTAAAACTAATCTATTGTGAAATCGATATTGTAACACCCTATATGGGATTATTGGAATTACACACACACAATAAAAATTACAAATACGCTCTTATTTTTTATTACTTAAATAATCATAATAATTTTTCATAAACTCCGTAAAATGGTTATATTATTATTTGCTCAAAATTAGATAATCTTCCAGAAACCATATTACTATTTATTTAAATTCCACCATGCTTTATTATTTTATATGATTTAAATGAAACATATAAAGTAATTATAAAATAATAAAGTGGTTGTGATCCGGTTCTTCATCGCCAGATCTGGTTAGCCCCATTGCGAGCTCTGTTGCTCTACCGTTGTTCCTAACGCTTGTGTCTCCACCAACTGTTACGTTTTCGCATATGTTGCATGTGTCTCCGCCTGTGCTGCCTGTGACTGCGCCCTCTGATTGTAATAATGCTCCAAACAAAGTGAGTGTCTTAGCCTTGAATAAACCTGGCAATGTTAATCCATTCTCAAGTCTGCTAAACGATTTGAACACATCTCCTCTCGCTGCTCTGCATCTGCCTCGTTGTTCGTCCGTGTCAGGTGAACATCCTCTTTCTCCGCTCTTGGCCTCAGCTAATATATCATCTTGGACGAAGTCTGTTGTTGGCTTGTCGTCTATAATCGGTGATGTTGAAATTGGGCAGTCTGTCGGGATGGTAGATGGGTCTTTGGCTAATGTTGTGGTAAGCGGAGGTGATAATGTAACTGTGGTTGAGGCCGAAGGGTGCATTTCAACTGAATCTGCCAAAAATCTTGGCTGCGCTTCTAGTGTTTGTCAAAATGTGGAACCCATTTTCCCAGCATCTAGTACTATACCCACCATCTCTTCTCCAAACGAAACATGTGCAGTTCCTGTGGATTCTTCTATTAGGGCAGCTCTGAAATGGTCGTCTTTGTTCTCTAAAATGCTAAAAAAATGCGGGTGTGCATTCTCCTCGATGTTTTGATATAGTTGAGATCGACGGTGTTATGATACCACCGAGGGAAGTGATTGAAGCTGGTGTTGATTATTGGAAAGATTATTTGGTGGGATTCTTCCTTGACTCCAACCCCTCCTATCAGCTTGTTAAGGCGAGATGCAACCAGGTTTGGAAGTCTAGAGGCGACCTGAGTGTCTATTTTGATAATGTTATGTTCTTTTTTAAATTCACCCGTAGTGATGAAGACAACAGATTCTATAAGATGACCATATTCTCATTGAGGGGAAACCATTTATTATTACTATCTGGAGTCCGTTTGTTGATTAGGCTAAGGGTCAGGTATTATCTATTCTTGTCTGGGCCACTTTTCTCACATCCCGTCTGTCCTTCAGCCCCTCATCGGGATTGACTGGCTAGCAAGCCTTATTGGTAAGGTGATATGTTATGACGCTAACACTGTAGCCAGAAAAGACTAGTTTATGCCAAAGCTCTGATTGAAATAACTCCTGCCAAATCGTTACCATCAGTGATAAAAGTCAGCCTAGATGAGGGCCATTTTGCTGAGGTCAGAGTTCGCTACAGTTGGAAACCAGATATTTGTACGTCATGTCAGACTTTTGGGCATCTTTTGGGTGTGTGTTCTAGTCTAGCCTCCTCTGGCCATGTTCCTCTTGCTGATCGGATTCCACTTCCACATCCTCCATTACGGAAAAGGGTTCCAAAGTGATAGAGTTAGGGGTATGCCCTATGAGAAATTATGTAATTTGTTACATATATCTAACTCGTTGACCAATCTTGTTCAAAATAAAGGTGTTTTCTTTCTATCATATACTTGATATAATGTGGTTATATTAATTAATCAATTTAATTAAAAGTATATTTAATAGAAAATCCATAAATGGTATGTTTTGTGATAG
The DNA here is from genome assembly GCA_030737815.1 of Allium fistulosum. Lineage (NCBI taxonomy): Eukaryota > Viridiplantae > Streptophyta > Magnoliopsida > Asparagales > Amaryllidaceae > Allium > Allium fistulosum. Next base: position 26,651,155 of record CM060906.1, read on the forward strand.
TAGTTACAAAGTGTTGTAATCGTGAGTAATTTATCACAATGAAACAAATATACCATTTTTAATGTTCATAGTCAAGATGCATCGAGACTGAATATCGATGTATCCGTTGAGACTAGAGTACATAACGCTCTGCAAATGTTGGGGAGTGTATTACTCATAACTGCTGGGGGCACCTAGAGGTTACGTACTGATAGTTATTGGATAATTATGGAATGACTCACTCGATAGTTTTCTGTTGGTTAATATAATTAAGGTCAAATAGAAAATATCGATGTGATTAATTTACACAGTTCTTTTGACTTGAGAATACTGTAGATCTTCAATGTGGAAGCTCCGCTTTAATTATAGCCAAATTATGGCACGATGTCCATCAAGTGACTATAGTTGGGTCGAGTGGAAATATTGGAAGTGAAACACTATTCAAGAGAGGATTCGTCTCCTTAGTTATATGGGGTTAGTATCACGGTCAACTTAAGTCAAAATCTATGGCCAGAGTAGTTCAGTTAATAATAATTGTTATTATTGAACCAAGGTCTTTGTGTTTGGATTATAGAGTTGAATATGGATGATATTGGAATTTTGACCATAACCAAATTCAACAAGTCCAAACTGATATAGTATTGCCGAAGAGAATTGGCGTAAATAATTGTCACAAAAGGGTAACGCTTAATAAAGTGAAATTGGATTTTACCAAAGTTTAGTAAGCGATAAATTTAGCCATAATGTCACACCACCTGTTAAGTGACGTGTGAACGTTGACATTCGAATAGTTCAATGTTGATCGCTGACCGAATTTACACCCAAGAGTCACACAACCGAAATAATTAGTTCTCTTTAAACCAAACGATTTAATTGATTTATATTTGTTATAAATTAATTAAATTAATTAATATTTATGAAATACTAATTATGAAATTTGAATATGATATGAGAAATAAATTTGTTACGTATATTTATAATAGTTGTAAATATATTGGTCGATATAAGATATCGACAAGAAATTGAGTTAAATATGATTGTACATATTTAATTTGGGTTAAATGGGCTAACAACCCATGAAATTATGGAGTTGTAGGCATTGGTTATGGCTAGGGTTAGAGGTGGCTTGAACAAATGGTTAGGGTTTGGAGATGTGTGGTTAAGATCTGGTGGTTTGCTTTATTTATTTTTGGGCATAGCAGTGGTTTGCTCTCTTATCTTACCATATAAATAAACGGTCTCAAAACCCTAATTTGTGAGAATTCTTTCTGTTCATTTTTGAGCCGCCACCCTCTTTCCTCTTTCATGGCTGAAACCCTCCTCTAATTCAATCCTAAAATTCTCATATCAAATTCAAATCAAAACTAAAAGCTATTTGATAGTAATTGGTCGTAGATTCCAGATCAGCAATCTGAAGAATCAAAATATTTCAAAAGAAGGGAATTGATTATTCAACGTGGACTTTAAGGCATCTAATTTGGGTAACTTTGATTTTATTTTCATAATTTGTTAATCATAAGAACATATGTGTATAATTAGATTGCTATTTTGTTAGTTAGGTGGGATTTTTGTACGTATTTATGTTGTCACAATGGAGATTGGATATGTGTATAATAATTAAAGATCCATTCCATGATTATGTTTCAGATCTGAAATTAAACATTAAAATTAATTTTAAGTTTGAAATTATTTATGTTTATACTTATTGATCATATGTGTAAATCTTATATGTTAATCTTTTGTGTTAAATCTTCACATACAATTTGAATTAAGGGATATGTTTTATTATATGTTGTATATATAGATCTGAATATTTGCAAATGTTTGTTTGTGTTTATTATGAATTAAAAGTGCTGATTTTTTTTAATATTTATATATTTTATTAATTTTAATATTTAATGATTAACTGAACCAATAAATTCATATATAATAATAAACATTTCTTAACTTCAGTTTAATATTTTCTAAAATTCATCCTTCATGTTAGCAGCCTTCAGGAAAAATTTCAGATGTTTTGAACTTAAAATAATAATTTTAAAAATTAATTTTATTTCAGACCTGAAAATAATTAATTGAATAAAAATATCATTTTAATTTACAAAATTCTGGAAATTTTTATTAAGACCCAAAATATGTTATAGAAACCTCAAAAAAAGTTTTAGATTTTTGTAACTTAATTTTATAATTTTAATAATTAATTTGATTACGGGTCTACAATAAATTATATATCTAAAATATTATTTTAATTGAGAAAATTTTAGAAATTTTTTCTGAGGCCAAAAATGTGTTTCTAGATTTTCTAAAATTATAAAATTTATAATTTTATCGTATGGTTATTTTATGATAATTTATTATGGCTAAATATGTTTCATTCAATATATTAAATATATATGTATATTAAATAATAAAATCTTTGGAATTCCAGATCAAGTATATTTTCTAATTGGTAATTGTAAATGAAAGGAATTTTTAATTATATATATATATTGTTATTTATGATTCAATATATTATCATATAAATAAATAAATATTTTCTACAATATTTTAATAATAAAAGTAAATTCTATGCATACATAAAATAGATATATATAATTTTTCAAAATATTCACATGAAATTCATATTTATATATTTACGCACATATTTGACAACATACAATACATACAAAATAAGTTAATGTGTCTGTTGCGATGCAAATCCCAACATCTATATACGGGCATGTTATACCCTGCACGGATTGCTATGTTACACATGCACACACGTATATATATGTATATGATACATATATATACACACACAAATATATAAGCAAAACCAAAATTAAACAAATCTCAAACTACTATTTGTAAATTTAAATAAAATACATGATTTTATTTAAATCAAATTTGGAAAAGTTCTAAATAAATTTAGACTTCATAGGCCCATTAAAGATCGAAAATGGATAAATTTTTTGAAATTCACCCATTTCTTCTACTGCGGGCTAGCCTAGTTCCTTCACAAAGGTTGCGCCTCTCTCTTTTGATCTGATTTCTTCTGTTGCCCCAATCGACGTTGCACCCTCTGTTGATGCTCTTGTGGTTCCTCCCTCTACCAGTTTGTCTCCTTCAGTCCCGGTTGAGGTTGCCACTTATTCTTTGACCGATACTATTACTTAGAATTCTGATGAACATGCCTAGCTTCATGTTCCATCTGATATGCGGTACTCGCCTGAGACTGACACCTTTTATGCATTTATCGGTGATATTGTGGGTGAGAGTCGGTTTCTTATCTATCATATTGAGGGTGAGGGTCTGTCCCTTACTAGGGTTGGCGAGATTGGTGAGGCGAATAAAAGTAATTTTTATGATGTCAGCTGGGATAGGAAATTTATTTACTCCCCTGCTTCGGAGGGTTATGATTCACATTTGGCTACTATCTTCTCTGGTTTTTCACATATTATTGGTTCGGCGACGGACGATGGCCGTGGTTGTTCCTTGTAACGACCCGTAAATTTCAATGGTTTTAATAACGTAATTAACTGAATTTTTGTGAAAATTTAGATAATTGAATTTGGAAATGAAAATTTGATATTTGGGGTACGTCTATTTTAGCATAGCAACTAGTAAAATTTTATTGGAAAATATGAAAGTGAATTCTGTTGTGTAATTTCCAATCTATAATCAGTTAAATTGATTTAAATTAATTTGTTTCGAAATCTGAACATTTTTATACAATAAACTTTTAAATGATTTTCCAAGTGAGACGTCATATTTCATTTCGTCAAATTTGGACTTCTCTAGCCCCGTTTATCTTATTTTCGACAGATTTGCAGTATTTTGGGCACTGAATATCGAGTTTTGATAGGATGATCGTATCGCTGATATCTGTGTACCATTCTATTTGTCTCGTCGTGCTGATCTCCGCAGTATATCAATTCGTGTGTTTCAGTATCCGGTACGCGACGAAAACCGCAAAGCGGTTAGCCGTACTTGTACCTGTTTGAGTCTTTTTGATTCCCTGTGTCTTTCCATTTTCCAACGTATAAACCAAACAGCTATTGCTATTACTATTTCTGGTTCAACTTCTATACCCTTTGCTATTCCCCATTTTGAATTTATTTTATGTTGGTTCATTTTCTACCCAAACTCTTCTTTGTTCTGTCGTTTAAAAAGAATATATATAAAATAGAAAAATAGATGTATACACTATTTTTGCCTGAGAAGTTTCCATTCCATCTTCCATTTTTAATCCCTGCTCGCCCCTTCTTCTTCGTGCTCCTCCATGAACCATTCTTCCCACTCATGCACTGCCGCACCGACGTCCACCACCCTAGACGCGACCCTAACCCACACTTCACTGCCTCACACGCCACCATCAATATCACCCAAAACCCGAGCCACCTTCCACCATCTCTCCATCGGCCTCCCCTTCCTCTCTTGTCTCACCGACCATCGCCACCACCAGCGAGCCGAACCCACCACGTCCCTGGCCCCTTCGCCACCATCTGCCCATGTTGCAGCCATCTACCCGTCCCTAAACGCCCCTCCACCCATTCGACCTCCTCTCCTCCTCACCTCCTGCATGCTTCCCTCCACATCTCCCAACCGATCTTCCATCGGCCGCCTGCACAACCTCCGCATCCAGAAAACCCACTGACCTCCTCAACCCAGACCGCCTTCCCCTTGCCGTGACCACCGTAACCCGAGACTAGCAACCTAGAAACCCACCACTGCTGACCTGACAGCCTGAGCGCATCCTCTCCGCCTCCCACTTCCTTCTTCACTCTGTTCACTTCCTTTGCCACTCGTCCATCTATCAACCGGGGCTCGTGAATGCAACTAGTGCTACTCGTGATCTAAATGGTACAACAGTGCTTCACTTCTAGCTTTAGACTTCTCTCTATATATATATACAAGTTAGTTTTATATTGGTTCTACTTGTCTTCTATTTGCTGTGAAAGTTCTTATTTTCTATGTTTACAGTTACAGTTTACTATGTTTACAGTTTATAGTAAAAAGGTATATTATATTATGTATATTATATTATGAAGAGATAGCATGAGTTTTAATATGAGTTTGATATAATAAATATTTGTTTTATATACAGATACCTTGATTCTATATATATATATATATATGTTGTTTTCATAAGCTGGGAAGCTGTTCGACTTTTAGTGTTGATTCTAAATATGATAAGTACAAAGATTTTGATTTTAAATAGATGTTTTAATTTAAATATTATGTTTCACCTGTGTTTGTATACGATATAGAGTGTTTATAAGGTTTATATATGTTTGTATATAATGTGTTGCGTATATATATAAAGTTATACAAGTTGTATAGAATCAGTGGATATGTATATAGGTTTATACCTGTTATATAAAGCACAATCTGGTTTCGATAACTATCATATATTATAATAAAGTATATTTATATTGATTTTATAATATAATATGTATGAAAGTATATATATTAGTTTATATATACATGAGTTTGGTTTTTGAAAATATATAGAGATTTATCCTATTTGGGTTTAAATTAAATAATGATTTTGAGATATATATCTATATATGCATATATATATATATAGATTTTGATTTTATGTATGTGTTTTAAATTTTTCTTTGATTTTGAGAAGATATATAACGATGTAATATACATTTCGCTTTGTTTATATCAAACTGATCTTTGGTTCTTGATCTCTAATTTATCAGCTTTGTTTGTTGAACTTATGTCCATCGTGCTTTGCTTCGAAATCCGTGCTTGGATTCATAACTCGTTTCATTTTCAAATTCCTCTAGCCTCGAAAGGTGAGCTATCACTCACGATTAACGTCCTTATATTTATTAAATTTGATTTCATTTGAAACGACAATTGAATTATGCTGCTAAATTGAACTGTTAATTAGTTAATTGTTATATATGATATGCCATTATCTGTATCTATTCACCTGTGAGATATGACACTGTATCCTGTTGTTTATATTTAATTTAATTTATCACTGATGATATATGCATGTTGTTGATATGTTATATTATTTTCATAACTGTTCTCACTCTATAAGTTCCCTGCTAGCATAGAATTCCCTATGGGTTGAAATGATACATACCCAAACGATCTTGTAGAATAGGAGAAAATCGTTATGGGTTGAAATGATAAACCCAAGCGATTTTCATTTATTTTAAATTTTTGGGATTGCGGGTAGAAATGATATATACCCGTAGATAATTAAATTGCGGATTGAAATGATAAATATCTGTATCACTTGATCATAGGATAGAAAATTAAATACGGACATCGTTGGTCTATATTTTGAAAATGATTTCCAAAGTTTGGAAGGAAATATATGGTTTTAACAGATATTGATTTTTAACAAATAATATATATATGCTATTTTTATATATGTCTAAATTTTAGATTTTTTTAAAATAGTATGTTTGGAAAGCTTAATTTATAAGTTAGTTTTGAAATTATAAATTAAATCTTATTATTAAATTTTACTTAAATTTTATTATTTTCAAACATGTATAAAATAAGATTTTACGTAAGTGTTTGCGCCTAAAATGGTCACAAACCCCAAGTATTGTGAAAGCACCAGTGAATGAATACAAATCAGCAATATTCAAACACAAATATCAGATCTAAGCAAGCAACAAACAACAATCCAGAAATAATGAACAGCGACACACAATTTATAGTGGTTCGACTATCTCCGGCCTACGTCCACTTCAAGGTTTTTATGATTTTATTGCTCGATGCTTGAAGATTACAGTTTCTTATCGCGTAGTACAACAGATTTTATGATTGTACTCTGACTCTAAGATAGCAATGGTAATCTGGAGTAAATCTGGCAGAATCTGGGCGCTCTTTAGCTCTCAAAATTATCCGACCCCTTTTCTGAATGACCAGGGGCTCTATTTATAGGTGTAGGAGGCTGGTATTTCGCCTAAATTGAAGGAAGACCAGTTCCAGTACGTCAGGGGGCCCACATGCCCGCTTTCTGGAAATCCGGGCCCACTTTGGGATCGATTCGAAGCTATGTTCGAATCGATCAAGAAATCGTCCAATCGAGCTGAAATTTGGTGAGAACATTCTTCAATGTGTATGTAAGCATCTGTGAAAATTTCATAGCATTTGGACTTATAGATCTCAAGATATGATCGATTCGAGATCATGTTTCTGGTTGATAAGCTCCCTTCGAATCGATCTTCCTTCGAATCGATTAGGTCGAATCGATCATGGCACGCGCGCTCGTGGTGATGTGGTGCGCAATCTTCGAGTCGATCCTCCTTTTTCTCCGAGTTGACCGGGTCGAATCCTTGGTTTTAGCCGCGCTTACCTGGTGGACTCGATACATTGGATTCGAAGGTTTGCTTCCTTCGAATCGATGGAACTGGTGCTGGTTCGAATCGATCAAGACGTGTTGCTGTGGATCGATTTGGAGTTGTCTCATCCTGGGGATTCGAAGGCTATGGAGTCAAAGCACCCTTAATTGCATGGATTCGAAGTAACAGTCCCAGATGGATACGAAGTGACCATCCTTTGTGGATTCGAGAGAGTGTTCACCGAAGGGTACGAAGTAGATTCAGTCGAACTTGATGGAGTCAAGCGTGATGAGAATGATCGATTCGAAGTATGTCAAACCCGATGGATGCGAACCAGATGGATTCGAAACTGCCATCACCTCAACTCTTTTATGGATTCGAACTGTATATCCTTCCTACCTTGTATCGATAATATCTCCTTCATACAAACTCCGATTAACCTGAAACTTGAAGCGTAGCCTCTCCTAGTCCTCATCATCATCTCCAATCGATTCCGCCGTGATCGGAGCTTGGCCAAATTCTGATGACATCGATCACAACCTTGTCTCTAATCGACTTCCAATCCTGATACCCATCCTTTCTTGTCAATTTGTTTGATATTCCGGCTTTGACCAAAAAGCGGGATAACATTTGCCTCCCAAAACATGCCTTGTGATAAGAAGGCGTGTTTTGAATAGTTCCGTATCCGATATCCAAAGTCCATAGCCACATCATCCAAGTGCATCATCCTTGACTGCTCGGAGTCGATGCCCAACTCCAAACCCAATAACCAAAGCCTTAGACAAATCCATATCTGTTTGAACCCGACGACCGAATCCTAATCCATCCTTATCCAATAGCCAATAACCGAATCCAGGACCTCTCCGGGTCGATATCCAAATCCATAACCTCTCTAGGCTCTTGCCAAGCGCAATCCACACCTGACGACCGTGGTCCAGTGTCCCTGGACGTCAAGCTAACCTCTCCGGGTTCTTGCCAAGCGCAATCCACACCTGACGACCGTGGTCCAGTGTCCCTGGACATAAGTAATGCCATGGCTTAAGTCCTAAGCTGAATCCTGGTCACTCCGGACCCTTGTTGAGCATAGTCCATACTCAACGACCTGAAAATGATAATTGATAATACAAGGCCTAAGTCCTAGGCTGAATCCTGGTCTCTCCGGACCCTTGTCGAGCATAGTCCATACTCGACGACCTAAAACAATAATCGATAATAGGGGGCCTATCCTAGGCTGAATCCTGGTCACTCCAGACCCTTGCCGAGCATAGTCCATACTCGACGACCTGAATGAGTCAATTTACCACGTTCGGGCAAAAGGACTCACCCCTTGCCAGGCATAATCCACACCTGACGATCGTTTATCAAAAACCAAAAAGAATCCAATCAGAATCCAATCCAAAATCCAAATCAAATCGGAAAGCCAGAAATCCATACCAGAAATCAAAATCATCATCCAAAACGGAGAACAATCATCCGAATGAATGCAAAAACCAGAAAAACAAGCAAAATCAGGAGTTCAATCCAAACCCCAAAAACCAAACCAGAAAACCAAGTGTCCAATCTAAAAACAAAAGACAGATTTCGCAAACCATGGCTTTGCGGTTTATCATCATTCAGAGCATGCCTAGGGGCTATCTCCGTCCTCATACATGTGTAAATGACTTGGTTGCTCGCCAATGGTTTGTTACTTATTTCATATTATCCTGGTCAATTGATAATCAATCGACCATCATTCCTTAGCCTCATGCCATCATGGCTTGAGGTGGGCGGTGGTTGTTCCTGCTCCACCGCTGCATTCCGAGCCCCAACATACTGCCTTAATTGCCCACTCCTCACATGATCCTCAATTATGTCCTTTAAGTGCCTGCAGCTGTTGGTATCATGCCCGTCCAGATCGTGGAAGACATAGTGCCTTCCTGATGCCCTTTCCCGTTCGGATGGTTCTCTTCTAGCCGGCCTTCGGTAAGGAAGGCGATTCCGAGTTTCCAAGTAAATCCGCTCCAGCGTCTCATTCAATTCTGTGTATGTGGAAAACTTTGGATCCTTCCATCGCTTCCTAGCTTTTTCAGAATTTTCGTCCAACTTCCTTTTTCCCTTATCTTTATCCGAGCTTCCGTCGGATGGTCCTCCACCCCCGGCCACATTCACTTCCTTTAGCTTTAAGTCCATACATGCATCTTCTTGCCGAAGGAACCTTTCAGCTTCATGAAAGAATTCCCCGAGATCCAGTGGTGGGTCTCGTACTAAAGATACCTTGAAATCCGAATCCTCTCTGACTCCCGACACTGCTACCATCAAAACCATTGATGGGTCCGGCCGATCCACCGAAGCAACTGCCGCATTGAATCGAGTTAGAAAAGCCCTAAGTGATTCATCCGTCCTTTGTTTCACCGATGTTAGCGTCATCACGTTCTTCGGCCTCTTGATATGAACCCGAAACTGTCCCAAAAACTTATCCACCAATTCCCTCCAAGTCCTGATAGTTCCTTCTTCCAACTGCCTAAACCACATTGCAGCTATGTCCGTTAAATATAAAGGGAAACATCGAGCCATTACTTCATCTGATGCCCCCAGCACTTCCATGTGTCTAGTGTATCTCATCAAATGATCAGTTGGATCGGCCTTGCCATTATATGCTTCCACACTAGGTAACTTGAACTTAGGTGGATTTTGAGCTATCCTGATTTCCCGAGCGAACGGACTCCTGTTCACTCCTTCCAAATCTCGGTTGGTCAAACCTCCACGCATAGTCTTCCTGATGATTTCCACTAATCCAGCGTTACCTGTTAGGGGTTTCCCCCCATGCTCCCGAGGGAACTCCGGCACATATTCTTCATGTGGCTCATTAGCCGCAGCGTTGGCTCTAGCCTGCTGAACTCCTTCCAAAGGTCCTTTTGCGTTGGATCCTGCGGGCCTTCCCCCAAGCCCTTGTTGATTTCCTTCCGGTTCTGTATTCTGTCCTCCATTGGGTTCCGCAACCCTAGTTCCTTGTTCCATATTTGCAGCCGCTATAGTTGGTCCAAGGTTCTGTGTTCCTGCAGCTCTCATCTGCTCGAAGAAAGTCTGCACTATATCCTGTTGACTCTTCAGCAACCTCTCGTGTAATGAATTCGCCATAGCTTCCATCTCGTCTCTGGTAATGTAAATTGAAGCTTGTCCTTCTCCAGCTCCGGAGGATGCCTCTTGACTTCCTCCTTGTTGGCTTCTCTCAGCTCTTTGTCTTATACTTGTTTGTCGAGTCATTGTAGAGTCAATCTGAATCCTTCAAACTTTCAAACCTAAACTTTGAATTTGGTGTAGCGGGTGCTAGTTGTTCTCAGTGAAAGCACCAAAGTGTTTGCGCCAAAAATGGTCACAAACCCCAAGTATTGTGAAAGCACCAGTGAATGAATACAAATCAGCAATATTCAAACACAAATATCAGATCTAAGCAAGCAACAAACAACAATCCAGAAATAATGAACAGTGACACACAATTTATAGTGGTTCGGCTATCTCCGGCCTACGTCCACTTCAAGGTTTTTATGATTTTATTGCTCGATGCTTGAAGATTACAGTTTCTTATCGCGTAGTACAACAGATTTTATGATTGTACTCTGACTCTAAGATAGCAATGGTAATCTGGAGTAAATCTGGCAGAATCTGGGCGCTCTTTAGCTCTCAAAATTATCCGACCCCTTTTCTGAATGACCAGGGGCTCTATTTATAGGTGTAGGAGGCTGGTATTTCGCCTAAATTGAAGGAAGACCAGTTCCAGTACTTCAGGGGGCCCACATGCCCGCTTTCTGGAAATCCGGGCCCACTTTGGGATCGATTCGAAGCTATGTTCGAATCGATCAAGAAATCGTCCGATCGAGCTGAAATTTGGTGAGAACATTCTTCAATGTGTATGTAAGCATCTGTGAACATTTCATAGCATTTGGACTTATAGATCTCAAGATATGATCGATTCGAGATCATGTTTCTGGTTGATAAGCTCCCTTCGAATCGATCTTCCTTCGAATCGATTAGGTCGAATCGATCATGGCACGCGCGCTCGTGGTGATGTGGCGTGCAATCTTCGAGTCGATCCTCCTTTTTCTCCGAGTTGACCGGGTCGAATCCTTGGTTTTAGCCGCGCTTACTTGGTGGACTCGATACGTTGGATTCGAAGGTTTGCTTCCTTCGAATCGATGGAACTGGTGCTGGTTCGAATCGATCAAGACGTGCTGCTGTGGATCGATTCGGAGTTGTCTCATCCTGGGGATTCGAAGGCTATGGAGTCGAAGCACCCTTAATTGCATGGATTCGAAGTAACAGTCCCAGATGGATACGAAGTGACCAGCCTTTGTGGATTCGAGAGAGTGTTCACCGAAGGGTACGAAGTAGATTCAGTCGAACTTGATGGAGTCGAGCGTGATGAGAATGATCGATTCGAAGTATGTCAAACCTGATGGATGCGAACCAGATGGATTCGAAACTGCCATCACCTCAACTCTTTGATGGATTCGAACTATATATCCTTCCTACCTTGTATCGATAATATCTCCTTCATACAAACTCCGATTAACCTGAAACTTGAAGCGTAGCCTCTCCTAGTCCTCATCATCATCTCCAATCGATTCCGCCGTGATCGGAGCTTGGCCAAATTCTGATGACATCGATCACAACCTTGTCTCTAATCGACTTCCAATCCTGATACCCATCCTTTCTTGTCAATTTGTTTGATATTCCGGCTTTGACCAAAAAGCGGGATAACAGTAAATAAATTTAATAAAATTTAATTTAAATAGTATATAATATGTTTTAAAATATTTATTTAAAAAATTATATTAATATTTTAAAATAGATTTATAACTTTAATAATAAAGGTTGGAAAGATAAATTAATGTTGACTTGAAATTTAATTTGGTTAATAATTGAATTCAAGGAAGAATTGATTTAAACTTATCAGCATTGAGATTTTGAAAAGATACGATTATGACTTGGTTTATAACTTGATTTGATAAAAAGTGATTAAATGAATATTCTCAAATTTTTATGAAATTGAGATTTAATATTTAATAGTGATTTAAATATATAAATTGGGATTTAAATAAATTGTTATAAAATGGTTAAGGGAATAATTTCCAATTTGGATAAATATTGTTTGTACCAAAATTGGGCACAATACTCTTCGGAAGTTTTTGAAGAGATGAAGTGAAGAAATTAAATGGAAAAAGAGGGATTATCTAACAAAAACTCCAAATTTTAGAAATGAGAATAATTAAAATGCACAGAGACACAAGAATTTAGAGTGGTTCGGCGTATCGCCTACGTCCACTATGAAGTTGATAGCTTTATTGATCTTTCTTTGATGATTACAAGTGAATTCAATGAATTACAGTAGAGAATTATGATTTGCAGCAGTGAATTTCGTTATTGGCAGCAACAATGGAGTTCAGATATGGATCTGGTAGAGTCTGGGCGTTGGAGATCTCAAAAAAGCAGAAGAACCCCTTTACTGTTGGCTTTGGGGGTCTATTTATAGGTGTAGGAGGCTGGTATTTCGCTCAGATCTCGGGAGACCCTCTCTGGCACGTGACCAGGCCCGCGCGCCCAAGCCCGTGAAGTTTTGGTCCGATCCGTGATCGGTACGAACAGATTTCGTATCGATCAAGATTTCATCCAATGGAGTCGAAATTTGGTGTGGACATTCTTTTGCATGCACATAGTCTTCTGTGAAAATTTCATAGCATTTGGACTTGTAGATTAGGAGATATGATCGATACGAATTGGGATTCTCGGTTGGCTGTTTGGTTCGACTCGCTTTCATTTGACTTGGTGACGTGACGCTTGAGTCTTTGGATCACCCTGCCTTTGATGTTGTTTTGATCGAGTCGAAGCGTGCATTGATCAAGCGAGTCGAAGTGTGCACTGATTGAGCGAGTCGAAGTGTAGCGTCCTGAGGGATTCGAACAGTGGTTCGAGCGGAGCGAGTCGAAGAAGGCTTTTCTGAGGGATGCGAGCTGAGCGAGTCGAAGAAGGCATCTGATGGAGGCGAAGCGGGGCGAGTTGAAGTAGTCACTTCTGATGGTTGCGAAGCGAGTAGAACTGAGCGAGTCGAAGTTGTCACTTCTGATGGTTGCGAAGCGAGTCAAAGTAGTCACTTCTGATGGTTGCGAAGCGAGTCGAAGTAGCCACTTCTGATGGTTGCGAAGCGAGTCGAACTGAGCGAGTCAAAGTTGGCTTCTCTGATGGATTCGAACTGAGCGATTCGACCGGTGATTGGTTTTCATCCAATTTTGTATCGTCCATAACTTGAGCATACAAACTCGAATTGACTCGAGATTTGGAACGTTGACTCTCGTAGCTTAGATTGTCATGTCATACCAACTTTAGCTCGATCCAGACTCGGAAAAAATTCGCCGATATCCATAGTGAGCCTGTGTATAACCAATCTCTGGGATGGATCGTCATTGGTTTACTAGTCAATTCCTTGGTGTCATGGCCTTGCCAAAAGGCGGGATAACATTTGCCCCCCAAAGTATGTCTTGTGGAAACATGATGTGCTTTGAAATGCTGCCATCTTTACTTTGAATAGTTATTGTCTTTTCGATGAAAGCTGTAATCTTCGACTGATTTTCTCGATAACGTAACCTGTTGACGGTCAACTGCTGTACCCTGTATTGTTGCGACTGATTGCTGTATGCTAGTGGTTAGCCGTTTGTTGTTGTAATTGTTATCAAATGAGTTTCCAATTCCTGTAACTCTGGAATACTGAATATTAGTCCGACATACACGCATATATGTTAACCTGACTCTCGTTGACGTTCGTACGTTCACGAGTCGTTGTCAGTTTATTTTATATTGAATTCCTTATCGATCCTCTCCTGAACCAACGTGAAATCCGCTGTAACAACGCTCGACGGTTGTTTTTGAATGTTCCTTCGTAACGATCCTCTCCTGAATCGATGTGAAGGGTTGAAATACCAAAGGCAATTTTTATTGAATTTATGGATGCGAAGTAAGTATTTCGAGTCGATGGAGTTGGCCTCTGGGAGCCGTGATTCGATGGGTTCGAACTGCTTGTTCGACTCGGTCTTGGATTCGAACTATTTGTTCGACTCGGTCTTAGGTTCGAATTGCCTGTTCGACTCAGTCTTGGATTCGAACTGCTTGTTTTGCTGCACCGGAGACGAAGTCGAAGACAAGCGATACGAAGGGGAGCTTCGCATCGACGCACTGGAGACGGAGTCGAAACGCGTGTTCGAATCCACCGGGATGCGAATCGTCTATTCCTTTTGCTTTCGAGTCCATATAAATACTTTGTACTTAGCCGTTATTCCACTTTTTACCTTTCGCTTTCCTTCCTTGCCTTCGTATCGCTCAGTAACTCGAGAAGAAAGAAGAAACATTTTTGCCTTCGAACCGATTCATACCTTCAATCATTTGAACTAACTGACAGATCTAGGTAATCCAATAAGCGAATCCATGCGTAAATGATGAGACTCGGGTTTTTAACACCAAATCAATCAGAGTCGTGATCGATCGAAAATTCCTTGGCCTTAGCTTCGCGTCGATCTGGAGTAAGGGTTTCGAGATGATGAGGCGGAGGCCTTTGTATCGATCGATGGTGGAGCTTCGCATCGAATCGAATGCTTTGAATACATGGATCGATACGTAGGGGTTGCGTCTAATGGATTCGAAAGGATGGCCTTCGACCGAGTCGAAGTGGACGGCCTTGGATCGAGTCGAAGCGGCTTCCTTGGATCGAGTCAAAGCGCGTGACTTTTGATCGAGTCGAAGCAGAGGCTTTGGATGAGTCGAAGTAGAGGCTTCGAAGCGAGTCGAACTGCGCAGCCCTGGGACCGGCATGAGCGTGTCCCTGAGCGATCGATTCGAACTCGAGCCTTAGCGAGCGATTCGAACTTGAACCTGAGTGATCGACTTGAACTTTTGATGATTGGCCATGGACTTAATTTCGACGATACCGAAAATTCTAGTGCATTTGAACACCTAACTCCGATGAGCTCTAGACTTGCATAACTGGACTTAAATGTTTCACCGCATATGTGATTGCCTATTGAAGCTCGTTGATGAAACTGGAACTTACTAAAATGATAACACACTTTAACTCGGACTGATGGCTAATAACTGGATGGCACGGTTATGACGGTCAGCGATGACGGTCCTTTCGACTGAATTCCGAAGTCTCGTCATTTTCATGTTTTCTTCAATCCTGTAGATCCTCTCAAGTGATATACAATACTGCACTGCACATCACACTCACACACTTTACACTGGGGGATGCACGAGCGTTATTGCTTGTTTAACAATGATTTTTCATAAGCTAGCTATTCATGGAACCCTCAAGTTCACAGCAGCAGGAACTCCCGAGTTCTATTCCTCCATCCATCGAGATACCAGTTATTGAAGCTGAAGTTATAGACCCAGCTCCGGACGACCGTCCGGGTGCCCGGTTCATTTGTAATCCGCAAGATTTAGTGCCGTCGGGTATCTCCGAAGATATGCTAGGAGGGATTTGCTTAAGGCACGGTTTGTCGCTCGACGACGTGCTACTTCCTGGGCCAAATGACAGGCCGCACGATCCCCCGGAGGGGTTTACTACTTTCAACCGTCACGCTTGCACAGCGGGGACACTCCCTCCCTTCAACCAATATATAAGGGAGATTTTATCGTTTCTTGGCATAGCTCCATCTCAGCTACATCCCAACGGGTATGCCTTGTTGAACAACACCTTTGTCCTGTTTATGGAGATCCTCTTTCGACCGCTGAAGCCAATCGAAATCAGATATTTATTCAACGTCAAGAGCCGTGGAGACAGCCCTTCTTTCACCTTCCTGGAAGCGGTCAGAAACTGCCACATTGTACTGGGCTCCTGGGGAAGGCTAAGTTACTATAAGACTGAATGGTTCTACGTTCAGTGCCCCTCTGGATTTGCTAGGCGGTGGTTGGATAGACGTAAGTGTTGCCATTTCTCTCTTGAATCATTGAGATATTAGTAACTGACTTCAAAACTGACATACTTTTCCTTTTTTATAGCTGCAATCTCTCGTCCTGATGGCGCATACTTCAGAGAGCTTGTTCGGATTCTTCAAGCGTTTCCGGGCGAAGAGAGGCACATCGACTTGGTCCTGACCGACAGGAATTTGAGGACAGTCGGGCTGATAGAACGGCGGCAGAGCATTCGGCTGGAAGGGACACTTAAAGTGGTCTCTAAGAAACGGGTGAAGCGCAAAGCGCCCGCAGTCGTGATAACCAAGGAAGTTGATCCAGAGAGAACGCCTACCGATACCGAGCTCCCAGCCGGGCCTTCTTCTGATGTTCAAGATTCCGAAGGAAAGAGAAAAGGCAAGGCTGTTGTTCACAAACGCTCTAAATCTGAGAGATTTAAATTCGTGGTCGTGTCTTTGCCCGTCCCGAGGATTAGAATTTTGGAGGCTTCTCCCCCGCCGGTAGAGAATATTTTTGAAGGGCTTGCCGATGTTCCGATTCCGGATTTTGTGTCGTCTCAACACGACACCGGGATGGAGAAGCTTGATAGTGCTCTTGAACTGAGCGGGTCGCTTGCTACGAGTGCGGCCGACATTTCCGGTTGGTCGGGGGGTTTCACATGCATACACTTCACTACACTGCATGATTCACGACTGTAAATCGACCAACTTAATAAGTCACTAACTCTTTCTTCGTTTCTCATTCTCAGGTACTATGTCTGGAAAAGGATCGATGCTCGGGAATCTTCGCTCAGCCCGAAAAGCTTCTGGTTACTATGATTCCTGCAGGAGGGATTCAGATAGAGATCACGATCACGAATACTCTAACTAGGATAGGTATGGGCGTGACAGAGAGTATAGACATCGATCCAAATCACGCTCTCCTCCCCTTAGACTTCCATCTCCACCTCCTGTTTTTGTTCCACATCCGCCAGAGCCTCCTCGTCATAGGCCTTCTTCTCATACTTCTAGATCTGAGACTCATCTTCAGAGAGTCGAGACTACGGCTTCCATAGTTGCAGAGCAGGCCCCTACTGACCCACATGAGAAGGGGCCCTTAAATTGGCCCAGATGAAGAAGGATTTTCCGAATATTTGTTTCGACGGCTTTGTCTTCCCACCTCACTTAAAAAGAATTCCATCAGGGGTAGAAGGCACGATGCATGACTACGTCCACGACATCTACACCTAGTACAGAGAGTGGGTTAAGGCCGCGGAGAAAGCTTCTAAGGTGGCCTTCGAGCGAGCCAAAGCGCTTGAGAAGATGGAGACCGAGCTCGCTCAGAGGGATTAGATTATTCAAGTGCTCACTACCGAGGCCGAGTCTTCTAGGAAATCGGAGATTGAGGCCACCAAGAAGGCTGACGAAGCGAAGGCGGCTATGGAGAGGTTGGGGCAGACACATGTTGCCCTGGTGGAGGAGATGGGCCACCGGAACACTAAAGTCACCGCCGAGCGGGATGCGGCGGTCAAGGAGCTTAATGAACTTAAGGCCAAATTCGCCGACATGGCCAAGGAAAAAGATGATGCGAACAACGCAGCCCAGGAAGCATGCGAACAAACTGTTCCGCTTAGGGGTGAACGGGATGCGGCTGTGGCTAAAGTCCGCAAGGTGGAGGCTGAGGTTGAAGATAAAGTGAAGTTGGCCGAGTCCAGGCTAGAGGCTGACATCGAAGACCTTCTCGTTGTTTACAATGCTAATGTGCTGAGGCACAGGGGTCTAGCCTGGCTCGATGACTATCCGGCGCATCTTTTCAACGCTTGGGGCCGACTGGTGGAGGAAGAGAAGGAGGCGCATCAGGGCGAGTCTGTGGATGAACTTAAGCTCGAGAATCTCATTTTAAATGAAGATGAAAAGAAAATTCTGCACGAGTCAATGATTCAGCGTGAGAAGGAAAGACTTGGCGCCCATAACTTTGAAATAGGAGAGGGCTCAAGGGTTGATCACCATGAAGCGAGTCTTGAAGTTCCCGCGTCAACCCAGCCTGAATCCTCGCCTGCGGTCGATCCCCAGTGTTGAAACCTGCCTTCTTCGATTTTAATGCGACAACTATATATTTCAATCTATATACTATTATGTCAAATATTCTTGCAGGAATCGTCAAAAGAAGCTATTATCATATCATCAACAAGATTAAAGTTCTTAAAAAAATCTATTTAGATATATATGTACAATCTCTGATATGGTGATGAAACACACACACACACAAATATACTTTTGAAAATCATGCTTTAAAATAAATATAAAAAGGTATTTTCAAAATTATATATTTTCTCAAGTTCAAAAATACTAAAATGGACAAAGGAACAAAACAGTACAGAAATAGACGTCTGTATATTAATTCAGACGTCTGACATCAATATCAGACGTCTAAATTAATATAACAGACGTCTGAACTCTATGTTTTTAATGCCTCTATTTCTATATGAAATAGACGTCTGTCAATTTAATAACAGATGTCTGTCACCCTAGACAGACGTCTGAATTAAAAGACAGACGTCTAAATTAACTGTTTTTTGTTTTCCTTTTATTTTTTCGAAATTCAAAATTATTCAGACATCTGTCACTTTTATCTCAGACATCTGAACTTGACGAACTGAAGCATCTCTTCATAAAATATCAAAATCTGAAGAGTTGTCTTCTTCACCAAGAGTTGCACTTCTTCAAAGAGTTGCAACTATTAAATTAAGACTATTCATTACTATAAATAGAGATGAAAATTCACTATTTTAATAACTAATTCTTTCTATCTTTTCTCATCTTATATTGTTATAATATCAAGTGATTTTCAATTCTCTACTTCCTATCTTTGCACATTCAAATCATCATATCAAGAAGATTATAGGAAGGGTGTACTACATTGACTATATTCGTGTTATTCAAAGAACACACAAAGTCGAGAAACAATTTACCAAATTGTATTTGAAGTCCTATTCGGTTGCTTAGGCGAAAAGTCCTATTCGGTTGCTTAGGCGGAAAAGTCCTGTTCGGTTGCTCAGGCAGTGTAATACCTGTTCCTCCGGGTTAAGTGAGGGTTATTCGAAAAATTCCAGAAGAAGTCTGGGACTGGACGTAGAACGAGAAGTTCGAACCAGTATAAAAATCCCTGGTGTCATTTTTATTACTGCCATTTACTATTATTTATAATTCCGCACTTGCTAGTCGTAGTTTAACTATATTATCGATCCATATAGACTTTCATTTGGTATCAGAGCAAGGTTATCACATAACTATAACATAGTTATCTGATATTTTTTTTAATATGGACAATAACACTAGCAACAGTTTCACTGAGGGACAAGCCACTACACGACCACCATTGTTTAACGGATTAAATTATAGTTATTGGTCAACTAGAATGAGAATTTTTATGCAAGCAAGTGGATTTGAAACTTGGAATATCATTCAAACTGAATATCATATTCCTACTACAGGATATGCTGCATGGTCTAATACACAAAAACTAGATGCTACTGCAAACGCAATGAATATGTTATTTTGCGCATTAGACAAAAATGAATTCAATCGAGTCAGTATTTGTAAAACTGGATTTGAAATTTGGAATACACTTAAGGTTACACACGAAGGAACAAATAAAGTAAAACAAAGCAAGATTTCTATGCTTAAAAACCAATTTCAAAACTTTAGGATGAAACAAGGAGAAAGTATTAGTGAAATGTACTCTAGATTCCAGGATATTTATCACTCACTTTTAGCTTTAGAAGTTACTTTTACTGAATCTGATGTTGTGTCAAAAATCCTTAACTCTTTAACTGATGAATGGGAACGAAAAGTCTTAGCTATCGAGGAAGCTAATGATATTTCAACCATAAAAATAGAAGAGTTAATAGGAAATCTAATGTCCTATGAAGTAAATTTGCAGGCAAGACGAGCACAAGCACAGGACAAGAAAACTATCGCCTTTCAAGCAGAAAAAGAAGACTCTGAATCAGAAGACGATATGGCATTTTTAGCTAAGAATTTCAAGAAGTTTTTAAAATTCAAAAAGGGAAATAAATTTGGAAATAACAAGGGTTTCAATAAGCCATCAAGCTCATCTCTTGAATGCTACGAATGTCACAAGAAGGGCCACATAAAGAAAGATTGTCCTGATCAGAAGAAAGAAAATAATCTCAAAAAGGACAAATATAAAAAGAAACAAGCCTTCTCAGTTACATGGGATGATACAGAGTCTTCTTTGTCAGACAGTGATAATGACAGTGATTCAGAACAAGCCAACGTTTGTTTTATGGCAACAAATGATGATGTACCGATTAAGAAAAGAGGAAAATGGATTCTAGACAGTGGTTGCTCAAAACACATGACAGGCAATAAAAATATGTTAACTAACATTATCTACTCAGATGGAGGATCTGTCACTTTTGGAGATAATTCAAAAGGTTACATCATCGGCAAAGGCGATGTGAGCAATGACGGTACATCTAAATTACCTCTTATTACAAATGTCTTATTAGTTAAAAATTTAAAACATAACTTACTAAGTATTAGTCAATTATGTGATAAAGGTTTTAACATAGTATTTTCTGAAAATAAATGCAATATTTTTGATCATAACAAAAATATCATTTTCGAAGGAGTAAGAGATCATAATATTTATATTTTAAATATGAAAATAAATCATAATACAAATATGTGCTTATTAGTCAAAGAAAATGATCCTTGGCTATGGCATAAAAGTTTTTGTCATATAAATTTCAAAGCTATTAATAAATTATCCAAAAATAATTTGGTAAAAGGATTACCTAAAATGAATTTTAAGGTAAATAGCATTTGTGATGCTTGTCAACTAGGAAAGCTAACTAA
Organism: Allium fistulosum; assembly: GCA_030737815.1. Taxonomy (NCBI): domain Eukaryota; kingdom Viridiplantae; phylum Streptophyta; class Magnoliopsida; order Asparagales; family Amaryllidaceae; genus Allium; species Allium fistulosum. The sequence goes on from CM060906.1 coordinate 26,672,234, forward strand.
ATCTACTTTTAAATCCAAGAAGATCATCTCAACTTTGCAACCTCTTGAATTATTGCATCTAGACTTATTTGGACCAACTCAGACTCAATCTATTAATCACAATAGATATGTCTTTGTAATAGTTGATGACTTCTCTAGATATACTTGGACTTTATTTATGAAAAACAAAAGTGATACTTTTGAAAATTTCAAAATCTTTGCTAAACGTATTCAAAATATTAAAAATCTAAAAATTAAAAATATTAGAAGTGATCATGGAGGAGAATTTGAAAATGAAATGTTTGAGAAGTTTTGTAATAAAAAAGGAATATTTCATAACTTTTCATTTCCAAGAACGCCTCAACAAAATGGAGTTGTTGAACGTAAAAATAGAACACTTCAAGAATGTGCTAGGACTTTATTGAATGAAACCACTCTTCCAAAACAATTTTGGGCAGAAGCCGTTGCTACTGCTTGTTATGTCCTAAATCGTGTATCTATTCGACCTTTAACTAAACATACTCCATATGAACTCTTCATCGGTAGAAAACCTAATATATCTTACTTTAAAATTTTTGGTTCTAAATGTTTTGCTTTAAATACAAAAGATCAATTAGGTAAGTTTGATCCAAAATCGGATGAATGTATATTCATCGGATATTCCGAACGAAGCAAAGCATATAGAATCTATAATATAAGAACTAAATCTATTGAAGAAACACTTCATGTATCATTTGATGAAAATTTCAAAATTAAAACAAATGATGATGAAGACATTGTAACAAATTCAAATTCTACTTTTGACAACAATACACCTGACAATATCACTTCTATAAATCAATTTGAAACTGAATTAAAATCTCCACCAAGAATTTTAAAAGATCATCCAATTCAAAATATAATAGGAGAAATTGATGAAGGAGTTAAAACAAGAAATCAGCTAAATCAAATGGGTCATATAGCGTTTCTTTCTAATATAGAACCTAAAAATATTAAGGAAGCCTCAACTGATGATTATTGGGTTATTGCGATGCAAGAAGAACTAAACCAATTCGAAAGAAATGACGTTTGGGATTTAGTTCCACGACCAAATGATCAAACAGTTATTGGCACTAAATGGGTTTTTAAAAATAAAGCTGATGAAAATGGTAATATCACTAGAAATAAAGCTAGATTAGTTGCTCAAGGATATAATCAGGAAGAAGGAATTGACTATGAAGAAACATTTGCTCCTGTCGCAAGATTAGAAGCAATACAAATTCTATTAGCCTATGCTTGCTTTCATGATTTCAAATTATATCAAATGGATGTTAAAAGTGCTTTTTTAAATGGATTTATTAAAGAAAATGTTTATGTTGAACAACCTCCCTTGTTTATACACGAACAATTTCCAGAACATGTTTATAAACTTAAAAAGGCTTTATATGGTTTGAAACAAGCACCTCGTGCTTGGTATGATCGTTTAAAAACTTATTTAATCAATTCTGGTTTTGAAATTGGAAAGGTTGATCAAACTCTTTTTATTAAGAAAAAGAAACATGATATTTTAATTGTTCAAATTTATGTAGATGATATTATTTTTGGATCAACTAATGATAAATTATGTCAAGAATTTTCTAAAATAATGACAAATGAATTTGAAATGTCTCATATGGGAGAATTAACATATTTTCTTGGACTTCAAATTAAAAAAATTAATAATGGTATTTTTATAAATCAAGAAAAATATTGTAATAATTTAATCAAACGCTTTGGTATGGAAAATACCTCTGCCAAACCAACTCCTATGAGTACAACCATACATCTTGAAAAAGATGAAAATGGCAAGAGTGTAGACCAAAAGTTATATCGAAGTATGATTGGATCGTTATTATATTTAACTGCTAGTAGACCCGATATAATGATGAGTGTCTGTTTGTGTGCACGATTTCAAGCCGATCCTAAAGAATCACATATTAGAGCAGTGAAACGTATTTTACGTTATCTCAACAAAACCAAAGATTTTGGACTATTTTATCCGAAAGAATGTCCTTTTGAATTAGTATCATATAGTGATGCTGATTTTGGAGGAAGTCGGACGGATAGAAAAAGTACAAGTGGGACTTGTCACTTCATTGGACGGTCTCTAGTATCTTGGTTCAGTAAGAAACAAAATTGCGTATCACTTTCTACTTGTGAAGCAGAATATATATCTGCAGCTTTGGCATGTGCTCAAGTAATTTATATGCAACAAACTCTTCAAGATTTTGGTTTTAACTTATCCAAATCTACAATCTTCTGTGATAACTCTAGTGCTATTAATTTATCTAAAAATCCAGTAAATCATTCACGGACAAAACATATTGATATTCGTCATCATTTTCTTCGTGATAATATTGAAAAAGATATAATCAATCTAGAATTTATATCTTCGGAAAATCAATTAGCAGATATTTTTACCAAACCTTTAAATGAAAACATTTTTGTAAAATTGAGACGAGAACTTGGTATTATCTCTCTCAAAAATTTATGAAGTATACTTCAGCTATTCTGTCTTTATTTAAATTTTTTTTACCCACACATATTGTTTCTGGTTAACATTAAATTTTCTCTTCTTTTAATCTTAACCATTTATTTTTTAGCCTTTAGTTGTCTATAAATTTCTTCTTACCAAAGAAAATTATCATTCAGCTTTTCTATTCTTTTTACAAAGGTGAAAGCAAAAAATTATTCAAATATGTTTTTTAACTTTGCATTATTCTTATATACCATGGCTGGTTCATCCTCAGATGAGCCCTCCTATACATCTGAATATTCTTCAATTAATTTTGAAACTCCTAGTTCTGGGTCTTCCGAACTTCCGACTCCAACTCCAGCTTATATTCTGATATGTCCACCACAAAGTCATCATACGGGATATACGCCGGAAAATAAACGTACGCGAAGAAATTTATTTCCATCTCCATCTACTAAGGAAAAGATAGATGATTTACATCACTATCAGAGGGAAACACTTAATCTTCAGCGAGAAATGTATTTTGAGCAAAAGAGTCATGGAAGACGACTCAGTTTTCTTGAATGGTGTGCTGCAAAAATATGTGGTTCATCTCCGATCAACACGAATGCACATATTCACTCACCTCAACGTCCTCATGTATCCCCAAATTCATGGGAACGTCAACCTCAATGGTCTCCTATTAATCAGTCTGCTGAACAAAATCAACATGAATCATCCAAAGGGAAGTCTCCGAAGTCTTCAAAAACTCCAAAGACTCCTAAATAGATAATATATATGTCTGTATGTTTGATTTGTTTATTTATACTTGTTTTCTGTTCTTATCAATATAAATAAATAAACTATTAATTTTTTTTTAAGCCTAAGCATAAAGAAATTTTTTTATCAGACAGACAGACGTTTATATTTTTCAACAGACGTCTGTAAAAACAACTACTTTTACTATTTTCAGCCACACAGACGTCTGAATCATTTTTCACAGACGTCTAAAACTGACTATACGTTTGCAGCCTACAATTAGCCGTCTGTTTAAAAATAACAGACGTCTGTTATTCATTATAGACGTCTAAACATAAAATTATCAGACGTCTGAATTTAGTGCAAAATGTTTTTTACTCTCTGTTTCAATTAAAACCTTCTGAGCCGTCTGTCAATTATTTTTAGACGTCTGTCATACGTCTTAGACGTCTGTCATAAATATTTAGACGTCTGTTCTTCTTGTCTTTGATTTTATTCTACAGAATCTCAGACGTCTGTTTATTTTTCAGACGTCCGAAACCCTGTTAAGAAGAAATCTATAAAAATCATTCCAACGGTTTATTTTCTTCTTCTCGTTTTTTTTTGTATCTCAAACTCAAAACCCTAGTTTTTTCCAATTAATCATATGGCGCCCAAATCTAAGAAACAAAAAGGAGATTCATCTCAATAACCTCCTCACATTCTTCCTTCGGAAGATCAAATTGAAGCTTGGTTATACCACGAACCTCAAAGCATGGCTCGTTACAAGCATTTATGTTCTCTTCAATCATTTCATGGTATTTTTCATAATCTTGATCATTTTCCTTCCTACAAACTTAGGCTCTATACTGATAGATCTCAGATTACAAGCCTTATTGATTTCAAAGATAATCAAGTCAACATTTGTAGACTTAGTGTTTTATTATTTCTAGCAAATGTTAACAATCCAAAAATTTGACTTCATCGAGAAAAAGGAACGCTTTGGACAAGCGTTTTTGGAAACATTCTGCAAATAACTCCTTCTGACATTGGACGATTTTTAAAATGTAGCTCGGAAGGAGTCGACATAGATGACTTTAAGTTAGAAGGAGAGGAACTTAAACAAATAGAATATTATCTTTTTGAACCTGAAAAATCCACAGATAGATCAAATCATCTTCGTCCTCGACCTCGACTATTGCTTAGAATGCTAATAAAAACAATTTTTCCCCGGCAAGGAAGCCATGAGGTCATTTACGATGATGAAGATAAGGCACTTCAATCAATTCTATCCAATACTCAAATCAATTGGGCTCAATACTTTTATGATGCTTTTCGCACTTATCATGACTCCAAGAAACGCTCAATTATCTATGCTCCCTATATTACTCGAATTCTATCTGCCTTCTCTATTCAAAGTCCGTCAATTGAATTTGAAAAAATCAAGGTATCCAACATTCGCTTCTTCAGTTTAATGGGATTACCAGAATCTCCTCCGACATTTCCAACATTTAATGATTATAAAGCGGAACAACTTGCTTTACAAAAAGATTGTATAATTTTAAAATTTTTTGGTTCAAACAATGTCTTCTCTCATAAAATCTTTTGGTTCAAACAATGGTGAATGATAAGATTGTATAATTTTATCTGTCTTTCTTAATCAACTATGTTAGGTAAACAAATGATGTATCCTAAACATTGATTTGTTATTATCTTGCTTGGTTTGTTTACATCTCTTAATTAGTGTGTTATTCACAGTTTTGTTACTTCTTTTTATCCAAAACACCCCCAACAACTCTTTTTGTTAATGACAAAGGGGGAGAAATAATTATATTTCTGCTATATAATATGGTCATATTGACGGGGGAGCAAAAGGTATGATTATACTAATCGATGAATTATATAGTTGTCATCATCAAAAAGGGGGAGAATGTTGAAACCTGCCTTCTTCGATTTTAATGCGACAACTATATATTTCAATCTATATACTATTATGTCAAATATTCTTGCAGGAATCGTCAAAAGAAGCTATTATCATATCATCAACAAGATTAAAGTTCTTAAAAAAATCTATTTAGATATATATGTACAATCTCTGATATGGTGATGAAACACACACACACACAAATATACTTTTGAAAATCATGCTTTAAAATAAATATAAAAAGGTATTTTCAAAATTATATATTTTCTCAAGTTCAAAAATACTAAAATGGACAAAGGAACAAAACAGTACAGAAATAGACGTCTGTATATTAATTCAGACGTCTGACATCAATATCAGACGTCTAAATTAATATAACAGACGTCTGAACTCTATGTTTTTAATGCCTCTATTTCTATATGAAATAGACGTCTGTCAATTTAATAACAGACGTCTGTCACCCTAGACAGACGTCTGAATTAAAAGACAGACGTCTAAATTAACTGTTTTTTGTTTTCCTTTTATTTTTTCGAAATTCAAAATTATTCAGACATCTGTCACTTTTATCTCAGACATCTGAACTTGACGAACTGAAGCATCTCTTCATAAAATATCAAAATCTGAAGAGTTGTCTTCTTCACCAAGAGTTGCACTTCTTCAAAGAGTTGCAACTATTAAATTAAGACTATTCATTACTATAAATAGAGATGAAAATTCACTATTTTAATAACTAATTCTTTCTATCTTTTCTCATCTTATATTGTTATAATATCAAGTGATTTTCAATTCTCTACTTCCTATCTTTGCACATTCAAATCATCATATCAAGAAGATTATAGGAAGGGTGTACTACATTGACTATATTCGTGTTATTCAAAGAACACACAAAGTCGAGAAACAATTTACCAAATTGTATTTGAAGTCCTATTCGGTTGCTTAGGCGAAAAGTCCTATTCGGTTGCTTAGGCGGAAAAGTCCTGTTCGGTTGCTCAGGCAGTGTAATACCTGTTCCTCCGGGTTAAGTGAGGGTTATTCGAGAAATTCCAGAAGAAGTCTGGGACTGGACGTAGAACGAGAAGTTCGAACCAGTATAAAAATCCCTGGTGTCATTTTTATTACTGCCATTTACTATTATTTATAATTCCGCACTTGCTAGTCGTAGTTTAACTATATTATCGATCCATATAGACTTTCACCCAGGTTGTTCCTGCTTATAATCCGGATCAGCCGCAGATGTCTCCGGCTGCAGCGCAAGTCACTAATGCCGCCCTGCCGCCTACGAGTCAAACTGAGGAAGGTATTCTGGACATTCCACATATCTTTCTTAAGTCGAAATCTTCGATTGAGTTAAGTTCTAACAGTTCTCTTATTCTTTGTCCAGTGATTGATGCTGCCCATGTCGAGCCTCCTGTTACTCAAGAATCACATCAGACACAGGAGGCCGTCGTTACCGAAGCGATCACCGTGACTACAACTGCTGCGTCTCTAGACGGTATACAGGGGAGTACGCTTGTGTTCGATGAGCAGATGATAGACGAACTCTTTCACCGTCATGGCGACCCTTTAGCTGATTTACCATTCGTCATGGGCGGAGGCGTTCCTGCCGCAAGCTTTTCGATGCCGACTACTGACGCTCCCAGCGAGGCTCGGTCGGCTGCTGAAGAAGAAATCTTGGCACAAATCGCTGCTGAAATGGATGCTGCAACACATGGCGGCAGTTTTGGAGGTGGGACGGCGGCACTTGGTCCAGCTCCGCTCAGAATGATATCGCCCGGCGGTACATTCTCCGATACTAGTGCAGCTATTCCATCTTCCACGTTTAATCCTATCCCTCCGACTCCTCCTGCAGGAAGCATCCCCGTTCATTCGAGTTCGGAGGAAGACGTTGAAATTATACCCCCGCCCGGAGACCGTCCACCGACACGCAAAGGCTCGAAGAGGAAGGATAGCGGTGGCTCCAATGGGCCTGTACCGAAAAGGAATGTAGGATCTAGATTAACCCTAGAGGGGGGGTGAATAGGGTTATAGCAAATTTTCTTGAATTTAAACAACTTGCAGAAAAGTAAATATGCTGAAAAGTAAATCACACACAAAATTTACCCAGCTTCGGCAACCCCTGCCAACTGCTGCATTCCCAGATTTCTATTAGAATTAAACAGTCTCATGCTTACAAACACTCTAACAGACTCGCAAACCCTGCTACCTCCTATAGAGTTTTGCAAACTCGCAAACCCTGCTTACTGAACTAATCCTAACTAGACAATCTGACACAACCTAAACTCTAGGTGGTGATTTACCAAAGTTTTGACTTTAAAAACAAAAACAGAAAATAAAAAACAAATATAAATTTAAAACCCTAATTTTAAAAAAAACTAAAGCCTTTATTATTAGCCGGCCCAATATTATATTGGCCTCTTTCTTCCTTTTATCTCCGGCCCTCTTTGCTTGTGAAAATGGCGACTTCGATTGTCCGTTCCTCTCTGTCCAAATTAGGGCTTCTCTTTGTCGAAGCTACCGACTTCTGTTAATCGATTGAGTAGATGATTTCGTGTGATTTCTTACGATCGATTGTATCTTCGTTGCTCTGTCGATCGACGTCTCTTTGTAGCTTGGCTTTGGCTGCTCCTCGATGATCGAATTCGACTCCTGACTTCGGTATGTAATTTATGCCTTTAGTTTATTGGATTGAATACTTGAATTCGATACTTTTTAGTCGATGATGATTGGGTTGTTATATAGGGTACGATCCCTATATTTTCGTTCGTACGAATTCGTTTGAGATTGTCAACTGATTTTGCTTGGCCGCTTGATTTTCTTTGATTGCTTGTGATTTAATCTGACTTTGTCATATGCGTATATTTCGTTTTTTCTATTACTTGATAAGCACGGTATTCATTACGTGATGATTCTTTTCTTGGTCAATCTGCTTGGCCACCACGGTATTGAATTTTGACTTGTTCAATTTCGGCTTTGCTGGCATTTTTGGTTCGAACTTGTTGCCTTGGTCATCACGATGTTGACTTCGACCATTTCTGATTTTGTGATTTTCCGGCTTTCCACGGTTATCACTGTTTTGATGAGTTCGAACTAGCTCCGTGCATTTCTCTGTTGACTTCGACATTACATTGATATTTTTAGTTGTCTGATCTGTAGCATATGTGCATTGAGCTGCACATTCACCTGTTTACTCAAATCTGCATACTGTAGTGTTTGAGTCTGTACAAGTCACTGTCCCTTGTATCAGTGCTTGTTGACATGTTTGAGTAAATGTTCTAGTGGTTCATGTCTTTGGTGGTATGATCTTTGATGTTGAGGCTGCTGTGTTCATGATAGTTAGGTTGCCATTTTCTCCATGTGATTGCAGTTGAAACTTCGAGTTGTTTATGTAGATAAGTCTGTTGAGTCTTGTTGCAGTTTGTTGAGTCTTGACATTCATATCTTGGTTCAAATTTTGTATTCTGTTGCAATGTGTACTTGGTCGAGTTCATTTGCATTATGCAGTTGGTCTTGATGTTTGGTCTGACCTGAACTTTGATATTATTTAACCTAATCTAACTTCTTTGGTTGCTGTCTTTAGCTGTTCTTGTTTTTATGATATTGTTGGCACATTTTTGCATGTTGTCACTGTCCAGTTGAGTTTGAGTTGGTTCGTTACTTTTTCATTGTTGCTTGGATATTGAACTGCTGCATGCTTCACTGTGACCTTCATGTACTTTGTTTGTAGCCAGTTGCCTTTGTAGTTTTGAAGCTTTATTCTTGGTGTTGCTGGTGTACATGATAGTTGGGTTGTTTGAATTGCAGACTGAGTTTGTATTGCTTTTGTTGACTGCGCACACGAGTTGGCGAGGCAGTGCACACGTGTATAAATGTACACGTGTGTATTGCAGCCACTCATGATTACCTGTCCCTGATAAGAATACTGATATGCACAGATATTACACAATCAAAAATGATGACAATAACCCATATATCTGAGACACAAATAAAAACAAATTTATATTTTTGCAAATTCAAATTTGTTTATCTTCAGATTACTGTTGTAGTTGCTAATTATACAGGTACACAGGAGACAAGACAAGAACTGGAGCTGGACAATGCAGATAGATGCAGATGTGCAGACAGAGTGAAAAACTGAGTGTTGAGTGTTGTAGTGAGAAAGAAATGTAAATGTGAAATGTATGAAAACGGTGTATGTATATAGAGAGAGCTAAAAATTTTGTATTGTTTAAGTGTTGAAATAAAATATTATTTTGAATAAAAATACTGATTGAATTATATAAATTCTGTGCAATAGTATTATTATTCAATATGAATATTTATTCCTATATGTGTATAGTACAATCTGCAAACACATTGATATATGTTTGTTATCATCAAACAAAAAATCACATCAAACAATCTCCCCCTTTTGATGATGACAAACATATATATTAAAGATTTTGAAATTATGATAAATGTGTTTGAGCATGAAATATTTAGCTCCCCCTATGTGAATGCTCCCCCTACAATGAGACCACTCCCTATTCAGAAGATTTAGAAAATTACAGAAGAATAAAAGAACTAAAGAAAATTAACTAACAACATTTAACAAATTTGTTGAAGTATTCCAAAAATATTTACTTTCTTATCAAAATCTTGTTCTTCTCCCCCTTTTGTTATCATCAAAAGACTGATAAAACTAATGAAACAGTAGTGGAAGAATTTTTTTTAAAAGTAAAAAATAAATGCAAAATAAAGAAAAATCATAATATATCATAGCGAGATAACAATTTCCACATTGTAGAGAATGGATCGATGATTCGGTTTTTATATAATGAGAAGAGAGAAATTTTAAAAATAATTTGACATTTAAGCACAAAAATAAGCACTTACTAACCACGCATAACCATAAGGACTTTTAAATGGGATTAGCAGTTACTTATTAGTCTAAGCATCCGGAAAATACTTAGCTATCATACTCCATCCATGCATAACCATAAGGACTTTTAAATGAGAATGAAATAATGATAAAATAATTCACTCACATGCTCCATCTATGCATAACCATAAGGACTTTTAAATGAGAATGGAGACATGAGATTTTTTTTTTAAATTTTAAAAGAAATCACTCTTCTCATTTTTCAAAACCATTATGAATGATAGAAAGATGGTAGAAATAGAAATGATCGTGGAATAAGTTACCAAGTTAATTATATTATGAATTTTTTTTTCAAAATTAAAAAAAAAACATATTTCCACTACTGAATACCATATTCGAATCAATCTTTGAATAATATCCAAAACTGGTTTGAATTCTAGAAATTGAAGTTGAAAACGAATATCCAAGAATATTTCAACCAAAAATGGAAAATGATTAGTCAATTTCTATAATCCCCAAATCCAAACATAATTTGGAAAATCTGTCTTCGGGGAGGGGTTTTGTGAAAATATCAGCAAGTTGAAACTCAGTTGAAATATGTTCAATGCAAATGTCTTCCTTAGCAATGTGATCTCTAAGAAAGTGGTGTCTCACATCAATGTGTTTTGTGCGTGAATGATGAACAAGATTATTTGACAAGTCTATTGCACTTTTACTATCACATTTTAATGGAACTTGTTTATAAACTAAGCCAAAATCAGAAAGAGTTTGCATCATCCATAAAATTTGAGCACAACAACTTCCTAAAGCAATATATTCTGCTTCAGTGGTAGATAATGCAACACAATTTTGTTTTCGACTAGACCATGAAACTAATGAATGTCCTAGCATGAAACATGTCCCACTAGTACTCTTCCTGTCAACTAATGAACCAGCATAATCAGCATCAGAATAACCAACTAAATCAAAATTTTCACAAGAAGGGTACCATAGTCCAAATTTGTGTGTGTGTGAAAGATATCTCAAAATTCGTTTAGTGGCTTTTAAATGTGATTCTTTAGGATTAGATTGAAAACGTGCACACAAACACACATAAAACATAATATCAGGTCTAGAAGCAGTAAGATAGAGAATTGAACCAATTATCCCTCGATATTTCTTCTGATCAACAACTCCTTTCTCGTCTTTGTCCAACTTTGTTGATGAGCTCATAGGAGTTCTTAATGGTTTGGAGTTCTCAACTCCAAATTTCTTCAATAGTTCCAACACATACTTGGATTGTGAAATGAAAATACCATCACTGCTTTGCTTGATTTGAAATCCAAGAAATTTTTTAAATTCTCCAACCAAGCTCATCTCAAATTTAGCCTGCATGACTTGTTCAAATTTCTCGCACAAGAGTTCATTAGTAGCACCATAAATGATATCATCCACATAAATCTGAACAATCAAAAAATCACTTTCTTTATGTAATAGAAACAGTGTCGTGTCAGCACTCTCCTTTTTAAAACTATTTTCCAAAAGATATGTACAAAGGCAGTCATACCAAGCTCTAGGAGCTTGCTTAAGACCATATAATGCTTTTTCTAGTTTATACACATGATTTGGAAAATCATGATTTTCAAAACCGGGGGGTTGTTCAACAAAAACTTCTTCTTTCAAATCACCATTTAGAAAGGCACTTTTTACATCCATTTGTTTAAGTTTGAAACCCTTATAACATGCAAAACTTAGCAAAATCCTAATGGCTTCTAACCTAGCAACTGGAGCAAATGTTTCATCAAAATCTATGCCTTCTATTTGGTTATATCCTTTTGCGACCAACCTAGCTTTGTTTCTAATTACATTTCCTGATTCATCAAGTTTGTTTTTGAACACCCATTTAGTTCCAACAATTGGATAGTCATTAGGCCTAGGAACTAATTTCCAAACTTTATTTCTCTCAAATTGATTAAGTTCATCTTGCATTGCTAAAACCCAACTTTCATCATTAAGAGCCATTTCAACAGAATCAGGTTCAATCTCAGAAATAAAACCACTGTGACAACAAAACGCACACAAATTTTTATCAAATGAAGAGCGAGTGCGTATACCTTCCGTAGGATTACCTATAACCAATTCAGGAGGATGATTGGATTTGAACTTCAATCTATCAGCATCAACAGTCCTACTTTCAGCTTTCTCACTAGATGTCCCTTCTTCAATGCCTTCATAATCTACCCCATCGTCAACCGCCTTCTCAGTCGTCCTTTCCATGTCAGATTCATCGAATTTCACATTGATTGATTCAACAATTGTTTTTGTTCGTTTGTTGTATATCCTGTAAGCCTTGCTCCTTGTTGAATATCCCATGAAAATTCCCTCATCAGCCTTTGATTCGAATTTTCCAAGTTGATCACCTGTGTTAAGAATAAAACAAGGACATCCAAATACACGAAAATAAGAAATGTTAGGTTTTCTTTCATGCCACAATTCATAAGACGTTTTGCCAAGTATTGGTCTAATCATTTCTCTATTCATTACATAACACGAAGTATTCACTGCCTCTGCCCAAAAGGTTAGAGGTAGTTTATACTCACTCAACATGGATCTAGCCAATTCTTGCAATGTACGATTTTTCCTTTCAACCACCCCATTTTGTTGAGGTGTTCGTGGAGCAGAAAATTCATGTTTTAAACCATTTTCTTCACAAAAGCTTTCAAAATCCAAATTTTCAAATTCGCCTCCATGATCACTTCTCAAAGTTTTAATTGAAACTCCTTTTTCATTTTGAACAAGTTTTGCAAATTTTAAAAAATAATCAAAAGATTCAGACTTTTTGGCTAAGAAATAAACCCATGTAAATCTAGAATAATCATCAACCAATACATAACAATAACGTTTTCCATTCAAGCTCGCAATTTCATTTGGTCCAAATAAGTCCATGTGAATCAATTCAAGGACCCTTGATGTGCTAACAATGTTTTTAGGGTGAAATGATGATCGACTAAGCTTGCCCAAGGAACATGCTTTACACACTTTATTATTTTTAAATTTCTGATGTGGTAACCCTCTGACTAATTCTTTCATTTCAAGTTTTTCCAAGAGGCCCATGCTAGCATGTCCAAGTCTCCTATGCCATAAGGATGCCTCTTTGTCAGTGGCTACCAAACATCTAGAAAGATTTAGATTATCAAAAGAAAGCGTGTAAACATTTCCTTTTCTTTTGCCCATAAAAACAATGTTATTAGAAGATTTATCAATGATTTTGCAAGTATCAATATCAAAAACCACATTTATACCTTTGTCACATAGTTGGCTAATAGAAATGAGATTGTGATGCAAATTATCGACGTATAAAACATTAGTCAAGGAAAAAGTACCGTTACCTACTTCACCTTTACCAATAATCTTACACTTGCTATTGTCTCCCATGATCACATTTCCACCTTTAAAATTCTCTAGGCTAAGGAACTTTGATTTGTCACCTGTCATATGTCTAGAACAACCTGAGTCTAGATACCATTCTTGTTGCTCCTTTGCCCGCCAACAAACCTACATAGAGAGAGAAGAGGATGACCTAGAGAAACTCTTAGGTCCAATGATATTAGTAACTGAAGCATTGTGAATAAACAATCCCTTTGGAACCCAAACTTGTTTTGTCCTTTCATTCTTGTTCCAATAGACATGAAATTTGTTTGTAGAATTCTTAGGAACCCAAACTTGTATAAATTTTGTGTTCTTGTTCCTATGACTACAATTTTCAGCATGATGTCCAATTATTCCACATTTTATACATCTAGCAAAGACACTCTTGCCTTTTGCATTATCATCAACTTGTGTTTTCCCAAAACCTAGTCCTTTTTTTTTGTTAGCAAAAAGTTGATTTCCCAATAACATGTTAAATAATTTTTCTCCTCTTGAAAAGTTATTCAGAGTTTTCTCAAGATTTTGGACTTTGGTTTTTAGTGTTGTGTTTTCAGTCACAAGTGAGGTGCATCTATTTATAAAATCTTTTTTCCTAGTGTCAATGGTTTCCTTAAGACCAAAGTTTTCTTTTTCAAGATTCTCAAAGCTATTCTTAAGTTTTGAATCTAAAATTTTGCATTTTTTACAGTCTAGGTTTTGAATATTTTCAAGTTCAGTTTCTAACCTAGTATTTTCATGGACAAGTTCTCTCCTATCAGATTTCAGTTTTTCAATTTTAGATTCAAGAGCATCAATTGTTTTAGTAAGATCATAACACATCAAAACAAGTTCTTTATAAGAATAGTCACTTACCTCGCTAGATTCCTCTGAGCTTGCTTCTGAATCTGATTTTTCCATAAGACACAAGTTAGCCTCCTCTGAGCTATTATTCGAAACTTCCTCTCCTTCTTCATCATCCCAAGTCGCTGCAAAGGCCTTCTTCTTCTTTTTCTTTCCTTTGTTGTTTTTGAGAAGTGGGCATCATTGTTTGAAGTGGCCAGGCTTATTGCAGTTATAGCAAGTCAATTCATTATCGGAATTGTCAGAATCTTTTGACCTATTACCATTTGTTTTCTTCTTGGGTGGCCCGAATCTTGACCATTTTCTAAGATTATTGACAGCCATTGCAAGCTCTTCAATTGGATCTTCTTCTTCTTCATCGCTCTCTTCTTTGCTCTTTAAGGCAATCATCTTCTTCTTTGATTCGGAGTTGTTGCGTTCCTCCTTTTTTTTAGCTCAAGCTCATATGTCATCAAGTTGCCGATCAACTCCTCCATGCTTAGTTTACTCAGATCTTTCGATTCTTATATTGCCGTGACTTTTGCCTCAAAGCTCATCGGTAAGACTCGTAGCACCTTCCTCACAAGCTCTACCTCAGTGAATACCTTCCCAAGCGCTCTAGCATTGTACACCAAAGTTGAAAAGCGTCCAAACATGTCCTTTATGCTCTCGCCTTTGTCCATCACAAAGTTCTCGTATTCATTGCTGAATAGGGCTAGACGAGATTCCTTGACTTGAGAAGTTCCTTCATGTGTCACCTAAAAGGTATGCCAGATTTCCTACGCAGTTTTACAATGAGAAATTCTATTAAATTAATTCTTATCAAGAGCACAGATCAAAGCATTCATGGCTTTAGCATTTGTAGTTTTAATTTCTTATCGTTAGCGTCCCACCTATCCTTAGGTTTAGGAATCTCAGTATCACCAACAGTTATAGTGGGAGATTTATAGCCAATTTCAATAATGTCCCAAACCTCATAATCAACAGAACTAAGATAAATACCCATCCTAACTTTCCAGTAAGCATAATCATTCCCATTAAACATGGGTTGCCTAGCAATAGATTGCCCCTCAGAAAAAGCATTATTTGGTGGATTCATGACTCTAGAGTTAAAGAAAAATACCGGGCTCTGATACCACTTGTAGGATCTAGATTAACCCTAGAGGGGGGGGGGTGAATAGGGTTATAGCAAATTTTCTTGAATTTAAACAACCTGCAGAAAAGTAAATATGCTGAAAAGTAAATCACACACAAAATTTACCCAGCTTCGGCAACCCCTGCCTACTGCTGTATTCCCAGATTTCTATTAGAATTAAACAGTCTCCCGCTTACAAACACTCTAACAGACTCGCAAACCCTGCTACCGCCTATAGAGTTTTGCAAACTCGCAAACCCTGCTTACTGAACTAATCCTAACTAGACAATTTGACACAACCTAAACTCTAGGTGGTGATTTACCAAAGTTTTGACTTTAAAAACAAAAACAGAAAATAAAAAACCAATATAAATTTAAAACCCTAATTAAAAAAAAAAACTAAAGCCTTTATTATTAGCCGGCCCAATATTATATTGGCCTCTTTCTCCCTTTTATCTTCGGCCCGCTTTGCTTGTGAAAATGGCGACTTCGATTGTTCGTTCCTCTATGTCCAAATTAGGGCTTCTCTTTATCGAAGCTACCGACTTCTGTTGATCGATTGAGTAGATGATTTCACGTGATTGCTTACGATCGATTGTATCTTCGTTGCTCTGTCGATCGACGTCTCTTTGTAGCTTGGCTTTGGCTGCTCCTCGATGATCGAATTCGACTCCTGACTTCGGTATGTAATTTATGCCTTTAGTTTACTGGATTGAATACTTGAATTCGATACTTTTTAGTCGATGATGATTGGGTTGTTATATAGGGTACGATCCCTATATTTTCGTTCGTACGAATTCGTTTGAGATTGTCAACTGATTTTGCTTGGCCGCTTGATTTTCTTTGATTGCTTGTGATTTAATCTGACTTTGTCATATGCGTATATTTCGTTTTTTCTATTACTTGATAAGCACGGTATTCATTACGTGATGATTCTTTTCTTGGTCAATCTGCTTGGCCACCACGGTATTGAATTTTGACTTGTTCAATTTCGGCTTTGCTGGCATTTTTGGTTCGAACTTGTTGCCTTGGTCATCACGATGTTGACTTCGACCATTTCTGATTTTGTGATTTTCCGGCTTTCCACGGTTATCACTGTTTTGATGAGTTCGAACTAGCTCCGTGCATTTCTCTGTTGACTTCGACATTACATTGATATTTTTAGTTGTCTGATCTGTAGCATATGTGCATTGAGCTGCACATTCACCTGTTTACTCAAATCTGCATACTGTAGTGTTTGAGTCTGTACAAGTCACTGTCCCTTGTATCAGTGCTTGTTGACATGTTTGAGTAAATGTTCTAGTGGTTCATGTCTTTGGTGGTATGATCTTTGATGTTGAGGCTGCTGTGTTCATGATAGTTGGGTTGCCATTTTCGCCATGTGATTGCAGTTGAAACTTCGAGTTGTTTATGTAGATAAGTCTGTTGAGTCTTGTTGCAGTTTGTTGAGTCTTAACATTCATGTCTTGGTTCAAATTTTGTATTCTGTTGCAATGTGTACTTGGTCGAGTTCATTTGCATTATGCAGTTGGTCTTGATGTTTGGTCTGACCTGAACTTTGATATTATTTAACCTAATCTAACTTCTTTGGTTGCTGTCTTTAGCTGTTCTTGATTTTATGATATTGTTGGCACATTTTTGCATGTTGTCACTGTCCAGTTGAGTTTGAGTTGGTTCGTTACTTTTTCATTGTTGCTTGGATATTGAACTGCTGCATGCTTCACTGTGACCTTCATGTACTTTGTTTGTAGCCAGTTGCCTTTGTAGTTTTGAAGCTTTATTCTTGGTGTTGCTGGTGTACATGATAGTTGGGTTGTTTGAATTGCAGACTGAGTTTGTATTGCTTTTGTTGACTGCGCACACGAGTTGGCAAGGCAGTGCACACGTGTATAAATGTACACGTGTGTATTGCAGCCACTCATGATTACCTGTCCCTGATAAGAATACTGATATGCACAGATATTACACAATCAAAAATGATGACAATAACCCATATATCTGAGACACAAATAAAAACAAATTTATATTTTTGCAAATTCAAATTTGTTTATTTTCAGATTACTGTTGTAGTTGCTAATTATACAGGTACACATGAGACATGACAAGAACTGGAGCTGGACAATGCAGATAGATGCAGATGTGCAGACAGAGTGAAAAACTGAGTGTTGAGTGTTGTAGTGAGAAAGAAATGTAAATGTGAAATGTATGAAAACGGTGTATGTATATAGAGAGAGCTAAAAACTTTGTGTTGTTTAAGTGTTGAAATAAAATATTATTTTGAATAAAAATACCGATTGAATTATATAAATTCTGTGCAATAGTATTATTATTCAATATGAATATTTATTCCTATATGTGTATAGTACAATCTGCAAACACATTGATATAAGTTTGTTATCATCAAACAAAAAATCACATCAAACAAGGAAGCCGCGGAAGAAGAAAGATTAGACATGCTTTGTTGATGTAATTTTGACTTTCATTTTGTTAGCCATGTATAGATGCGGGTTCGGCCCCTGCTAGTAGGTATTTTTTTGGAATAAACTTGTATACGGACTTCTTTTACAAACAATAGAAATGAAACTTCTCTTTTTTGGTTTCTTTTCTGTCATTGTGTATTTGTCTAAGTGTTTAAATATCTAGAGTGCACTTGTGAAGTTTCAGATTCCGAATCAAGTTTGTTTTTGTTTGCCAAGTTCGGAAACTGTGGACATGGTTTGCGACCGGGAAGCGAGTTGAATTCTGACGTTGCATTGCTTCAATCAATGGTTGATGCTTAAGTCCTGCCCCCCAGTCTTGGGGATGAGTTGTAGATCGTCAATCGACGATCGCTTCTTACTTATAACATGTTGAGTCTAGTGCCACCGAACGGATGTGTAAGGCAAGCGGAGATTGAGTAACGCATCCATGCTTGTTTGATTGTCGGTGATCATATCCGCACTCCGGGGAGTCCCATTTGTTTACTGGCGGTTGGTCACGCCGGCTTAGGTTTTAATCATATGTCCGCGATCTTGGGACTTGGAATTGACATTTGTATTCCGACTCGCGCTCTGGGAGTTTGGAGTTGTTATTTATACTTCGATTCATGCTTCGGCGACTTGAAGTTGGTGTTTACGCTCCATTTCGCACTCTGGGAATCCAGAGTCGATGTTTATACTCCGACTTACACTCTGGGAGTTCGGAGTTGTTGTTTATACTCCGCTTCGCACTCTGGGAATACGGAGTTGATGTTTATACTCCGGTTCGCGCTCTGGGAACTCGGAGTTGATGTTTATACTCCGGTTCGCACTCTGGGAACTCGGAGTTGATGTTTATACTCCGCTTCGCACTCTAGGAATACGAAGTTGATGCTTATACTTCGGTTCGCGCTTTGGGAACTCGGAGTTGATGTTTATACTCCATTTCGCACTCTGGGAATACAGAGTTGATGCTTATACTCTGGTTCGCGCTCTGGGAACACGGAGTTGATGTTTATACTCCGGTTCGCGCTTTGGGAACTCGGAGTTGATGTTTATACTCTGACTCGCGCTCTGGGAGTTCGGAGTTGATGTTTATACTCCGGTTCGCGCTCTGGGAACTCGGAGTTGAGGTTTATACTCCGCTTCGCACTCTGGGAATATGGAGTTGATGCTTATACTCCGGTTTGCGCTCTGGGAACTCGGAGTTGATGTTTATACTCCGGTTCATGCTCTGGGAACTCGGAGTTGATGTTTATACTCCGACTCGCGCTCTGGGAGTTCGAAGTTGATGTTTATACTTCAGTTCGCGCTCTGGGAACTCGGAGTTGAGGTTTATACTCCGCTTCGCACTTTGGGAATACAAAGTTGATGTTTATACTCCGACTCGCGCTCTAGGAGTTAGGAGTTGATGTTTATACTCTGATTCGCGCTCTGGGAACTCGGAGTTGAGGTTTATACTCCGCTTCGCACTCTGAGAATACGGATTTGATGTTTATACTCCAGTTCGCACTCTGGGAACTCGGAGTTGATGTTTATACTCCGCTTCGCACTCTGGGAATACGGAGTTGATGTTTATACTCCGCTTCGCGCTCTGGGAATACGGAGTTGATGTTTATACTCCGACTTGCGCTCTGGGAGTTCGGAGTTGAATGAAGGATTGTCGTGTATCAATCCTTTCTTGACTCTGATGTGATGGCTGGTCCCCGAGCTCGGGTTTTCACTTAGCGAGTGACCGGTTGCATCGTAGTCACTCCCTATTTGAATAAATTCCACCGTATGGCGAAACTTAGCTCTCCGTGCATAGTGATGATCATATGAAGCATTTCAAGTAAATCACAGCTCTGGCTCGAAGATATTGCATTTTATTGCTGAAATAAGAAAATATGGCAAAGTCAGTTGCCTTATTACAAATTTTAATTTCGAAATGCAGAAACAAATTGCAAAATGCAGAAAAAAATTGCAAAATGGAAAGTAATCTAAATGGATAAAGATAGCCTGTCATGTGTAATAGCGGCGAAGGCTCTCACTATTCCAGGCTCTTAGCAGAGTAAGACCGTCGACGGTCGATAATTTGAACGTGCCATCTCCGAGCCTTCGTTCAATAACATACGGTCCTTCCCATGTCGGCTTCATATGCGAAGGGACCGGATAGATTCTTTTCAAGACGAGATCGCCTAGTTCGAAGGTTCGCAGGCGGACCTTGGCGTTGTACAATCGGGAGACTCGACTTCGATGCGCAGCTGCCCTCAAATCAGCTTCTTTACACTTCTCATCTAGTAGATCGAGAGATTCAGCAAGTAATATAGCGTTTGTCTTTGGATCATAGTATGTCACACGATGAGAAGGCCCTTTGGTTGCGTTCTCGAGGTATACAATAGATGGCGTAATAATCAAACTGACTCAGTACTTCCTGAACTCGAGCCAAGTAAGCAGCCAGCCTTCGATCTCTTGCTTGATACTCTCCCCGTACCTGACACACAACTAGTTGTGAATCACAATAAATTTCCACTGCAATAATTCTCAAATCTCTAGAAAGTTTTAAGCTAGCTAAGAGGGCTTCATATTCAGCTTCGTTATTAGTCGCATGAAAATCGAACTTCAAAGCATAACATATGGATCGGCCTTCGGGAGTTTCAAGTACAACACCAGTGCCCGAACACCGATCGTTTGATGCACCGTCGGTATAAAGCTTCCAGACGTATTCGGGGGATTCATTGGTTTCGGGCAAGTCCTCTGGAATGGTAAATTCAACTATGAAATCGGCTAGGACTTGTCCTTGGATCGCTCGTCTCGTAGTGTAAGTAATATCAAACTGGCTCAGATCGATGTTCCACTTGAGTAACCTACCAGACGTCTCAGGCCGCGAAAGGACCTGTCGTAACGGCTGTTCGGTATAAACAATAATGGAATGTGCCTGAAAATACGGTCGGAGTTTTCTTGATGCAATGACAAGGCAGTAAGCCAACTTCTCCAATTTCGGATAATTCCTTTCAGCCTCGGTCAATCGCTTGCTGACGTAGTATACTGGCTTCTGTATCTTGTCTTCTTCTCGAATTAATGCGGCGCTGATAGCGTTTTCTGATATCGCCAAATATACGAACAACTTCTCATGATCGATAGGCTTCGACATGATAGGTGGTGTGGACAGATGTTGGACTAGTGCCTGGAAAGCGTCTTCACATTCCGTGGTCCATTCAAAGTTTCGTTTTCCTTTTCGGATCAGATCGAAGAAGGGAATGCATTTGTCAGTGGACTTTGAAATGAACCTGCTCAATGCTGCTACTTTTCCATTGAGACTCTGGACTTGCTTTATGGTTTTTGGAGTTTCAAGATTTTTGATTGCCCAAATCTTTTCAGGATTAGCTTCGATTCCTCGGGCGTTGACAATGAATCCAAGGAATTTTCCGGATGCAACTCCAAAGTGACATTTTAGTGGATTTAGCTTCATTTTGTATTCTCGCAGTATGTTGAACATAGTTTCTAGGTCTTTAACATGTTCGGTGGAGAGTCGTGACTTCACAAGCATGTCATCTACATATACTTCCATTGTTTTCCCGATTTGATTGGCAAACATCCGATTGACCAATCGTTGATAAGTAGCCCCGGCATTCTTGAGTCTGAATGGCATAACCTTGTAATAGTAGAGTCCCAGATTAGTTACGAAGCTGGTATGTTCTTGATCGGGTAAATGCATCGGTATCTGATTGTAGCCAGAATACGCATCCATGAAGGATAAGAGTTCATGCCCAGCTGTCGAATCTACTAGCTGATCAATTATGGGAAGTGGGAAACTGTCTTTGGGACATGCTTTATTCAGATCGAATATAATCGACACATGTTCTCCACTTTCCATTCGGCTTTCGGACGAGTACGGTATTCGACACCCATTCAGGATATAATGCATCTCGAATGAATCCGTTTGCTTCAAACTTTTCTACTTCTTCTTTAAGGGCGGCAGATCTCTCTGGATCCATACCGCACCTTTTTTGTTTGACCGGGACATGCCGCGGGTCAATGTTCAGAGTGTGGCTCGCGATGTCAGGCGAGATCCCACACATATCAGAATGTGTCCAGGCAAATACGTCAAGATTTGCCCATAGAAATTCAACCAATTCCTCCTGAGTTTGTTGGCTTAGCTGAGATCCAATCTTTATCATTTTCAAATCATCGTCATTGTCAACTGGGACATCAATCGTTAGTTCGGCCGGTGATGCTTGATTTTCTTTAGATTCTCCTTCGTCTTCAGTTTCTCTTGGGTCAAGATCCTTGAGGAATTGGCTGGGGTGCCCGGGCCTAGGCCTGGGCGTTAATTGTCAATTATCGGCAAAACGGACGCAGAGAGATTCCTCTACGCCCTTTCCTTTCTCCTTTCGCTGTGCCTCCCGCAGCTCAGCAACGTAACAGGCTCTGGCAGTAGACTGATCTCCTTGAATGATCCCTACTCCACGATCAGTGGGGAATTTCAGAGTCAAACACCATGGGGCAATGGCTGCCCTGAATTCAGCGAGGGCCGGTCGGCCCAAGAAAGCATTATATGGGGAGTCTATGTCCAAAACAATGAACTGCAACATTCGTACTCTTCAATGTTCTCCAACTCCCAACTCTACTGGCAGTTCCACCATCCCGGTGGGTATAGTAGCACTTCCTTTGAAACCATAGACTCGGGATTGACACGGTTTCAAGTCCGCGGCTTCCATTCTCATTTGATCATAAGCTCGCTTGAACAAGATATTCACAAAGCTTCCACTGTCAACTAAGATTCTCTTCATCCAAGCAGGACCTACTTGAGCTGAGATGACCAGTGGATCGATAGTGGGGGCTTCGACTTTATCAACGTCTCTGTTCCTGAACACAATGTCATCTGTCATCGTCTTCTGTTGCTTGGCCGGAGCCCCTTCATTAGAGTTACTACAACATTCGACGTCCGCATGCCTGATAGAACTGGCATACGACTCCATTTCCTTCCAGCTTCGATCTGCTAGGTGTGGACCACCACTTATTGTATTGATAACCAACCTTCCGCCTGTACGAGCGGGTTCCTCCTGTTTTTCCTGATTCGGTGCACGATTCTGATTTGATGGGCCCGCACCACCAGACTACGGCACCCGCACATACTGATCCAACTTCCGTTCACGTATCAGTTTTTCAATGAGGTCTTGTAAATGATGACACTCATTGGTGTTGTGGCCATAACTTTCGTGGAATCTGCAAAACTTTCCTATTTGAATTTGTCTCTCCGTTGGTGGTTTCGAGGTAGGTTTCTTGTATTGCAGGTCTGCAAATACACATTTTCCAATGACGTGTACAACGGAGTGTAGTTATCGTACATGGAAGCTCTACGCCGTGGACCGCGATTCTGATTGCGTTTCTTGTTTTGATTCCCATTGTCCCTCTGTTGATTTTGTTTATTTTGTACGTTCAACTGAACTTTTCCAGAACTATCTCCGGACTATTTAATAGCGATGTTACTTTGGATTCCTTCAATGTTGGGCCCTACGTTCCTAGACTGTTTCGCATCCTCCTGTCTCAAGAATTGGGCTGCCTTGGAATAGAAACGGTCCAATGACGCAGGTGGTTTTCCAGCTAACCAATTTCCGAACTCGGAATCAACATCAATCCCCTTAGTCAATGCCATCAGGATAAAGTTATCATTGGGATTGCTTATTTCTGCACACGCAGCATGGAATCGCTCCAAGTAACGTCTAAGTGTTTCTCCGGGAGCTTGTGTAACACTAGACAGAGTGTTAACGTCTTTAGGCCTTGCCACGTGCATACGGAATTATTCAACGAACTTTGTGGCCATCTGATCAAAATTAGAAATGGATCGTGGTGGCAAACGAGTAAACCACATGGTAGTGATGCCCCCCAGGGAAATGGGGAAACTACGGCATTTTACTGCGTCATCAGCTCTCGCAGCATTCATCAGCCATTCGTACTTCAGGATGTGTTGATTGGGATCAGAACTCCCTTCATAAACTGGCAGAGTTGGCATCCTAAAGCGCCGAGGTGGTTCAACATACAATATGTCATCGGTGAAAGGGGTATGACTCTAGGAGATTCCCCAGTCGTAATTACTGAGACCCTGACTTTCACGGATCATTTGACGAATCATCGTTGGTATATCCGGCATTCGGATGCTGGGAGCATGCTGTGCCAAGGTGTGGTCGGGTTCTACAGCACGAGTCTGGACCGAACGTGGTCGACGGTCCGTGCCTCGCCTCCTTGGTTCAACATCCTCAGGGACATAAGGCTCAGGAGTCTGCTCTCGTTGGTTACGTTGAGGATCAGCTTGGTTTCTAGCATCACCTCCTCGTCCGGTAGTGGTGGTAGCAGCAATGTTGCCGGTGACATGGTAAGGAGCAGCACCTCCTCGAGATGAAGGTTCTGTATGGAGACTAGCGGATGGTCCAGTTCTAGGTTGCCCAAGATTTGAAGTAGGTTGGTGTCCCGTGGCATGGGTGTAGCTTACACCTAGCCGTGGGCGTGTGGATTTGGTTTGGCCATCAGAGGAGGCTGAACTCTCTATGGAAGAATAAGAACCTTGGTCTCTTCTGGATCTTCTTCGCCTTTGGCGATTTAGCTGGTTGGTCAACTCTGTGTTGGCGCAGTTGTTCAGTTAGCTGTTGTCGACTCTGGGTCAACTCTTGAAGCAATGTCTGGAATTCTTGTCTGGTGATTGGACCCGATGGATCTGAAGGTCCTGCAGCATTTTGTTTGGATGGAGGTGATTGCACGGGATTCTGTCGGTCCCGTGCTCCTTGATCAGCAGCTGTAGAAGTAGTACGTGTGCTCACCATAATGAATTAATGAAGTCTTTTCCTAGATCTGATGCAAATCTGAATAGAATGGAAGGGCTTCAAAGTTCTAGATATGGATCTTCTTCTTGGATTTATGCAATCCGATATAGATAGGAGATCCAATGAGCAGGAAAAAATTGGGTTTTTCTCAGTGAAAGCACCAAAGTGTTTGTACCAAAATTGGGCACAACACTCTTCGGAAGTTTTTGAAGAGATGAAGTGAAGAAATTAAATGGAAAAGGAGGGATTATCTAACAAAAACCCCAAATTTCAGAAATGAGAATAATTAAAATGCATAGAGACACAAGAATTTAGAGTGGTTCGGCGTATCGCCTACGTCCACTATGAAGTTGATAGCTTTATTGATCTTTCTTTGATGATTACAAGTGAATTCAATGAATTACAGTAGAGAATTATGATTTGCAGCAGTGAATTTCGTTATTGGCAGCAACAATGGAGTTCAGATCTGGATCCGGCAGAGTCTGGGCATTGGAGATCTCAAAAGAGCAGAAGAACCCCTTTTATGTTGGCTTTGGGGGTCTATTTATAGGTGTAGGAGGTTGGTATTTCGCTCAGATCTCAGGAGACCCTCTCTGGCACGTGACCAGGCCCGCGCGCCCAAGCCCGTGAGGTTTTGGTCCGATCTGTAATCGATACGAACAGATTTCGTATCGATCAAGATTTCATCCAATGGAGTTGAAATTTGGCATGGACATTCTTTTGTATGCACATAGTCTTCTGTGAAAATTTCATAGCATTTGGACTTGTAGATTAGGAGATATGATCGATACGAATTGGGATTCTCGGTTGGCTGTTTGGTTCGACTCGCTCTGTTCGACTCGCTTTCGTTCGACTCGGTGACGTGGCGCTTGAGTCTTTGGATCACCTTGCCTTTGATGCTGTTTTGATCGAGTCGAAGCGTGCATTGATCAAGCGAGTCGAAGTGTGCACTGATTGAGCGAGTCAAAGTGTAGCGTCCTAAGGGATTCGAACAGTGGTTCGAGCGGAGCGAGTCGAAGAAGGCTTTTCCGAGGGATGCGAGCTGAGTGAGTCGAAGAAGGCATCTGATGGAGGCGAAGCGGGGCGAGTCAAAGTAGTCACTTATGATGGTTGCGAAGCGAGTCAAACTGAGCGAGTCGAAGTTGTCACTTCTGATGGTTGCGAAGCGAGTCGAAGTAGCCACTTTTGATGGTTGTGAAGCGAGTCAAAGTAGCCACTTCTGATGGTTGCGAAGCAAGTCGAAGTTGGCTTCTCTGATGGATTCGAACTGAGTGATTCGACCGGTGATTGGTTTTCATCCAATTTTGTATCGTCCATAACTTGAGCATACAAACTCGGTTTGACTCGAGATTTGGAACGTTGACTCTTGTAGCTTAGCTTGTCATGTCATACCAACTTTAGCTCGATCCGGACTCGAACAAAATTCGTCGATATCCATAGTGAGCCTGTGTATAACTGATCTTTGGGATGGATCGTCATTGGTTTACTAGTCAATTCCTTGGTGTCACGACCTTGCCAAAAGGCGGGATAACAAATATAAAGTTAAATGTTGAAATATGAATGAAATTTATATTGTAAATGTTTGAATATTTAAACTTGAGTCTTTAAAATTTAAATTGAAATGGTTAAACTGGAATTGATTCAAAATGAATTTTGGAATTAAAGACGATTTAAATCGATTTGCGAAATTGGAGGAAACTAATTTTATTATATAAAGTATTTTATTATATATATAAACTATTTTAATTTATAAAGTATTTTAATATATATATTATTTTCAACATCTAAACTGTTTAGGTGGAAAGTGTCATGATTTCAAAGTGTTATGATTTCAAAGTGTTATGGTTTCAAAGTGTTATGATTTCAAAGTGTTATGGTTTCAAAGTGTTATGATTTCTAAGTGCTATGATTTCGAAAGTGTTAAAATTTTTGAAAGTGTTACATTTTGAAAATGAATACTATTTAAAGTGAATAATGATATCGAATTTGATACGGTTTTGAAATGAATATGATATTTTGATTTGAAGTATGAATTATTAATTTGAAATGAAAATGACCACGGTGTGAAATAAGCGTTTGGTTGTTAAAGAGACCAGGATCAGATATTATCATACTCTATGCCAATACCGAAAACCACTTTAACAACTATGTACGTGGTGGAGATTCCAGAATGAAGTAGGATGGTTTGGTGATGATTCTATATGGTATTTACGTAGCCCTGACTCCCGTGAGTCAGCTTGATGCGGCTAAAACATGAGCTATACCGGGCCAAGTGAGGCCATTCCTCCGATCGGGCATATTTCTTCGATACCACTCTATTGCTTTTGTGATTTGATTGGGTGCACCCTTTGATTTGGAAGTGTGTCACGAGGTGGGCGGTTGCAGCTGCTATGCGTTACCACCAGTCCGGGAGTGCAAATGGTATATCTACCTTGGCATTGCCTCGAGTGCCATGTCGCATGCCCTAACGCGCCTTCTACGAGTTTGTTTTGTAACCTATGGAGTGCCCTCCGATAGCCCTCCAGTTTACGGAGGGAGTTACGGTAGTGTATAGACTATGAGAATATATAAAATGTGTTAAGGGGGATATAGGTAACGCCTTAATGCTATTTTAATAGTTTTACTTTACTATAGACATATTATAATAGCGTATATTACTACATAGTAGATAGTTCCACGGATCCTTAGAGGATGGAAATCCCAAACATCCTTTAAGTTACTGGTATTTCAGTTGACATTTCACTTGAGTTGAATTTATTAACGTAAGAATGTTAATCATGACTCGAGTGTTTTGTGTTTTTCTTTACGCTCGGGTTAGACTGAGTGTCACAGCATTTGAGACTCACCTTTGGAGTTGGAGCTTCACTTGGAGATCTATCTGTATCTATTCAGCTTTCAGCTATCCAGTGGTTTTGTTCAGACTTGTCATCTGTTTGTATTCGAGATTACATTGTATTTGAGATATTCTGTTGTATTTTATTTCAAACTCTGTTGTTTCTATAGTAGCTTCATGAACTACTATTTATTTATTCCGCTGCTTATTGTTATATTACTCCGTGTTTGTGATTCTGTGATTTATTTATTTACTGTATATGCTGAGTTTTGCCAAATATAAAATTAACAATCTGTTGTTTTGAGCAATTCAAGTCTGACATGTGTGGATGCGAATGGTTCGAAATACCGGGTTGTTACATTTCTCCTCTTCTGTGGGTGCTTAGTCATGTTCTTTATTAGTAGTTTAGGCACTTTTGTCTAGCTCATGTGCTTTTCTTTTTTGTGGTTTGGTTTATAAACCCTTTTAGTTGTTCTGTGCATGTATAGAGCACCTATTTTCACATTTATATACAGTAGCACGACCCACTATAAAGCCGGCTAGCTTTGCTAAAAAAAATAAAGTGGTTGTGAAGAAAAAAACGATTTAAATAAATATTATCGTTTTGATGTAAAGTGATCATAATATTATTGTTTTGAAGGAAATTTGACGAAAATTAATATTTTTGAATTAAATAAAGATGTTTGAGATATTTAGAAATATATTGAAGACAAATGATTTTTGAAAGATATATTATTAATTAGAGAAAAATATACTATTTTGAGATAATAAATGAAAGGTAATTTTTATAATAAACGGTACCGAGATAGTTTATATTTAAGAAGCTAATAATAAGTTTAAATTTATTATTTGAACCGTTGAGACATATGTGATTAAATGTTGTTTGAAATCAACATATATGTTTACATTAAAGGTAGGTTTGGGGTACACTTACATAAGGCGTTGAGAAGCATAAGAGTGCAGTTAAGTGAAAGGTTTACTAAATAGTCGAATAATTGAAGATTGGTTGTATGAGACAGTCGCCGACAGTGAATGACTGCCTTTGTCTATGTAAATAGTTTTAGGAATACGACGATGTACATAAGGGTACTCTAGTCGTATGTTAGTTTATAGGACTTTACGAGCATGTTGAGTTAATATTATTTTTGGAAGTATCCAATTTTCTATGATTTCAAGACATAGAAAATGACATCGTAGAATGTAACACCCCGTAATTTTCGAAGTTAAATAATTAAATTCAAAATGGTGAAATCATAATTTACATAAAGCATGAAATAGTAAATTTATACAGGAGTTGGAATTAAGCATCCAGATCTATTCCATAGTGTCCAGAATATCGTTTACAGCCAGAAAACATACACAACTTGCTGAATTTGGTTAAACAAACTAGAAATTAGGAAAAGCCAAACCTAGTGGCATTTTCGTAATATATTAATTTCAAAAATTTTACCTAAATTTGAATTCCTTCAGCTTATAAATTCCCTAATCACATTTAGCCTAAATATCTTACCTCTAATTTTTATCTACTTCTTCATCTATCTGTAAACATAATTTATTATAAATTCTCCAAATCAGGTTTAAATTAAACAAATTTATATATGAAAATGATCGCTGCGAAGTGAACTATGCAAATAAATCGAAACTATCAAGAAATTTGCAGTTTTGAACACATAGAAATTCTGGACGGCAAAGGAAAGAAAGGATCTACATCAAATCGGAGAGGAGGCACGGGTAATCGATGAGTGTGATTTATCTTATTTGTGTATATATTGGTAAGATGTAGCAATTCATCTTTTATGATCTTAAACCGAATTATAATGATGTATTTAATTATTAAAACTGATTTTTTTATATACACCTGGTTAGGATGTAGTATGTCATGGATAGATAGTTAAAAAGTTGATTTTTTATCAATTGTAATTAGCTAAGTTAATCACTTTTTAACTTAAAAGTGCAAAATATACAAGCGTTCCCAACTAGACATATTATATATCAAAATTGTAGTTCTAGCGATGCGAATCCACTGGTGGTGTTCGTTCGTCGATCGAGTGTAGGGATTGATCAGAAAATGCGTCAGAAGTTCGGTAAATGTAAACTGTCCGTTTTGACCCAACGATGAAATGACAATGATACATGATCAGGAAACATGGTTGTGTAGAAGGGGTCGACTAGGTGCTCATGTTTGTCTTCGATCATCCCAGATCAAGGCATGGTGGTGGAAATTGCTGTGAATAGGCGGCGAAGTCGAGTTCACTAGAGGCGACCGAAGATGAAGTGGAAAGAGGCGTTAGAACTGGCATGGCATGGGGATGATGGCGGCATGGTTGGATCTTGGTTTAATGGTCGGAGGCGGCGCTGGAAATTGATAAAAGGGGAGGGAGGGGTTGAAGGGTTTGGTTCGATATTGGGGAAGAATGATCCATGTAGCAAACGATATATGGGAAGTAGAATGTTTGCTATTTAGAAAAATATGAAAATAAAAATAAGTAATAATTACAATATTGCCCTTAACTTCAACGCTTGTAACTCTCACATACGACCTATGTTTCATGTGTGATTCGTTGTGGGATCATGGTGAGACAAGTAACGTCTTGATATATTGTTTGCTGTATTTTGAGACATTTCTTAAAAGCACCTTGTTTTAGTAGGTTCGTTATATGTTGTTCAATTTGGTGATAGTGGGTTGAGACATTTTATTCCTCCTTAGTAAGTCGCTTACGAGTGGATGATGGTGGGTTAAAACATCTTGTTCCTCAGTGGCAAGTTGCTTACGACTGGGAGATGGTGGGTCGAGACATCTTGTTCCTCAACGGCGAGTCGCTTACGATTTGACGACAGTGGACCGAGGCATGTAGTTTTCCAGTAGCGAGTCGCTTACAAGTTAGCGATAGTGGGCTGAGACATAGAGGTCTTTAATAACGAGTCGTCCACGATTTGGCGATAGTGGGCTGGGACATGTAGTTAGTTCCCTAGTAGCGAGTTGCTTACGATTTGGCAATAGTGGACATATAATTCCTTAGTAGAGAGTCTCATACGTTTTCTTTTGAAGATAACAAGTTGGGACTTTGGACTCAATCGTGTCGCATTCGGTCTTTGTCATGCGAGTTAGGACTTTGAGTTCGATCGACTGCATATGATTGGATATGGATTAGATTTTAGTGAGACCATATCTCATGTTGTCACTATAGTATTATATTATGTTTATTTGACTTGTTGGATGCATGTAACACAGGTTAAGGTATGGTTTCGAGCATAAATGTTGTTTTACCGGCTTACAAATATATGATGTGTTTCACTCACCAGACGCATATCTGACCCCCTTTATCATTCTCTTCTTTTTGGATATACTCTGATAGGTCAATAGGGAGAATTGGTGGCGACTTAGGGGCGTGATGGTATGACGGAGATGCATATTTATTTATAGACATCTACTATTTTATCTCAGTTGTTCCCAAACATTAGGATGTTTTTGTTACTGGTGTAGAGAAATGTTGTACGTGAAGTATATTTGATACTGTATTATTTTGTTCGTCTATAATTATTATATTATTAATTATTATATCATATTCCTTTCTTCGTGAGTTTCAGAGAGTGTAGAATATTGTAGATAGCTCTGTGATCTATTTTATATATTTTATCTCAAACAATCTACCGTCAACGACATTTGTGATGCCAGTGCCACTTTTAGATGTGGGTCGGGACATCGTAGATGGCGGGTTGTTATATGTGGTATTAGAGATTAGGTTAGGTGATTTCTACTAAATTAGGACGTATAAGAGAGCGTATTTGTAATTTTTATTATTTATAAATATTATATTACATATACATAGACACACACACGAAGGTAAATAGGATGAAGAAATTATATATTATATGTTCTCTCCATATATTTTGACCCGTAGAGGTGGTTGTTGGCTTATACCATATTGAAGTAAACAACTACGAGTTAATTAAATGTTGATATTTAAATAGTTTGGGGTGGAAGATAAATCAATCACGTTTGTTGCAATTTACTCCATAGAGTATTTTTAAAACAGGGTTATATGCGAAGTAGTAGTGGAGTAAGTTGTGGGACTAGAGATGAATAAGGAGGAGAGCAGTACCTTTAAGTCCATATAATATAGCGTGATCTTGATTTGACGTAATGAAGGTACTTAAGTTTTTTTTAAGTTGTAGTTGAGCTTGTATAAATTATGATCTACTCAATTAAAGTAATTAGATTAATTGAAATTAATTTAAACACTTTCCCTAAAAAAAGATTTTTTTGGGAAAATCATACAAGCTGAAGTTTGTTCAATATATTGAAATAACCACCCTATTTAGTAGGTTTCAACATAAGAAAATTTAATAAAAAGTAATTTTTAAAAAATATTTTAAAGGTTTTATTTTTGTAAAAAGTTCAGTGTAAGGCACATTTTTACCTTGATGTGTGCTTTGCTTTCGACAAAAGAAACTTTTGAATGAAAAAAAGTACTATGCATCCTTTTGAATATCTTTCATTATAAATATTTTATCACATTTTGAAAAATTAATTAAAATATTACACTTTTTTTACACTTTCGTGAAAACTTCTAATTTATAAAGTTTAGAAAGGTATGATTTATAAGTTTATTTTTCTATGTCAAAATTGAACATGTATTTTGAATGGAAATTGAAGGGTCTGTGATATAAACTTTTAAAAAACATGCATTAATAAATGATTTAAAGATTTTAAAATTATTTTCGAATTCGATGTGAACATAGTTGGTAGCTAAAAGTGAATTTCAAATATTTTTATGTGTATATATAGTGTATTATTTAAATGTGTTGGATATTAGCTAATTAAAAAAATGATATATATATATATATATTTATTTATTTATGTATATGATAATATGGTTATAAATTATATGAAATAATATTGTAAATATGAAGTACGAGTATTTCAGAAAATAATATAGGTTATTTCAAAACAACTTTATTTTAAGTAATTAATATTTAATTTGGTAAATCTACAAAGAATTGTGTTATGGAGATAATATATTTTTAAGAATGAATATTTTTTAGAATTATTGAAAGGAAATCAGCTTTGGAAATTGAAAGTATAGTAATTGCTTTTTTAATGACATATGAATAGATATGAAATGATTATATTAAAATAAAAGTAGTTTATGATTTTATATGATTTAATGTGAAACATACAAAGTAAAAGTTTTTAAACATTTGTTCAAACAAAATTTAAGTAACCTATTTTAGAAAAAAATATATGCGATGATTGAAATTAAACATTGGATAAAGTTAATAGTGAAGTTTATGGTATTCAAATCTTGCTAGTTTTATATAGAATAAGATTTTATATCCACGGTTTTGATTAAAAAACTAAATTGAAAAGTTATTGATATTTTCAATTAAAATTTGATTGGAGCTAGAAAATAATTACATGGCCTATTGAATCTGAATCGATCATAGTGGACTAGCTAGGATAGTCAATATGCCAATGTGCTTTGGACTAGCTAGAAATGAACGTTATGGATTTGAAACATAAGCGTTTGTACTGAAAAATTAACGAAAGAACCATTTATGAATTTTGGAAAATTCTAAAACGACAAAGAAAAAATTATTTTTGTAGAATTTACTATTATTTATAAAATGAGGTTAAATTTAAATAAATAGTAATATGATTTTTGGAAGGCTATCTAAATTTGAGTAAGTAATAGTATGATTGTTTTATGGTGTTTACGAAAAACAACTTATTATTATTATTTAAGAAATAAAAATAAGAGATATTATGAGAATAATAATAATGATGATATAGAGATATTTCCAAGAATATTTTTGTGATAAATTATTACAATTTCTATAAATAACAATATAAGGGATTTTTGGAATTTAATGTAGAATGTTGTTCCTTTTGAATTGGATAATAATAAATTAGTTGTGTAGAAAAAATGTTTTAAATAAATATTATTGTTTTGATGTAAAGTGATAATAATATGATTGTTTCAAAGGAAATTTGACGAAATTATTATTTTTGAATTAAATAAACATATTTGAGATATTTAGAAATACGTTGAAAACATATGATTTTTTAAGTATATTATTGGTCAGAAGAAAATAAACTATTTGAGATAATAAAGAATAGATATTTTTATAATAAACAACGAAGATGGTTTATACTTAAGAATCCAATAACAAGTTAAATTTATTATTTAAAACTGTTGAGACATATGTGATTAAATGTTGTGTGAAATTAACATATATGTTTACGTTAAAGGTTAAGAGCTGGTGTACACCTACATAAGATGTTGAGAAGCATGGGAGTAGTGAAAACTTTACTAAATGGTTGAATAATTGAAGATTGGTTGTAGAGACAATCGCCCATTAAGGATGACTACCCTTGTATATGTAAAGAGTTTCAGAAATATGACGACGTACATAAGAGTACGCTAGCTACATGTAATTTATAGGACTTCACAAACATGTTGAGTTAATGTTATTTTGGAAGTATCCGGTTTTCTATGATTTTAAGACATGAAGTAAATATCTTGACCTGCACGTATTAAGATACGAAGGCGATTTTAAGGAAGGCGAGATTTGGCGATTTTGAAGAAAATTGACTTAGAGGCAAAATTAGTTATTTTCATTTATCCTTTGGATTGAAAGAACTATCATATTAAGTCAATTTTCCGAAATAGTAACCATTTGTGCATAACTTATTTTCAATGCCCGACACATGTGAAAAGAAGTGAACAGTGCACAATCTAGCCTATGAGTTTGTTATAGTATTATTATGTTAACCAAAAATAAGGCATCATCTATTTTTAATTTCTATAAATAAAATAAAGATGGAGTCTGGAGTTCGTCTAAGTATCCAAAATGTTAATCCACCTAGAGAGGAGACACTATTCGTTATCGAGTTGTCGTGTCCATGGACTTAAAGAAAGAATTTAGCGATATGTGTTAAAGGATACGAAGAGGATTTTCTATTAGCTGAGGATGAAGAAGCAAGTGATAAAGTATGTTGCAAAAGGAATCCGACGAACGAGAAATGCTAGTTGTGCAATCTATTTAAATCTATGATATACTTGAATATATATGATTTGATACATTTAGTGATACGCTAAGGGATGGAAACCACATAGGATAGGCTTGCATAGAGAGTTTGCAGTGGGTAGCTAGGTAGGTGAAGGACTCGCTGTTGAGAATGTTATATGGGAAAGCTAGCGCCATAAGTTGGTGGGCCTTTCCGGATTTTATAGAGGGTAGGGAAGTCAGCACGTTTGAGTGGGCTTTCTGAAAAGTCGACGAATGTTCACACATTTTATGTTTATCCCATCTGCGAATGTGCATTGATGATTTAGCGGTTATGGTAAAGACTAGTCGGCTTATAATGTGAATGTACATACGAAGTATAATACTTTGTAGATGTATTCACATCTTAGGACTTGATGTGATATGAAATAAAAATAAGGAAATGAAGTTGGTCCAAGTATGATGAAGAAAAGATTTGGATGAGAGTATGTGGGAACTCGAGGAGAGAATCCGAGTTTCCCACTATGAGCTCTCTTCCAATAAGTTACTCTTTTAGTTAGTTTGTTCGTTAGGTTGTTTATATGTTTGCATGGTTGTTGTAGCTAGCTAGTTAAAATAGGCATGGATGTATGGATGCTAGGATTGGCTATATGCACATTCTTATGACATGTTTTAGTTGTTATGGTTGCTTTGTTTGAGTTACACCAGTTTAGTTTTTACCGTGTTGGCTTGTATGTATATAAATTTTAACCTAGAATAGATACCCATAGTTAGGTGTTCGAATTTATGTTTGGTAATTATATATGCTATTTGTTGTTTCTTTACATATGTGTTTACTGATTGTGTTCATGGACGTGGCTGTTTACTCGCACTTTAAATGGATGTTGGTATGGATGCAAATAGAAACATATATTTGCATATATTAGGATGTTAACATACATATTGATTGCACTGCATTTGCATTTATATAGGAGGCCGATTTAGTTGCATTTGCACTCATCGCATCTCATATCATGATATTATATATATATATATATATTATGCTATTGGTTATGTTTTTGCTTGTATTATATGATGGATGCTAAATGGATAAGTTATGTTCGTTTTGTATGTTTGTACGCTCTAATGCGAGTTGCATTGTCCACCTCGGGGAATTTTGAGGACGAAATTCTTTTAAAGGGGAGAATGCAACACCACATGATTTTATGAAATTAAATAATTAAATTAAAAGGGTAAAATCATGATTTTACATGAAGGAAAAAATAGTAAATTTATACATGAGTTGGAATTAGGCTTCGGGACATATTCCATTGCATCCAGAATGTCGTTACTATCAAAAAACATATACAACCGGCTGAATTTGGTTAAACGTGGTAGAAAAATTTGAAAAAGTCTAACCCAATTGCATTTTCATAATATATTAATTTGGAGATATTTACCTCAATGTGAATTACTTCAGCCTATTATTAGAAATTAAAATCTATTCCCTGATCACATTTTACCTAAACATCTTACCTCTAATCTCCATCTTCTTCTTCATCTACCTGTTGTGCACATAAATGTGTATATTTTTACTTTCATATTTTTATCTAATTTAATTAAATAAACGAGCATATAGGGTATTTTAACACGTTTAAACCAATATTTGAATTATTTTCAAATCATCATTTGTTCATCTTCATATAGGGGAAAAATGGTCATTTTTGTGCATATATTAATTTGAGAAAATTTACTTGGAAATTATTATGTTATTTTGAAGGAATTTGAATTCAAATTACAAGTGGCTTCATGGAAAATATGCATACACAAGAGAATACAAGCAAATTAAGATGGAAATAAATCATTTCATGACAACATGGAGGACCCACCTACCCACTTACCATGATCTTCAATTTGGAGCTAATGCACATATTGGCGGGGCATAAAGTGTTATGCACATTTAAATGGAGGATTATCTCATTCTAATGATAACTTAGTGGCCACACTTCCTCAAAGGTATTTTGGGTAGTCCCCAAAAATAGAATTAGGGTTTCAAAGCTTATATAAATACCCCATATGTTCATGTAATTAATCTTTTAGCCTCCTTTGAGCCTCCTCTTTAGCTAGTTTAGTTTGAGGCTCAAAAATAAATTACGAACTCTCTTTTCTTTTTCATGACTACTTAGCCATTTTCTTCTTTCATGTAACTTTCTTTTTATGCAATTTTACTTCATGTTCTTTTATTTCATGTTCTTTACTTTATGCATTAGTGTAGTTTTTATTTCATGCAAGTAGATTTGATTTTATTTTAATTTAATTAGTTCTCTTCTTACTTTGCTTTCATTTTCCTCTTTTTGTTTCATGTTGAACTCTACATTTGTTGAAATGATAACCAATATGAGAGGCTAAACCCCTTCAATTTTTGGGTAATGAAGCTCTCTTAATCATGTAGATTCAACATTCTGATAATTTTTGATCTCTTTTTGTGCTTAATGGAAATGTTTCAATGGGTTTAACTTTGTTGTTTTAGCTTTGAATTTGATAGTCTATGTTGTTGACACCAAATAGGCTATGCTTAAACAAACACAAACACAAATTACCTCTTCATCTACATATGATTATGGTAATGAAGTGAATATTAAAATCAAAATTTGATGGTCTATATTTCTAATCAATAGTTAATAGATCATGCTTAGAATAGATTTTATTTTCAATTTCATTGCAATTTTCATGAGAGTTAGCAAGTGGTTTAGTGGGTATGTTAAAGTTTGATGGTTTATATTGGGCTAATTAATAGCATAAATATTCCATACTTATTGATAAACATATCAACTAATTTCACTAATGACCAAAAGAGAGATCATAATTTCATATATGTTGATTTATGTGATCTTGAGAAGGACATTGCCTCTAAATTGCCTTCTACTCTCATATTTTTATCCATGCTAGCTTTTGTTAGTTTTTACATTTTTTTAGCTTAACACAATTTCAAATCTTGGTTTAATTTGATTGAATAGAATTTTAAATCTAAACAATTCCCTGCGGATCGACTCGTACTCGCCACATACTAACATTGTACGCCGTGCGCTTGCGGTTATTTTTAATTTAAATTTGATCGGCTATTTTCTAATTCAATGGAAAAATAGCCGTCAAACAAGTTTTTGGTGCCGTTGCCGGGGAATTTATTTGATTTTAATTTTCTATTTTTTGAATTATTTTTGTCTGATTTTATTGTGTGTTTGTTTGCATTTAAAAAAAATTGTTGTGTGTATGTTTGTTGTTTGATTTTGTTTGTGTGCTTGTTTTCTAGTTATATTTGCATTTGCATTTCTAGTTTATATAAAGAAAATATATACACAATTTCATTTGGAAAAGAAAAAATATTTTTCCATTTCATTTTCAATTACATTTGCATTTATAATTTTACATTTCATATTTGCATTTACAAATTTCAATTACATTTGCATTTCATTTTGTTTTTACAATATTACATCTTTTCTTACTACTCTGTCTGCCTTTCCATTCCACTGACTAAACTCTCCTACAAATTCACATCACCAAACCCTCTGTGCACATCAAGACTTCAGCCATACCATAACAACTACTGCATCAACTCTTCTGACCATACCCATCACTGTGCTGCAGTTGCCACTGTGCATAGACTTCAACTTCTGCGTTCTATACATCTATAACCTTTCTGCCTTCAGTCATAATAGTTCAAACCATCATTGTCGCAAACCCACTACCATCAACATCATACAAAACCAACATCACAACTTACTTCTACTTACCACTACCAGTCATATACAAACTGTTGCCCCACTGTATTCATCATACTGTACAGCAACCCCCAAGCACTGCCAAAGCGTACTGCTACATTTCCCTGTCTTACTGCTCCACATTGCCAACTACCCCCTATCATCACTTCGTTCTCCTCACAACAATGCAAAACAACCAACCCACCTTCAATCATGCTATTGCCATATTCTCTCCCCTATACATATACTACTGCCACCTGCTCCTCCTTCCCTACCCACACGGCAACAACTCCCTTCAACCCAATTCATTAACCAACACCATACTTCATTAACTAGTATATACATCACACTCCATCCACATTTCAATTTCCTACAACAACTACCTGAATCACCTTCATTTCATCACATCACTCCACTCCTACTAAACCATTGCACACTGCCTGTCAAGTGCCAAAACATCCTTGACCATCACTGTGCATATCAGTGCACAGTGCATCCCCTCGACCATACTTGATCATCACTACCACAACTACTTGCCATAACAATTGCCGTACAACATATCACTCCAGCCTGCAGCAGTTATACATCCCCAATGTCCTCCCAAACACACACATCACCACAACGATACATCACTCCCCGCTCCAATTCCTTCCTCTGCATTACAACACACCACAAACAACCAAGTGCACACCACAAACTCCCTGATCAACATAGAAACCCCCTTCATCCACTTCACCATTGTCTGCCTTCACCTCTCTGAAATACAACCAACCATATCCATCGACACACCATATCCACTGTCTAAACCTGCCACCAAACATCCATACTGTCAACCACCAGAATTCGCCTAG
The DNA here is from genome assembly GCA_030737815.1 of Allium fistulosum. Taxonomy (NCBI): domain Eukaryota; kingdom Viridiplantae; phylum Streptophyta; class Magnoliopsida; order Asparagales; family Amaryllidaceae; genus Allium; species Allium fistulosum. Next base: position 26,711,256 of record CM060906.1, read on the forward strand.
TATTGCCGTCATCGACATCACTGACTCAAACACCCCTATACAACACTATCAATACATCACACAGTAACAATGTTCAACCTCCATCATCACATTCTCACAGTGCAAATATCATCCACCCGACCACGCTGCCAACATAGTCACAACCCAACAACAACCTTCCCTTGTTCAACAAAAAAAAAATTCACCACGCCAATCGCCCAACCCAATCACCAGTCAACAAACCCTCTACCACATCTCCCAGAACCCCAAATCACCTTCAGTCGAACAACCCAAATAACCAAATCGAATCGCCCTCCATCGACTTCCAAGTTGACCACCTCATCAACTCCAACCGCGATCTCCAATTCGAGCCCCAACCTTCATCACACAACTCCAATCGCCCCAATTCGAACTCGTATTGAGTTTCAAACCAATCGCTTCTTCTCTTGTTTTCGGTTTAAAAAGAAAAAATAATAATGATCATTGTCTTTCTGAAACCAGAGAAAATAGAATTAGTGTAATCCTTTAAAAGTTAAAAGAAGTGCAATCTCTTTTTTTTCTTTTGCGGGCCGGGCCTATTCCTTGCTCTTGTTTTTATTTTTATTTTTTTTGTTAGTTTTCTTTTCTATAGTTCATTTTTCATTTTGTCTCTATAAAAAAACAAGTTTCATTTTGTTTTTTTATTGTTGCGTTTTATTCTAGTTCTTTCTTAATAAAAAATAACTTGTTTTGTTTTCATCTGTTTAAGTTTCTTCCTTGACATAAAATATTGTTCAATTTTTTAGGTTGCAAAATAGAAATTCAACTGGAGAAGACCTGCTTGCTAAAAAAAATAATTGCCTTGCATGCTTGTATAAATAAAAAAATTTGCTGCTTTTAAAATAAATTGCTAAATGTTAACCCGCCTTTTGGCAAGGTCGTAGACAGGCAGATTTAACTAAATCGACTACTCGTTCATTGAGACTGGAATACGATGAGTTTGAGTCAACTGGATGGATAGACGGTCAATCACGGATGATAAATATGATTATGAAGCCGAGGTTCGACGTAGTTGATGGAAAAAAGTCGCGGAATACTCGAAATATGAGTTTCGACAAAAGTCGAGGTGATCCAGGATGTTTGGAGCTTGCTTCGAGTTGCTTGTGGGTCGGCTTCGGGTTTTGAGGCAGTTTGCTTCGGGTAATTTGGATAGCCACTTCGAGTCATAGTGGGTCGGTCATATTGGAGTGGATCGGTAGGAAGCTGGGTCGGTCATGTTGGAGTGGACCGGTAGGAAGCTGGGTCGGTCATGTTGGAGTGGACCGGTAGGAAGCTGGGTCGGTCATGTTGGAGTGGATCGGTAGGAAGCTGGGTCGGTCATGTTGGAGTGGATCGGCAGAAGTTGGATCGGCTTCGAGGAGTGCTTCAGGTCAAGACGTTCGTAACTCCGGGTCAGCACTCCATTTTACTCGAGTTGGCATTTGGAAATTGGATCGGCATTCTAGGGGATCGACATCTTTGGTTTCCTCCGGGTTGGTGAGTTTCATACTCGGGTTGGAAGCTCGGTTTTGGGATCGGTGAGATTGGATCGGCGTGATTGAGTGTGAGTTGTTTACTTCGTTCGACATTAGCATATCCCCCGGGTCGGCATAGGAAGGTGGGTCGGCAGCATATTGGGATCGGTGTTTGAAGGCAAGGGGTCGGTGCAATGATACGTCAGGTCTTAGCATGAGTTACTTCGAGTCCTATACATGTCCACTTTGAGTCACCCCTGGGGCAAGATTAGATCGACATGCTCAGAGTTTAGGGTCGGTCATAATGATGAATTTGGGATCGGCTATGGTCTTGATGGGCCCAGACCAATCAGGAAGCCCAGTAACTCAAGTTTTGCCTATAAATACAGCTTGCGGGGCTTTAGAAAAGGGGATCTTCATTCTGTTTCCCTTCTTCTTCATCATCAAGGCTGCTCTGCCATTATTGTGTTAAAAACTCTAGATTGTAACTGTAATTGATGCTCATATCAATAAAAAGGAAATTTCTGGAGTGGATGTAGGCCGGAGTCAGCCGAACCACTATAAATCCTCTATTATTACCGATTTCTTGTTAATTTTGATTGTTCTTCATATTTTAATACATACATTATATTTGTGATCTGCGACTGTGATTTGATGCTTTCATCTGGATTTGGGTGTTAGTGACCAATTTTGGCGCTAACATTTTGGTGCTTCTACTGAGAAAGCTAGCACTCAGGGATTCAGAAGCTTGGATTTTGGATTTAAAGGCTTAGGAACTCGGATTCTGGGAAGCAATGGTTAGGCCATCGACAAGAAGACAAGTGACAGAAAGGAGCAATCAAGAAGGAAGTCAAGAGGCCTCCTCTGGAGCTGGGTCAGATCAGGCATCTGTCTATATGATCTGTCTATATCACTAGGGACGAGATGCAGATTATGATGGATTCAATGACGAAGTAGTTGATGAAAAGGCAAGAGGAAATGATGCAGACACTTCTTAGACAATTTGGACAGGCAGGAACAACAGGAGCTCAGACCCATGGAGCTAGATCAGAAGGACTCAACAGGCAAGCAGATGGAGTCATTCAACAAGGGGCAGCCCCCAATCAGCAGACAACTATCAATCTGGATGGACCTAGACTCGGGGCATACCACCAGGTAATGCTAGACCAATCCATGGAGGGATACCAGATGACGCTGCGCAGCCCAGCGCCAAAAGGAATACAAGAGTGCGTGACGAGGAGTATGTACCAGAATTCCCTCGAGGACTTGGAAGGCAGTTATGAAATGGATATGGAGGGAAAACCTTGGTTGATAACACTAGATTGGATGAGATTATTAGATGAACTATGTGCGGAGGTCTAACGAACAAGGATTTGAAGGGAGTAAACAAAAGTCCGTTTACCCGTAACATCAGGATGGCTAGGAATCCACCCGATTTCAAGTTGCCCACTCTGGAAGTATACAACGGTAAGACGGATCCCACTGACCACTTGATGAGGTACACAAGGTATATGGAAGTGCTGGGGGCATCAGAGGAGGTTATGGCTTAGTGTTTCCCCTTGTACTTGACCGATATAGCTGCTATGTGGTTCAAATAGCTGGAGGATGGATCTATTAGAACATGGACCAAATTGGTGGACAGGTTTTTGAAACAGTTTTGATTTCACATCAAAAGGCCGAAGAATGTGATGACACTGACGTCGATGAGGCAAAAGACAGGAGAATCGCTCAAGTCTTTTTTAACTCGGTTTAATGCAGCAGTTGCTTTGGTGAATCGACCGGATCCATCAATGGTTCCGATGGGGCAGTATCAGGAGTCAGGGATAACTCGGACTTCAAAGTATCGTTGATACGGGATCCACCAATGGATCTTGGGGAATTCTTTCACGAAGCTGAAAGGTTTCTTCGACAAGAGGATGCATGTTTGGACATGAAGTCAAAGGAAGTAAACATGGTTAAGGATGGAGAACCGTCTGGTGAAAGCTCAGGTAAAGATAAGGATAAAGGGAAGAGGAAGCGCCAAGGAGAGCCAAAAGTCTCCACCTACATAGGATTGAATGAGACATTGGAACAGATATACTTGGACACTCGGGATCGCCTTCCCTATCGAAGTCCGGCAAGAAGGGAACCCTCAGAACGTGAAAGGGCATCGGGAAGGCACTGTCTCTTTCATGACCTGGAAGGGCATGATACTAACAGCTGCAGGCATCTAAAGGATATAATTGAGGAACAAGTGAGGAATGGTCAATTGCGGCAATATGTCGAAACTCGAAATGTGGTGGTGAAACAGGAGCAGCCACTGCCTACCTTGAATGACGATGGCACGAGGCCCAGGAATGGTTGTCGGTTGGTTATCAACTAATCGTGATGGTTTGGAATAAGTAACAAACTCTAGGCAGACGGCTAAGTCGCTTACTCATGTACGGGGACAGAGACAACCCTTAGGCATGCTATGAGATGATGATAGACCGTGATGCTCTGGTTTGTGAAATCTGTTTTTTCTTTTTGTCTTAGACACTTACTTTTTCTGCTTTGGTTTCGGAGTTTGGTTTGAACTCCCAGTTTTGCTTGTTTTCTGGTTTGGACGTTTGTCTTTTGGTTTATATTTTTGATATGGATTTCTGATTTTCTGGTTTGATTTGGATTTCGGATTGGATTTCGATTGGATTTTCCTCTGGTTTTTGGCTAAAAGGTCGTCGAGCATGGACTATGCTCGGCAAGGGTCCGGAGAGACCAGGATTCGGCTTAGGACTTAGGCCCTATATTATCTATCGGTTACTATTACAAGTTGTCGAGTATGGACTATGCTCGGCAAGGGTTCGGAGTGACCAGGATTCGGCTTAGGGCTTAAGCCATGACATTACTCAACATTCAGGGACACTGAACCAGGAACGCCATGGTATTACCTAACACAGGTCGCCGGGTGCAGGTTGCACTTGGCAAGAACCCGGAGAGGTTACGAGTTTGGATATTGGCTATGAACATCTAAGGATATGGATTTGGACATGGTGAGGTCCCGGATATGGATTTTAGGACCCGGCGAGGTCCCGACTTTGGATTTGGACCTGGCAAGGTCCTTGATTTGGATTACCAGACCCGAAGAGGTCCCGGACTCAAATAAAATGATCCAAAGAAATCGTGGATTTGGATAATGGATTCAGAATTGATTCGGAATTGAATAACAGCTTGGAACAGTCGTGGAGTAGACTATCAGATATGGATGGAATTGCTTGATAATGAATGGAACAATGACTTTGGATATCGGATTTGAGACTATTCAAAACACACCTTCCAATAGCAAGGCATGTTTTGGGGGGAAAATGTTAACCCGCCTTTTGGCAAGGCCGTAGATAGGCAGATTTAACTAAATCGACTACTCGTTCGTCGAGACTGGAATACGATGAGTTTGTGTCAACTGGATGGATAGACAGTCAATCACAGATGATAAATATGATTATGAAGCCGAGGTTCGACGTAGTTGATGGACAAAAGTTGCGGAATACTCGAAATATGAGTTTCGACAAAAGTCGAGGTGATCCGGAATGTTTGGAGTTTGCTTCGAGTTGCTTGTGGGTCGGCTTTGGGTTTTGAGGCAGTTTGCTTCGGGTAATTTGGATAGCCACTTCGAGTCATAGTGGGTCGGTCATATTGGAGTGGATCGGTAGGAAGCTGGGTCGGTCATGTTGGAGTGGAGCGGCAGGAAGCTGGGTCGGACATGTTGGAGTGGACCGGTAGGAAGCTGGGTCGGTCATGTTGGAGTGGGCCGGTAGGAAGCTGGGTCGGTCATGTTGGAGTGGACCGGTGGAAGCTGGGTCTGTCATGTTGGAGTGGACCGGTAGGAAGTTGGGTCGGCCATATTGGAGTGGATCGATAGGAAGCTGGGTCGGTCATGTTGGAGTGGATCGGCAGAAGTTGGATCAACTTTGAGGAGTGCTTCAGGTCGAGACTTTCATAGCTCCGGGTCAGCACTCCATTTTACTCGAGTTGGCATTGTGAAATTGGATCGGCATTCTCAGGGATCGACATCTTTGGTTTACTCCGGGTCGGTGAGTTTCATACTCGGGTTGGCATCTCGGTTTTGGGATCGGTGAGATTGGATTGGCGTGATTGAGTGTGAGTTGTTTACTTCGTTCGGCATTAGCATATCCCCCGGGTCGGCATAGGAAGGTGGGTCGGCAGCACATTGAGATCGGTGTTTGAAGGCAAGGGGTCGGTGCAATGATACTTCGGGTCTTAGCATGAGTTACTTCGAGTCCTATACATGTCGACTTCGAGTCACCCCCGGGGCAAGATTGGATCGGCATGCTCGGAGTTTAGGGTCGGTCATAATGATGAATTTGGGATCGGTTATGGTCTTGATGGGTCCGGACCACTCGGGAAGCCCAGTAACTCAAGTTTTGTCTATAAATACAGCCTGCGGGGCTTCAGAAAAGGGGATCTTCATTCTATTTCCCTTCTTCTTCTTCATCAAGACTGCTCTACTATTATTGTGTTAAAAACTCCGGATTGTAACTGTAATTGATGCTCATATCAATAAATTGGAAATTTCTGGAGTGGACGTAGGCCGGAGTCAGCCGAACCACTATAAATCCTCTGTTATTACTACTTTCTTGTTAATTTTGATTGTTCTTCATATTTTAACTCTCTACATACATTCTATCTATGATCTGTGATTGTGATTTGGTGCTTTCATCTGGATTTGGGTGTTAGTGACCAATTTTGGCGCTAACACTAAATAATTCTACACGCTCTGGTAACGTGCCCCTATCTCTTGTTTTTATTCACTTTGCATTGTTGGTTGCTTGCATTTTAGAAGAAAAAAAATGTCAAAACAAATTTCATTTGTAGTTGCATTGTTAATACATGTTTAATTTCAGTTTTGCATTTCATCTTATAATTTGACTAATAATAACGGTTGGACATCTTAAGGGTGTCACAAGCTCACCTAGGACTTAATTGTATATTGACAAGTTGTCTTCTTTGAACAAGTTATTTTCTTGGTGTCTAGGCTACGGTAGAGCAATAACCATTTATAAATATTACGGTGATTCGTAAATATTATAGTAGTTGTTTCTTTGAAGGTACTTAAACCTTCGGCTGCATTGCTACGGTGATTCGTGCTGCACCGATAAATCCTATCCGTTACCTGACTGAGAACTATCTTATTGGATTAAGACAAAGTGTGATTATTCAATTTTGGATTAGGAGCTACTTAGGATAGAAAATTTGTAATTAAGCCTTGCATTCATTTAGTTGCATTAGTTCATGCATATGTAAAAAAATTCAAAATCCAAGACTAAAAAAATTGTAAATATTTCCTTAACTTAGTTTTTTAAAATCTTTTCCTTTGGAATTTTCCATAAAAATCAAAAATCCAAAAAAAATTTAAGATTTTTTTTAGAAAAACAAAAAATTCCAAAAAAATATAAAATCTTTTCCAAAACAAAAAAACATACAAAAAAAATCAAATTTCCCTTTTGAAAATTAAATTCCTTTTAGTAAATAGTTTTTTCTTTATAAAAAAATCCAGAAAAAAAACATTTTTAAAATGTCCGAATTTTCTTACTCGCTGGAATTTTACAATAGTTGTGAAAATCAATATAATCCATATAATTTTGCACCAAATTCTAATGGAAATTTTAATGACAACTATTATACAAACAATTTGAATTTTGAACAAAATTTTCAAAATTATGACCAACCCTCAAATCTTGAAAGAGTATCGAAACTATTTCGTCTTTACTTGAACTCTCTACACAAAATGATCAAATGATAAATTATTTGTGTAATTCATGTTTGTGCAATAATTCAAGTCAAAGTTTTCAAAATAATCAAAATTTGAATTCCCCTCAAAATTCAAATGATTTCGAGTATAACCCATGCCAATTCAATTTCGAACTTCACAATGAATTTCAAAATCGAAACGAAAATGAAAACAACCGTTTAAATGATTTTGGCAATGGGAATAGTTTCAATCATGGTGAAAATTTTTGTTTTCAAAAATTTCAAATTGAAAATCCTCAAATTAATAATTATAAATTTGATTTTGTTGAGCAAATGGATGAAATTTACAAAGTTCACACGGATTTGTTATTTGAAACGTTTATGAAATAACGTGAGAAACAAAATCAAATCCCAATGTGTGACGAGTCAAGTAATAATCCACCTTTTACCCCAATTGATGATTTTCAAGTAACAAATTTTGAAATTGAAAATGACAATCTTAATGAAGTTGTTGAAAATATGGCCATTGAGTTGGATTTCAATTCTTTTGAGGGTGAGAAACTCGATATAAAATTCAATCTTTCGTTTTCTGATTTCGAAAAATTGAATACAACAACTTTAGATTTTGAACTTGATATATGCAATGAAGTTATGAAAAATTCAACAAAGGAAGATAAAATTTGTGAACACAAATTCTTTGGACTTTTCGAAAATGAGTTGTTAAATTCTGAAGGGAAAGATTTAAATCACCATTTTGATTTTGAATTCAATAATTTTGGAGAAGTTTTCAATGATAAGTTTGAAATTCAATTTGGTGAAAGTAAAATTGAATTTCAACCAATTGTTCTATCAACCCCAAAAATCATCGATAATAAAACAACTCATACGATTTTTAATAAAACGACATTCGTTTTTCCAAATAAACATTCAACTTTGAAATCTTTTAGGTTTGGTTTTCCGAGCTTCAGCTGTGTCTCTCATACTTGACGAGACAAATGAATTGGTCTTTGGAAGAATGCTTCATTTACTCTTTAACAATATATTTTCTGATGTCTTGTAAAAAATAATCGTTTCATGTAAATATAGGCCATATTTTTATTTTTTCTCCTTTCACCTGAGTTGACTGTGGGGACACAGTCAAAATCAAGTGTGAGGGGAGTCTCATCTTCATTTTTGATTTTTCATGGTTTATTTTTTGTATTTTCCTTCCAAAAAACTTAAATATTTAAAAAAATTCCAAAAACAAAAAAAAACAAAAATTCTTTTTAGCATTTTGATTTATTTTTAAAGAAACACTACAGGATAAGTATAGGATTTTGGTTATTAAATTGAAATTTTTGAAAATTTATTTGCCTTAACAAAAGTAAAAATAAAGTTTGATTACAAGTAACAATGGTTTAACTAGTATATAGGAACATTAATGGGCGATAATTATGAAGTATATCCTAAGGGAAAATCTTTGTTTAAAAAAGTGGTGAATTTGAGGAAAAGGATATAACATTTTTTATCTTCTAAGTTAAATGGTGCTAAGATGATTTTGCAAAACTCTCTCTTCAGAAAAAACAATATATATATATATATATAAAACAAAAAACAAAAGAAAAAAAATAAATTGTATATATGTATCTATTTTATTAACACCTAGAGTCATGTGTTCACACGCAAGTGTGTACACTCGCCATGCTCTATACCCTTCTCACGTAAGCTCGAAAGGCAGTGCACAATCGGTATATCTGGCCTCAGTTTATCTGATTTAGGTGTATGTATATAAAAAAAATTCTTTCATTAATAATGCCTACAGTCGATAGGTGTACACACTTGTGTGTTCACTGGCCACGCTCTGTATTCCCTTTATGTAAGCCCGAAAGGCAGTGCATGGGTCATATATCTGGCCTCAGTTTATCTGAGTTAGGCATATGTAAACATTGTTAATACCAATAAAATTTTCAAATAAAGAGAGAGTAAGAAATTGAAATCCAAGCACTATTTTTACTTATTTGATCTGATTTGTTATTCAAAAGTAATGAAAATACCACTTTGAAAAACTTTGATAATCAACTAAGGATCTATTTCATAGTTGCACTATGCTATCAACCGAAACAATTAGCCAAACTAGAGTCTATTTGTGATGATAACTTAATTTTTATTGAAAATTTTGACAAGTAAAAAGACTTAAATTTCATGATGATGGCCAAAATTTATATTTAACTTATTCGTGTCATTTAAAAGTAAATCCTTCATTTGTAAATATTTTCATCTTTGTAAATAAATCTTGCATTTAGGAATTTTACATTTCGCATTTGGATTTTGTGGGTAGTATCCGCTGAAAACCCTCATGAGACAACACTCGTCCTACTAGGGACACCTAGAGGTTTAACGTCTTATTGCATACACTCAATGCAATCGCGCTCCCTACGAAAACGGATTTACCTTAGTTTTAGTTTATTCGAGAACAAATAAAAAGATAAGTGTGGGGGTATTTGATGTGCACGTAAATGTGCATATTTTTACTTTCATATTTTATCTAATTTAATTAAATAAATGAGCATATATGGTGTTTTAACATGTTTAAACCAATATTCAAATTATTTTCAAATCATCATTTATTCATCTTCATATAGGGACAAAATGGTCATTTTTGTGCATATATTAATTTGAGAAAATTTACTTGGAAATTTTTATGTTATTTTGAAGGAATTTGAATTCATATTACAAGTGGCTTCATGGAAAATATGCATGCACAAGAGAATACAAACAAATGAAGATGGAAATAAATCATTTCATGACAACATGGAGGACCCCACCTACCCACTTACCTTGATCTTCAACTAGGAGCTAATGCACATGTTGGTGGAGCATAAAGTTTCATGCACATTTAAATGGAGGATCATCTCATGCTAATGATAACTTGGTGGCCACACTTCCTCAAGGGTATTTTAGGTAGTCCCCAAAAATAGGATTAGGGTTTCAAAGTTTGTATAAATACCTCATATGTTCATGTAATTAATCTCTTAACCTCCTTTGAGCCTCCTCTTTAGTTAGTTTAGTTTGTGGCTCAAAAATAAATTACAAACTCTCTTTTCTTTTTCATGGCTACTTAGCCATTTTCTTCTTTCATGCAACTTTCTTTTTATGCAATTTTACTTCATGTTCTTTTATTTCATGTTCTTTACTTTATGCATTAGTGTAGTTTTTATTTCATGCAAGTAGATTAGCTTTTATTTTAATTTAATTAGTTCTCTTCTTACTTTGCTTTTATTTTCCTCTTTTTGTTTCATGTTGAACTCTACATTTGTTGAAATGATAACAAATATGAGAGGCTACACCCCTTCAATTTAGGGGTAATGAAGCTCTCTTAATCATGTAGATTCAACATTTTGATAATTTTTTTATCCCTTTTTGTGCTTAATGGAAATGTTTGAATGGGTTTAACTTTGTTGTTTTAGCTTTAAATTTGATAGTCTATGTTGTTGACACCAAATAGGCTATGCTTAAACAAACACAAACACAAATTACCACTTCATCTACATATGATTCTGGTAATGAAATGAATATTAAAATCAAAATTTGATGGTCTATATTTCTAATCAATAGTTAATAGATCATGATTAGAGTAGATTTTATTTTCAATTTCATTGCAATTTTCATGAGAGTTAGCAAATGGTTTAGTGGGTATGTTAAAGTTTGATGGTTTATATTGGGCTAATTAATAGCACAAATATTCCATACTTATTGATAAACATATCATCTAAATTCACCAATGACCAAAAGAGAGATCATAATTTCATATATGTTGATTTATGTGATCTTCAGAAGGATATTGCCTCTAAATTGCCTTCTACTCTCATATTTTTATCCATTCTAGCTTTCGTTAGTTTTTACTTTTTTTTAGCTTAACACAACTTCAAATCTTGGTTTAATTTGATTGAATAGAATTTTAAATCTAAACAATTCCCTACGGATCGACCCGTACTCGCCACGTACGAACATTGTATGCCGTGCACTTGTGGTTATTTTTAATTTAAATTTGATCGGCTATTTTCTAATTCAATGGAAAACTAGCCGTCAAACACTACCTCTAAACAAAATCAATTACAAATTCTCCAAATCAAATTTAAATTAAACAAATTTATATATGAAACCAATTGCCATGAAGAGAGCTATGCAAATAAATCAAAGATATCAAGAAATTTGCAGTTTTGAAAGCATGGAAATTATGGACGGTGAAGAAAAGGAAAGATTTACATCCAATCGAAGATGAGGCACGACTAATCCGTGAGTGTGATTTATCAAATTTGTGTATATTGGCAAGACTTAGTAATTCACCTCTTATGATCTTAAACCAAACTATAATGATGTAATTAATAATTAAAAACTTATTTTTTTATATACAACTAATTAGGATGTAGTATGCCATGGCCAGATAGTTAAAAGTTTAAATTTTTATCGATTGCAATCAGCTAAGTTAATCTCTTTTTAACTTAAAAGTGCGAAATATACAAGTGTTCCAAACTAGACATATTATGTACCAAAATTGTAGCTCCCGACGCCACGAATCCACTGGTGGTGTTCGTCCATCAATCGAGTGTACAGATTGATTAGAAAACACGTCGTAAGTTCGATAAATGTAGACCGTTCGTTTAGATTGAAATGACGACGATGCGATGATCGTGGAACATGGTTGTGTGGAGGAGGTTGACTAGGTGCTCATATCTAACTTCGATCATCCCAGATCGAGGTGTGATGGTTGGAAATTGATGTGGATGGGTGGCAAAGTCGAGTTCACCAGTGGTGACCGAAGATGAAGTGGAGGGAGGCGTTAGAACTGGCAAGGCATGGAGATGATGGTAGCATGGTTGGATCTTGGCCTAGTGGTCGGAGGCGGTACCGGAAATTGATAAAAAGGGGCAGCTGAAGGGTTTGGTTCGATATCAGGGAAGAATAATCCCTGTGGCAAACGCGTATATAGGAAGTAGCGCATATGGTATTTAAAAATATATTAAAACAAAATAATTAATAATTACAATGATGCCCTTAACTTTAAATGCTTATAACTCTCACATACGACCTCCATTTCACATGCCATTCGTTGTGAGATTGTAGTGAGACGGGTAATGTTTTGATATATTATTTGCTGTGTTTTGAGGTACTTCTGAAAAGTGCCTTGTTTTAGTAGGTTTGTTGTACGTTGTTCGATATGGCGATAGTGGGCCGAAACATCTTGTTTCTCGGTAGCGAGGCACTTACAGTTTGGTGATAGTGTGCTGAGACATTTTGTTCCTCAGTAATGAGTCGCTTATGATTGGGCAATGGTGGGCTGGGGCATCTTCTTCCTCAGTAGTGAGTTGCTTACGATTTGGCAATGGTGGGCTAGAACATGTGGTTCTCCAGCAGCAAGTAGCTTACAAGTTGGCGATAATGGGCTGATATATTGCGTTCCTCGATAGTGAGTCGCTTGTGATTTGACAATAGCGGGCTAAGACATAGAGTTCCTTAGTAGTGAGTAGTTTATGATTTGGCATTAGCAAGCTGGAACATGTAGATCCCCGGTAATGATTCACTTACAATTTGGCGATAGTGGGATGACATATAGTTCCTCGGTAGTAAGTCACATATGGTTTTTTTTGGAGATAACGAGTTGGGACTTTGGGCTCAATCGTGTCATAGTCGGTATTTGTTATGCGAGTTAGGATTTTGGGTTCGTTCGAGTGCATATGATTAGATATGCATCGGATATTAGCGAGACCTTATCATATGTTGTCACTATAGTGTTACGAGTATATATGCACGTCTAAGTGGGCCTGCATTCAGTCACAACATGCCTGCATTTTTAGTTGCACCTGTAGAAGTAGATTTGATAGTAGCATTGCCAGCATAAACTGAACCTGAGGCAACGACCGAGAAGACCGAGACAACTGAAGAACATTCATAGAATCAATAACTTGAAAGCATTCGTAGTTTTATCATTCCTTTCTTTTGTTTTAGTTTATGAACGTGTACCGTAGTTCTTCATGGTGATTAACAATTGTACTTAGAAAATAACGGGTTACGTCCCCATATTTGAACTCCACCTAGGCATAAGCCGCTATTTTTTTTCAAACTGTAGTAACTTCTTCATACTAACTCAGAATCAGGCGAGACTTTGACCGATGAACTCCTACCTAAATTACGGACAATATGGAACACTGGGATACTTCAGCTTTTGAACGTATATTGTAGTTCTCCATGGTGATTAACAGTTATACATAGAAAATAATGGGCTACATCCCCATATTTGAACTCCGCCTAGGCGAAAACTACTATTTTTTTATTCAGACTGCAATAACTTCTTCATAATAACTCGAAATCAGACGAGACTTTGACCGATGAACTCCCACATAAATTACGGAGAATATGGAACACTCGGGTACTTCATCATATGAATGCATACTGTAGTTCTCCATGGTGACTAATGGTTGTACTTAGAACATAATAGGCTACATCCCCATATTTGAATTCCGCCTAGACAAAAACCGCTATTTTTTTTATTCAGACTGTAATAACTTCTTCATACTAACTCGGAATCAGGCGAGACTTCGACTGATGAACTCCCACCTAAATTACGGGCAATACAGAACATTTGGATACTTTATCTCTTAAACGTGAACTGTAGTTTTCCATGGCGACTAGCAGTTGTGCTTAGAAAATAACAAGCTATATCCTCATATTTGAATTCCGCCTAGGCAGAAGTGGCTATTTTTTTGTTCAGACTGCAATAACTTCTTCATAATAACTCAGAATCATGCTAGACTTTGATTGATGAACTCCCACCTAAATTACAGACAATATGGAACACTTGGGTACTTCATCTTGTGAACGCCCGCTGTAGTTCTCCATGGTGACTAACAGTTGTACTTAGAAAATAACAGGCTACATCCCCGTATTTAAACTCCGCCTAGGTAGAAGCTGCTATTTTTTTCTTCAGACCGCAGTAACTTCTTCATACTAACTTGGAATCAGGCAAGACTTCGACCGATGAACTCCCACCTAAAGTATGTACAATATGAAATACTCAGATACTTCAGCTTATGAACGTATATTTAGTTCTCCCTGGTGATTAACAGTTGTATTTAGAAAATAATAGGCTACATCTCTATATTTGTACTCCACCTAGGGGGAAGCCACTATTTTTTTTGTTCGGACTACAATAGTCTTCTTCATAATAACTCGGAATTAGATGAGACTTCGACCGAAGAACTCCCACCTAAATTACGAACAATATGGAACACCCAGATACTTCATCTTCTAAATGCACACTGTAGTTTTCCATGGTGATCAACAGCTGTACTTAGAAGTTAACATGCTACATCCCCATATTTGAACTCTACCTAGGCAGAAGCTGCTATTTTTTTGTTCAGACTGCAATAACTTCTTTATACTAACTCGAAATTAGGCGAGACTTTGGTCGATGAACTCCCACCTAAATTACGGATAATATGAAACACTCAAATACTTTAGCTTATGAATATATACCATAGTTCTCCATGGTGATTAACAGTTGTACCTAGAAAATAACAAGATACATCCCCATATTTAAACTCCACCTAGGCAGAAGCCGCTAATTTTTTTGTTCATACTACAATAACTTCATCTTGTGAACGCACACTGTAGGTCTTTATGGTGACTAACAGTACTTAGAAAATAACAGGCTACATCCCTATATTTGATCTCTGCCTAGACAGAAGCCGCTATTTTTTTGTTCAGACTGCAATAACTTCTTCATACTAACTCGGAATCAGGCGAGACTTCGACCGATGAACTCCCACATAAATTACGGACAATATGGAACACTCAGATACTTCAGATTATGAACGTATATTGTAGTTCTTCATGGTGATCAACAGTTGTACTTTGAAATAACAGGCTTCATTCTCATATTTGATCTCCACTTAGGCAAAAGCCGCTATTTTTTTGTTTAGACTACAATAACTTTTTTATACTAACTCGAAATCAGACGAAAATTAGACCGATGAACTCCCACCTAAATTACGGATAGCATGGAACATTCGGATACTTCAGCTTATGGACATATACCATAGTTCTCCATAGTGATTAACAGTTGTACTTAGAAAATAACATGCCACATCCCCATATTTGCACTCCGCAAATTTTTTTGTTCATGCTGCAATAACTTCTTCATACTAACTCGAAATCCGGCAAGACTTTGACCAATGAACTCTCACCTAAATTACGAAAAATATGAAACACTTGGATGCTTCATCTCTTGAATGCGCACTCTAGTTCTCGATGGTGACTAACAGTTGTACTAGAAAATAACGGGTTGCATCTTCATATTTGAACTCCGCCTGGCAGAAGCTGCTATTTTCTTTCTTCGAACTGCAATAACTTCTTCATAATTACTCGGAATCAGGCGAGACTTCGACCGATTAACTTCCACCTAAATTACAGACAATATGGAACACTCGGGTACTTTATCCTATGAATGCACGCTATAATTCTCCATGGTGACTAGCAGCTATACTTAGAAAATAATAGGCCACATCCTTATATTTGAACTCCGCCTAGGCAGAAGCCGCTATTTGTTTGTTCAAACTACAGTAACTTCTACATACTAACTCGGAATCAGGCGAGAATTCAGCTGATAAACCCCCACCAAATTTACGGACAATATGGAACACTCGGATACTTCAGCTTATGAACGTATATTGTAGTTCTCCATGGTGATTAACAGTTGTACTTAGAAAATGACAGGCTACATCCTCATATTTGAACTCCGCCTATGCAGAAACTGCTTTTTTGTTCAGACTACAATAACTTCTTCATAATAACTTGAAATCAGGCGAGACTTCGACCGATAAACTCCCACCTAAACTATAAACAGTATGGAACACTCAAATACTTTATTTTATGAGTGCACACTGTAGTTCTCCACGGCGACTAACGATTGTATTTAGAAAATAACAGGCTACATGCCCATATTTAAACCCCGCCTAGGCAGAAGCCGCTATTTTTTTATTCAGACTGCAATAACTTCTTCATACTAACTCGAAATCAAGCGAGACTTTGACCGATGAACTCCCAAATAAATTACAGACAATATGGAACACTCGGATACTTCAGCTTATGAATGTATACCGTAGTTCTCCATGGTGATTAACAGTTATACTTAGAAAATAACAGGTTACATCCCTATATTTGAACTCCGCCTAGGCAGAAGCCGCTACTTTTTTATTCATACCGCAATAACTTCTTCATACTAACTCGAAATCAAGCGAGACTTCGATCGATAAACTCCCACCTAAATTGCGGACAATATGGAACACTTCGACACTTCATCTCTTGAACGCACACTATAGTTCACCATAGTGACTAACAGTTGTACTTAAAAAATAACAGACTACATCCTCATATTTGAACTCCGCCTAGGCAGAAGCCGCTCTGTTTTTGTTCAAACCGCAATAACTTCTTCATGCTAACTCAGAATCTGGCGAGACTTTGACCGATGAACTCCTACCTAAATTACGGGCAACATGAAACACTCGGATACTTCAGCTTATGAACGTATACTATAGTTTTATATGGTGATTAATAGTTGTACTTAGAAAATAACAGGCTACATCCCCATATTTGAATATTATTTCTCTATGAGATGTAAAAGGGTATATTTCGAATTTCAAAAAGACACCGAGTAAATCAATTCAATGAATTCTCTTTATTAGTAGTAAAGATAAAGATATTATGTTTAGCTGACTTGTTGGGTGCAGGTGACACATGTTAAGGTATGGTTTTCGAGCGTAAATGTTGTTTTACTAGCTTATTAGTATTATACACTTATATGATGTGTTCACTCACCAAACGCATGTTTGACCCTCTCTATCATTCTCTTCTTTTTAGGTATACTCTGATAGGTCGATAGAGAGGACTGGTGGTGACTTGGAGACATGATGATACGATGGAGATTCATATTTATTTATAGTTATCGACTATTTTATCTCAATTATTCTCAAACATTAGGCTGTTTTTGTTACTAGTGTAGAGAAATGTTGTAAGTGAAGTATATTTGATACGGTATTATTTTTTTCATCTGGGATTATTGTATTATTGATTATTATATTTTTATTCCTTTTGCTATGAGTTTCATAAAGTGTAGAATATTGTAGATTGCTCTATGATCCGTGTTATATATATTTTACCTCGCACAATTCGCCGTCAACGGCATCGGTGATGCCATTGCCACTTTAGATGTGGGTCGTGACGTCGTAGATGGCGGGTTATTACAAAAGGTATTTGACGAAGGAGATATGCCAGTATTACAATCTATTTAAACTTATGCTATACTTGGATATTATATGATTAGAGACATCTCAATAATACGCCGAGGGATGGAAACCACACATGATAGATTTGCACAGAGAGTTCGTAGCGGATAGCTTGGTATGTGAAGGACTCGCTATTGTGATATGTTATGTGGGAAAACTAACGCCATAAGTTGTTGGGCCATTCTTAATTTTATAGAGAGTAGGGAAGCCAACACGTTTGAGTGGGCTTCTTGAAAAGTTTGCGGATGTTCACTTGTTTTATGTTTATCCCATCTGTGAATGCACATTTACTAGTTAGCAGTTATGGTGGAGACTTGTCGGCCTATGAGTTGAATGTAGAGACAAAGTCTAGAATACTTTGTAGGTGTATTCACATCTTAGGACTTGATGTGATACGACATAAAAATAAGGAAATAAAGTTGGTCCAAGTACGTCAAAGAAAAGTTTCGTACGAGAGCACGTGATAACTCGAGGAGAGAATCCGAGTTTCCCATCACGATCTCTTCCAATAAGTTCCTCTTTTTGTTAGTTTGTAGGTTGGTTTGCTTGTTATATCGTTGTTTGTTTGCATGGTTACTTTAGCTGGCTAGTTGACATAGGCATGGATGTTAGGATTAATTGTATGCAAGTCTTTATAATGTGTCTTGGTTGCTATGGTTGCTTTGTTTGGATTATACCAGTTTAGTTTATACCATGTTGGCTTGTATGTATATATATTCCAACCTAGGATGGATACCCATATCTAAGTGTTCTAATTTATGCTAGATAATTATATATATGATATTTATTGTTCCTTTTATATGTGTTTACTGATTTGTGCATGGACGTGGTTGTTTACTTGCACTTTATTATGAAGCACGCACGCATGCGCGCGCGCACACACACATTTGCATATACCAGGATGAGTGCATACACATCGGTTGCACTGCATATGCATTCATATAGGAAGCCGATTTAGTTTCATTTGCACTCATCTCATATCATATTATCATCTTTTATGTATTATACACTCTTGGTTATGTATTTGCTTGTGTTATATAAAGGATGCTAGATGGATGTAACAACATATGTTTTGTATGATTATACGACATAAAAGGCGTTGAATTGTCCATCTTATGGAATGCTAAGAATGAAATTCTTTGAAGGAGAATGTAATACCCTATAATTTTACAAAATTAAATAATTAAATTTAAGGGTAAAATCATAATTTTACAGAAAATGCGAAATAATAAATATCTACAGAATGTGGAATTAGGCTTCAGGATCTATTCCGACTGGAATGTTGTTCATAGTCATAAAACATATATAACTTGCTGAATTTGGTTAAACGAGCTATAAATTAAAAGAAGTCAAATCTAGTGGCATTTTCGTAATATATTAATCTCAAGACTTTTACCATAATTTGAATTGCTCGACCTTTAAATAGAAATTAAAATCTATTCCATAATTATATTTTATCCTAAACATCTTACCTCTAATCTCAATCTTCTTCTATATCCATCTCTAAACAAAATCAACTCCAAATCCACTATATCAAATCCAAATTAAACGAATAAATATACGGAACCAATCACCATGAAGAGCGCTACACAAATAAATTGAAACTATCAAGAAATTTGTAGTTTTGAAGGCATTGAAATTCTGGACAGAGAAGGAGAGGAAAGATCTACATCAAATCAGAGAGGAAGCGCGACTAATCAGTGAGTGCGATTTATCATATCTATGTATATGTTAATAAGATGTGGTAATTCACCCTTACGATCTTAAACAAAATTTATAAATGATGCAAATAATAATTAAAAACTGATTTTTTGTATATACACCTGGTTAGGATGTAGTACGCCATGGCTAGATGATTAAAAAGTGATTTTTTTAATCAATTGTGATATAAACAAAGTTAATCTCTCTCGAATTTAAAAAGTGAAAAATATAAATGTTTCCCGAATTAAACATGTTATATATCTAAGTTGTACTTCTCGACAACGCGAATCCATTAATGGTATTCATTCGTCGATTGGGTGTATAGATCGATCAGAAAACACGTCGGAAGTTTCGATAAACGTGGACTATTTGTTTCGATCCAATGGCTAAACAATGATGATACAATGATCAATGGGCATGGATGAAGAGGAGATCGAGGGGAGCACAATACTAGGTTATGATCGATTCCAAGTGGTCGTAGTCGTCGGAATCTGGTGCTCAAAGACCAGTTGAGGTGGACGTGATAGGGGTGGCCGGTGGTGATGTGGCTTATGTATTTTAGTGGTGCATGGAGAGGCCAAGTTGTTGGTGGTGTCCAATTAGAGAACAAGGCTTCTAAGCGACGATGACATCGACTTGAAGTGGACAAAATTGGGTTCGGGTTCGACGGCGTGATGAAGAAGTGTTATCCGGGTTTTTAACCTAGCTGGATCCAAGAGGAGTCGGAACAACTTAGTGGAGTCAGAATAGCTCAAAAGTCAACCAAAAGGACTAAAGCAACAAGCCAAAGAGAGCCAAGAAAAAAGAAGGGGAAATTCCACCAACGAAATGGATCGCCAACGATCCATGGCATATGGATCGCTAGCTATCCATGGACATAGCTCGGGGTTCGACCGATTTGCTTGCATCATGATCTAATCCATATTACAAAAGTAGTGGCTGAGTTTGACGAGATTCCAAGATAGTTAAATCAAGAGACAAGCATCCATCCAGTCCAATCAGCAGCTAGATACAACTAGCAAGTAAAATGTCATCAAAACAAAGCAACGTGCAATGAGACTACACGAACAACACCAACGTAGGACGACAAAGGCAATCCAGAGACCAAAGTCCAAAGAAAAGCTAAGTGTATGGATCGCCAGCGATCCATACACGATGGATCGCCAGCGATCCATACATTATCACAGGGTTGCTACGCTCAAAGGAAAACAAAGCAGAAAGTAAGGCTAAGGAATTGGCTCGCGTTCGAGTAAAATGCTATGGATCGCTAGCGATCCATAGACCATGGATCGCTAGCAATCCGTGCTTTTGGCTCTGGCCGCGAGCCAAGTTTTAGTGGTTCCTTCCCGAGTTCATCTGTAAGCAGTTGGCAAATAGGCCTAGCCCAAAAGTTCTCTAATCTCTATAAATACCATCCTACCTACAGCACAAAGGGATCTTCTCTGGACTGGTTGCGGAAACTCTGCTGGAAGCTTCCTTCATTCTTCACCTCCCTCACAACAATCTTCAAAGGAGTTCACCACTGTGATTCTCCAGTGAATTCTAACTTTGGAGATTCAATCTAACTAAGGATAATTAAGAGCTTTGTAATTAAATACATCTTGTAACAACAATCAGTCTATAATAAAAACTATAAAGTGGACGTAGGCTTCGTTAACAACCGAACCACTATAAAAATCTTCTTGTCTTCTTTCTCTTACTGTTTTTTTCTACATCTATTGCCTAATTATTGCTCTGTGAGTACAGGGCTGGTGCTTTCACGCTCAAACCAGGGTGTTGATCCATTTTTTAGGTTAACATTTTGGTGCTTTCACTGAGAACCCAACTCAGGATCCAAATCTAGCTATCTACTTTGGATCCGATAGATCTAGAAGTTAGATCCTCAATCTTTGCTTGAAAACTCTACCACTTGGAATCACTGGATTTTGGAAGAAGGAGAACTGCCTCTGGAAGGTCCATAGAAGCAGTAATAGTTGGAGAAGATGTGAACCTTCAACAAACTGAAGTAAATGGTGCTAACTTAAGAAATCGGGCACCAACATCCTCCACTCAGCACGAAGTCGTTACTAGGGATGAGTTGAACAAAATGGTTAATGAGATCAACCAGGAAATGTAGAACAGTCAGAAGGCTTTGATGGATAAGCTCAATGCTCTCCTAACCTTACAAGCAAACCTTGCTCCAAGAACTATGGTTGAACCCGCGGCTGCCATAGAGCAAGAAAATTCTTTCGTTTCTGGCTTAAACATGAGAAATGGGAAGCAGCCACAGAAAAAGGGGACAGTAGGGACTATGGGAATCAATGTAGAAGGGAATACAAGTACCCCGCTCACCACAAGGCAACCAATTTTGAACTTGAACCAAGGGGTGAAAACCACACGAGTGGATATAGCCAAGGTCCTTTGTGATTCAGAGGATGGAGAACAATATAATGATGATAAGTTGGAAGAGAATGCTAATACGTTTTCCAATGCTGAAAATGTCAAAACCGCCCCAGTCAGAACAACCGCAAGCTAATGGGATCCCGAGGGAGTGGTTCTCCCAAAGACAGGAGAGCCTAGGCTTCAGCCCGCTCACCTAGACCGTTTGCAAAGTCAAACACTTGGTGCGGTGATTGACAACCGTCCCCAGGATTACCGGACATCAGAGGCATTCATTACGGATATGGTTAAGCGATTGATGGACGAAAATAAAAACAGAAGAGATGATGAGTGGGGTTCCACACCAAGTCGAACTCCCTTCACTGGTGAGATCTTGAATGAGCGATATCCGAAAAAGTTCACGATGCCGACTATCCCATCCTATGATAGAACGAAGGATCCAAAACCCCATTTGTACAAGTATAGTTGGTATATAGACGGAGCAAATGCTTCAGAAGCTATTCGATGTAGATGTTTTCCCATCTTCTTGGAAGGAATCGCTTCCATGTGGTTCACTAGGCTCCCACCGAGATCCATCTCTACTTTCGATCAACTTGCCATGAGATTCATCGATCAATTCAGGCTCCACACCACGCAACCCAAGGATGTGATGTCCCTATCCGGATTATTCCAGGGACGAAACGAATCACTGAAGTCTTTCATGAACCGGTTAAATACTACAGTGATAGAGGTCATCAATCCAAATGAGGACATGGTTTTCATGGCTCTGGTCTAAGCCATTCATCTCGAAACTGAGTTCGGAAAATGGATCAAGATGAAGCAACCCACCACAATGAAGGATTTCAATCGTAAAGCAAGTCAATATTGGAGGAAGCGCAGGAGTTAGAAAGGAAGTCAACTGGCATACAACTGTTAAACGTCGGACAGAGTGACGTGGCAATGAACTAGAATACGAATGGTTCCGGGACTGCCGAAGGAATCATAGGGAAAGATGGAAATCAGAAAAGGAAGAACCATAATTCCAATAAGAAAAATAAAACAATAAATGCCTTAAAGGCTTCAGGCCTAAAGATTACACCCCTCTTAACGAAACTCTGGAAAATATCTATCTTGCGACACAAGGGACTGAGGAATATAAAAAACCTCCTAAGAAGGAAGCAACCAAGCAACAGAAGCACTCAGGGAGTTCTGCCGCATCCATGAGATGCATGGTCACAACACAAATGAATGCTGCCACCTAAAAAACTTGATTGAAGAGCTGATTCGGGAGAACAAGCTCCAGCAATACATCGGAAAACCACATAATCCTGTCCAGCCTGCGGCTCCTCAGGCCCCTAGGAATCAAAGAAACCTAGCCGGAACCAGTGAAAAGGGATCAAAGCGAACTGACCAGAGACTCGTTATTGGAACAATATCTGGAGGCCCTCATCCTGCAATGAGAAGTTGGGGAGAGATGGAGCGATATGCAAGTTCATTAAAGCACGCTTCGAAGGAATCATGTCTCATGATAGAAGATGGGGCTCCAACCAAGTTGCAGAAAACTTTAAATGATGATATTATATTCAGAAACCGAGATACCGAAGGGATCAAAGCTCCGACTCTCGACCCGAGGGTGGTGACGGTAGGAATCAGACCCATCGTAGTCCAACGGGTATTGGTCGATAGCGGCAGTTCTGTCAATATACTTTTCAAACATAACTTTGACCAAATGAAGATCGGAATGAAAAGCATGTCTGCATGCCAAACAAAAATCTAAGGGTTTACTGGCGAACCCAAACAACCCGTAGGGACAATTGACCTACCAGTGGAGCTTGGAGAGGGTGATCGAAGAGTTACCCTCATTCAGACCTTCATAATTGTGGATGAAACTTCTACGTATAACGCCTTCTTGGGATGACCTTTCTTAGCTGATTTCAGAGTCGCTCTGGCCCAATGGTGCCTTACAATGAAGTTCCCAACTACAAACAGAATTGGGTGGTCAAAGGAGATCAATGCACCACCAGAGAATGTTACATTGCAGAGTTTCATGAATCCAGAAGAAGGGAAAAGGGGAAAGATATGGGGAGAACTCTCTACATTCGTAAACCTTCTGAATAACAACTATAGAACCGCCCCTGGTTCGGGGACCATAGCCGATTCGACAAGGCTTTGGACCCTATAAAGAAGAGTTCAGGGGAGGATCTAGCAGAAGTGGTAGAATTGACGGTATTTGTCCTAGTCGATATGGGCGACCCAACTAAAGTCTTGAAAATTGGATCGCAACTTGGAAACAAGATGCGATTGGAACTTACTAAATTTCTTTGTGCTCATGTGTTCGCATGGACGCATTCTGATATGTGTGGGGTGTCACCATAAATCACATGCCACGTGCTCGACATTGACCCTAAGTTCGCACCAGTAAAGCAAAAGAGGCGCATCCTGGGTTTTGAACGGTCCAAGGCGTTAAGAGAAGAGGTGGACAAGTTAATGGCCAATGGTTTTATCTATGATGCAACTTATCATGAATGGGTATCTAACCCAGTCTTTGTCAAAAAGTCCAATGGGAAGTGACAAACCAGTATCGATTACTCGGACTTAAATAAAGCTTGCCCAAAAGACAACTTCCCTCTCCCCAGATTAGACTAGCTTGTGGACGGAATAGCAGGACATGAGCTGCTATCATTCATGGACACATACTCCGAGCACAACCAAATCCTGATGCATGAACCTGATCAAGAAACACTAGCTTCATCACCGATCTGGGACTATACTGCTATAGGGTAATGCCATTCGGTTTGAAGAACGCCGGGGCAACTTATCAAAGGTTGGTAAATACCATGTTCAAGCGCCAAATCAGGAAAACTATGGAGGTTTACGTGGATGACATATTGGTCAAATCACGAGCAGCTGCCAACCACCTGGGTAATCTTGCTGAAATGTTCGAAATTCTCCGAAAGTCTGGAATGAAACTCAACCCACTTAAATGTCACTTCGAAGTAGCCTACGAAAGATTCTTAGGATTTATCATAAGTGCTAGGGGCATTGAAGAAAACCTAGAGTAGATAACGGCCTTGTGAGAAGTCCAAGCCCCGAAGAACAAGAGAGAATTGTAAAGCCTGAATGGGAAGGTCACAGCTTTAAACCGATTTATCTCGAAAGCCACCAATAAGTGCATACCATTTTTTGATGCGTTGAAGAAAGGAAAGAAAAACTTCAAATGGAATGCGGCATGTCAAACTACATTTGAAGAATTACTGCGGCACATGGAAGTTCCCTCAATCCTGTCAAAGCCAGTAGACGGAGAGGACCTATTCATTTACCTAGCAGTCTCACCTCATGCTTTATGCCCCGCCATTGTGGGCGAAGAAGCGAAAATCCAATGACCCGTATACTACATTAGCAAGCGGTTTACTAGAGCCGAGAAAAATTACCCAAAGCTGGAAAAGCTAGCATATTGCCTCCTGATCGCGTCTAGGAAGCTACGACCGTATTTCCAAGTGCATCCAATCAAAGTACCGACTTATCGGCTTCTAAAACAAGTACTGTACCGACCTGAAACTTTCGGACGACTTCTCAAGTGGAACTTCGAACTGAGCTAGTATGATATTACTTACCATCTGAGAAAAATGATCAATGGGCAAGCACTGGCAGATTTCATCGTCAAGTTTACTACACGGGATGATGAAGAAGAAACACCATCAGAAGTGGGATGCAATAGAAACTCTTTGTTGATGGCGCATCTAACAACCTCTATTCGGGGGCGAGAGTAGTGCTTGAAACCCCCGAAGGATGAGCCATTTGCTACGACCTACGTTTGAAATTTCCTACAACAAATAATGAAGCAGAATATGAAGCATTAATAGCAGGGTTGAAAGTTGTAAAGGAACTCGAAACAAAATCCGTCCACATCTACAGCGACTCCCATCTGGTTGTCTGCCAAGTAAAGCGAGTACCAGGCTCGAGGGGAGAACCTTGCATCGTATCTGTCTAAAGTATAGGAGTTGCTGATCGACATCGAACATTATACCATAACTCATATTCCACGGGAGCAGAACACCAAGGCTGACTACTTAGCCAAACTGGCAAGCTCCGGGGAAGCTCAATCGTTGGGACTTGTCCCGGTTGAGTCTCTGACTGCCTCGAGCATAAAAAAATGGACGTCGACTGGATCCTCCAAACCACCGCTGAACTGGAAACATGGATGATGCCATTCAAGAACTTTACTTACAGGGACCCTTCCAACTGACCGGAATTAACGGAAAAAGCTTCTTTGAAAAGCGCCGCGATTCATAATACAGGATGGGATACTTTATCGAAGAGGATTCTCAATCCCCCTTCTTAGATATGTGACTGACGACGAAGCTCGGCGAATCCTGGAGGAAGTGCACGAAGGAGAATGCGAAGACCATATCGGAGGTCAAACCCTCGCAAAGAAAGTTCTCCGGTACGGATACTTCTGGCCAACAATAAACCGCGATGCTGCAGACTATGCCAGAAGATGTGATCGTTGCCAAAGATTTAGCAAAATTAAAAGAACTCCATCAGCAGAGCTAACGCAGATGGTCAGTCCATGACCATTTGCAATATGGGGAATCGACTTGATTGGCGTACTGCCAATAGCAAAAGGAGGGGCCATATACACTATAGTTGCCGTTGATTATTTCACGAAATGGGCCGAAGAGAAACCGCTAGCCACCATAACCACAAAGAAAGTCATTAATTTTGTTACTAAAAACATTATTTACAGGTTTGGTGTAACAACCCTGTATTTTGTGATTATTTTAATTATTTATTTTGGTTATTTTAATTGATTTCCTGATTTAAAAACTTTATTTTATTTATTAAAATGAATAAATTTTGTTATTTTAAATATAAATTTTGATTTTGATGTGAATTAGAATTCCAAACATGACTAAAAAGGATATTTTCCAGAAAAGTGAATTTTGGTCAATATAGTCAAACTTTGACTTTTAATTTATAAATTTTAAAGTTTGAAAATTTGAATTTTATCTTTTATTATGAAAGTAAATAAAATTTTAAGAATAATGCTTTTCGTTTCGTTAAAATTTGATTTATAATGTGAAAGTTATACCCTTTTAAATATTGTGTGTAATTTGTTGTATTTAACAAAATTATTTATTTTAAATTATAAAAAAATAATATTTTATTTGGTCATGTAATATTATAATTTATATTTATATGGGTAAAATAACATATTATGTATATACTTTGGTTTTAAAACATTTTAAAGATATAATTGGCATTTTCCAATGTTAGCTGTATTTTGTTTAAAATTCTAATTTCCAGTTTCAATTAATTAAAGTAATTCTTTATTTGTTTTTCTATTTTTTTCTTAAAATCTTATTTTATTCTCATTCCCACTTTATTTTGTTCCTCATTTATTTTATTTATTTGTTTAAAGTGAAATAGAAATTTTATAAGGCTAGTGATATTTATTTGTAATTTTCATGTCTTATTTCCAATTTTTAAACATTTTTCTTTAGTTTTTTTCTATTTTTTCTAAATTAAATTATTTATTTCACTTTGAAAATACTTTAGAAATTATTTTATTTCAAAATTTTTCTTTAGAATATTTTTAAAATGAAGTAGATAATTTTCCAAAGACAATCGTGATTTATTTGTAATTTCTGGACCCTGTTTTCAATTTTTAAGCAATTTCTTATATTCTTTTTCCATTTTCTTTAAAATTAATTAATTATTTTTATTTTATATTACTTTGTTTCGGTTTTAAAGTCAATTTAATGATTTTATTTTTGTTTTATTTGAATTTAAAGAAAAAGAAATATGAAGAGTTTTAAAAGCTTATTTACCTTAAGTCCTTTCATCTCCTTTGTCCTTTCATTTGCCATAACTCCTCAATTACTATCTTGGCTGTGAATTTTTGGTTTGTAGCCGTGATTTTTCAGCCTCCATTCACCCAAAAACATTTTACCTTCTCATTCATTCATGGCTTCAAGAAAATCTATGGGTAATGGCTACTTTTTTTACACTTTTCTTCTCATTTTTCATGTATTTTGCCTTGTTTTCTTTGCTTCTTTGAATGGCCTCCACTCCATATCCACGGCCACCACCCCCTACATCTCTTCCCTGCCATCACCACCAGCTACTCCTCTAGTCTTGACCAAGGCCGAGCCACCATGATGCCAAAACTCCACAAAAATTGCAACACAAGCCATAAAAACATGTTATTTGACCACTATTTGTTCACCACTTCATTTTCCACCACCACCTTAGGCCGCCTCCACCACCTCTGGCCAGACCACCACACACCTTTCCTTCCACTGACCTGATCCATACCTCTCTGACCTGACCACACAAGCCCATGGCCAAGCCATTTTTGTGAACAAAACCCACCAATTTTGCCTTAAACTCTTCATATTCCTTTGTATAAACTTTCTCCTCATATTCTACTACCTAGGCCATGCATACACATGACCAAACCTGAGCCAAACTTGTTCAAACCAGAGCCAAAAACATCCCTAGGCCATGACAAAAGAATAGAGAAAGCAAGGCAAAAGATTTGGCATTCGTATCTCTTTTTATTTAAAAGTTATATCATTTCTAGTGTATTGAAATTTATGGTTTGCTTTGATTTTTGTTTGGGTTGTAACACAAGATCTATATCATTGGATTTTCTCTCCACACTCAAATTGTATTAGAGTTGTCGTGCCTTCATAATCTTTGTGTTGTGAGCTTTGTTGGCAAATCTCCAGCTTAACAGGTGAGTTATTCTCACCAGACAATATGTACATATATAACTAGTGAATTGACCCCTTTTGAATCTGTAAAATGCATTATCATGTTACACTTGCTATGTTATGATTTATGATGTTCACCAATGCTTAAACACCTATTATATTATATGTTACTGTTATATTATGCTGTTCTATTATTTTTATCAGTTTATCACACTGCAAGTTCCCTTTAGATTAGAATCACTATGGGTTGAAATGATACATACCCGAACGGACTTTAGAATAGGAGAAAATCATTATGGGCTGAAATGATAGGCCTGAATGATTTTCAATTATTTTTCATTTCCTTGGGATTGCGGGTTTGAAATGATCAAACCTGGGTTTTCTTTGTAAATTACGGGTTGAAATGATATATTACCCGTATCACTTTACTTAGACTAGAAATGAAATACAGACCCGTTGTTAAAATATGTTTTTATAAAAATCTTAAAAATATTTTTGAAATGTAAATATTATAATATTTGATTTAAACTAAATAAAAAAATGATTTATGTAAGCATTATTGATTTTTTGAAAATTTATAAGTGAAATAAATTATTGGTAAAACTAGAAAATTTGAAATGTAAGTTATTTTGGGAAATTTTAATTGGGTGATAATTGGAATTTAAATTAAATATGAAATGCGATAACTTCATGATAATTTGGATTAAAGTGAATTTAAATGATTTTTATATTATATTAATGATTTTGAATAAAGTTAAAATGTGAAATGAATGAATATTTAAGTTGAAATTTTGAAATATAACTAAAATTGGAAATTTGTGAATTTGGCTTAAGAGTGAACTTTAAGTTAAGTAAATAAAAATGGAATTAAGTTATTTTGAAATTTTAAAATTAAGTGTTAAGTTAATTTAATTTAATGAATTTATAATTTAAAATTGGAATTTGATAAGTGAATTATTATTAAATTTTGATTTTTGAATGGAGTTTTAACTTTATAAAATCATGAATATAAGGGTATTTGAATAATTGTTTTAAAAGTGAAATTATATGATTTTATAAGTAAAAAAAATGATTTATATAAAAATATAATTGTTTGTGAAATTATACTGAATATTTGAAGTAAGTTAACTGCATTTCTGAAACGCTATTAAATTCTAATGTAAATGATAATACAACATTTGTAAATGCTGTAGTTGATAATAATGAACCAAATGGCTAAATTTAATTAAAGGCTATTATAGCATTTTTGTAAATGTTATAATGGTTGAATTTAACTAAGTTTATTTGAAACTAATGTAACCATATTACAGAATTTTAAATGCTGTCTTTTGTTAAAATGAACTATTTTAAATGTGACTTTCCGTAGCATTTTCTAAATGCTGCGAAAGTTGAAATTTCATTGTTTTAATTAATTTAAGTGAACGAATGAACTTTGAAAAGTTAAATTTTTGGAAATTTAAAATTTTAATTATTAAATATACTAACTTCATTTTTATGATTTAAAATGAAGTAATTTGTTTTGAAATATAAATTATTTTGAAATATGATATTTTGATATTTTGAAATGGATTTTATAAGGATATTGAATTTTGAAATGATATTTGATTTCGAAGTATAAAATACCATTTTGAAATTTTAACCACGGGATGTATTTAATTTATAGTTTAACTGATCCTTAAAGGATGGGCGATCCTAAGCATCCTTTGAGTTATTGTGCATTTCTACTATAGTTCACTTGAGTTGGTTTACATTATATAAGTATATATTGTCCTGACTCGAGTGTTTTGTGTTTTACTTTACGCTCGGGTCAGCCTGAGTATTTACAGCTTAGCTTTGGATTTCTTTCTGGAGCTAGGAATCGCTGGAGATTCTGCTTGTCTAGTTATCTGTTCCTTTCAGTTCAGTTGTTCTATTTCAGTTCTGGTATTCATAAACTTCTATTTATTTGAGATGTCTATTGTATATGTTTTCAAGCAGATATTATGTATTATGTTTTGAGAGTTTGTTATAGTAGCTTCATGAACTACTATGGTTTTTTTATATTCCGCTGCGAGTTATTCTGATATGTTCTGTGTCTGTGATTCTGTGTATTTGATTTCATTTGCTCCAAATTTATTTACAATCTGTTATTTTGAATTATTCAAGCCAAACATGTGTGGATTATTGTCGATTTGAATGGTCCAAAATACCGGGTCGTTACAGTTGGTATCAGAGCTTTGGTTTTAGGCAAACCTTAGCCTGCGGAGCAAAAACTCATTAGAGATAGGGTAGAAATACCCTAGAATAAGTGAAATCAATCTCAGAATCATTTCTTTGTGAGAGAACGTATTTTCGAAGTATAAAATGATTTTCAAATGATTTTTAAAGAATTTTCAAAAATTATTTTGATATAAATTTCCTTGCTTTAAAAGTTAAATATTTCTTAAACTTTATTCCTTTCGTATCCACCTTGTTAGTAATTTCTTTGATTAGGATCCTCTAAAATTTTGAACTTCTCTCTTGATTGATCTAGATCCTTTGTTGATAGGAATCTATTTTGGGTATGGCAAAATCAGTAGTTTGTTAGGATGCTTTGAGTAAACTCTGTTGTATCTTTTGCTTAGCTAAAGTTGTCCAACTAAAGATATTTAAGCTTCTGTTTTCGTATGTTATGAATTCAAGTCTTTCCAAATTTTGAATGGGAATTTTTCTGTATCGATATAGGTTATATTTCTCTAATCTTCGTTTGGATTCTTATCGAATAAGATTCCTTTGAATTTTGGAATGCTCACTTGTTCTGAAATTCATTCCTATCTCCCCTAATTGTATTCTTTTGATTTTGGAGCATTGCATCACTCCACTTTGTATGACCTTTATAGGGTGGCGATTCCGCCAATCTTTGAATGATTATAATTGGCATTGATTCACCAGAGATTTCTGTATCCTCGGTTTACGATGTTTTCTATCTTCTGCTATATTTAGATTCTATCTCTGGCAATCGAAGGTCGATTTTCCTTAGATTTTCGCATCGATTATATTCCTGAAATCACGGTTGACCGGTTAAGGTCGCCCGCGATTCATATAGGCTTATCCATCTTGTATTTGGTAATTTAATTATCTTATCTTCGTTTGAGCCTATCTTTGAATTAGAATTCTATTTGATTAGAGTCCTTCTAAATTTGAATCTCTGTTTTGCTTTGAAATCCATCCTTGAATCGTCCCTTGGAAAGTTTGTGGTTGATTGTCTTTTAAAAATTTTGTATTCATCGTAGTTTTATTTTGATAAGGATGACCATATTTTTATATAAAGATGAAATGTTTTTGATAAGGATTATATACCTTTTAAAAAAAATGAGAATTTGAAGTTTTGAAAGGATTTGAAATTGTGAAAATTTTATAAGAAATGGTTTCATATAAAATGATTTATAACTGAAGGTTTTGAATTTGAATTTAAGTGATTGAACTCCGGCATTTTGGAACTGGTTTTAAGATTTTGAAATAATAAATAATATGATTGAAATTATTTTTCCGAATAAGTAATGTTTCAATGATTTTAATGGGTTTTAATGATTTTGAAGGAATTTCAAAGAAGTTTTCAAAGTAAATGGAAGTCCAGAACTCACTTGTGTCGCTGGAAAATAATTTTGGTGATGAGTGCACGCATCATCGACATTGATTTTCGAGTTTCTGAGTGAGGGAGAGGCCACTTCGGTAGCATTGCTATGCGATTGATTTGTGAAACCAATTTAGATTTCAAATTCCGAAGTGTGATGTGATATTCGAAAGATATATGTATATATATTTGTAAAATTTGAAATGAGCCGGTGTTCAGTCCTTGAGTTTTGGATTTGATTTGATATAACCATATTTTTGGAATGGATTTACTGATTTAATTGTGATTTCCAACTCTTGGATTGAAATATGATTTCTTCAACTATTTTAAAGGTTCGAGCACTTCCAAATCAAGGTTAACTTTTCAAAGCTAAGAAATTTTGAAAAGTAATTTGATAAAGTATATAAGTTTGTTTTGAATGTTTAAGTATGAAGTAATATGATTTAAATAAGTTGAAACTGTTTGGTTAAGTAAATGAATAAAGCAATTTTAAAATTTTCTAATATGAAATTTAGATTTGAAATGTTTTGAAAAGAATTTGGTCTTCAAAATATTTTGAATAAAATTTAGTTTAAATGTTTTAACTTAGTAACATCTTTATGAAACTATATATTTAACAAGTTGAAATAAATATATAAGTTGTACGTATGCTGTTTTATTCGCATAATTAATTTGATCCAAGTTTGAGTACACAAGTTCGAGGTGGATTACACCATTTCGTGTTAGGATTTTTCATTCGATTCTTGATGGCGAATATTTGATATGGATTTTGGGCTTGATTCCAGAATTCTCTATCATAGTATATGGCTATGCAAGGAGACTGATGGCTTCTAGTCGAGAAACCATATCGAAGTCCGCATTAGGGAAATCGAATGGACAATACTAGTTCGAAAGCAAACTTGTGTGATCGAGCGAGCGATCAAATGTGATTTTGCGAAATGATGACGTGTGTACATCTTATATTCTAATATCAGTGATATATTTTGACGCTGAAATTGAAAGTTATCGGGTTAGAATATCTTTGCTTACTTTTCCAATTTAAATTACAAAGATATATAACCTATAAAAGCAAAGATATTCAAATCCCATATGGCTCTTCATACAACGAAATTTATTTTGGAAAATTTGATCCTTATATAAGACGGACCTTACGTAAGTATAAGATGATTTTGAAAACATTTGATTTTGGAAATGAATTGGTTGACTTAAATTATATTGATTTGGAAATTTGGATTTATTTTCAAAAATCTATTATTTTGGAAACTTTGAAACTAAAGATATTTAATTTGAGAAGAAAATAATTTGGTGAAATTGTATATGATTTTGAAATTGAACTGATATTGAAACAAATTTAAATTTGAGAACCTTATGTTACTAAACACTTGATTTGGGAGTTGTCGAACTTATATAAAATTGATTTGTATGAGTATGAAATTAATTCGAAAACTATAGATTTGAAAAGGTACTCAATTTGAAAGTGAAATCTTATATAATTGAAGTCTATATAAGTATGATTTGATATACTATTGATTTTGGAAAGTATTTGATTTGAAAATTAAATCTTATATATAATGGATTTTATATAAGTACGATATTTGAAAGTGATTTGAAAAGGTACTATATGATACATATTTTCGAAGTAAAGATATGGAAAGTGCCTTCTGCTTGATATCCGATTTGTGGCCACATCTTGGATTCATTCTATCGATATTATTCTCTCTGATTTTTGGTTTTCCGGATATGATACTTGAGTGTCCTTCGAATTCCATGGCGTTACCCATGGTCTTACGATCGTGACTGCATAGCGCAACTGCCTGGCTGAGTCTTGCCTAGGGGTACGGATTGTTTCCTGGGGGATCCAGGCGTAACCATTGTGTATCCTGCAATCTGTGTAGGTCGCGAATAGTAGCGCAAATGCTTGGCTGAGTCTTGCCTGGGGGTACGGATTGTTTCCTGGGGGATCCAGGCGTAACCATTGTGTATCCTGCATTCTACTAGTCATCATGGCGTAACTCGCAGGGCTGAGAAAGCTTACGGATATGGATTGTTTCCTGGGGGATCCAGGCGTAACCATTGTGTATCTGCGAACCATGGTTAGACAAAGGTTTTGTTTGTTTTTGTTTGGATTGTACTTTCCATATCTGTTTTTAAAAGTTTTTCCAGTATTTTCACTGGGTGTTGAAACAAGTCTACTAAGTACCTGGAGAATTCTAGTTTTGCGCCTGATCAACGCACTACCAGAGTCTACAGGAACAAGGATAAACTTGTTAAGACATCGAGTTATAAAAGTATTTTGATAAAATATTATATAAATGATACTTTGATTAGTTATTTCCTTTTTAAACGATTTTAAAGTGTTTTAAATATTTTACCTCTTCAACCAACAATTTTAAATTAATGGCTCATCCTTGTCTTTCATCCTATTTTCCCTTCTAGCTATTCCTATTCTCCACCTTATTAAACTTACCCATAACAATAGTTATCAGGTATAATTTTAATCTTCTTGTCATCTTGTCTTAATCCTATTCCATTTTATCTTTTCTGTGTTTTCCGTAACTCATTCCTTTTCGAGGACGAAAAGATTTGAGTGGGGGAGAGTGTAACAACCCTGTATTTTGTGATTATTTTAATTATTTATTTTGGTTATTTTAATTGATTTCCTGATTTAAAAACTTTATTTTATTTATTAAAATGAATAAATTTTGTTATTTTAAATATAAATTTTGATTTTGATGTGAATTAGAATTCCAAACATGACTAAAAAGGATATTTTCCAGAAAAGTGAATTTTGGTCAATATGGTCAAACTTTGACTTTTAATTTATAAATTTTAAAGTTTGAAAATTTGAATTTTATCTTTTATTATGAAAGTAAATAAAATTTTAAGAATAATGCTTTTCGTTTCGTTAAAATTTGATTTATAATGTGAAAGTTATACCCTTTTAAATATTGTGTGTAATTTGTTGTATTTAACAAAATTATTTATTTTAAATTATAAAAAAATAATATTTTATTTGGTCATGTAATATTATAATTTATATTTATATGGGTAAAATAACATGTTATGTATATACTTTGGTTTTAAAACATTTTAAAGATATAATTGGCATTTTCCAATGTTAGCTGTATTTTGTTTAAAATTCTAATTTCCAGTTTCAATTAATTAAAGTAATTCTTTATTTGTTTTTCTATTTTTTTCTTAAAATCTTATTTTATTCTCATTCCCACTTTATTTTGTTCCTCATTTATTTTATTTATTTGTTTAAAGTGAAATAGAAATTTTATAAGGCTAGTGATATTTATTTGTAATTTTCATGTCTTATTTCCAATTTTTAAACATTTTTCTTTAGTTTTTTTCTATTTTTTCTAAATTAAATTATTTATTTCACTTTGAAAATACTTTAGAAATTATTTTATTTCAAAATTTTTCTTTAGAATATTTTTAAAATGAAGTAGATAATTTTCCAAAGACAATCGTGATTTATTTGTAATTTCTGGACCCTGTTTTCAATTTTTAAGCAATTTCTTATATTCTTTTTCCATTTTCTTTAAAATTAATTAATTATTTTTATTTTATATTACTTTGTTTCGGTTTTAAAGTCAATTTACTGATTTTATTTTTGTTTTATTTGAATTTAAAGAAAAAGAAATATGAAGAGTTTTAAAAGCTTATTTACCTTAAGTCCTTTCATCTCCTTTGTCCTTTCATTTGCCATAACTCCTCAATTACTATCTTGGCTGTGAATTTTTGGTTTGTAGCCGTGATTTTTCAGCCTCCATTCACCCAAAAACATTTTACCTTCTCATTCATTCATGGCTTCAAGAAAATCTATGGGTAATGGCTACTTTTTTTACACTTTTCTTCTCATTTTTCATGTATTTTGCCTTGTTTTCTTTGCTTCTTTGAATGGCCTCCACTCCATATCCACGGCCACCACCCCCTACATCTCTTCCCTGCCATCACCACCAGCTACTCCTCTAGTCTTGACCAAGGCCGAGCCACCATGATGCCAAAACTCCACAAAAATTGCAACACAAGCCATAAAAACATGTTATTTGACCACTATTTGTTCACCACTTCATTTTCCACCACCACCACCACCTTAGGCCGCCTCCACCACCTCTGGCCAGACCACCACACACCTTTCCTTCCACTGACCTGATCCATACCTCTCTGACCTGACCACACAAGCCCATGGCCAAGCCATTTTTGTGAACAAAACCCACCAATTTTGCCTTAAACTCTTCATATTCCTTTGTATAAACTTTCTCCTCATATTCTACTATCTAGGCCATGCATACACATGACCAAACCTGAGCCAAACTTGTTCAAACCAGAGCCAAAAACATCCCTAGGCCATGACAAAAGAATAGAGAAAGCAAGGCAAAAGATTTGGCATTCGTATCTCTTTTTATTTAAAAGTTATACATTTCTAGTGTATTGAAATTTATGGTTTGCTTTGATTTTTGTTTGGGTTGTAACACAAGATCTATATCATTGGATTTTCTCTCCACACTCAAATTGTATTAGAGTTGTCGTGCCTTCATAATCTTTGTGTTGTGAGCTTTGTTGGCAAATCTCCAGCTTAACAGGTGAGTTATTCTCACCAGACAATATGTACATATATAACTAGTGAATTGACCCCATTTGAATCTGTAAAATGCATTATCATGTTACACTTGCTATGTTATGATTTATGATGTTCACCAATGCTTAAACACCTATTATATTATATGTTACTGTTATATTATGCTGTTCTATTATTTTTATCAATTTATCACACTGCAAGTTCCCTTTAGATTAGAATCACTATGGGTTGAAATGATACATACCCGAACGGACTTTAGAATAGGAGAAAATCATTATGGGCTGAAATGATAGGCCTGAATGATTTTCAATTATTTTTCATTTCCTTGGGATTGCGGGTTTGAAATGATCAAACCTGCGTTTTCTTTGTAAATTACGGGTTGAAATGATATATTACCCGTATCACTTTACTTAGACTAGAAATGAAATACAGACCCGTTGTTAAAATATGTTTTTATAAAAATCTTAAAAATATTTTTGAAATGTAAATATTGTAATATTTGATTTAAACTAAATAAAAAAATGATTTATGTAAGCATTATTGATTTTTTGAAAATTTATAAGTGAAATAAATTATTGGTAAAACTAGAAAATTTGAAATGTAAGTTATTTTGGGAAATTTTAATTGGGTGATAATTGGAATTTAAATTAAATATGAAATGCGATAACTTCATGATAATTTGGATTAAAGTGAATTTAAATGATTTTTATATTATATTAATGATTTTGAATAAAGTTAAAATGTGAAATGAATGAATATTTAAGTTGAAATTTTGAAATATAACTAAAATTGGAAATTTGTGAATTTGGCTTAAGAGTGAACTTTAAGTTAAGTAAATAAAAATGGAATTAAGTTATTTTGAAATTTTAAAATTAAGTGTTAAGTTAATTTAATTTAATGAATTTATAATTTAAAATTGGAATTTGATAAGTGAATTATTATTAAATTTTGATTTTTGAATGGAGTTTTAACTTTATAAAATCATGAATATAAGGGTATTTGAATAATTGTTTTAAAAGTGAAATTATATGATTTTATAAGTAAAAAAAATGATTTATATAAAAATATAATTGTTTGTGAAATTATACTGAATATTTGAAGTTAGTTAACTGCATTTCTGAAACGCTATTAAATTCTAATGTAAATGATAATACAACATTTGTAAATGCTGTAGTTGATAATAATGAACCAAATGGCTAAATTTAATTAAAGGCTATTATAGCATTTTTGTAAATGTTATAATGGTTGAATTTAACTAAGTTTATTTGAAACTAATGTAACCATATTACAGAATTTTAAATGCTGTCTTTTGTTAAAATGAACTATTTTAAATGTGACTTTCCGTAGCATTTTCTAAATGCTGCGAAAGTTGAAATTTCATTGTTTTAATTAATTTAAGTGAACGAATGAACTTTGAAAAGTTAAATTTTTGGAAATTTAAAATTTTAATTATTAAATATACTAACTTCATTTTTATGATTTAAAATGAAGTAATTTGTTTCGAAATATAAATTATTTTGAAATATGATATTTTGATATTTTGAAATGGATTTTATAAGGATATTGAATTTTGAAATGATATTTGATTTCGAAGTATAAAATACCATTTTGAAATTTTAACCACGGGATGTATTTAATTTATAGTTTAACTGATCCTTAAAGGATGGGCGATCCTAAGCATCCTTTGAGTTATTGTGCATTTCTACTATAGTTCACTTGAGTTGGTTTACATTATATAAGTATATATTGTCCTGACTCGAGTGTTTTGTGTTTTACTTTACGCTCGGGTCAGCCTGAGTATTTACAGCTTAGCTTTGGATTTCTTTCTGGAGCTAGGAATCGCTGGAGATTCTGCTTGTCTAGTTATCTGTTCCTTTCAGTTCAGTTGTTCTATTTCAGTTCTGGTATTCATAAACTTCTATTTATTTGAGATGTCTATTGTATATGTTTTCAAGCAGATATTATGTATTATGTTTTGAGAGTTTGTTATAGTAGCTTCATGAACTACTATGGTTTTTTTATATTCCGCTGCGAGTTATTCTGATATGTTCTGTGTCTGTGATTCTGTGTATTTGATTTCATTTGCTCCAAATTTATTTACAATCTGTTATTTTGAATTATTCAAGCCAGACATGTGTGGATTATTGTCGATTTGAATGGTCCAAAATACCGGGTCGTTACATTTGGTGTACCACAGAAAATCATTACTGACAATGGAACCCAATTCAAAAGCGCCGAGTTCAAAGACTTCTGCAAACGCTTCCGAATTGAGAAAAGCTTTTCCGTGGTCGCTCATCTGCAAGCAAAGGGGTAGGTGGAAGCAATAAACAAGATCATCAAGTCCATTATCAAAAAGCGACTAATCAAAGAAAAAGGGAACTGAGTTGATGAACTTCCACTCGCACTGTTGGCTACAGAATAACCCACAAAGCGGTAACCAGTCACACTACGTTCGCTCTAGCATATGGCTCAGAAGCAATGATTCTCGTTGAACTAGAAGTCCCCTCGCACTAAAGGCAGAATTTTAATCACAAACAAAATGAGCAACTCCTACTCGAATCACTAGATATGATTGACGAAAGAAGGAAAGAAGCCGAGTTGAGAACCGCTGCCTACCAAAAAAGGTTCGTGCGGTACTTTAACTCCAAAGTTCACAACCAAACCTTCGAAGTGGGAGACCTCATCCTCAAGCGAGTCTACCCCGTTCCGGGGGCCTTCAGACCAATGTGGGAAGGGCCATATGTTATCAATCAAAAGCTAAGGGACGGAACTTTCAAGCTAACAACCGTCGACGGAATCCAAATTCTAAGAGCATGGAATAGCGAATCGCTCCGTCGTTACTTCATCTAAAAATACCTTATATACCTTCTATATTTCAGCAAATAAGCCATCTCGGGATGCCGGGGGCATTGTAAATAGGCAAAAACTTGCCCAAATTTTCTTAATAAAGTTGATTTGCTTTTTGAACCAACAAAACTGTGTTCATAATAATTACCCGCCGGGTCAACGGAAGCAAATCGACTCAAACTGTTGGATCGGCGAAACCCGATCCCTACCTTCAAAGAACCGGTGTTTCCCCAGCAACATCGAGAAGGCTCAAACATAAACTCCTTGCATTGCCCAAAGATAAGCAATATCAAGGAGAACCAAAAGCCGCGCATCCCGTAAGCTGCGCACTAACTCTAAAAACCTAAACTCACGTTGCCCGAAGATAGGCAACGCTGAGAAGTATCAAAAGCCGCGCATTTCAAAAGCCGCCCACTAACTCTAAAAACATAAACTCCTCGTGTTGCCCGAAGAAAGGTAACGCTAAGAAGTTTCAAAAGCCGTGCATACTAACTCTAAAAACACAAACTCCTCGCGCTGCCCGAAGATAGGCAACGCTAGGAAGTACCAAAAGCCACGCACTTCATAAGCCGTGCGCTAACTCTCCGACCCATGAAATCATGGTCTTAAAACGTAAACTCCTCATATTGCCCAAAGATTGGTAACACTGAGAAGTATTTTAAGTACCGGAATTGCCCCGGCAATACCGGGAAACTCATCTATCACAGGAGTTGCAAAGATCAAACCACTCTCATTACCGGGAGCAGCAAGCGCGATTCCAACAAAATCGGAGTGCTACAAACCAGCAAAAAACTCCAATCACTGACACCCCATGATAGAATGTAACATTCAACTTGAATAACATTTGACTATCTACAGTTAACTCGTATGATGTGCACACCCTAAGCAATGAAGTACATATTTGAGGATCGCAAATAATCCGAAGAAATGATACTCATAAGCACCAACTCACGCTTTTGAAGAGTGATAAGTGGTTTAACTTCCAAAATTTGCAAAGATTAGTCATCAAGTTAATCTCGTACCTGTACGCTTGTGAATTTTCTAATAGTTAATCGCATAACTATATGTTTTGCACTAAGTTTACACTTTTGTGTGCACTTTAAACATGCGTATGTTATATACTTTCCAAGATCGCATAAAAACATAAGTTGCAAAACTTGTAAAAGGAAAAAAAAATCAAATTTTGACTTAGTCAAATTCTAAGTTTTGGCATTTAAACTATTTGAACCATAAGTTGCCGTTTTTTTGTCGAGTGTTTGAAGTAAACAGCCCTGTGAACTGGGGGGCATACATTGGCACTTAAATAAAAATGTCATCCTTGGAAATAAAAATTTCACATTTCACAAGTTCTGTTACACGAAACAAAGAATTCTAACGGTAATCACAGGACTATATAAGGTGAAATGGATATAGAAAAAATAGACATAAGTGCACAGGGTACATATGAGCAGATAAGTAAAGGTACAGTCAAAATATCAGCAGTATATTACTTATAATTTTTTCTATACAAGGTCAAAACGTGGGGGCCATACCCGCACAATACGTTCAACAAAAGAAAAAGTACAGACAGCACAACAAAAATACTAAGTGCAGACTCTCCACTTGAACAAAACAACGCAAAATGAATCAAAACCAGATCAGCTACCACCCAAGCTTCTCAGCGTTTCTTTCCACCACTCCTCTTCCCGCCTTTTGTTCGAAGTTTTTGTTTCGCCTCGGGAGTGGTATCACTGCCAGTAATGTCGACAATCTCCTTGGTGCTAATATCCTCTTCCTGCTCTATGACTTTTTCAGAAGACTTGCCTTTTGTTTTACGCTTTCGAGACCTGCGGGAGTTCTTAGAGGCCTTGATTGCTTCAACCTTCTTTTTTTTAACGGCAATTGGCTGTTCTTGAGATCTGCGCAGCTGCTCAATCTGAATTTCTTGCTCTCGAGCTTCGCTCGTCGTGAAATCACCCTCTAAAGCTATGGACGGGTCATCCAAACCGTGCAGTGCAGCAATCTTCTCGGATTCCGGGCTCGGCTGTAAACTAGGCACGAACATGGCGGCTGGAGCAGGTATAGAAACGAGCACGGAAGCAGTAGAGATAGCAATAGGTCCAGGCATCGAGGAGGCCAACGGATCAACAGATAACGAGGATGGACCTATAAGATCAAAAATGAAAGCATTAAGTTCGTCCTGCTCTTGCGGCCTGAGATGAAAATTCTCAAACTCGGGCGAAGCAAGTAGATTACCTGCACCAGAAGATTGACCGAGAATGCCAACCTCGAATTCACGCCTTCACCCTCCTTTGATGGTTCCACAATTCGAGGTGAAGCTTCAAGCCCAGAACTTGCTGACGAATTGTGGAGCTGCATCGATGGTTCCCCGGCACCGAAAATAAAAGGCTTCGGAAGTGCTTCGGCAGTTTCTGTCGTGGTAGCATCGGTAGCCTCCTTTCTCTCTCAATCTGCAAGATATCCCGGCCCTCCAGCAACGCCTTCTGTGATTCTTTATTGAGGTAGGCGTTTTCTAACTCTCACCTGGAATAAACATTGCCGCTATCACGAAAGAGGGTCAAGATCTCCTCCCAAACCACAGTGAGAGTGCTCGAGAATTTAGGGCCTAAGTAGTAGAGGCTCCCTTGGTGCAGTAGAGAGTTGACATAGAAATTCAAGATGGTCTCATCCATTTTCTCCATTTTTCTTTCGAAAGTATCCTGAAGCTCTAAATAATCCATTGTAACGGCAACATTCTCGACTTCGACATGAGTTTTATCGGCGCTAAGCTGCGCAACTCGATCCTGGAGCATGGCAATCATTTCAGCCTGGTCGGAGATTGTCTTACCGCACG
Organism: Allium fistulosum; assembly: GCA_030737815.1. NCBI lineage: Eukaryota > Viridiplantae > Streptophyta > Magnoliopsida > Asparagales > Amaryllidaceae > Allium > Allium fistulosum. The sequence continues at coordinate 26,753,409 of CM060906.1, forward strand.
ACTTCACGGCGTCTTCATATTCAGTGATCGTCTTATTGTGGTCTTCTATGATCTTGTCATGGTCGGAAATAATCTTCCTATGGGCTTCAATGATCGTATCGCGGGCTTCAAGTTCTGCTTGCAGTTTAACTTCTTCGGCGTGCGCTTTTTTGATTTCGTCTCTCAGGACGATCTCGAGCTTCGCATGCGCCTCTTTTAGCTCCTTCAGCAAGCCGGCGTTGTTCTTGCTTTCTAGAAGCGCCGCATCTTTTTCTTCTTCCAACAATTTGATTCTGGCATCGCGTTCAACTAATGCCATTTCAAAATCGTCTTTCTCCGATTCGAAGGAGAGGATTTCTTGATAGTCGTTGCGTTTCGTGTTCGCCAACTGTTTGCATAATTTTTCCCACCATTCGGCCTATTCTAAACCGTTCTGGATTGCCTAATGGTGGGGCATATAAGCATCTCTACGAACTTGATGAAGATCACAATCAAATTTAACCCCTTTTAAGAACCACCCGGGGAGCACTGCCTCAAGCCTGGGTGGACTAGATGCAAGGACATAGGTAGGTCTCCAGTAGGGGCGTGAAGAACCGGGGGCAAGAGCCATATGAGACGACAGAGCTTGAGTTGAAGATGGAATGTGAACAGAAGAAGCCGATATTTTAGAACCAATCGAGGCGGGGGCCAGAGCGAAGGCCCGTTGTTCTGAAGAATGGGGACCGCGATCGAATTTCAACTTTTTCGACGGCTCCTCCCTCTCATCAAAAGTCTTCCTTTTTTTGTACCCGCCTTTATATACTTGGCCCCATTCCCTCTCGTCTCGACAACGAGCCTCAGCCTCTAAATCTTTTCTTTTTTGATATTCCTCCTTTGTTTCACGGGGCCGGTGATGGCTGGAAGACTTCTTTGACTAGCACTGAGAGTCGGTGAATTCTTCGAAATCATCATAGAGACCGCGTCCTCTCATGGTACCTAACATGGAAGATAGATAAAAAGTCTTAGACACGAAGAATAGGCATGAAAATATATGTGTAAGTGAGTATAACCCTAGTGAAACATGTAATGTGTTTTGGAGCAGGGCCTAAAGCGACGTCACAAACCGGAGCGGGCAGACGTCATGGAAGGAATTGGACTACTTTCGGGCATAGTATGGCTCGGACGAGGAGACATATCGTCGAACTTGAAGTCTTCCCCCTTGAGCATGTCAAAATCGATGTATACATTGCCTAGATCTCCGAAGTCTACGCCGGCATCTTTGATCGGGGAATCCCGACGTCGTTCGGCTTCTGGAGCGTCACCTTTTTCGCTTATCTTTTGGGGAGAAGAATTCGGGACAACGGGGTCATCCCCGGGGTCTCATCACATGATTCAGAATCCCCATCATCAGATTCTACATAGAAATCATCGCTAGAAGTGGACTCATCACTACTACTCCCAATCTCTCCCTCCTCTGTATCTATGCCCATCACAGCCTTGCCTTCTCTTTGATTGAATTCCTCTTCCTCTTCTTCTGTAATCGGGGGCATCCTAGTCGGACTACTAGCCTCGGCCGCACTGTCTTTTCTCTCGCGAGCCTCTTCTGCCGACTCACTAGACGGGCCTTCCCGCTCTTGAATAATGCCCTCTTTGAAACCGTAAGATGAGGAGGTCAATCGCATGCGTACCCTGGATCGAGAAGGGGACGGGACCTCAGCTGGAACTGCAAATCTCCCCTGATGTAGTAGCCCGCATTGAAGCAAGTGTTTGTCAGTCAACAAGACTTTAACAAATCTTTCTTCAGCATCAATAGCCTTTAGGGTTCGGAAAATTTCATCGAGTGACAAGTCTCTGTTCGACCTCGGAATAATTGTAAGAAGTATTCGACTTGTTAGAAATCTCATAGTGACACATCGGAACTCAATGAGAAAGAAAGGGAACTTACCCCCAGCTGTCCATAGATGGTTGAACCCCTCAGGACATCTGACAAAGAAGTATTGAGTCTTGAATTGGGACAATTTGCTTTGCAGTCGCAATACAATATTATGATTCCTTTGGGCCTCGATTACGACCAACGAAGGACACTCATCTCTTCTTTTGAATGAAAGAAAGTATCTCAACTCATCAAAGGTCGGGGCACGGTTAAATGTTTGCATGAAAAGGACGTGCAAACAAGTTAAGATGGCGTAGCCATTGGGGTGAATCTAAAATGGAGCAATTCCTAAATTCGAGAGGGTCTCTCTCAAGAAATCATTAAAATGGGGCACAGATCCATTCAAGCACATAAATCGATGACAAGTGGTATATCCTGGGGGCGACATATGAGCGAACTCATCCTTCTCTGGGAGGCGTACATCTTCCTCCGGGATACCGTGCTGAAGGAAGATATTGTGCAAGACTTTGGCAGAGATCATGAAAGATGCTCTCTCCAGCAGATTTAGAAGGACTCTGAAATTAGGAGCAGTCCGGTCCATGACCAGACCAACCGAAACTAGCTGGCCATACTCAGCCTATGAAGCAGAAGAGGGAGGGGTGACGAACGATGACTCGGCCTTCGAAAGCGCAGGACTTTCTCCGCTAGACTTGCGATGAGAGGACGGGTAGTCATTCTAAACAACATAACTTACATCTGAAATGGTTAGGTAATTCAACCCTAAAATAAGAACTCCCCGTACCATAGTTGAATTTGGAAAGAATATCGGCTCGCACTGATGTGTCGGGCTTCAAGTATGTACCAGGGCAAGTGTGATGTGTTATCTATCAGTGGTGAGCTTGGTGTCCTGAACACTACAAATGCTCTACCCCATGTAGATAGTACGTTCGATCCGTTATCGATCGTTGATCGATAACGGGTAAGTGTAGGAGAAGTAATTTCGAAAAGAAAATGATACAGGAAGTCCTTTCTAGTATAGGTACACCGTGCGTGCAAAAGAGAGCAAAATTAATCCGAATTCTCCGGTAGGATGAGACAATTCACAATGTGTCGTGCAGTATAAGCTATGGGACCTAGCATAAGTCAATTCTGCCTCAATGGACAAAGACAGCAAAACATGTCAAGCACCGGGGCAAGGTCTGAATGTCGTTCCGGGAGGAACTCAAGACTCGATTTACTATCTTCCTCCATTAAGCCGCAATCGAATCGGACTCCTCACGACTACCACCACAAATACAACTCCATTGCCAAATCAATAAATGAACATCATAATCAGCAAACCCACCTTGAATTAATAATCAAAAGGCAAGGATGGTCAAAGTTCTCAATTTAACGATCCAAGCAGTGGGTCGGTGGCGACCCAAGTGGGAAGGATGGAGTTAGGGTTTGTTCAATGGCGGCTAAAAGGAAATAGAAACGATGGCGAAGCAGCGACAGAGAGGCTCTGGAGTCAACGACAAAGTGAACGAACGATGGTGTAGATGGAATCGCAAATGGCAGCTAGGTCGCAGTTAGGTCGAATCGCAAGAGGATGATGGCTCGAATCACAAGAAGATGGCAAGCTCGGGTCGTGAATAGAGATGAAACAGGTCGGCTCAAGTATTTAAATAAGAAAAGAAAAACACGCAGAAAAATCCTAATTAACCAGGTCGCTAGCGGTCCATTAGCTATGGATCGCCAGCGATCCATCGGCTATGGATCGCTAGGGATCCATAGGGTTGCACGCCTGCGACCTCAAACTTGCCTGGCGATGTCTACCCACTACTTTGAGGCACTCCGAAAAGCTATAGTGCGAAATTTGGTCTTTTCTGGCAAGCAATGGCAACCCAGGGAAAAACTTAGCAAGCGACAGTCTAGTCTAATTCAAATTTGTGTAACTCTAACACAACTACTTGAATTCTAAAACCCCAAACTAAAAAGCGATCACTTCCACAACACTTCTTGTTTTCAATGAAGACGTACTCTTGGGGGTAAGTGTTATCCGGGTTTTTAACCCAACTGGATCCAAGAGGAGTCAGAACAACTTGGTGGAGTTAGAATAGCTCAGAAGTCAACCAAAAGGACTAAAGCAACAAGCCAAAGAGAGCCAAGAAAAAAGAAGGTGAAATTCCACCAACGAAATGGATCGCCATTGATTCATGGCCTATGGATCGCTAGTTATCCATGGAGATAGCTCGGGGTTCGACCGGTTTGCTTGCATCGTGATCTAATCCATATTAAAAAAGTAGCGACTGAATTTGACGAGATTCTGAGATAGTTAAATCAAGAGACAAGCATCCGTCCAGTCCAATCAGCAGCTAGATACAACTAGCAAGTAAATCTTCATCAAAGAAAAGCAACGCGCAATGAGACTACACGAACAACATCAACACAAGACGACAAAGGCAATCCAGAGACCAAAGTACAAAGAAAAGCTAAGTGTATGGATCACCAGTGATCCATACATCATCACAGGGTCGTTGCGCTCCATGGAAAATAAAGCAGAGAGTAAGGCTAAGGAATTGGCTTGCATTTGAGCAAAATGCTATGGATCGCTAGCGATCCATGCTTTTGGCTCGAGCCGTGAGGCAATTTTTAGTGGTTCCTTCCTGAGTTCTTCTATAAGCAGTTGGCGAACAGGCCTGGCCCAAAAGTTCTCTAATCTCTATAAATACCATCCTACCTGCAGCACAAAGGGATCTTCTTCGGACTGGTTGCGGAAACTCTGCTGGAAGCTTCCTTCATTCTTCACCTCCCTCACAACAATCTTCAAAGGAGTTCACTGTGATTCTCCAGTGAATTCTAACTTTGGAGATTCAATCTAACTAAGGATAATCAAGAGCTTTGTAATCAAATACATTTTGTAATAGCAATCAATCTATAATAAAAACCATAAAGTGGATGTAGGCTTCATCAACAGCCGAACCACTATAAAAATCTTCTTGTCTTCTTTCTCTTACTGCTTTTTTCTACATCTATTGTCTACATTATTGCTCTGTGAGAACAAGGCTGGTGCTTTCACGCTCAAACCAGGGTGTTGATCCATTTTTTGGGTTAACAAGAAGATATCCGTAGTATGCAATTTCTTAAATAAATTATTAATTATGAATATGCCCATAATTTTAAATGATTATAACTCTCGCATAGGACATCCGTTTCACATGCTGTTCGCGACATCGCCATCCTAGTGAGACGAGGGATCATTTGATATATTGTTTGGTGTGTTTTGAGATACTTTTGAAAAGTGCCTTGTTTTAGTAGATTCAATATACATTTTTCGTTATGGAGATAGTGGGTTGAGACATCTTGTTCCTCAATAGTGAGTCGCTTATGATTGGGCAATAGTGGGCCGAGACATCTTGTTCCTCAAGGGCGAGTCGCTTATGATTTGGCGATAGTGGGATGAGAAATGTAATTCCCCATTAGGGAATCACTTACAATTTGATGATGTTGGGCTGAGACATTGTATTCCTCGGTAACTAATCGCTTGCGATTTGACAATAAGGAGCAGAGACGTTATGTTTCTCGGTAATGAGTCGCTTATGATTTAATGATAGCCAGATGAGACACAGAGTTCCTCAATAGCGAGTCATTCATGATTTGGCGATGGTGGGCAGAGACATTTAGCTCCCTGGTAGCAAGTCATTTATGATTTGGCAATAGTGGGCTGAGACATATAGTTCCTCTGTAGGGAGTCGCATACTTTTTTTCGGGTGATAACGAGTTGGAATTTTAGGCTTAATTGCGTCATAGTCGGTCTTTGGCATGCGAGTTAGGACTTTGGGTTCGATCAAGCGCATATGATTAGATATGGGTTAGATTTTAGTGAGACCTTATTCTATGTTGTCACTATATGATTATATTATGTTTAGCTGACTTGTTGAGTGCATGTGGCATAGGTTAAGGTATGATTTTTCAAGAACAAGTGTTGTTTTATTAGCTTATTAGTACTATACACTTATATGGTGTGTTTCACTAACCAGACGTATGTTTGGCTCCCTCTATCATTTTCTTCTTTTTGGTTATACTCTGATAGGTCGATAGAAAGGACTGGTGGTGACATGGTGGCGTGATGGTGCCATAAAGATATGCATTTAACTGTCTATTAGCTATCTACTATTTTATCTTAGTTATTCCTAGACATTAGGATGTTTTTGTTACCCAGTGTAGAGAAATGTTGTAAGTGAAGTTTATTTGATATTGCGTTATTTTGTTCATCTGGGATTATTGTATTATTGATTATCATTATATTTTATTCCTTCTACTGCAAGATTTAGAAGGTGTAGAATATTGTAGAAAACTATGATCTGTTTTATATAATTTACCTCAAAATGATCTATCGTCAATGGCATCCGCAATATCAGTGCCACTTTTAGATGTGGGTCGGGACATCGTAGATGGCAGGCTGTTACATTTGGTATCAAAGCTTAAGTTAGATGATTCCTACTTAATTAGTGCATATGAGAGAGCGTACTTGTAATTTTATTATATCATATATACCTATATATATATACACACCACTTTTATATGTCACACCCCATATATTTTGACTCATAGAGGTAGTTGTTTGTTTATCCCTTATAGAAGTAAACAACTACGAATTGAATAAATGTTGATATTTAAATTATTTGGGGTGGTAGGTAAATCCACTGCATTACTTTAATTTACTCCATAGAATATTGCTAAAAGAGGGTTTATACGCCAAGCAACAGTCGACTAAATTGTGGGACTAGGGATGAATAAGAAGAAGAGCGGTATCCTTAAGTCTATAGGATATAATATGCTGTTTATATGGTGTAATAAGGGTACTTAACCCTTTTTTAGATTGGTGTTGAGCTTGTGCAAGTTATGATCTACTACAATTAAAGTATTTAAACTAATTGAAATGTTTTCCCTAAAAAGTTAGTAAAATAGTAGTATCTATGATTTTTGGGAAAATAGAGAACTTGAAGTTTATTCAAAATATTAAAATAATAACTCCTTGTTTTAAGTTTTGAATGTGAAAAAAAATTAACAAAGGAAAGTTTCCATAAATATGTTAAAGCCTTTGCTTTTGAAAAAAATCGTATAAGGCACGATGTTGCCCTTATATATTGTTATATACTTTTCTTTTAATAAAAAACATTTTTAAGGTAAATTGGCTAGTAAAGACACATCATTTTGGATTTCCTTTATTTTATAAATAATTTAGTCACACTTTGAAAAAAAAGTTAAATATTAAACTTCCTTTACAATTATGTTGAAATTTATAACTTATAAAAGTAAAGTTAAAAGGTGTGTTTTTTATGTTTATTTTTATAAGTAAAGTTCAAACCATTTTGGTAAGAATCTGAATTTAAAACCTGGGGAAATTTTCAATTTCAATATGAATCTATTTTTGAATGGAAATTAAAAGATTTTTGATATAAACTCTTGAAAATATGCATTAATAAATGGTTTAAATTTTGTAAATTATTTTCGAATCTGATATGAATATAGTTTTTTTTGAGATCATGGGGAACCTTAAGATCATGGTATTCATTGATACTCAATTAAGTAAACCCCACGCCGTGTCTACCCCGCTTTTATTTAGTTGTCGCACACGGATGCTTAACGTTGAAACTCCCACTGATGGTTTGGGGCTGGGATTCGAACCTGCCCGGACACAGTCCTTTGGTTCCCATCTCCCAGCTCCCAGCTCCCAAACCAACCGAGCTACGAACGACGGGTCTGATATGAATATAGTTAGTTGAAAAAAATAATGAATTTCAAAATATTTTTATATGTATATATATATATATATATATGATATATTAGTTAAAAGGTGTTGGAAATTGACTAATTATAAAACAAAACGAATTTAAAGATATAATTTCTGTATGGACATTAGTTATTGTTTAATGATGACTAAGATTAGATAATTATCAAACAAAATGATATATACTTATATATGATAAATTGGTTATAAATTATATAATTTGAATTCAGAAAAAAATGAAATAATTTAAAAAAAATGAAGTATGAGTATTTCAGAAAAATATCCAAAGTTGTTTTAAAATTAATTTTGAGTAATTTATATTAAATTTTGTTATACTATAAAGAATTGAGTTTTGAAAGTTATCTGTTTTTAGGTAATGGTATTTTTATGGATTGTTGAAAAAAATATTAAAATTAAAATTAGCTTTGGAAATTGGAAGTATAATGTTGTTAATTCAAGGACATATGAATAAATATGAAGTGATCAAATTGAAATAATATTGTAATTTCTATGAAATAATTTAGTATGAAACGGCTAAAGTAAAAAGTTTTGAAAATATGTTGAAGTAGAACTTAAGGCATTTATTTTGAAAAAGTGCAATAATCAAAATTTACATTGGTTAAAGTTAATAGTGAGTTTCATGGTTTTCAAATCCCACTAGTTTGGCAAAAAATAAGTTTTGAGATCAGCGATTTTGATTAAAAAATGAATTGAAAAGTTATTGTTATTTTCAATTAGAAATTTTCGATTGGAGCTAGAGAAGAATTACACAGTCTATAGTGTTTGATTTGCTTAAGTTAAACTAGCTAGGATAGTCAATATGCCAATGTGCTTAGGACTAGCTAGAAATGAACGTTATGGATTTGAGACATAGGGATTTGTACTTAAAAATTAATAAAGGTATTATTTATTAATTTTGGATAGAAAATAATACTTTTAAAATAATAGCGAATATAAATACATACATACATACATATATATTGAATTTGGAATTTACTATTATTTGAGTATGGTGAAATTTAAATAAATAGTAATATGATTTTTGGAAGATTATTTAAATTTTGAGCAAATAATAATATAACTATTTAAGGAGTTCATGAATTTTTTTGATTAATTATTATTTAAGTAATAAAAATAAGATGTTTAGGCTATAATGTGATAGGGAATAATTTTTAATTTCTATTTTGTAGGTTGAAGTAATTCAAATTTAGGCAAAAATCTCGAAATTAATATATTATGCAAATGCCATTGGGTTTGACTTCTTCTAATCTCTAGCCCATTCAGCAAAATTCAGTAAGTTATATATATTTTTTGACTGTAAACGATATTTTGGATGCAATGGAATATGTCCCAAAGCCTAATTCCAGCTCCTATAAAAATTTATTATTTTGCCCTTTATGTAAAATTACGATTTTACCATTTTTAGTTAATTATTTAACTTTGTAAAATTATGGAGTGTTACAAGTACAAAGAAATAAATGTAGAATTTTGTATTATTCAAACATAATTCTAACCACTTGATAATTTTATAATTAAGATGAAATCTAATATACCATGATAACTTCTAATACCTAATAATTAATATACAAGTTAATTTTCAACATGCTTTCTTGCATCCAAACGTTTATTCATAATTGCGTATTGAGAGAAACTAGCAAGAAAGTAAATAATAAACAAATATAGATAAAACAATTTTAAAAAATTGAATATCTTTTAATACATAACAATACCTTGAAGAATATTTTCCATCAAAATGAAATCGCATCTCTAAACTGAATAAATATAAAAACTTATTGGCCATATATTTTTATTAATATTTACCATTATTTATGTTACAAGTGATTTAAGAGTATATTTTTTCACTCTTAATAGTTTTACTATACATGCTTAATGGTATTTAGTTTTCACCAATAAAATTTTAATTTGGAAAAACAACACCAATAGAATAAAAAACGGATCATGCTTTTACTTATTTAAAATAACCACAAAAAGGCTGTAAGATCTGAAATTGGGTTTTGATGTAAATTATAATGTAATAAGAGACATAAAGAGAAAAAGGAAAAACTATATTATCAAACTTTATGGTTCTGAAATATATTAGATAAAATGGAGATAATGGGATTCCATATTGCATCTTTTTTATAGAGAAAATCAATGAGAGTTGAATTATTCTAAAATATATTAGTGAAATGTGGTTGGAGAGATTCAACCTTGGGTGGAGTGCATATCAAATGAACGATGAATAAAATTCAGTGAATTAAGAAGAGTGGGGTATTTGAATCATAAAATTATGAGAAAAAATGAAAAAATGTTGAGAGAGATACATTATAAGATGCATAGTATGAGATTAGGAAAATAAAACCAACAAAATACAAAAATAGATAATGCTTACTGTTAATCGGTTTTTTAACCCAACAGAATTCAAAAGGAGTTAACACATTCAGATTAAGTCAGAACGACTCAAAATTTGACCCGAAGGCCTAGAAGTACATGACAAAGAAACCCTAGGAGTTTGAACCAAAAATATGCCAAGTATTTGGATTGGCACTGATCCGATCCAATTGGATTGGTACCGATCCAAAATATTGACTTGTGGATTCTCCAATCCACATGCATTATGTTCCTACATCTTTTTTGAACTTATCTAACAAGTTTGATAACATTCCGAGCATCCGAGTGGAAGAAGTTAAGACTTATCCGATTCGGATTACAGTTCAACCTAATTTACAGGTGAACCATCGTCAAAACAAGTCAAAAAGCTATGAAATCACATAGGGAACCTCGCATGCAAGAAGGGAAGCCGACGAAGTGGGAGTTGTTCAAAAATTGCACAACATTTTGGATCAGTACCGATCCGATCCAATTGGATCGATACTGATCCAAATAGTTAGTTCAAAATTACCCCAAATTTTACATGCCTCCTCCTATGGATAACTACAGGCTTCTCGTACTCTGGTTCCGATCCAAGTTCTATCTAAATCCTATAAATACCATCTATCTTCAATAGAAGGGAGGCAGGCTACTCTGACTACTGGGGAAACTCTGCTACTAAGGTTCTTCAATCTTCTTCCTCCTCACAATGGCTGCCATGGGACAATTAAGATCCTTCCTTTTGTCTCCATCAATGGTGGTCTGATCTTTCTTCGTTCAATTATTAGAATTGTAAACGACTTATACTTGTGATCAACAGTCAATCCATCAATAAAATCTCTAAAGTGGACGTCGGCTTCATTAACAGCCGACCCACTATAAAAATCGTGCGTTTCTCTATTTTATTCTGTCTTTTCTGCTATTTGGAGAGTGTTTTGCTCTACTTTATTTATCCTGATAAACAGGGCTAGTGCTTTCATAATCATATTAGGGCGTTGATCCATTTTTTGGGTTAACATTTTGGTGCTTTCACTGAGAACAAAGGATCCAAAAACTTGAAGCTTGAATCCGAGATTTGGGAAAAGTGAAGAGGCCTAACACTAGATCTAAAACTAGAGCAAGTCAACCAAAGCCTGGGGGCAGTAAGGAAGTATCCTCAAATTCTCACCAATCCAACTATGTAGCTAGAGAAGAAACTGAAAGGCTGATGAAGGAGATGCAAGATGGAATCTTGGCTAGGCAATAAGATATGATGGAGGGATTCTTCCAAAGGATGGGACACCAAGGAATTGCAGGAGCTGTAGGAATTCAGACCCTAGGGAACAATACATGAGCTGCTAGAGTTGGATTAGAACGAGATGGAACAATGCCTCCACGTCCAGAGCAACCGACACTTAAGGGCAACGAGGGAGTCAACCTGGGGATCAACGCCGATGATGGGATCAATATTGGAGCTGGCACCGAGAGGGCCAACAATGGAATGACTGTTGAAACTCCAAGAACAGGTGGTACATGAGCTAATCTGAATACTAGGGTGCAACCGATGAAGGAATATGTGACATAGCTACCCCAGAGGAGCGGAGGACAAAATGAGACTAGAAGAGTGGGGTAGAATACTGGTGTGCAACCAGTGGAGTATGCACCAAATTTCCCTTGCCAAGGCAGGGGGCAGAATATCGCTTTCGGATGAAGACCTTCATTGGATGGTGAAAATCGAATTTCTGAATTGGTAAGGAGGTTGGTTAGAGGAGGACCCATAGGTCGGGGTTTGGAAGATGTGAATAGAAACCCGTTTACTGCTAATATCCGGAATGTGAGAAATCCTCCCGATTTCAAGCTTCCCCCGCTGGAAATGTACGACAGAAAGACAGATCCAATGATTCATCTGATGAGATACATCCGACATATGGAGATGTTGGGTGCTTCTGAGGAATTAATGAGGCGATGCTTCCCATTATACTTGACGAATTTGGTGGCAATGTGGTATATACAACCGGAATGAGTCCATTAGCACGTGGACCGAGTTAGTAGACAGATTTTTAAGAAAATTCCGAGTTTATGTCTCACAATCGAAGAATGTGATGACATTGGCAAATGTGAAACAAAGGCCCGGGTAGACCTTGAGAAGTTATTTAACAAGATTCAATACAGCAGCGGCTGTGGTCGATAGGCCGGACCCATCAGTGATTTTGATGGCGGTAGTGTCTGGAGTCCTGAGCAAGACCGACTTCAGGGCTGCACTTAAGAGGGATCCACCAATGGATCTTGCTGAGTTTTACTATGAAGCTGAGAAATATTTACGTCAGGAGGATGCTTGTTTGCTTTGATTTGAAATTTAAATTTTGTAAAATCCATATTTAATGTGATGACTGATTTTGAACGCCATACAGTCCCGACCGGAGAGATGGGATCAGAGTGCAAGGTGTAAGTCCCCTTGCCGGAGAGCGAGTGGATGGACTTGTACGATATCGAATGCCATAGAGTCCTAACCGAAGAGATGGGACCAGAGTATAAAAAGTAAGTCCCCTCACTGGAGAGTGAGTAGATGGGCTTACTTAATCTCCCTTAACTTAATAAGAAAATAATCCAGAGAGATCATCCCCCTAAACTGAAACAACAAACAATCCGGAGAGATCGTCCCCTAAACTAAACATTAAACAATCCGGAGAGATCGCACATTAAACTTAGACGGTCCGACGAGATCGACTTTAAAATAGATTTGATTTTGTGAAAATGATTTGAATGCCTTATAAATAGAATAAAACGGATAAATCTTGGATGAACACATGATGATTTTGATATATAACGAAATATGATGTGATTTTGATATATGATATGATTTTGATATATGATATTATAACTCTAAATTAAATCTGAGTGGTAATGATGTAAATCTTAAATGAACACGGGACACTTAGAGATGCATAATGTAATTAGAGACACGTGATGTAATAACTTTGAATGAAACCGAAATGATTGTGATGTATAGATTACAGTTAGGTAGAGTCTAGGGTCTTAGGCTATAACAGGTTTGGAACGACTTGTGATTGACGAAAGAATCCAAAGGAACTAGACGGTTCACCAAGACTAAAGCAGCGGAAAGTTCACCAATCGAAAAATCATTACCGAAACTTGTTCTGGAGCAAAGCACACCTTTCATTCAAAATGCGTGCTTTGGGGGGGGGCAAGTGTTAACTGGGTTTTTAACCCAACAGAATTCAAAAGGAGTTAACACATTCAGATTAAGTCAGAACGACTCGAAACTTGACCCGAAGGCCTAGAAGTACATGACAAAGGAACCCCGAGAGTTTGAACCAAAAATACGCCAAGTATTTGGATCGGCACCAATCCGATCCAATTGGATCGTTACCGATCCAAAATATTGACTTGTGGATTCTCCAATCCACATGCATTATGTTCCTACATTTCTCCTAAACTTGTCTACCAAGTTTGATAACATTCCGAGCATCCGAGTTGAAGAAGTCAAGACTTATCCAATTCGGATGGTAGTTCAATTTATTTTACAGGTGAACCATCGTCAAAACAAGTCAACAAGCTATGAAATCACATGGGGAACCTCGCATGTAAGAAGGGAAGCCAACGAAGTAGGAGTTGTGCAAAAATTGCACAACATTTTGGATCGGTACCGATCCGATCCGATCCAATTGGATCGGTACCGATCCAAATAGTTAGTTCAAAATTACCCCAAATTTTATGTGCCTCCTCCTACAGATAACAAGGGCTTCTGGTACTCTGGTTCCGATCCAAGTGCTAAATTCTACAAATAGCATCCTATTTTCTACAAAAGAGGGGCGGCTGCTCTGATCACTGGGGAAACTCTGCTACTAAAATTCTTCAACCTTCTTCCTCCTCACAATGGTTGCCATGGGACAATTAAGATCCTTCCTTTTGTCTCCATCAATGGTGGTATGATATTTCTTCGTTCAATTATTAGAATTGTAAACAACTTGTACTTGTGGTCAATAGTCAATCTATCAATAAAATCTATAAAGTGGATGTAGGCTTCGATAACAGCTGAACCACTGTAAAAATCTTGTGTTTCTCTACTTTATTCTGTCTTTTCAACAATTCGGAGAGTGTTTTGCTCTACTTTATTTGTCCTGATAAACAGGGCTGGTGCTTTCACAATCATATCAGAGTGTTGATCCATTTTTTGGGTTAGCACTTACTTATTTAAAATTTCACAAAAGGTTATAGGATTTGTAACATAGGAAGAGACCTAAAGGAAAAGAAAAAAATAGTATTATTGAACTGCAATATTCAGAAATGTATTATATAAAATGAGGATAGATTGAGGAAACCAATGGGAGTTGAATAATTTTTTCCTTCAAAGTAAACAATTTTTGAAAAGTAAATAAACATCTTATAATGCGTAACAATACTTTGAAGAAATTTTCCATTAAATGAAATTTAGAGCTCTAAACTGAACAGATATAAAGATTTACTGACCACTATATTTTATTGATATTATTATTATTTATGTTATAAATGGTTTAAGAGTTTATCTTTTCGCCCTTAATTTTTTTTATTATGCATAAATAACGATATTTAATTTTCACTATTAAGCTTTTATTTCAGAAAAATAGTACCAATAAAATAAAAAATAGACCGTGCTTACTTATTTAAAATAACCACAAAAAGATTGTAAGATTTGAAATCAGATTTTGATATAAATTATAACGTAAGAAGTGACCTAAAGGAAACAAAGAAAACAGTAATTGAACTTCACGATTCTGAAGTGTATTAGATAAAATGAGGATAGTTGGATTCCAAAACACATTTTATTGTAGATAGAGAGAACCAATGAGAGTTGAATGATTTTGAAACATATTAGACAAAATGTGGTTAGTGGGATTCAAACTTAGGTGGAGTGCTCATCAAATGAATGATGCTTAAGAATGAGTGAATAAAGTAGAGTGGAGTATTTTAGTTCTAAAATTATGAGAAAAATTGGAAAAAAGCTGTAAGAGATCCACTAATAAGATATATGGTATAAGATTGGAAAAATATAACCAATAAAATACAAAAAGGGATCATGGCTACTTGTTTAAAATAACCATAAAAAGGTTGTAGGATTTAAAATAACAAAAAAGGAGATTATGGTTACTTATTTAAAATAACTACAAAAATGTAAGAAGAGACCATAAGGAAAAAAAGAAAAACAATATTATTGAACTGTATTATTCATAATGTGTTAGATAAATGAGGATGATAGAGGGAATCAATGAGAGTTGAATGATTTTGAAATATATTAGAAAAATTGTGGTTGGTGAGATTCGAACTTAGATGGAGTGCTTATCCAATACTATATATCTTATTAGAAGATCTATCTCAACATTTTCTTAATTTTCTCATAATTTTAGAATTAAAATACACCACTCTCCTTGATTCGCTTAGTTCTTAGCATCATTCATTTGATGAGCACTGCACCCAAGTTCGAATCCCGCTAACCATAATTTATCTAATATATTTCAAAATCATTAAACTCTCATTGATTCCCTCTTTCTAAAACAAGATGAAATTTAGAGTCCCGCTATTCACATTTTATCTAATACTTTTTAGAATAATGAAGTTCAATAACATCCTTTTCCTATTTTTTGCACTAGGCCCCTTCTTACATTATCTTATTTTATATACTATATATCTTATTAATGGATCTCTCTCAACATTTTTTTAATTTTCTCATAATTTTAGAATTAAAATACACTACTCTCTTTGATTCGCTCAATTCTCAGGCATCATTCATTTAATGAGCACCGCACCCAAGTTTGAATCCCGCAAACCACAATTTCTCTAATACATTTCAAAATCATTCAACTCTCATTGATCCCCTCTGTCTAACACAAGATGAAATTTAGAGTCCCACTATCCACATTTTATCTAACACATTTCAGAATAATGAAGTTCAATAATACTATTTTCCTATTTTTTCCATTAGGACCCTTCTTACAGTATCTTATCTTATACTAGTAGATCTCTCTCAACATTTTTTCAATTTTCCCATAATTTTAGAATTAAAATACTCCATTTTCCTTGCTTCACTCAATTTTAGGCATCATACATTTGATGAGCACTATACTCAAGTTCGAATCCGACTAACCATAATTTCTTTAATATACTTCAAAGTTATTCAATTCTCATTGATTCCCTGTATCTAAAATAAGATGCAACTTAGGA
Organism: Allium fistulosum; assembly: GCA_030737815.1. Taxonomy (NCBI): domain Eukaryota; kingdom Viridiplantae; phylum Streptophyta; class Magnoliopsida; order Asparagales; family Amaryllidaceae; genus Allium; species Allium fistulosum. The sequence goes on from CM060906.1 coordinate 26,769,584, forward strand.
TCCCACAATCCTCATTTTATCTATTATGTTTCAGAATAATGAAGTTCAACAATATTTTTTTCCTTTTTTTCCAATAAGTCTTTCCTTACTTGATCTTATACCATATATCCTTTTTAGATCCCTCTCAACATTTTTCAAATTTTCTCATAGTTTTAGAATTAAAATGCTCCACTTTCCCTGATTCACTCGATTCTTATGCATCATTCATTTGATGAGCACTACGACCAAGTTCAAATCTCACTAACCACGATTCTCTAATATATTTTAGATCATTTAACTCTTATTAATTCCTTCTATTTAAAACAAGATGAAATTTTGGAAACCCGTTATCCACATTTTATCTAACACGTTTTAGAATAACGTTGTTCAATAATATTGTTTTTCTTCGTTTTTCCATTAGGTTACTTCTTACATTATGATTTGTATCAATACACAAGTTCAAATCCTACAACCTTTTAGTGGTTATTTTAGATAAGTAAGCATGATCCATTTTTTTATTATATTGGTATTATTTTTCTAAGATAAAAGTTTATCGCTGAAAATTAAATACCATTAAGCATGTATAGTAAAATTATTAAGAATGAAAAAAATAAACTATTAAATTATTTATGACATAAATAATAATAGATATCAATAAAATATACTGATCAGTAAATTTTCATATTTTTCAGTTTCGAGATGTGGATTTCTTCTTATTGGAAAATAAATCTTCAAAGCATTGTTATTTATTACAAGATATTTATTTTATTAAAAAAATTGTTTCAAACCGAGGCCCTCTAGAACTTCCTTCTAGAGTGCCTTACCACTTGCCACTTTAGTAATTGATCATTGACTATTATTTTTTAACAAAAAAATATGTAATATCATTTTATTTATTATACTGGCTTTTAAACCATATTCCAACGATTTATTTCTTTCATGAACTGTTGAAGTAAACTCTCCACTCTCACAATTCCATGTGAATCCAATAGTCCACCATAATTTCTTTAATACACTTCAAAGTCATTCAATTCTTATTGATTCCCTCTATAAGAAACAAGATGCAATTTAGGATCCTACAATCCTCATTTTGTCTAACATATTTTAGAATTTTGAAGTTTAATAACATGGTTTTCCTTTTTTCCAATAGGTCTCTTCTTACGTTACCTTATACTATACATATCCTATTAGTAGATCTCTCTCAACATTTTTCAAATTTTTTCATAATTTTAAAATTAAAATGCTCCACTTTCCTTGATTCACTCAATTTTTATGTATCATTCATTTGATGAGCACTACAACCAAGTTCAAATCTCACTGACCACAATTTCTCTAATATAATTGAAATCATTTAACTCTCATTGATTCCCTCTATCTAAAAAAAGAAAATTTTTGGAATCCCACTATCCATATTTTATCTAATACGTTTCAGAATAATGAAGTTCAATAATATTGTTTTTCTTTTTTCCATTAGGTTTCTTCTTACATTACGATTTGTATCAAAACCCAAGTTCAAATCCTTCAACCTCTTTGTGATTATTTTAGATAAGCAAGCATGATCCATTTTTTCATTATATTAGTATTATTTTTCGAAGATAAAAGTTTGTCGTTGAAAATTAAATACCATTAAGCATGTATAGTAAAATGATTACGAATGAAAAAAATAAACTCTTGAATTATTTATGACATAAATAATAATAGATATCAATAAAATATAATAATCAACAAATCTTTATATTATTCAGTTTTGAGGTGTAGATTTCTTTTTGGTGGAAAATAAATCTTCAAAGAATTGTTATTTATTATAAGAAATTTATTTTATTAAAAAATTGTTTTGAGCCTAAGATCTCTAGATCCTCCTTCTAGAGGGTCTTACCACTTTCTACTTTAGCAATTGATCATTGACTACATTGATTGGATTTTACCAAAAAAGATATGTCATATCATTTTATTTATTATACATGACTCGCTTTTAAACCATATTCAAACAATCTATTTCTTTTATAAATCATTGAAGTAAACTCTCCACTCTCACAATTCCATATGAATCAAACAATTCACCATGTTCGTAGAAAGGCTCAAAAGCCTATACATAGGTTATCAGATAATAGCATTAGCGAGGTATGTTCTACAATGCTTGTTTCATTATTGTCAATTACCTATCAAGAGCTTCAAGCAACAAATAAACATCGAGAATTTATCAGACTCATAATTTCTTTGCATAGAGCCCCGACGAATGCATAAAAGATACGAATATTGATAATTATTGTAGCGATCAATGTTCGTAACTAATGGGTAATAATTAGGATGTTTAAACAATTTTAGTTTAGAAATGTAGTTGTAAATGCTTAATGTTATTGAGGTATTATATTATATATTTAATGTTTAATAAATTCTTCGATGTGATGTCCTATTACACATATGTTATCCTACAGTGTTTATATCTCTTTTCCAGAGCGAGGAATATAATGTTTTATCTTTGCAACTTTCGACTATAGAGCAAAATAATGTCATATTTTAAATCTTAAAGCATTAACATTCAGTGTTTCATTTCATGGTACATTCTCGATGCAACAAAGTAATATACACTGCAATTTTAATTTTTTTATAGAGTTTTTGTCAAAATTTCCATTGAAAATACCATAATAACATCTACATTATCATCAATTTACCATGTCGTGTTCGTTGCATGGGTTCATGCTAGTTAAATGAGTGATCATTAAGGATCGAGTGAATCAAGTAGAGTAGAGTATTTTAATTTTAAAATTATGAAAAAAATGGAAAAAAGTTGACAACGGTCCACTAATAAGAAATATAGTATGTAATTTGAAATTTGAAATATATTAGAGTAATTATAGTTAGTGGGGTTCGAACTTGGGTGGAGTGCTTATATCAAATGAACGAAGCTTAAAAATTGAGTGAATCAAGGAGAGTGGGAGTATTTTAATTTTAAAATCACGACAAAAATGGAAAAATGTTAAGAGTGATCCACTAATAAGAAATTTAGTATAAGATATGATGTTTGCCAATTGGGGGGTTAAATTTGTATTTTGTTGTAAATTAAAGAAAACTAGTGTGAACCCATGCTTCGCACACGGGTATGGAAAAAATATATTTGTTGCAATTAATTTTTTTAATTACTTTGAAAAATAATCAAAATATACTATTTATAGGATGAACTTAAAAATATTATTACAATAGTAAATATAAGTATTAAAATTAGTACACAATCCTTATTGAGTTAGTTTAAATGATTATATGGAAAACTGTATATGTTAGGAATGCAATTTTCATGTGTGCATGTCCATGTTGACATGGAAATAAACTAAAAATGTACAATTTGGAAAATTATTTTATTTAATGTTGAATTATATGTCAACAACATGTCACTGGTAGGAAAGATAGATTAAAAAAATGTACGAAATTAGTATCATGAATCATAAAAACCGTATACATAGACCAGGTACTTTCACTTTGCATGATCACACAGAAACCATATATTATAAACCAAGTAGTTTGAGTTTGTAAAAACATACAACTAATAAGTTTGCATCATGCACCAAGCATTTCAATACTATCATAAGCTCTGTTATGCAGGGTACATATACATTTAATGTTATAAAATTATTAACAATTGTAAACTTTGAAAAATAATATAATATAACAGCATAATTAAGTTGCATCTACCACAAACCAGTGTACATTTTTTGTTATTATCGGTACACCAACATGTTCAGTTCGAACTATTCTTCATTGACGTTTGTGAAAGTTCATGTAGATTCAGCATGTTCTCTAACTTTGGTTGGCAACATATCCAACTTCCCTATGTTATATGAAGTAAATATAAAGGTAAATTTAGGAAGAATACCAAGTTAAGTATACATGTGACTGTTTTGGGAAAAATATATATGAAAATGGCCATGTTACAGTATAAATATAAAAGATCATAAAATCAAGTATATTTTTCTTATTCAGGCAGCGATTTTAGCTAGAGGCTTAAATATGTCGAAGTGATTATTCAATTTTTATAAAGAAGGATTAGTTAATACATGTTCCACAATAATAAGACAAACTCAAAAACTTGAGAGTGCGCACATTTCTAAGACAATTCGTGCATAACATTTAGCATATTTTCATGATGAGTCATTCGAAGAAAGTATAGATTTGATGTCAAGAGAGAATTTAAAAAAAATTGTTGTAAAGTTGGGCTAAAAACTAACAGTTTAAATAAAATCTAGGATATGTGCGTTAGGTTGCTCTAGCATTGATCAAATATAATGTTAAATAAAGCTAAAGTTCAAGAATTTGTTATCCAAATTCATGTACTTTCTTTCTAAAATGAATTTATATCATAAACTTCATTGAATAATATACATAATACAACTCAAACTGTTGAATGCTTTATCAAACTATTTCAAAAATGCAAGGGTCAAGGGAAAATTAATATTGTACCCTTCTTGGATGTTGTCAGCTGGGTATTACCATTAAAAAACTGTTAGTTCATTACCATAACACATATACATGGTATGTTGTGCGTTATCATTTGATAAGGAATTAAAACTATGGTCATAACAGTTTGCATTAAAATATATCTAAAAGGATTTTTATCCAAAACTGAATAATTACTGAAATATATAGTCTAAAAGATGTGAGTGAAGCAGTTTGAAACCTTTTATCTACATGTTGCAAGCGATTGATTAGTTAGGCATCTGCTGTTATTTCGAATGTTTGCATATAATTGTTGTGAAATTAATAATTTAGAACTAATATGGTGGCAAACAAAATGAATGGTAATATATAGTGCATTCCTTTAATTATTTTAATAGAGTATATCTTAAAGCGGAAGCTGCCAAAGTGTAAAAGAAGAAAAACATGGATTACAAATAAATGATAACGTAGATAAGCGGATAATCTAGAACTGAAATCATCATGAAGTGATGTTCGAAGTAAGCAAAAATAGTTGAAATTTTAAAAACCATTTTTCGTTTGTGTGCATTTTAACTCATTCTAGGGTATTCATTGATCCCATTTAGTGGAAGATTAACTATAACATGATACTACAATCCACATGCAGAAGAAAAAATCATCATGTTTACTTCTAAAGGTTACTCAAGCTTGTCATCAAACTTGAAAAACAAATGATTACATTTGTTTACCTAGACTTTACATAAGAATTTACTATAACAAACCAATTATCATCAAATTTTGTACCATTTTGTGCATGCGTGGATTACAATTGGATGAAATAGATACCACATAATATATTAAAAAATAAAATAGAATGAAGCAAAAAGAAATAATTGTACGAAAAGAAATCTAATGTAAAAACACTAACGATAAATTAGATGTTATTTAAAAAAAAAGGATTTTAATATAAGAAAAAAAGGCTTCAATAATAAAATATAGTGATTTTCTCATCAGTCTATGCAAAGATGTGTGCAAGTCCATAGTCTCCAAATTAAGAAAACTATTTTGCATGCAAGACTAAAATTTGATTGTAGTTGGGGCATATATAGATAATCAATTAAAATTTCCAAAGCAACATACATAATTTTAATCATACTTAAAAAATTGAAATAATAACTTATCATAACTCTAAAGCTAGATAAATTAACCTAGTAACAACAAAAGCTATCACTATAACCCTTCAAATCGGAACCTAGATTTGAGCAAGTGTCAAAATGCCATAAAACTGAACAATGCAAATATTGGTTGTATGTTACTTATATATCCAATAAGAAGATAAGCTTTTAAAATTAATGAAATGGACATGGTATAAAATGACATTAAGTAAATTATCCTTCTCATAGAATAAATATATAACTTGATGCACCAAATTTATGCCTAACCATTTTTTACAAAACCAAATCTTGAATTAATGGGAATGTATATTATACAGCTCTCTTGTGACGACCGCCCATGACCCCCGCACTGAACCTAGACATAGTGCACTGTAAAGCATGCCAGGCAACCATGGACGATTGCCAGGGTAAATTAAAACAACAGAATCTATCGTATAACTCACAACGCATGGATAAAATACAATAGAACATATATATAGTGAAGCTTCACAGAATAGAAGGTCATCATATAGAACTTCATAATAGTTGAATACAAACATCTGAATAGTCAATACATCAAGCCTCACTACATATCACTCAGAGTATTATACAAAGCAACGGAACATCCAGTACATATGATAAGGAAATAATATGCAAGCCTCCAGCTCGTCTTCGACATCAGCAACGTGGAAAGCAAGAACAGCACCTGTCACCTGCTACCTAGTCTGCCCGTCCCAAAATGGACGAACAGCCCAAGGCAATAAGAGTTAAAACATAAAGCCTTGAGTCAGACAACAGTCTTAGTGAGCGGTAAATTAACTAACAACATACCAAAAGAGCATAAAGGAAAAGGAATAGGAATACAACCCTCCCACTCCACCTCTTTCTACAGTGATAGCCCCCAGACACACACTAAGCAGAAGCAAACATAGCAGAGCATACAATTTAAAGCAAAGCAATTATCACTCGAGTCAAGGGCGATGTTTTCCAAGTACAAACCCCCAAGGCCTAAACCAAGATCAGATAAGCACCCAGAAAATACCGCTCTTGAGACCGAATGATGATACAACCAAACATCCATGACTCTGGCTATCACTGTTATCATTGCTTCGATATCATCGTTAATTGAATGACCGGCTCTTTATTTCATCCGTCCATCAAGGGCTAATGGAAACCCCGGTTCTAGACATAACTCCGCACGTCATCGTGACCCGTGCCTAGGACTATCGAATCTGCCTAGAGTACTTGACTACCAATCAGTAGCCTTCAGGGACTATCGAATCTGCCCAACGTACTCTTGCTTTGAGCATGCTAGAACCTTCAACAACGATGATATCTCAGCCTTCTAGTCATCCTCCTCGACGACTATTTCCATACTAGCTCAAGCGCCTCTCGAGCAAACCATTATCCTCAAACTCGAACCATATCACCGAGTTATCAATCCGCTTGGAATGATCCCGTCTGGATTAGACCAAGGCTATCTCATCAAACTCGATTTGATCTTCGTTTGGAGCAAACCATTATCCTCAAACTCGATTTGATCTTCGATTTGGATGGAAGGAATCACTAGATTAGAGTGGAGAAAAGAAGTGAAGAAGTGTAGAAGTCGAGTTCTCAAAATGGCAGCACTTCGTCGCTTCAAAATCCGGATCCCAAAAAGTGAGAAAATGGACGTGTATTTATAGGCAGTTCTTAGGTCGTCCGCCCCCTTAGGTCGTCCACGACCTAACTATTGCGACCTACGACCTAACACTTCCTCCGACCTAACACATATGCGCTTCCACGACCTAAGACTTATGCGCTTCCACGACCTAACAACAGTCGCGACCTAACACTTCAACTTAGGTCGCTCACGACCTAACCCCTTAAGCAGCTACGCGACCTAACATAAGTCGCGACCTAACTGGGTTACGACCTAACGACATAACAGAGGTCACGACCTAACAACTCACGCGACCTAACAACTCACGACCTAACATTCTTAGGTCGTCTAGCGACCTAACTAACACGGCATAGACTCAACTACACACAGGGTCTTACGACCTAACTCCTAAGTCGTCTGGACGACCTAACTACTCAACTGCTAAACTTAGGTCGCTCACGACCTAACTAAGCACTAGGTCGCTCACGACCTAACTACGATAACACCTTAAGTCGTTCGAACAACCTAAAACTCCATAGGTCGTTAACCCACTTAGTTCCTTAGGTCGTTAACTCGCTAACACCAGCTTTCCTTAGGTTGTTGCCGACCTATCCTCCTTAGGTCGCTAACTCGCCTAGTTTCTTATATCGCTAATCCTTAGGTCGCTCTAATCCTTAAGTCGCTCCAATTCTTAGGTCGCCAACTTCTTATAGGTCGCTCCAACCGACCTAACCTACACCACGACCTAAGCTACCATACGACTCATCTTCTATACGACCTAAGCTCTAGTCGACCTAAACTCTGGACGACTTAACAATACTAACAGTCTAATAATAACTGTTTTACGATGTTTCGATCCGTAAAAATACGGGTCGTTACATTCTCTCCCCCTTAGGAATTTCTCCCCCGAAATTCCAAACAAACAGAGCAATCAAAGACTATTCTGCATGCCTACCATCCATAGAAATCAACAAACCATGCATCCAATTCTAGCTTAGCATGCAGAATTCTAAAACTAGAACAAGTTACAATGTCGTTAGATGACACGACACCTTAGGGCCATACCTTGAAGAGTTCAGGATGAGCTGCCTTCATCCTCTCTTCCACCTCCCATGTACAGTCGTTATCATCATCACTCCATTGTATCTTGAGCAACTTAACTACCTTCCTCCTAAGCTGTTTCGTGTCAGTTCCCACAACACGAAGCAGCTTACGAGGTCTTCTATCGACTGGATCAACTTCGAAATCTTCACAGCTATCAGCAGAAACCACTGTATTCGAGTCGTGCACAAACTTCCGTAGATACGATACATGAAAAACATTGTGCACACCCGACATCTTCTCTGGTAACTCCAATCTGTAGGCGAGCTTTCCAATTCGCTCGATGATCGGGAATGGTCCAACAAATCTCGGAGTCAATTTTCCTTTCTTCCCGAATCGAATAACATTCTTCAGAGGAGAAATCTTCACAAAAACCATATCACCTACGTAGAATTCCAAATCCTTACGACGCTTATCGGCATAACTTTTCTGTCGGTCTTGGGCTGCCTTCATTCGTTGCCGAATGATCTCTATACAATCCGAAGTCTGTCGAATCATCTCTGGCCCAAGTATCAGCTTTTCTCCTGTCTCTAACCAACATGTCGGAGAGTTACACGGTCTTCCATACAATGCCTCATACGGTGCCATACCAATGCTTGACTGGTAACTGTTATTATACGAAAATTCCACCAAATGAAGATGATCTTCCCATGATCCTCCGAAATCCAAAACACAAGCTCTGAGGAGATCTTCCAAAACTCGGTTGACTCTCTCGGTCTGACCATCCGTTTGAGGGTGATAAGCTGTACTAAAACACAACTCGGTTCCCAAAACTTCTTGGAAGCTCTTCCAAAATCCACTAGTGAACAATGGGTCTCGATCGCTCACTATACTCTTCGGAATACCATGGAATTAAACTATCCACTTAACATACAACTCTGCCAACTTTGATGCAGTCCTAGTCGATCGAACAGGAATGAATCTTGCACTCTTAGTCAGACGATCTACAATGACCCAAATCCCTTCATTTCCCGTTCTTGTTCTAGGTAGTCCATCAATAAAATCCATCGATATTTGCTCCCACTTCCATGTAGGAACTTCTAACGGCTGAAGCAATCCACTTGGCTTCTTCTGCTCGGCTTTTACCAACTGGTAGTTCATACACTTGGAAATAAAATTTCCAACATCCTTCTTCATACCTTCCCAGTAATAGGTTCTCTTCATATCCCGATACATCTTATTTCCACCTGGATGAATTGTCAGCTTCGAGTGATGACTTTCCTTCAGAACTTCACTTCTCAATTCATCTATATCGGGAACAACTAGTCGTCCCTGTTTCCGAAGCCAACCTTCTCCAATCCAGATTCCAAATCACGGATAATCTTGACAAACTTATCGTCTCGTTTTTGGCTCTCGCCAATCCTTTCCACAAGAGTCGGTCTTATCGATAAGTTTGCCAACATCTCAGGTTCCAATTCGCATCTGGGCCTGAAGTCAAATCTAGCTAAATACTCGAGACTCTTCCATTCTGAAAACATGGCTCCCAATCTTGCATGTCTTCGACTTAACGCATCTGCCACTGCGTTACCCTTTCCCGGAGTAAAGGCTATACCAAAATCATATGATGCTAAAGACTCTAGCCATCGTTGCTACCGAAGATTCAAATCCTTTTGGGAGAAAAGATACTTCAAAGACTTATGATCTGTAAACAACTCGAATCGAACTCCCAATAGATAATGTCTCCACATCTTCCGAGCAAAAACAATCGCCGCTAATTCCAAATCATGAGTCGGGTAATTCCTTTCATGCGGCTTCAGTGGTCGACTGGCATACGCAACAACTTTATCCCTCTGCATCAGCACTGCTCCAAGTCCAGTCCCACATGCATCGGTGTAAACCACCATCTCATCATTCCCACTAGGAATAGTCAAAACAGGAGCACTTGTCAGTCGCTCCTTCAGGATTCCGAAAGCTTGCTCACACTTATCATCCTATCTGAACACTTGGTTCTTTTTCGTCAATCCTGTCAATGGTGCAGCTACCTTGGAGAAGTCTTTGATAAACCGTCGATAATATCCTGCTAATCCAAGAAAACTTCTCACATCAGATGCATTCTTAGGTCTAACCCAATCCTGGATTGCTGCCACCTTAGCGGGATCAACCGCTATTCCATTTCCAGAGATAACATGGCCTAAGAACCTCACTTCACTCTTCCAGAAGTGACACTTCGAAAACTTAGCCTTCAGTTGATGTTTCCGTAAGATTTCCAAAACAATACGCAAGTGTGTCTTGTGCTCTTCTTCAGTTCTGGAATAAATCAGAATATCATCCACGAACACTAACACGAACTTGCTCAACTGATCTCTGAACACTCTATTCATAAGATCCACAAAATATGCTGGCGCATTAGTCAATCCAAACGGCATTACCAGCCACTCAAAAAAACCGGATGGTGTCCTAAAAGTAGTCTTCGGCACACTATCCTTAGCCACTCTCAACTGGTGAAATCCCGTAGCCAAATCCATTTGAGAAAACACCTTAGCTTCATGAAGCTGATCAAACAAGTCATCTATTCTCGGCAATGGATACTTGTTCTTCTTAGTCACCTTATTCAGCTCACGATAATCCACACACAACCTCAGTGATCCATCCGCTTTGGTTACAAACACAACTGGTGCACCCCATTCGGACATACTACGCCGAATGAATCCTTTCTGTAAAAGATCATCAACGTACACCCTCAACTCTTGCTATTCCCTAGGCGCCATCCGCCTAAGAGGCATCACAACAGGTCTGGCTCCTTCAACTAGATCTATACGAAACTCGATCTCTCTATGCGGCGGTAACCCTTTGACCTCGTCAAAGACATCCTCGAATCCATTAGCGATTGGCAACGATGATAGTCCATCCCGTAGAACAACCAGCGAATACATAAAGCTCATGAAGACGGCTTCTTCATGCTTACATCGTATCACAATCTTTCGCCCCTCCACATTCTCGACTGTCACCTCCAACCTCTCACAATCAACCTTTGCCGCATACTTCCTAAGCCAGTCCATACCCAAAATAATTCTGAACCCCGCAAAGTTCAGAACAAAACAATCACAAACAAAAGAGAAATCATGACTCGATACAATCAGACCACGGCATAGCATACACAAACAAGACGAACCCCCAACTGGATTAGTCACAACCAATGGTCTATCAACGATGTCCGGTTCTAAACCCAACCGGCCTACAAGTTCACTATAAACAAAAGAATGCGACGCCCCAGTATCAAATAACACTCTAACTGGAACACCACATATGGAAAGAGTACCTTGAACCACCACACTCTTTCCTTTCTCTTCAGCGGTAGGAGCTTTCGAAGACGATGGAACAGCTCCCAAAGCATAAGCTTGCACAATCTGCTTGTCCCTTCGCGGTTCTGGACAATTCTTCCTAACATGCCCCAGCTTGTCACAGTTGTGGCACTTCACCGGCACCTTCGGATTCTTACAATCCCTGGAGAAATGGCCCTTCTGTTGACAATTGAAGCAAGTCACTTCGCCCTTCGGCTTCTTCTGGCCATCCTTACCCTTCTGCTACTGCTGCTTCCTCTTCTTGTTTCCACCCTACTGTGGTCTGGACTTCTCCTTGGTTACAGCAACAACATATCCCTCTTTAGGAAACAGATTCTCGTGCCTGAGAGCTTTCTCCACAAGCTTCTCAAATGGATCGTCCAAATGATCCACCAACTGTCTCCCAAGATAACTGTCCAAGCCTGTCACAAACTTCTCATTCTTCTGGTATGAAGATTCTATATACGACCGGGCATACTTGGACAAAGCTTCAAACTCAGAAACATACTCAAGAACTGGTCTTCCACCTTGCTTGAGCTCCACAAACTTCTTGAACAGAACATACTTCTGAGCTGTAGAAATGAACTTAGCTTCAAATCTGACTTGGAATTGCTCCCAAGTGATTTCTTCCTCCGGAGTATCAATGGTGATGGAATTCCACCAATCAGAAGCTCTTCCTTGAAGCTGTCTTGATGCTAACTTCCTCTTAGTTGCATCATCGATTCCCAAATCAATAAAGATCCTTCTACAAGCATCTATCCACCTCTGGACCTCAATGGTTGATTCTGTTCCCAAGAAAACCTTTCCTCCAAGAGCAGTGTAGTCCTTACACAGCTTAGCAAAATCCACCGGTCTTGGAGTTTGAACTTGAACTCCAACATCCACCGATGGCCCCGGAGCTGGCATCCTTCTCATGATCGAAGTCATCATAACTTCGAACATAGTAGCATAATCAACAGCCCCCTCAGCAGCACGGCCTTCCCTAGCAGCTGGTCTCCCTCTTCGACTCATTCTTAATATCTACAAAAAGGAATGATTAATACACCTTGAGAAACAACTGCATAAGGAATTCAAACTCTTCTAATCTACTATATTATATATAGTAGTCATCCATCAAAATACAATTACGTCTCTCATACGTAATTATGTCAGCGAGCGTTGGGTAAAATCGATTAACCAAAGCTTTGATACCAAATGTGACGACCGCCCATGACCCCCGCACTGAACCTAGACAAAGTGCGCTGTAAAGCGTGCCAGGCAACCATGGACGATTGCCAGGGTAAATTAAAACAACAGAATCTATCGTATAACTCACAGCGCATGGATAAAATACAATAGAACATATATATAGTGAAGCTTCACAGAATAGAAGGTCATCATATAGAACTTCATAATAGTTGAATACAAACATCTGAATAGTCACTACATCAAGCCTCACTACATATCACTCAGAGTATTATACAAAGCAGCGGAACATCCAGTACATATGATAAGGAAATAATATGCAAGCCTCCAGCTCGTCTTCGACATCAGCAACGTGGAAAGCAAGAACAGCACCTGTCACCTGCTACCTAGTCTGCCCGTCCCAAAATGGACAAACAGCCCAAGGCAATAAGAGTTAAAACATAAAGCCTTGAGTCAGACAACAGTCTTAGTGAGTGGTAAATTAACTAACAACATACCAAAAGAGCATAAAGGAAAAGGAATAGGAATACAACCCTCCCACTCCACCTCTTTCTACAGTGATAGCCCCCAGACACACACTAAGCAGAAGCAATCATAGTAGAGCATACAATTTAAAGTAAAGCAATTATCACTCGAGTCAAGGGCGATGTTTTCCAAGTACAAACCCCCAAGGCCTAAACCAAGATCAGATAAGCACCCAGAAAATACCGCTCTTGAGACCGAATGATGATACAACCAAACATCCATGACTCTGGCTATCACTGTTATCATTGCTTCGATATCATCGTTAATTGAATGACCGACTCTTTATTTCATCCGTCCATCAAGGGCTAATGGAAACCCCGGTTCTAGACATAACTCCGCACATCATCGTGACCCATGCCTAGGACTATCGAATCTGCCTAGAGTACTTGACTACCAATCAGTAGCCTTCAGGGACTATCGAATCTGCCCAATGTACTCTTGCTTTGATCATGCTAGAACCTTCAACAACGATGATATCTCAGCCTTCTAGTCATCCTCCTCGACGACTATTTCCATACTAGCTCAAGCGCCTCTCGAGCAAACCATTATCCTCAAACTCGAACCACATCACCGAGTTATCAATCCGCTTGGAATGATCCCGTCTGGATTAGACCAAGGCTATCTCATATCATACTTCGCCTCATCATCATAGCAAAGCTTCATCTCAACGTCATCATCCAATCTATCCATATGAGCTTCATCATCCGCTACATATGCCACGAGCAGCTTTTCCAATTCAAGAGCCTTTCCCTTAGCTTTTGAATCATCTTCGGTCTAAATCAAATCATCAATCGTCTAATTCATAGCAATCAATCAATTCAAACATTAATCCAAGTAATCAAGCATTCAAATATGATCTAAATAGACAATTATAACAATAATGGCAATTTCGTAATTAAAGAGTCAAAAGTCTAACAAGCATGAAAACATGAGCAATATTTCTATAATCTTGATGAATGAACTTGCATAGGTTAACATGTAGTAAAATGGATGCCAAATCATCATGAACAACAGATCTATATGGATCTATACTTAGGATTAGGAAAATGCATGGAAATCACTACTTTAACACAAAATCAAGCCAACAACCCGATATACTCCTTTGGATCCGTGTGAGAGATAATCACCACTCACCAAGTCACCTAAACAACCCAAAAGCAACACACTTCAGATATGGACAGCGAAGGATCTAACTCGATCTATCGCAAATCCGCTTCAAACGATGAAATCTCTCTTCGAAGAATGTAGATCTTCAACCTAAGCTCTTGGATCTTCGATTTGATCTTCGATTTGGATGGAAGGAATCACTAGATTAGAGTGGAGAAAAGAAGTGAAGAAGTGTAGAAGTCGAGTTCTCAAAATGGTAGCACTTCGTCGCTTCAAAATCCGGATCCCAAAAAGTGAGAAAATGGACGTGTATTTATAGGCAGTTCTTAGGTCGTCCGCCCCCTTAGGTCGTCCACGACCTAACTATTGCGACCTACGACCTAACACTTCCTCCGACCTAACACATATGCGCTTCCACGACCTAAGACTTATGCGCTTCCACGACCTAACAACAGTCGCGACCTAACACTTCAACTTAGGTCGCTCACGACCTAACCCCTTAAGCAGCTACGCGACCTAACATAAGTCGCGACCTAACTGGGTTACGACCTAACGACATAACAGAGGTCACGACCTAACAACTCACGCGACCTAACAACTCATGACCTAACATTCTTAGGTCGTCTAGTGACCTAACTAACACGGCATAGACTCAACTACACACAGGGTCTTACGACCTAACTCCTAAGTCGTCTGGTCGACCTAACTACTCAACTGCTAAACTTAGGTCGCTCACGACCTAACTAAGCACTAGGTCGCTCACGACCTAACTACGATAACACCTTAAGTCGTTCGAACAACCTAAAACTCCCTAGGTCGTTAACCCACTTAGTTCCTTAGGTCGTTAACTCGCTAACACCAGCTTTCCTTAGGTCGTTGCCGACCTATCCTCCTTAGGTCGCTAACTCGCCTAGTTTCTTATGGACAGCGAAGGATCTAACTCAAAAGCAACACTTCCTCCGACCAAGTCACCTAAACAACCCAAAAGCAACACACTTCAGATATGGACAGCGAAGGATCTAACTCGATCTATCACAAATCCGCTTCAAACGATGAAATCTCTCTTCGAAGAATGTAGATCTTCAACCTAAGCTCTTGGATCTTCGATTTGATCTTCGATTTGGATGGAAGGAATCACTAGATTAGAGTGGAGAAAAGAAGTGAAGAAGTGTAGAAGTCGAGTTCTCAAAATGGCAGCACTTCGTCGCTTCAAAATCCGGATCCCAAAAAGTGAGAAAATGGATGTGTATTTATAGGCAGTTCTTAGGTCGTCCGCCCCCTTAGGTCTTCCACGACCTAACTATTGCGACCTACGACCTAACACTTCCTCCGACCTAACACATATGCGCTTCCACGACCTAAGACTTATGCGCTTCCACGACCTAACAACAGTCGTGACCTAACACTTCAACTTAGGTCGCTCACGACCTAACCCCTTAAGCAGCTACGCGACCTAACATAAGGCGCGACCTAACTGGGTTACGACCTAACGACATAACAGAGGTCACGACCTAACAACTCACGCGATCTAACAACTCACGACCTAACATTCTTAGGTCGTCTAGTGACCTAACTAACACGGCATAGACTCAACTACACACAGGGTCTTACGACCTAACTCCTAAGTCATCTGGACAACCTAACTACTCAACTGCTAAACTTAGGTCGCTCACGACCTAACTAAGCACTAGGTCGCTCATGACCTAACTACGATAACACCTTAAGTCGTTCGAACAACCTAAAACTCCCTAGGTCATTAACCCACTTAGTTCCTTAGGTCGTTAACTCGCTAACACCAGCTTTCCTTAGGTCGTTGCCGACCTATCCTCCTTAGGTCGCTAACTCGCCTAGTTTCTTATGCCGCTAATCCTTAGGTCGCCTCTAATACTTAAGTCGCTCCAATTCTTAGGTCGCCAACTTCCTATAGGTCGCTCCAACCGACCTAACCTACCCCACGACCTAAGCTACCATACGACTCATCTTCTATACGACCTAAGCTCTAGTCGACCTAAACTCTGGACGACTTAACAATACTAACAGTCTAATAATAACTGTTTTACGATGTTTCGATCTGTAAAAATACGGGTCGTTACATCTCTAGGTAAAATAAGCCAATGCTAGTTCATAATTACATATGGACAAACGATGTATTGCAATTTTTTAATTGATGTCAAAATCTTATTGAAAGACAATACTAATCAAGAAGCATAAATTGGTAAATGACTACTAATAAAAAATAATTAATATTAGACCTGTGAATTTCTAGAGTACAAATAAGTGATTTATACTTCTTGTTGATTAACACATTAAACTATTGCTTTTGAAATTTATTTAATTTTTTTATATGGTTTACTTGTTGACCTAGATATTGTGGCAACCGCTTCTTGAATAGGACTTTTAACACTGATAAGTATACAGAAAACATGTGACTATGATAGGATCAAACATTTCGAATAAGTATAAAGGTGGTATGTTTTTATGGAAGAGTTTAAGAACTAATGATATAACATGGTAAATTGATGAGATTTATTAAAATAATAGCTCCATTTCGTTTATGGCTTGTATGTTAGATATATGAATATGTGAATGGTTCATGATTAAACTTATAGTGTGTAATGCAATTATAATTTTTTTTCTTCATGCAATCACAAGTTTCTAAAGGTTATCGACCCAGTATCAATCTCATATAACAATAAATCACAATCAGTAGGTTTGGTAGTACACGCACTGAAAACAAAAACAAAAAATCTCCTGAACAATATAAATATATAACTGGATGGGCCAAATTTATGTCTAACCATTGTTGCAAAATTGGATGCTAAATAAATGGGTTTGTCTACTCAAGAGCTCTCTATATGACAAAAAGTTAGCATAAGTAATTCATAAAGATATATGGAAAACCAATTTATTAGTAGTGTAAATCATGATGTCAAAATCTTATTCTAAGATAATACTAACCTTGAAGTTTAAAATGTTGAATGAATAAATTTGTGCATTTCCAAAATACAAACAGTTTATACATGTGCTTCTAGTTGGCCAACCCAGTTAAGTAAATATAACTTCATGAAACTGGCATAGAAAATGTTTTCTATACCATTTAGTCGTAAGTATGAATGTTTTGATACGTTCATCTTTAATCCTGAATAAGACTATCATGGAGAGAATACATCAAACCTTTAACTATGATTGGATCGAATTCGCAAATCAAGATAATAAGTGGTGCTTTTTGAGGATAGTTTAAGTGGTAACAATATAGCATCTTAAAACAACCGAAATTGAATTAAGAGCAAAACCATTGTTGTAATGTAACAATTTACCTTTATTATGTTAAAATGCAAAATAAAAAAGTTAAATACCCTTCCTTGGGTCACCCAACGGGCTTAGTATAACATCATATAAGAACATTTAAGTTTCAATTTTTTTTGATAAAATGATAATGACACGTGTAAATTGGATCAACATGCATATCCCTGTTTAATTTGTATTCAAGTGTAATGTATATTCAATGAAAAAGAAAACACGGGGAAATTAAAAATGGATTACATATGCATAAAATTCAGCATAATATACATTATCGGACATGTAAAAATCAATTGATTTATATTTCAGGTATACATGGCTGGCTATGGTAAAAACTATTTTTTTTAATTTAAAAAAACAATGTAAAACGAATTTGCGGATATGATTTTTAAGTTATTATTTTAGCAAACCACATTTCGACATCAAATTCAGTGGTGCAATGATTTTACAGATAACAAATATAGTTAAAGGGGAAGGTGTAATGAAATGCGAACTTAGACATTGAGGGAACAAAATTCATAAACTGTAAAGTAGAAGTGTCACCCTATGTATAACTGTAATTTCATATTTCTACCAACTCCTGAAATTGTGTAAAGCTGCGAACATGAGATATATCCAAAAATATGATGATTTACACAATAGTGGCGACGATGACATGGCCACTTCCTTGCCTTTGTCTTGGAAACGAAGTTTGGGGTTTTCGCACATGTTGCTGAAGGTGAGATCTTGAGAGTGATATGATGAATTAGGGTTAGGGTTTCATGAATTGGAGTTGGATTCAATTGGTTTGGGGTTAGGGTTTAGGTTCAATTCCAAAATCATTATGGAAAATTAAGGATTGAAGTGTAGAAGTCTAGAGAATGATGAAGAAGAAGAGATTTGTTAGAACGATAAATAAAGACCGAATAATCTAATTAAATGAAAGTACCGCTTCTTCCTCATTGATTCTTTTCTGCTTCGTAAATAAGCTTGTCTTGTTTTTTCAAGTTTAACTAAGAGAAGAGACTTTTGGATCTGAAGGAAAAAGAATTGGATTCCTTGTGTGAAAATAAATTGTGAAAACCTAAAAGAGGAAGAAGAGGGCGAGAGAAGAAGGAAAAAAGCGAGTACGCGACTGTTGAGTTTAAAATTAACCAAAATACTCTGGGAGGCTTCTGCGCTCTTGAAACCTAACTCAATAATAATAGTATAGTATATGTGAAAATAAATTGTGAAAACCTAAAAAAGGAAGAGGCGCGGGAGAAGAAGGGAAAAAGCGATTACGCGATTGTGGAGTTTAAAATTCACCAAAATACTCTAGGAGGCTTCTACGCTCTTGAAACCTAACTCAGTAATAATAGTATAGTATATGTGAAAATAAATTGTGAAAACCTAAAAGAGGAAGAAGAGGTGCGGGAGAAGAAGGGAAAAAGCGAGTACGCGACTGTTGAGTTTAAAATTCACCAAAATACTCTAGGAGGCTTCTGCGCTCTTGAAACCTAACTTAGTAACAATAGTATATTATAGATAAACACGAATAAAATTTAATTATAACATGTAAGTACTTGTTATAGCTTCTAACCGACTAGATAGAAAAATAGACATTGTTTCTATTTTATTGGCACCTAAATAAATCGAGTTAGAGTTCAACATCTTCTTAAATTAAAAACAAGCAACCTCTTAGTTATATGATCAAAATCCAAAAAAAAGTAAGAGAAAAATAATTTGTTAATAAAAATAAAACGATTACAATATAAATATTTAAATTCCAAACAACTAACTAGGCAATCTGTGAATTTGCAAAAGAATATAATGGATTTTAAGTTAAAATCGAACCATTAGGACAACATAAATTAAAACTAAAGAAAGAGTAAGAAACTGAGCCAAAAGTTTGGCTGGTGTTTGTAACCACCTGCCATTTACAAAACACGAAATCAATCCTAAATTACCACATTCGACTCTTGAATAACATAAGAGATGAACCATTGGGCTAAATTAAAATAGAACTATATAATATACCTATAAAATAAAATCTCACAATGAAATGATAACATACAATATACTAAAATATACATCCGTGGAAACATGAAAGATGTATGAGACTATGCAGTTAAAGCGCTCGGCAGATTCATGCGGCGGAGGTGCAAAAAGTCGTAGCGGGGATACAGCGAGGATATAGCGGAATATAGCGGATGACTTTAAAATAGCATATAAAACTCATATGTAATGTTTTTACAAATATATAAATGGTAATTAAATGAAATATTAACATTCAATTGAATTATAATTAATACATAAATAGTTTTAAATAAAAACATGTGTGAATATATTATAAATAAACATAAAACTGTTATATAACATAATTGAATTTAGTAGAATATTAGAGAATTTTCATTTCTGAAAATATATTAAAAATTCAATTAAATAAATTAATTTCATAATTTTTATAATGTATAAATGTCATTTTTCAGTTCATTTCTTTTAAAGAAGATATAGCGAAAATAGCGGAATATAGCGGGAATAACGGGATATAGCGGGGCTTAAAGCGGAAAGGCTATATGGAAAAATCGTAGCGGTAGAAATCCACTATGAGATATAGCAGGGTTATAGCGGGGTAATAGCGGGGCATTAACTGCACAGGTATGAGAACCAAATTGATATAATAATATAATCAGAATACATCATCTCAATACAACCGAGTATCAAATAGTACATTAAATATAGTACATGGTCTCATATACAAATAATATTTATAATGCATAAACTAGTAGTAACTGAAGACCACTGACCTAAAAATTGCAGTCTCCGTGCTCCCAAAAATTAAGATACCATAATAATGTATCCCTCTACTCTCAATTTGCTCATGGGAGCACTAGAAAGTTGTCCAAAAAGAAAATAAAGGAGGCAAAGCACAGATCGAAGGGATTTATGGTATGAGGGAACTATCTCAAAATATTATATATATATATATATATATATATATATATATATATATGTATGTATGTATGTATGCACACACACACATATATATAAACTATATAATGAGCAAGAGCTCGGTAGGTAATGTTGGATCTGACCCATTTGGTAGTGGGTGAAATGAGTAAATTTGAAAAAAGCCCTATTTGAAACTTAATAGGCCTATTTAAACTATTTGTTAGCATAAACCCAATATATATTAAAATAAGATCTTATTTTGTTTTAAAATTATTTATTTATTTATTTATTTAATATTTAGTTTTGAATATATCATATATATACCTAAACTAACATAGCAATATAATAAACATGAGCACTTGTATAACTACACACACATAAATATTGTGGTTTAGATCTATTATACATACATACATACATACATACATACATACACATACACATATATATATATATATTATACTTATACTTATATATATATAGATATGATAAATTCAAATACACATCAAGGGATTATAAATGTCTAAGTACATACATATGTTTAAATATATCGTAATATATGTATATGGTTTGTATAATATATTAATAATACCACATATATATAATTTAGATATATGTATATATGTATTATTTATTGCTATATATATTTATTCAAAATAATTACATATATATATATATATATCAGAACATATAAATTTGAAATAATATTAAATATTTAAAATTTTCCAATTCAAATCCAATTTTGACTATGTTATCCCGCCTTTTGGCAAGGCCGTGACACCAAGAACATAACCGGAAACCGAGGACATTTCATCCCGAAGGTCGGTTATACGCAGGCTCACTATGAATATCGACGAATTTTGTCCAAGTCCGGGTTAAGCTACAATCAACATGACACGACATGCAAAACTATGGAAGCCAACGTTCCAAATTTCAGGTCAATTCGAGTCCATATGCTCAAGATATGATTGACGCAAGCCAAGGAAATTGATTCGTTTGTATCCATCACATCGTTCTCTTCGCATCGGTTCCGCTTTCATCCATCTGAAACTGCACTCTTCATATCCTTCAACTGAAAGGCTTTGTTCGCATCCATCAAGCTTCGTCTGTTCGCATCCATAAGTTAGCCGCTGTTCGTATCCATCAATGAACATCGCTTCGCATCCATCAATTATCTGTTTTTCGTATCAATCACGTACGCCCAACTTTGTATCCATCAATTGGAATCAATTCGTATCGATCCCAATTGCACAGCTCCTATCGATCGATCAACGATCGATACGAATAAAACATCAAACGATCGATACGAAATGGCACCCAGCTATCGATACGAAGTAACCCATCAAGCGATCGATACGAACAGAACAATGACAATCGATACGAACAAGGCAGAGGTGATCGATGCGAACAAGATACACTCCAATGAAAGACTTAGTCACTCGGCATGAAAAGTGGATCGATCCGAGGAGTTAGCGCCATGTCAACTTGTAAGCACGTGCCCAAAAAAGGATACGCACTGATCGATACGAAGGGTATCGATACGAATTCAACAGCCTAGAGAAAACGCAAGTTTGCATCGATTATAACTCGCAATCTACAAGTCCAAATGCTACTAAATTTTCACAAAAGCTTGCGTACATTCTCAGCAACACTCACAATCGATCCCGACTCAATTGGATGATGTTTCGATCGATACGAAGCTCGTTCATATCGATCCCGGATCATGTCCAAATCACATAGGATCGATCGCGTGGGCCCACTCACGTGCAAGAAGAGGGCTCCCGAGATCTGAGCGATATATTTGCAGCCTATGCCTATAAATAGCAGCCCAGGACCTACAGAAAAGGGATCTTTTGTCTCTTTGACGTCAAGGCTCTGTCGAAACCATTGTTGCACTCAAAAACCACTGTTGTACTCGAAATTTACTGCTGTAATCTGCTGTAACCAGCAAGAAAAAGTTAATAAAAGTCAATCATTTCATAGTGGACGTCGGCAATACGCCAAACCACTCTAAACCTCTGTATTCTTTTGTTGTTTTTCTGATTATTGTTTGGAGTGTTTGTTAGATAATCCTCTTTTTACATTTACTTTCTTCATTTTATCTCTTCAAACACTTCCGAAGAGTGTTGTGCCCAATTTTGGTACAAACACTTTGGTGCTTTCATTGAGAAAACAAAGTTTTTCTCTTACTCATTGGATCTACTATCGATATCGGATTGTATAAATCTAAGAAGAAGATCCATATTTCAAGTTTAAAGTTCTTCCATCATATTCAGATTTGCATCAAGTCTAGGAAAGAGCTTCGCTACCCATCATGGTTAACACAAGGACTACCTCAACTGCCGTGGATCCAGAAGGATGGGACAGATAGAACCCCGTGCAGCCACCTCCAACCGACCAGAATGCTGCCGGACTATCGGATCCGTAAGGCCCTGTCACCAGGGAAGAATTCCAGATGCTAATGCAAGAGCTGACTCAGAGCCGCCAACAGCTCCATGCTAATGTGGAATTGACCAACCAACTGAACCGTCAGCGACAAAGGAGATCCAGGAGGGATCAGGCTTCATATTCGTCCACCGAGAGTTCAGCCTCTTCTGACTACCATCATAGATCCACACCTTCGCGACTGGACGGAAGTTACACACAGGCCACTGGGCATCAGCGTACACTGAGTCTCGGGCAACCAAGAATTGGCCCATCAACCAGCCATCAGACTGGACCCTCCTCTCGAGGAGGCGCTACCCCATACCATATTACTGACAATCGTACTACCACTGCTACTGATTTGGGGGTTGACGCTCGGAACCGAATGGATCCGACCCACCACTAACGCAACCATACACCCGAGCCTTATGACCTCGAAGATGTAGAACCAAGGAGGCGAGACATGGACCATCGACAGCGACCGGCCCCTCCTCGCATTGTGGAATCCGACCACATCTTGGCCCAACATGCTCAAAATGTCCAGATGCTCGACATTCCGACGATGATCCGTCAAATGATCCGTGAAAGTCACGGTCTTAACAATGACGACTGGGGAATCTCCCGGAGTCATACCCCTTTTATTGATGAGATACTCTATGCTGAACCACCTCAACGATTCAAGATGCTGACTTAACCTGTTTATGAAGGGAGCTCTGATCCTAATCAACATATCCTGAAGTATGAATGGTTGATGAATGCTGCATGAGCTGATGATGCAATTAAGTGCCGAAGCTTCCCGATCTCTCTAGGGGGCATAGCAACTATGTGGTTTACCCATTTACCACCTTAATCTATCTCTTGTTTCGACCAGTTGGCAACAAAGTTTATTGAGCAGTTTCGCATGCATGTCGCAAGATCGAAAGATGTTAATACTCTGTCTAGTGTCACTCAAGCTCCTGGAGAGACACTCAGACGTTATTTATAGAGGTTTCATGATGCGTGCGCTGAGATCAGAAACCCTAATGATAACTCCATTCTAATGGCATTGACTAAAGGGATTGATCCCGATTCAGAGTTCGGCAACTGGCTGGCTGGAAAACGTCCTGCATCATTGGACCGTTTCTGTTTGTACCAAAAATGGGCACAACACTCTTCGGGAGTTGTTTGAAGAGATAAAATGAAGATTGTAAATGTAAAACAGAGGTTATCTAACAAAAACTCCAACAAACAGAAATGTAAAGTGCACAGACAAGCAATTTAGAGTGGTTCGGCGTATAGCCTACGTCCACTATGAAGTTTTGGTGATTTTATTGATTCTCTTTCAATGATTACAAGCGGTTACAGTAATGAACAGCGGATTACAGATTGGAGTTCGAAATTGATAGCAAAAGTAGGATGCAAATCTCAATCCGGCAGATTCTGGACGCTTTAGAGAAAAAAGATCCTTTTTCTGTTGATCCTGGGGCTCTATTTATAGGCGTAGGAGGCTTGGATTTCGCTCAAACCCCGGGAGACTTGGCCTGACACGTGAGGGGGCCCATTCGACCACTTCCAGAGAGTTTCAAGCCAATCTATGATCGATACGAAATCATTTCGTATCGATCAGGATTACTTCCAATTGAGCTCAAAATTGGTGGAGACATTCCTTGTTATGTGTGCAACCTTCAGTTAAAATTTCATCATGTTTGGATCAGTGGATTATGAGATATGGTCGATACGAAATGGAATTCCTCATAAGCTGTCTGGTTCGTATCCATTGCCCTGTGCTCTGAGCTTCGACTCGATGGTATCATGCGCCTCTGTGAAGACGTGGAACGCATACTTCGCCTCGATCCGGTCTTCACTCCGAATCGACCGCGTCGACTCCATATATCTCGGCGCATTCGCATCAGGAGGAGACGTGGTGCATGCGCTTCGCCTCGATCCGACATTCGCTCCGTGTTGACTGCATCGTCTCCATGTATTTCGCCCCGTTTACTTCGAGAAATGACACGTTATCCAAGCTGGTTGACCTGGTGGATTCGAGTAGGATTTCATCCTGGGATACGAGGCAAACACTATCTGATGGATACGAAGTAGGCACTGGCTGATGGATACGAAGTAAGCATTGTCTGATGGATACGACGCATGCATTGTCTGATGGATACGAAGCTGACACTGGCTGAAGGATACGAAGTAAGCATTGTCTGATGGATACGAAGCTGACACTGGCTGAAGGATACGAAGTCCTTAAATTGCTGGTGTGTGTGAAGTCCATCGATACGAGTTCGATGGATACGAAGAAAATCGAGTCGAACCTGGGTGCCTCGATGGATCCGGAGCTGATCGATACGAAGCATGACGGATTCGAACCGGGACTTCAGCGATGGATACGAAATCGCCCAGAGTGATGGATACGAAATCTGGGCTCTCTCCCTCCAATTTGACTCGATCATGACTTGAGTGTATGAGTCCGGATCGACCTGAAATTTGAGGTGCTGATCTCTATGGCCTTTCTTGTCGTGTCCTATCAATTGTAGCTCACTCTGGGCTCGGACAAAATTCAGTGATATCCATGGCGCGCTATCCTTGTTCTATAGTCGGCTTCTTGATGTCCTGGCCTTGCCAAAAGGCGGGATAACATTTGCCCCCCAAAGTACGTCTTGTGAAAACATGACGTGCTTTGAAGAGCTGCAGGCCTTCTTCGACTAGCTTTGGAAGTCGTACCCCTTAGCCATTCTCTCGTATCGGTCCTCTTACGAATCGATGCTCAAAGTCGAAAAGCCTTCTTCCGTATCGATGTGGGTTGACTTGATGGATACGAAAACAATCATTCGTATCGATGGTCACAAATCGCGGTGAATCCTAATTCGAATTGGTGATATCTGGTGGATACGAAATGGATGTTCGCATCGATAGAGTCCGATGGATACGAAATGGATGTTCGCATCGATAGATACTGATGGATACGAAATTGACGCTCGTATCAACAGGTCTGCTCTGTTTCGAATCGATGACCCATACTCTGAATGTTTCGAAACGATGGTGTTTGGTGAACATTTCGCCTCTACATATGTACAGCTTGATGGATACGAGGAAAGCGCGTGCATCTTCCCATCGTATTCACCTGGCCTCCCTGTGCGCTTCGAACCGATAAAGGTTAGTGGGTTCGATGCGAACGCTCGCATCGATGTGCTGTTTGACTGGTTGCGACCGGTCAAATTGACTGGGAGTCGAATCGACTCGGTTCCGTCCTAGGCCTCGTATAAATATCTGGGACTTTGCCATTTCTCACTTTTTTACCTTTTACTTTTACTGTTGTCTTCTGCCTTCTCGTATCGATAGACTGAGAGATACAACCACGAGCTTTCGAATCGAACCAAACCTTCGATCCTCTGTGTGTAATCGCAAAAATCAGGTATTTAATGGATAGGATCGTATAAATAATGACGAAACTCGAGATCTCAATCATTCTTCTTGCTTCCACGGCCAGTTGTGATGAATCTGAGATCTGATCGAGAAAAAACGAGATTGGGGGACAGAGCGTGGCCATGGAGTTGAGACCCTTTTCTGGAAGAAGGAGCCACAAAGGAAATCAATGTTTCCTCATTTCGTATCGGCCTGGATCGGGAGTGTTCAAATCGATATGGACTGCATACGTTCGCATCGATGTGGAGACGAAAGCGGCGATAGACGCGAAGCCATTGTTTTCAGATCGATGCGAATTTGGCAGGCCTGATCGACGCGAACTGGCTCGCCTTTGATCGATACGACATGTATCGATTCGAATTCGATCACTACGAAGCATCCTCAACTCAGCCCGATCGATACGAACGCATCAGCCTGAACTTGATCGATACGAAGCACTCTCCCTCCAGCCCGATCGATACGAAATATTCCTGTCCCAAGACGATCGATACGAATGCATCGATTCGAATGTGGCCAGGCTGACCGGCGTGATCCCCCTGAACTGATACGAAAACAAAGTGCAGCGATCGATTCACGAACTAAATCTTGACGAACTTAGAGAATTTCTGAATATTTGAACACTTGATTCCGACGAGCTTCTGCCTTGCATAATTGAACTTGATCACAGAACTGCATATTTGACAGACTTTCGAAGCTCGTTGATGGAACTGCTATTTAATAGAAAAGTACAACGAACTCTTTAATCTTGAATCGATCGTTATCATCTGGAGGGCGCAGTCGTGACGGTTAGCGATGACGGTCATGCCTGTCTGACTTCCAGAATCTCGTCGCTTGCACGTTTTCTTTAATTCCGCAAAATTTGCTCAAGTCACGCACAGCACTTGCACTACACAACACATTCACGCGCTTTACACTGGGGAATGCACGGGCTTTTTGTCACCTAATGATGGTTTCTCGTGAGTTAGCTAGTGATGGAACCGTCAAGTTCGCAGCTGCAAGAAACTCAGAACCCTATCCTTCCCAGAATTGAGATTCCGGTCATCGAGACCGAAGCTATTGGCCCGGCTCCGGACGAGTTGCCCAACGCGTCCTTCATTAACAGTCCACCTGATTCCGTCTCATCCAATATCTCCGAAGACATGCTGGGGAGGATATGCTTAAGGCATGGTTTATCTTTGGACGAGGTGTTGTTGCCTGGACCGGATGATAGGCCACATAATCCCCCGGAGGGGTATACTGCTTTCAATCGGCATGCGTGTGCAGCCGGCACACTTCCTCCATTCAACGACTATATAAGAGAAGTGTTGGCTTACCTGGACATCGCTCCGTCTCAATTGCATCCGAATGGGTATGCCTCACTCAACAGCTTGTTCGTTGTATTCATGGAGTACCTCCATCGTCCTCCCCGTATGACCGACATAAGATTCTTGTTTAACTTCAAGAGTCGGACTGACAGCCCATCTTATACGTTCTTGGAGTCTGTAAGGAACTGCCAAGTTGTCGTGGGGTCGTGGACCAGGCTAAGCTATTTTAAGTCGGAGTGGTTCTATGTCCGATGTCCTCTGGGGTTTGCCAGAAGATGGCTATTCAGACGTGAGTATCGTCTCTTTTCCCAAGTAATTGACAGGGCAATCTTCGGAGTGAAATTAAACTTACGTCTTCTTCTCTTTTTCTTTCAGCTATCATCCAGCGGCCTGAGGGTGGCTATTACAAAGAGATAGTTCGGGTCCTCCAAGAGATTCCTAGCGAAGAAAGGAATATTGAACTGTTATTGACAGATCGGAATCTCAGAGTCCTTGGGCTGATTGGTCGGAGGCAGAGCATAAGACTCGACGGCGCATTAAAGACCGTCTCCAGGAAAAAGGTTAAGCAGATGAAGCCCAGGGTCGTGATAATCGAGGAACCTGACTCCGAGAAAACCCACACTGACGAAGAACCGTTGGCCGGACCTGCTAACGCAACCCCAGAGTCCGATGCTAAGAGGAAAGGCAAAGCTGTGGCTTCGAAACGGCCTAAGTCTGGGAGGCGGAAGTCTGTGGTTTTGCACCGCCCTTCGCCAGGAGTTAAGATTACGGAGGCGTCCTCCCCGCAGGCTGGAGATCAATTCGAAGGGCCTACTGACCCTCCAGTCCCTGATACCGAGCTGGAGCAACACGGTGTTGGGTCAGGTGGATCGCGACATATCGACGATGTTAGCGAGTCTGAGCTCGCCAATGCGACTGACGCTTCTGGTTGGTCCGGGGGGTTACACATTCACACACTCCTCACGGCACAACACACTTTCTTAACCATAAACAACACATCGCAAACGGTTACTGATTCTTTGTTGTTTTCTTTTCAGGTACGATGTCTGGGAAAGGTTCCGTGCTTGGTAGTTTGCGTAAGCGCCGTTATCACGAGCCACGCAGGAGAGAGGGCGAGAGGGATTATGACGCTGGACACTCTGGTCAGGAGAAGTCTGACAGAGATAGGGGACATGTTCACCGATCCCGATCTCGTTCTCCTCCCCCCAGGACCTCCGCACCTCCTGTGGTTGCCGTTACTCGTCCTCCCGAAACTTCACGGTCTAGGCCGCCTTCCCAAGCTTTGAGGTCCGACCCCCCTCGCAGGACCGAAATAGCCACCTCTTCGGCTACTGTGTCGGTCCCGACCGAGGCGTCTAGCGAGGGAGCGCTCAAATTGGCACAGATGAGGAAGGAATTTCCTGACATCTGTTTTGATGGATATGTCTTTCCCCCGCACCTGAAGAGAATCCCGCCAACCGCGGAAACCACTATCCACGATTACGTCGCGGACATCTTTTTCTAGTATAGAGAGTGGGGACGGGCCGCGAGGAAGGCATCTAAAGTGGCGTTTGAGCGGGGCGTCACCATCGAGAAACTTGAGAAGGAGCTGGGTCGCAACGACCAAATCATAAAAGCGCTCAACTCAGAGGCCGAGTCTTCTCGTAAGTCTGAAATGGAGGCTTTAAAGAAAGTTGACGAGGTGACCGCTGCCATGGCCAGGATGAAGCAAGAACATTACACCGCAATTGAGGACATGGGTCACAGGAACACTTCCATCACTGCCGAGAGGGATGCCGCTCTCAAGGAGCTTAATGAGCTGAAGTCAAAGTTTTCAGAGATGGCTAAGGAAAAAGACGCAGCTAACGTCTCTGCGCAGGAAGCCTGTGACCAGGCAGTGACACTCCAAAGGGAGAAGGAAGCGGCTGTACAACAAGCCCGTGAGGCTGAAGCTAGAGTTGAGGAGAAAGTACGGCTGGCGGAGGCCAGGATTGAGGCCGAGGTGGAGGAGCTACTCGTCACTTACAACGCCAATGTGCTAAGGCACCGAGACCTGACATGGCTTGACGATTACCCCACACATCTCTATAACGCCTGGAGCCTACTGGTGGATGAGGAGAGATCTGGGCACCCTGATGAAGCCCCTGATGAGTTCGAGCTGGAGAACCGCATCCTTAATGATGACGAAAAGAAGGTTCTCCATGACTCCATGATTTCCCATGACAAGGTGAGGCTTGGTGCTCAGGTCCCGGAAGTCGGAGAGAGCTCTGGTGCGGAACACCATGTCACAAGTTCTGAGATCGTCGTTTCATCTCAGTCTGAGCCAACTTCAATGATCTACTCCCAGCCCATCCCAGCGTATGACCCAGATCAACCGCACTTATCTCCTATTAAGGAACATCCTTCTGAAGCGGTTCAGACGACCTCGAGCCAAACCGAGGAAGGTACTTTGAACTAACTTCCAGTATATTTGGATTGAAGATCCCGTGTTGAAATGTTGCTAATGACATGTCTTTTCCTTTGATCAGTGACAGGAGTTGCACCAGCCGCGCCTCTTATCACCCAAGTATCAGGTCACGCGCCAGGAGCCATCGTTTCTGAGGCGACCTCCGTCGCAGCAATGGCACCGGTTGGAGTGACGGAGGGGAGCTCACTTTCTTTCGACGAGCAGATGATAAACGAGCTTCTCGGCCGTCAAAGTGATCCTTTTGCGGACTTGCCATTTGGCTTGGGTGGATTCACGGCTACATCTGACACCTTGTCCCAAACTACTACGGCTCCTAGCGAGGCCAGGGCACGGCGGGAAGCGGCGATGTTAGCTGAGATCAATGCCGAGATGGCGGCTGCGGCGCACGGCGGCGGTGTTGATGACGGAGCGGCAGCTCAGTGCCCCATTCCTCTTATGACTATGTCTCCTGAGGGCACACTTACTGACACTAATGTACCAGCCCCTCCTCCGGCTGCGGAGTCTGTTCCTCCCACTCCTCCTGCGGGAAGCATCCCTATAGAGTCCAGCTCAGACGAGGATGTGGACATTATGCCTTCACCCGGGGGGAGCTTGCCTAGGGAGAAAGGCTCCAAGCGAAAGGGTACTGGCGGCTCCAGTAGTTCCTCAAGGAAGAAGAAGAAGCTGAGGAAGCAGAAGGATTAGACATCCTTTTCATAGATAGTTAGGGACTTTTGTTATTTTTTCTGTCTTTTCCCTTTTGTAGGCCGTGTTTAGATGCGGGTTCGGTCCCTGCTAGTAGGAACATTTTAGGAAAGATCTCATGTATGAAGCATTGTTTTTGAGTTTAGTTGGAATAAAATTTTGTCTTTTAGCTTCAGCTTGTGTTCCCTTCTATGCTTGAATATTGCAGTGTTCGGACTTTGGTCCAGTGTATTTGCATTTTTTGATTGCTTCAAGAATAGCTCATTTTTACTTGTTAAGTATGGAACTTTCGGACTCGAGTTGTGATAGGGAATCGCATCGGAGCTGAACATCGTATAGTTTCGGGCAATGACTAACATTTGCTCCTGCCCCCAGCTTCGGGGTCAAGGTGTGATGATCAGCTTGCGATGGTACCGAGCGAGGACCGAGTGGTCGAGCTACGCTCGTTCTCTCATGAATCGTTCCATCCATACTCCGGGGATATGCGTCATCTCGTAAGCGGTTGTTCGCACTTTGGGAACATGGAGTTGACTGTTTATACTCCGCTTCGCACTCTGGGAATGCGGAGCTGAATGTCTATACTCCATTTCGCACTCCGGGAATATGGAGTTAAATTTTTATACCCCGCTTCGCACTCTGGGAATACGGAGTCGAATGTTTATACTCCATGTCGCACTCTAGGGATATGGAGTTAAGTGTTTATACTCCGTTTCGCACTCTGGGAATACGGAGTCGGATGTTTATACTCCATTTCGCACTCTGGGAATATGGAGTTAGATGTTTATACTCCGTTTCGCACTCTGGGAATACGGAGTCGGATGTTTATACTCCATTTCGCACTCTGGGAATATGGAGTTAGATGTTTATACTCCGTTTCGCACTCTGGGAATACGGAGTCGGATGTTTATACTCCATTTCGCACTCTGGGAATATGGAGTTAGATGTTTATACTCCGTTTCGCACTCGGGAATACGGAGTCGGATGTTTATACTCCATTTCGCACTCTGGGAATATGGAGTTAGATGTTTATACTCCGTTTCGCACTCTGGGAATACGGAGTCGGATGTTCATACTCCATTTCGCACTCTGGGAATATGGAGTTAGATGTTTATACTCCGTTTCGCACTCTGGGAATACGGAGTCGGATGTTTATACTCCATTTCGCACTCTGGGAATATGGAGTTAGATGTAGGATTGTCGTGTGTCAATCCTATTAATATCGGTGTCATGGCTTGCCCCCGAGCTCGGGTCTCGCCTAGTGAGTGGCCGGTCGTATCACAGCCACTCTCCATTTGAATAAGTCCCATTGTGTGATGGGATTTAGCTCTTCGTGCATCGTGATGTTGTATATCGTACATAATGAATCACAGCTCTGGCTCGAAGAAGTGGCATTTTATTGCTGAAATAAGAAAATGCGGCAAAGTCAGTTGCCTTATTACAAAATTCAAATTTCGAAATGCAGAAACAAATTGCTAAATAGAATGAAATAAATAAAGCCTGTCATATGTAGTAGCGGCGGAGACTTTCGCTGTTCCAAGCCCTCGGTAAATCGAGACCGTCGACAGTCGACAGCTTGAATGTACCATCTCCGAGCTTTCGTGTAATTACATACGGCCCTCCCCAGTTTGGTTTCATGTGTGAAGGAACTGGGTAAATTCTCTTGAGCACGAGGTCGCCGAGTTCAAAGGTTCGAGGTCGAACTCTGGTGTTGTACAATCGGGCGACCCGACTTCGATGTGCGGCTGCTCTCAAATCAGCCTCCTCCCGTTTTTCATCCAATAGATCCAAAGACTCGGCTAGGAGTATAGCGTTTGTTTTTGGATCATAATAAGTCACGCGATGAGAGTGCACTTCTGTTTCGACCGGAATAACGGCCTCTGAGCCATAAGACAGGGAAAACGGAGTGTGTCCGGTCGCGGTTTTATGGGTCGTTCGATAGGCCCATAATGCCATAGGAAGTTCATCGACCCACTTGCCCCCAGCCTTCTCTAGTCGTTTCTTCAGGATCGATTTTATAACTTTGTTGACAGCTTCAACCTGCCCATTCGCTTGGGGGTGTGCGACAGCCGAGAACTTTTTGCGGATATGAAACCGTTGACAGAAATCCTTGAATTCTGCGCTCTCGAATTGGGTCCCATTATCAGTGATGATAGCATGCGGGAGTCCAAATCGACAGATGATGTTGCGAACCACGAAATTTATCACCTTCTTTGTCGTAATGGTTGCTAGGGCTTCGGCCTCGGCCCATTTCGTGAAGTAATCAACTGCGACAATGGCGTATTTCGCACCGCCTTTTGCTAAAGGTAAAGCGCCGATGATGTCAATGCCCCACATTGCGAATGGCCAGGGACTAACCATTTGGGTTATCTCAGTTGGCGGAGCTCTCGGAATTCGGGCATGTATCTGGCATTTATCGCATTTCCGGGCATAGTTTGCCGCATCTCGGTTCACCGTCGGCCAGTAGTACCCATATCGGAGTATCTTTTTAGCGAGAGCTTGCCCGCCGGTATGATCACCGCACTCTCCTTCGTGCACGTCATGTAGCACTCGCTTGACTTCCTCGTGGGCGATACATCTGAGGAGAGGAACGGAATAACCTCTCCTGTACATGACTCCGTTTTGGATGATGAACCGCGAGGCTTTTCGCTGAATCTGTCTCTTCTCATTTCTAGGTTCAGGTAGCACCCCATTCTCAATGTAGTTCCGATACGGAGTCATCCAGGACTCTCTATTGGGAGCGATTTCAAATACAGAGTCCATTTCTATCCGATCGATGCTTGGAGTGGCCAAAGTTTCAACGGGGACAAGTCCCATTTGTTGCGCTTCGCCTGTGCTGGCTAACTTCGCCAGTGAATCGGCTTTCTGATTGCGTTCCCGAGGCACATAATAGATGGCATAATAATCAAACTGGTTTAGGATTTCCTGAACTCGCGTCAAGTAAGCGGCCAGTCTTCGATCTCTTGCCTGGTATTCTCCTCGCACCTGGCATACCACTAACTGCGAATCGCAATAAATTTCTACAGCGACAATTCTCAAATCTCTGGCAAGCCTTAGGCCGGTCAGGAGGGCTTCATATTCGGCTTCATTATTAGTTGCACGAAAGTCGAATTTAAGAGCATAACATATGGATCGGCCCTCGGGAGTCTCAAGTACAACCCCCGCGCCCGAACACCGGTCATTTGATGCACCATCAGTATACAGCTTCCAGATGTATTTGGGAGATTCACTGGTTTCGGGTAAGTCTTCCGGGACGGTGAATTCGGCTATGAAATCAGCCAGGACTTGTCCTTGAATGGCCCTCCGCGGAGCGTATGCGATATCAAATTGGCTTAGCTCAATGTTCCACTTGAGTAACCTACCGGACGTCTCAGGCCGCGTAAGGACCTGTCGTAACGGCTGGTCGGTGTACACAGTAAGCGGATGAGCCTGGAAGTAGGGACGGAGCTTCCTCGAGGCAATGACCAAACAATAAGCCAGTTTCTCCAGCCTTGGATAATTCCTTTCAGCTCCTGTTAGTCGCTTACTAACATAGTAGACCGGGTTTTGCACTTTGTCTTCTTCCCGGACTAGAGCAACACTGATCGCATGTTCAGATACTGCCAGGTAGAGATATAATTGCTCGTGGTCAACCGGTTTTGACAAGATCGGAGGTGTGGAGAGATGTTGAACTAGTGATCGGAACGCGCCTTCACACTCCGTGGTCCATTCAAAGTTTCGTTTGCCCTTCCGAATCAGGTCGAAGAAAGGAATGCATTTGTCGGTGGACTTCGAAATGAACCTGCTCAATGCTGCGACCTTCCCGTTAAGACTCTGGACTTGCTTTATAGTTCTAGGGGTTTGCAAATTTCTAATAGCCCAGATCTTCTCAGGATTCGCCTCTATTCCTCGAGCGTTGACAATGAACCCAAGGAATTTTCCGGATGCAACGCCAAAGTGACATTTGAGTGGGTTGAGCTTCATCCCGTACTCCCGGAGGATGCTGAACATTAAACCCAAATCTCTGACGTGATCTGTGGAGAATCGGGACTTTACCAGCATGTCATCCACGTAAACCTCCATAGTTTTCCCAATCTGATCAGCGAACATTCGGTTGACTAAGCGTTGGTATGTTGCTCCAGCGTTCTTTAGACCAAACGGCATGACTTTGTAACAATAGAGTCCCAGGTCGGTCACGAAGCTGGTATGCTCCTGATCAGGCAGATGCATGGGTATCTGATTGTAGCCGGAATAAGCGTCCATAAAGGATAGTAGTTCATGCCCGGCCGTCGAATCTACGAGCTGATCGATTCGTGGAAGCGGGAAGCTATCTTTTGGACAAGCCTTGTTTAGGTCAGAGTAATCAACACAAGTTCTCCACTTCCCGTTAGGTTTTCGAACTAGTACAGGGTTGGACACCCATTCTGGATACAAGGCATCTCGAATGAACCCATTCGATTGCAGTTTATCAACTTCCTCTTTAAGGGCGGCAGATCTCTCTGGATCCATACCGCGCCTTTTCTGTTTCACCGGGACATGTCGTGGATCTATATTCAGGGAGTGACTTGCAATGCTCGGCGAGATCCCACACATGTCAGAGTGTGTCCAGGCGAAGACGTCGAGATTCGCCCGAAGAAATTCGACCAACTCCTGCTGTGTCTGCTTGTTTAGTTGGGACCCAACTTTCAGTATTTTTGAATCATCATCCTCACTGATTGGGACGTCCACAGTCAGTTCGGCCGGAGAGGCTTGACTCTCCGTTGATTCGTCTCTATCCTCGTTGTCCCTGGGGTCCAGGTCTCTCAGGAATTGGTCGTGGTGCCCGGGCCGAGGCCCAGGCACCAATTGTCAATTGTCGATAGAACGGACGCAGAGAGATTCCTCTACGCCCTTACCCTTCTCTCTACGTTGCGCCCCGCGCAGCTCGGCAACATAACAGGCCCTTCCCGAGGCCTGATCTCCTTGAACAACTCCAATCCCATGATCAGTGGGAAATTTCAGAGTCAGACACCATGGGGCGATCGCCGCCCTGAACTCGGCCAAAGCTGGTCGTCCCAAAAACGCATTGTATGGCGAATCTATCTCTAACACAACAAATTGTAACATGCGGACCCTCCGGCGCTCTCCAACGCCTAACTCGACTGGGAGTTCAGTTATTCCGATGGGTATCGTGGCACTTCCATTGAAACCATGGATTCTGGATAAACAGGGTTTCAAATCCTTTGTCTCCATCTTCATCAGATCGTAAGCCCGTTTGAGCAAGATGTTTACAGAGCTCCCACTGTCAACCAGGATCCTCTTCATCCAAGCAGGACCTACCTGGGCGGATATGACTAGTGGGTCGATAGTAGGGGCTTCAACTTTATCGGCGTCTCGGCTCCTGAACACGATATCATCGGACATTATCTTTTGTTGCTTTGTCGGGGTCCCATCCTCGCAATTACTATAACATTCGAAGTCCGCATGCCTGATAGAACTGGCGTACGACTCCATTTCCCCCCAGCTTCTGTCTACCGGATGGGGACCACCACTTATTGTGTTGATAACTAATCTCCCGCCCGCACGAGCGGATTCATCCTCTCTTTCCTGATTCTGTGAACGATTTTGATTTGAGGGGCCCGCTCCGCCAGGCTGCGGCGCCCGTACAAACTGATCTAGCTTCCTCTCTCTAATCAGCTTCTCGATGAGGTCCTGTAAGTGTCGACACTCATTGGTATTATGTCCATAGCTCTCATGGAACCTACAGAATTTTCCTGTCTGAATCTGTCTCTCCGATGAGGGCTTCGGAGCAGGCTTCTTATACTGTACGGTGTTGCAAGTCTGTAAGTATACGTTTTCCAATGACGTGTTCAGCGGTGTATAACTGTCAAACATCTGAGCTCTACGTCGTGGACCTCGGTTCTCATCTCTCTTCTTGTTCTGGCCATTGCTTCCTCTCTGCTGGGTTTGCTTGTTTTGTATGTTGAGCTGAACTTTCCCGGAACCCTCGCCGGACTGTTTAACTGCCACATTGCTCTGTATCCCTTCAATGCTGGGCCTCGCATCGTCCTGCTTCCTAGACTGTTTTGCATCCTCCTGCCGCAGGAATTGAGCAGCCTTGGAGTAAAAACGGTCCAACGACGCGGGCGGTTTCCCAGCCAGCCAGTTTCCGAATTCAGAATCAGGATCAATCCCCTTGGTCAGAGCCATTAAGATTGAATTATCGTTGGGATTGGTGATCTCGACGCATGCTGCGTGGAACCTCTCCAAGTAACGCCTGAGTGTTTCTCCAGGAGCTTGAGTGACGCTGGACAAGGTGTTGACGTCCTTCGGCCTAGCAACATGCATCCGGAATTGCTCCACAAACCTCTTGGCCAATTGATCGAACGAAGAAATTGATCTAGGTGGTAGGCGGGTAAACCACATTGTCGCGATTCCTCCCAGAGAGATGGGGAAACTCCGACACTTCACTGCGTCGTCGGCCCTTGCAGCGCTCATCGACCATTCATACTTCAGAATATGCTGGTTGGGGTCACTATTCCCTTCGTACATCGGGAGAGTCGGCATTCTGAATCGCCTAGGGGGTTCGGCATGTAACACTTCGTCTGTGAAAGGGGTATGACTACGGGAAATTCCCCAGTCATCATTAGTGAGCCCCTGACTCTCGCGGATCATTTGACGTATCATGGTTGATATATCCGAAACAGGCGGATTCGGAGCGTGATGAGCTAAGGCGTGGTCGGGTTCCACGGCGCGAGTAGGGATCGGGCGTTGTCGACGACCCGTATCTCGCCTCCTTGGCTCAACGTCTTCTGGGACATAAGGTTCAGGAGTATGTCCTCGCTGTTGATTGATCGGCTCAGATTGATTTCGGGTATCAGCCCTTGTCTCTGCTGCGGCAGTTGTGGCGCGGTTATCGGTGGTGTACTGTGGGGCAGTACCTCCTCGTGTTGAGGGACCGGTTTGGAAACTAGTCGACGGTCCTACCCTCAGTTGCCCAACAGTTAAGGCAGGCTGATATTCAGCAGCTTGAGCGCGATTCCCCTCTAGTCGAGGACGGGTAGTCTGGCGGTGGTAATCAGATGAAGCTGAGCTTTCGGTAGACGCTCTGGAGACATCATCTCTCCTGGACCTTCTGTGCCCCCGACGGTTCAGCTGGTTGGTCAGCTCGATATTGGCGCGTAACTGTTCTGCCAACTGCTGACGGCTTTGGGTCAGCTCCTGGAGCAATACCTGAAACTCCTGTCGGGTGACTAGCCCCGTTGAGTCTGACTGAGTGGCATTGTCTTGATTGGAAGAAGGCGGCTGTGTCGGATTTTGCCTGTCTCTGCCTTCTTGCTCTGTGGCGGTGGCGCCAGTTCTTGTGCTGACCATTGTCGGTGGTGGAGTCCTTTCCTAGATTCTGAGCAAATCTGAATAGAATGGAAGGATTCCGGGCTGGATATCTGGATCTTCCTCTTGGATTTGTGCAATCCGGTATCGACGGCAGATCCAACGAGCAGGAGAAAAAGCTGGTTTTCTCGGTGAAAGCACCAAAGTGTTTGTACCAAAAATGGGCACAACACTCTTCGGGAGTTGTTTGAAGAGATAAAATGAAGATTGTAAATGTAAAACAGAGGTTATCTAACAAAAACTCCAACAAACAGAAATGTAAAGTGCACAGACAAGCAATTTAGAGTGGTTCGGCGTATAGCCTACGTCCACTATGAAGTTTTGGTGATTTTATTGATTCTCTTTCAATGATTACAAGCGGTTACAGTAATGAACAGCGGATTACAGATTGGAGTTCGAAATTGATAGCAAAAGTAGGATGCAAATCTCAATCCGGCAGATTCTGGACGCTTTAGAGAAAAAAGATCCTTTTTCTGTTGATCCTGGGGCTCTATTTATAGGCGTAGGAGGCTTGGATTTCGCTCAAACCCCGGGAGACTTGGCCTGACACGTGAGGGGGCCCATTCGACCACTTCCAGAGAGTTTCAAGCCAATCTGTGATCGATACGAAATCATTTCGTATCGATCAGGATTACTTCCAATTGAGCTCAAAATTGGTGGAGACATTCCTTGTTATGTGTGCAACCTTCAGTTAAAATTTCATCATGTTTGGATCAGTGGATTATGAGATATGGTCGATACGAAATGGAATTCCTCATAAGCTGTCTGGTTCGTATCCATTGCCCTGTGCTCTGAGCTTCGACTCGATGGTATCATGCGCCTCTGTGAAGACGTGGAACGCATACTTCGCCTCGATCCGGTCTTCACTCCGAATCGACCGCGTCGACTCCATATATCTCGGCGCATTCGCATTAGGAGGAGACGTGGTGCATGCGCTTCGCCTCGATCCGACATTCGCTCCGTGTTGACTGCATCGTCTCCATGTATTTCGCCCCGTTTACTTCGAGAAATGACACGTTATCCAAGCTGGTTGACCTGGTGGATTCGAGTAGGATTTCATCCTGGGATACGAGGCAAACACTATCTGATGGATACGAAGTAGGCACTGGCTGATGGATACGAAGTAAGCATTGTCTGATGGATACGACGCATGCATTGTCTGATGGATACGAAGCTGACACTGGCTGAAGGATACGAAGTAAGCATTGTCTGATGGATACGAAGCTGACACTGGCTGAAGGATACGAAGTCCTTAAATTGCTGGTGTGTGTGAAGTCCATCGATACGAGTTCGATGGATACGAAGAAAATCGAGTCGAACCTGGGTGCCTCGATGGATCCGGAGCTGATCGATACGAAGCATGACGGATTCGAACCGGGACTTCAGCGATGGATACGAAATCGCCCAGAGTGATGGATACGAAATCTGGGCTCTCTCCCTCCAATTTGACTCGATCATGACTTGAGTGTATGAGTCCGGATCGACCTGAAATTTGAGGTGCTGATCTCTATGGCCTTTCTTGTCGTGTCCTATCAATTGTAGCTCACTCTGGGCTCGGACAAAATTCAGTGATATCCATGGCGCGCTATCCTTGTTCTATAGTCGGCTTCTTGATGTCCTGGCCTTGCCAAAAGGCGGGATAACAGTTTCTATTCCAAGGCAGCCCAATTCTTGAGAAGGGAGGATGCGAAACAGTCTAGGAAAAAGGATGACGCAGGGCCTAGTATGGAAGGAATTCAGAGAAATGTTGCTGTTAAACAATCCTGGGAGAGCTCCGGGAAAGTGCAATTGAACATTCAGAATAAACAAAATCAGCAGAAAGGTAATGGTAATCAGAATAGGAAATAGGATCAGAATTGTGGTCCACGACGTAAGGCTCCTGTGTTTGATAACTACACTCCTTTGAATACGTCGCTGGAAAATGTTTATTTACAGATCTGCAATACTATTCAGTATAAGAAACCTACTCCAAAACAGTCGTCGGAGAAACAGATTCAGACAGGGAAGTTTTGCAGATTCCACGAAAGCTATGGCCATAACACGAATGAGTGCCGTCACTTGCAGGATCTCATCGAAAAGTTGATAAGAGAGAGAAAGTTGGAGTAGTTTGTGCGGGCGCCGCAGTCTGGAGGTGCGGGCCCATCAAATCAGAATCATGTACCAAGTTAGGCAAGACAGAAGGAACCCGCTCGTACTAGCGGGAGGTTAGTGATAAATACTCTTAGTGGTGGTCCTCATCCAACATACCATAGCTGGAAGGAAATGGAGTCGTATGCCAGTTCTGTTAGGCATGCGAGCTTCGAGTTGTAGTAGTTTGGAAGATGGGGCTCCGGCCAAGAAACATAAGATGATGACTGACGACATCGTCTTCCGAGATAGAGATGCCGATAGGATCGAAGCCCCAACCATCGATCCACTTGTCATATCAGCTCAAGTAGGTCCTGCTTGGATGAAGAGGATCTTGGTAGACGGTGGAAGTTCTGTGAATATATTGTTCAAGCGATATGACCAGATGAAAATGGAGACTAAAGACTTGAAACCTTGTCAGTACTGTATCCATGGTTTCAATGGAAGTGCAACTATACCCGCTGGAGTGGTGGAATTGCCAGTGGAGTTAGGAATTGGAGAACGCCGGAGAGTCCGGATGTTACAATTTGTAGTGTTGGATATAGACTCGCCATATAATGCTTTCTTGGGCCGACCGGCCCTAGCTGAGTTTAGGGCTGCGATTGCCCTATGGTGTCTGACTTTGAAGTTCCCCACTGATCATGGGGTTGGAGTCGTTCAAGGAGATCAGGCTGCTGGACGAGCCTGTTATGTTGCTGAGCTGCGAGATGCACAACGAAGAGAAAAAGGAAAGGGCGTAGAGGAATCTCTCTCCGCCCGCTTTGTTGAAAATTGACAATTGATGCCCGGGCCTAGGCCTAGGCACCCCAACCAATTCCAAAGAGATCTTGACCCGAGGGATACCGAAAGTGAAGACAAAAGTAAAGACAGTCAAGCTTCTTCGACCGAACTGACGATCGATGTCCCGATCGATGATAGCGATGATTTTAGAATGATAAAGATTGGATCTCAGCTAAGCCAACAAATGCAAGAGGAATTGGTTGAATTTCTCCAAGCAAACCTTGATGTGTTTTCCTGGACGCACTCTGACATGTGTGGGATCTTGCTGGACATCGCAAGCCACGCATTGAACATTGACCCGCGGCACGTCCTGGTCAAACAAAAAAGGCGTGGTATGGATCCAGAGAGATCTGCCACCCTTAAGGAAGAGGTAGACAAGCTTAAATCGAATAGATTTAGTCGAGATGCATTATATCCGGAATGGGTGTCAAATTCTATACTAGTCTGAAAGCCATATGGGAAATGGAGAACATTCATCGATTACTCCGATCTGAATAAAGCTTGCCCTAAAGACAGCTTTCCACTTCCTCGAATCGATCAGCTCATAGATTCAACGGCTGGACATGAACTCCTTCCCTTCATGGATGCGTATTCTGGCTACAATCAAATACCTATGCACTTGCCCGACCAGGAGCATACCAGCTTCGTAACCAATATGGGGCTTTACTACTACAAAGTTATGCCTTTTGGACTTAAGAACGCCGGGGCAACTTATCAACGGTTAGTTAATCGAATGTTCGCTAACCAGATTGGGAGAACCATGAAGGTATATGTGGACACATGCTAGTCAAGTCACGATTTTCCACTGATCATATCAAAGACCTGGAGTCAATGTTTAATATCCTTTGAGAATACAAAATGAAGCTCAATCCGTTGAAATGTCACTTTGTAGTCGCCTTATGAAAATTCCTTGGGTTTATCATTAACGCTCGTGGAATCGAAGCCAATCCCGAAAAGATCTGGGCGATTAGAAACCTTGAAAATTCGAGAACTATAAAGCAATTCCAGAGCCTCAACGGGAAAGTAGCAGCACTGAGCAGGTTCATTTCAAAATCTCCCGACAAATGCATTCCCTTCTTCGATCTGATCCGAAAAGGGAAACAAAACTTTGAATGGACTACAGAATGTGAGGGCGCATTCCGAGCACTAATTCAACACCTCTCCACACCGCCAATTTTGTCAAAGCCTATTGATCATGAGAAATTATACGTTTACTTAGCGGTATCTGAAAACGCAATCAGTGCTGCCCTAATTCGGGAGGAAGACCGAATACAAAAGTCGGTCTACTATATTAGCAAACGACTAACCGGAGCTGAGAGAAATTATCCTAAGCTAGAAAAGTTGGCTTATTGTCTTGTTATTGCCTGAAGGAAGCTCCATCCGTATTTCCAGGCTCATCCTATTATCGTTTACATCGACCAGCCGTTACGACAGGTCCTTACGTGGCCTGAGACGTCTGGTAGGTTACTCAAATGGAATATCGAGTTAACTCAGTTTGACATTACTTACACTCCAAGGCGAGCCATTCAA
Source organism: Allium fistulosum (assembly GCA_030737815.1). Lineage (NCBI taxonomy): Eukaryota > Viridiplantae > Streptophyta > Magnoliopsida > Asparagales > Amaryllidaceae > Allium > Allium fistulosum. Next base: position 26,812,228 of record CM060906.1, read on the forward strand.
GGACAAGTCCTAGCTGATTTCATAGCTGAATTTACCATCCCAGAGGACTTACCCGAAACTAGTGAATCTCCCAAGTATATCTGGAAGCTGCATACCAATGGTGCATCAAATGACCGCTGCTCAGGTGCAGGGGTTGTGCTTGAAACTCCTGAGGGTCGATCTATATGCTATGCTTTAAAGTTTGATTTTCGCACGACCAACAATGAAGCTGAGTATGAAGCCTTACTTGCCGGATTGAGACTTGCTAGAGATTTGAAAATCATCGCTGTGGAGATTTATTGTGATTCACAATTGGTCGTGTGTCAAGTTCGGGGTGAATACCAAGCCAAGGACCAAAGACTGGCTACTTACCTTGCTCGGGTTCAGGAAATATTAAATCAATTCGATTATTATGCCATCTACTGCATACCCCGAGAGCGTAATCAAAAGGCAGACTCATTAGCAAAGTTAGCCAGTACAGGCGAGGCACAACAAATGGGACTCGTTCCTATAGAGACATTAGCTTACCCGAGCATCGACCGAAAAGAGACAGATTGGATATTCGAAGTCGTTCCCGAGAAGGAGTCATGGATGACTCCGTTCAGAAATTATCTTGAGCACGGAACCCTACCAAAGCGCAGGAGTGAAAAAAGACAGATTCTTCGAAAAGCTTCGCGGTTCACTATTCAGAATGGAGTCATGTATAGGAGAGGATACTCTGTTCCTTTACTCTGGTGTATCGCTCACGATGAAATCAAATGAGTGTTGCGTGACGTGCACGAAGGAGAATGTGGTGATCACACTAGGGGGAAAGCCCTTGCCAAGAAAGTGCTCCGATATGGATAATATTGGCCAACCATAAATCGCGATGCATCAGAGTACGCTAGAAAATGTGACAAATGCCAGAAGCACGCTCGAATTCCAAGAGCCCCACCTACCGAAATAACTCAGATAGTCAGTCCATGGCCGTTTGCAGTATGGGGCATTGACGTTATTGGCTCTCTACCTCTAGCCAAAGGTGGTGCGAAGTACGCCATCGTAGCAGTTGATTACTTTACCAAGTGGGAGGAAGTTGAACCCCTTGCTACAATCATAACAAAGAAGGTGATAAACTTTGTAGTGCTCAACATCATCTGCCGATTTGGTCTCCCACATACTATCATCACTGATAACGGGACCCAATTCGACAATGCTGAATTTAAAGATTTCTTTCAACGATTCCACATTCAGAAGAAATTCTCCACAGTCGCACACCCTCAAGTGAATGGACAAGTTGAAGCTGTTAATAAAGTTATAAATTCTATTTTGAAGAAACGATTGGAAAAGGCCGGGGGCAAGTGGGTCGATGATATTCCTATGGCTTTATGGGCATACCGAACAACCCACAAGTCCGCGACCGGCCACACTCCATTTTCTCTTTCTTATGGTTCGGAAGCTATTATTCCAATCGAGCTAGAAGTGCCTTCTCATCATGTGACATACTATGATCCGAAGACAAATGCTATATTACTTGCCAAATCTCTGGATTTATTGGATGAGAAGCGTGAAGAGGCTGATTTGAGGGCAGCTGCATACCGAAGTCGAGTCGCCCGATTATACAATGCCAAGGTCCGACCCCGAACCTTTGAACTCGGCGATCTCGTCCTTAAGAGGATTTACCCGGTCCCTTCGCATATGAAGCCAACATGGGAAGGGCCGTATGTTATTGAACGAAAGCTCGGAGATGGTACATTCAAATTATCGACCGTTGATGGTTTCACTCTTCCGAGAGCCTGGAACAGCGAAAGTCTTCATCGCTACTACACATGACAGGCTCTTTTTATTTATTCAGTCTATTTTTCATTTGCAATTTGTTTCTGCATTTCGAAATTCGAATTTGTAATAAGGCAACTGATTTTTCTGTATTTTCTTATTTCAACAATAAAATGCAATCTCTTTGAGCTAGAGCTGTAAGTTATTGAATGCGTCATACAACTATCACTACGCACGGAGAGCTAAATTCCACCCAACGGTGGAATTTATTCAAATAGGCAGTGACTGTGATACGACCGGTTACTCGCTAAGTGAAACCCGAGCTCGGGGGCAAGTCATCACACTGAAGTCAAAAAAGGGTTGATACACGATAATCCTTCAACCAACTCCAGATTCCCAGAGTGTGAACTGGAGTGTAAACTTACAAATACGATCTCGAAGAAGGTGGATCCATCCACCTAACGACTTCACCCGTATCTTGACCAAGTTTGAGGAGGATGGATCCGTCCATCTAACGACCTTGCTTGTTAACTCAAGGTGGATGTGAACTGACCATCCGCAATCCTAGTAAATTCGTCGTCCCCGTAGTGCGAACGAAATCCTTAAGCCTGAACAGATGTGACTGACCATCTTTTAGCCAACTCCAATTTCCCGGAGTGTGAACTGGAGTATAAACATTGACTAACTCCGAATTCCCAGAGTGCGAATCGGAGTATCAACATCAACCAACTCCATGTTCCTAGAGTTCGAACTGGAGTACAAACGTCGACTAACTCCGGATTCCCAGAGTGCGAACCAGAGTATCGACAACGATTAACTCTAAGTCCCCAGAGAGCAGATTGGGGTATAAACACAAACCGGACTGGAATCGGCTGTCCATAAAACAACTATGAATCCCCAGAGTGCGGTCAGAATATAAATGCAGATCGGGTGTGACTGAACACCCGTGAAAAAGACTTAAGTCCCCAGAGCGTGGACGTATCCTCGAAATTTAAGCAGGCGTGACCGACCGCCGACATACATATTAGAATCCCCAGAGTGTGGATGCAATCGTCAATAGATGTGCGAGTGTGATTCAACCACTCGAATTTCCTTGTTTCAGCATCAATTCAATGACGTTAAGCTCGATGTGTTAAAGGCGAAGTACAATTTCCACCTAATCTTTACAATTTGTCCCTGAAACTGGTGGCAAAACTTAAGTACCAATCACTGACTGAGACAGTGCAGCATCGGAGTCCAGCTTAACGTTCAGTCATGACTCATAGTTACGATTTCAGGACTTAACAAGTAAATTCAGATCTAATCCAAAGGGCGAAGCTTCACAAGCGTACCAGACTGGAGTTCAAATGCTGAAACACTTAAGCAAATAAACAAAAATTGAGTTGAAGACAAAACAGAATTTTATTTCAACTATTTGTGAAAGAAGACTAAGTACAGGTTTATCCCAAAAATCCTACTAGCAGGGGCCGAACCCACATCTATACATGGCCAATAAAAGCTAAAGAAATTCCTATCAACTCAAAAGTAAGCCGAAAAGATGTATCTACTCTTTTTTCTTTTTCGGTTTCCTCTTTGGTGTGGACCCGCTGGAGTTGTCGCTTGGTTTTCTCTTTGAGCCCTTGGCTTTCGGCGGCCAATCTCCAGTCGGGGGCATTATATCGACTTCCTCCTCCGAACTCAAGTGTATTGGAATGTTTCCTGAAGGCGGAGTCAGAGGGACAAGATCAACAGAATGAGGTGGGGGCAGGCGTGCTCGTCTCAACGACTGTTCCTCCTGGAGATATCATCCGCAAAGGGGTTGTACCAGGTCCAACCATTCCACCGCCAAAACCGCTGCCTCACGCGGCTGCCTCCATCTCAGCATTGATTTCGGCTATGATTTCCTCCTCATTAAGCGTTTGTGCTTCGCCGGGCACTCCCGCAGTTGGAGCCGAAGAACTTGTCATTGGTGCGCTTCCACCCATAACAAACGGCAAATCGGCAAAGGGGTCGCTGTGACGACCGAGGAGTTCCTCCATCATCTCTTCATCAAAAGTAAGAGTACTTTACTGTGCCTCGTCAATCGGTGCCGTGGTCGTTGTGGTGGTCGCTTCTGTTGCAATAGCCTCTTGCACATGATGTGATTCTTGAGTTGCAGGAGGCATGACCGATGTTGCTCCGATCACTGGATAAGAGTAAAGGAAGGACTATTAGTAAGTATTTCAAGCAACGCTTCCGATTTCGGATAAGCATAGAGAATGTTCAGAATACCTTCCTCAGTTTGTATCGCAGGTGGCGGAACGACCTCAGAGACTTGCTCGCGAGCTGGAGACAACTGCGGTTGATCCGGGTTATAAGCAGGAACGGGTTGAGGATCAACCGTAGGTGTGGAATCAGGCTGAGTCGGCACAGGAGTTTCGGAACTTATATCATGGTGCTCGACACCAGAGCCTTCTCCAACTTCCGAATGCTGAGTGCCAAGATTCTCATCATTGCATCGTGAAGAACTTTCTGCTCATATTCGTTCAACACCCGGCTCTCGAGCTCAAACTCGTCGATCGATTCAGCTTGGTGAGCTGCCTTTCATCTCCTACTAATCGACCCCAAGCATTGAACATATGTGTTGGATAGTTGTCAAGCCAGGCCAGGTTTCTATGCTTCAAAACATTGGCGTTGTAAGAAACGAGAAGATCCTCGATATCTGCCTCTAGCCTGGCTTCGGCCATTTTAACTTCCTCCTCAACCTTAGCCTCGACCTCATGAACTTTAAGTACGGCCGCATCCTTCTCATCCCGAAGCACCACCGCTTGTTCGCAAGCCTCCAGAGCTGCTTTATTTGCATCATCCTTTTCCTTGATGATTCCAGAAAATTTGGCTTTAAGCTCGTTGAGTTCTTTCAGAGTAGCATCCCTTTCAGCGGTAACTGTGGTGTTTTGGTCGCCCATCTCCTCCACCAAGGCAAAATGCATTTGTCGCATTCTCTCCATAGATTGGGTTGCCTCATTAGCTTTTTGGGTGGCCTCTATCTCATATTTCCGGGAAGATTTAGTCTCATCATTGAGCACTTGGATAATGCGGTCCTTCTGAGCGAGTTCAGTTTCTAGTTTCTCAATTGCCTTTGCCCGCTCGATGGCCACTGCCGATGCTTTGTCTGCGGCTTTCATCCACTCCTTATATTGGGTATAGATATCATGAATATAGTCATGCATCGTGGTTTCTGTTCCGAAGGAATTTTCTTTAAGTGAGGGGGAAGATGAAGCCGTCAAAACATATGTTCGGAAAATCTTTTCTTAATTGGGCAATTCTGATAGCCCCTTCCCCGGTGGGCTCAGTGATGGCCTGTTCAGCAACAGTGGGAGGTTCAGCCTCAGTCCTACGATGCTGAGACTCAGACCTTACGGCATGAGAAGATGGTTTTTGGCATGGAGGCTCCGGGGGATGTAAACTGTGAATAGAAGGTTGTGTAGGGACTCGAGGAGGTGGAGAACGCGATCGGGATCGGTATCTGTATTCCCTATCCCTATCTCTATCCCTCTCGTAGCGCTCTTGGATGGAATAACTGTGATCGCGGTTTCTGTCATCCTCCCTCCGACGGGACTCATAATACAAACTCAATGATTGGCATGCTGAACGGAGACTGACGAGCATAGAATCTCGCCTATTCATCGTATCTGTAAAGTAAAAGAAGAACGGAGTTAGTGAATTCTCGAAGCAGGCAACTTAAGGCTGGAAACCGTGTAGTCCCGTGAAGTGTATATGTGTGCAACCCCATAACCAACCGGTAATGTCGGCCGCACTGATGGGTAGAGAGTCGCTTAATTCTAGAGCACTTTGAAGCCCCTCCAATCCGGTGTCGTGTTGAAGTGACACACAGTCCGGAATCAGAATATCAACAAGTCCTTCAAAAGGATTCTCTACTTGCAAGGGAGGAGCCTCCGAAATTCTAATGTCGGAGGCTGGCAGGGACACAACTACAGATTTCCATCTCGAAGATTTATGACGCTTGTGTGCAACTGCCTTGCCTTTTCTCCTTCCCTCAGAACCCTGAAAACTGTCAGAAGGCCCGACCGTAGGTTTATCGTTTGTAGGCGTGTGTTCTTCATCACCCTCTTCAGCAATTACGACCCCGGGCGCTTTGCAGTTTACCCGCTTCGTCGGGGCTGCCCTAAGCACTCCTTCAAGTCTTATGCTTTGTTTTCATTCGATCAGCCCAACGAACCTCAAGTTTCTGTCTGTTAGCACCGAGTCAAAGTCTCTCATTTCACTCGGCACTTCTTGGAGAATTCTCACTATTTCTTTGAAGTGAGCACCTTCGGGTCGCAGAATTACAGCTGTAAAGAAAATACAATATTAGTTTCAGCATCAACTATGGCTATCTCGTTAACTACTGGAATAAGTGTAGCACTTACGTTTGGCTAACCATCGACTAGCAAACCCTGGGGGGCATCGAACGTAGAACCACTCGGTTTTGAAGTAGCTCAATCTGGTCAGGGCACCAGTCACAACTTGGCAGTTCCTGATCACCTCTAAGAACATGAAAGAAGGGCTATCTCCCCGATTCTTAACATTAAAAAGGTATCTGATTTCGGTCAAAGTCGGGGTTGGAAAAGATGCTCCATGAATACAATGAATAGGCTGTTTAGCAGCGCGTATCCATTGGGATGTAATTGTGAGAGGGCAATTCCGAAAAAAACCAACACTTCCCAAATGTACTGGTTGAATGGGGGAAGTGTTCCAGCAGTGTACGAATGTTGATTGAAAGCAGTAAACCCTTCCGGGGGAGCATGCGGTCTATCATTCGGTCCCGGTAATAAGACGTCGTCTAACAGTAGACCATGCTTAGGCTTATTCACCCCAACATATCTTCAGAGATGTTGGAAGGCACAAAATCTTATGGGTTCATATAAACCTGGCACTAGGCAGCTCATCCGGAGTTGGATCTATAACTTCGGCCGCGATGACCAGTATCTCTATGACTAAGGGAGATGAACTCTGAAGCTCCTACTGTTTTGAGCTTGTAGACTCCATAACTAATCAACTTATTAAAAATCATCATTAGATGATAATAAGCCCGTTTGTTCCCCAGTATGAAGTGTATGAATGTGTTGTGCAGTGCTGTGAGTTACTTAAGAAGATTCTACAGAGATTAACAAGGTGTTCGAACGATAAGACTTCAAAATCCAATCGGAGTGACCGTCATCGCTGACCGTCACAACCGTGCCATCCAGACTTCGAAAATCGATCCAGGTCAAAGATCGTTAAATTTTGTCAAGTTACAGTTCCATCGACGAGCTTCGAATGGCAGTCCGATATGTAGTAAAACAGTTAAGTCAAATTATGCAAGGCAGAAGCTCATCGGAGTCAAATGATCGATTGTACACAAGATTTCGTATCCATCAAGGGTGAAACTTGGATCGATCATCAGAGGCCCAATTCGTATCGATCACAAAGGAGGAGACTTCGTACCGATCGCCATAACGCTAGTTCGTATCGATTCTAAGCACTTCATCTCGTATCGATCACGACTGCATCTTCGTATCGATCGGTAAAACTGACGCTTCGTATCGATCGTGCAGGTAGGTTTTCGTATCAATCGTTCTGAATCGATGCGAACTCCCCCCATCTCTGATCGATATGAGGCCATTTCTTCCTTCGATACGATGCTCTATCGATATCCATCAATACGAACTGGAATGGTTTTTGAACGATACGAATTAATCTTCCTCAATCGATGTGAATGGTCCCTTCATGTCCATCATCCCTTCTCCTTCTCCAATAGATTCGATTATCATTTCCTCCCTCAACCATGCTCCGACCTAATTCCGACATCAACATCATCAGGATTGGCCACAAAGTCGGAAAAATTGATTTCAAACTCGAGTCTCATCATTCTAAGATGGGTTATTAAAGCTAATTACCTAATTTAGACGATTGGTTCAAAGTATTAGCAAGTTATGTTGGGTTGAGAACGAAAATGGTTCTGATTTCTCAGTTTTTCTATCGATACGAAGGCAAGGATAAAGTGAACAAGTAACAATTTTATAAGTACAGAACGTATTTATATGGGTACAAAAATAAGAAGGAAACGATTCGTCTCCCAGTTGTTTCGACCAGTTAAAACAGGTATCTCCTCTAAATCGATACGAAGAAAGCTATTCGTATCCATGGACCACCTAGTTGAGGCAACGCCTATTCGCAACCATCCAGCTATCGGTACGAAGCACGGACATTGCTATGAAGATTGACCAATCTATTCACATCCATCAAACATCTATCGATGGGGAATGGAAAGTTCGTGTCCATCACTTTGAAGACCATAGGAATTTGAATCTATCGATGCGAAGAAACTTCGTGAAACCGGCTAATTTCGAATCGCTAACCATCGATACAAAAATCACTGCAAAATTATATCTGGACCATTCAACCCCATCGACACGAAACACCTATTTCGTATCCATCAACTTGAAGACCCAACGCTATGTATCCATGGATATGATGCATCTCCAAGGGTTATCCATTTTGTATCGATGACCATCGATATGAAGCGTGCATTCTATTTTCTTGGATCGGTTAAGGAGAGGATCGACACGAAAAGATGGATCAAAGCGACCATCATTGTTGCTACAACTCGAATTTCACATCGATTCAGGAGAGGATCGATACGAAATTCTATCTAAAATAAAAAACTAAAAAACAGACAACGACTCATGAACGTACGAACGTTAACGGGAGTCAGGCTAACGTACATTCATGTACAACGGACTAACGTACATTCATGTACAACGGTCTAACATCCAATTTTTAAAAATAAGAGGAATTGAATACTCGTCTAATGACGATTACAACAATAGATCACTATCCTACAACACTTGGTTACAACAGTACATGGTACAACAATTGGCAATCAGCAATTCATGATTTATGTTTCTGTGGATCAATCAAAGGTCATAGCTTTCGATAAAAAGACGACAACCATACAGACAAGTCAAATGGAAATGTTCAAAATGAAGATTGCAACTTTTCAAAGCACGTCATGTTCTCACAAGACGTACTTTGGGGGGCAAAATGTTATCCCGCCTTTTGGCAAGGCTGTGACACCAAGAACATAACTGAAAATCGAGGACATTTCATCCCGAATGTCGGTTATACACATGCTCACTATGAATATCAACGAATTTTGTCCAAGTCCGGATCATGCTACAATCAACATGACATGACATGCAAAGCTATGGAAACCAACGTTCCAAATTTCAAGTCAATCCGAGTCCGTATGCTCAAGATATGATCGATGCAAGCCAAGGAAATTGATTCGTTCGTATCCATCACATCGCTCTCTTCACATCGGTTCCGCTTTCATCCATCTGAAACTTCACTCTTTGTATCCATCAACTGAAAGGCTTTGTTTGCATCCATCAAGCTTCGCCTATTCGCATCCATCAGTTAGTCGCTGTTCCTATCCATCAATGAACATCGCTTCACATCCATCAGTTATCTGTTGTTCGTATCCATCATGTACGCCCAACTTTGTATCCATCAACTGGAATCAATTCGTATCAATCCCAATTGCATAGCTCGTATCGATCGATTAACGAAATGGCCCCCAGCTATCGATACGAAGTAACCCATTAAGCGATCGATACAAACGGAACAATGACAATCGATACGAACAAGGCAGAGGTGATCGATGCGAACAAGATACACTCCAATGAAAGGCTTAGTCACTCGGTATGAAAGTGGATCGATCCGAGGAGTTAGCGCCACATCAACTTGCAAGCACGTGCCCAAAAAAGCGACATGCACAGATTGATACGAAGGGTATCGATACGAATTCAACAACCTAGAGAAAACACAAGTTTGCATCGATCATAAATCGCAATCTACAAGTCCAAATGATACCAAATTTTCACAGAAGCTTGCGTACATCCTCAGCAACACTCACAATCGATCCCGACTCAATTGGATGAAGTTTCGATTGATACGAAGCTCGTTCGTATCGATCTCGGATTGTGTGCAAATCACATGGGATCGATCGTGTGGGCCCACTCACGTGCAAGAAGAGGTCTCCCGAGATCTGAGCGAGATATTTGTAGCCTACGCTTATAAATAGCAGCCCATGACCTACATAAAAGGGATCTTTTGGCTCTTTGACGTCCAAACTCTGCCGAAACCATTGTTTCACTCAAAAACCACTATTGTACTCGAAATTTACTACTGTAATCCGCTGTAACCAGCAACCAAAAGTTAATAAAAGTCAATCATTTCATAGTGGACGTAGGCAATACGCCGAATCACTCTATACCTCTATGTTCTTTTGTTGTTTTGTTGATTATTGTTTGGAGTGTTTGTTAGATAATCCTCTTTTACATTTACTTTCTTCATTTTATCTCTTTAAACACTTCCGAAGAGTGTTGTGCCCAATTTTGGTACAAACAGACTAAGTTGAAGATATTTTATATATAAATTTTAAATAAAATATGACTATCTTAAAATATCATAAAATTCAAAATATATAAAATAAATAACTAAATGATGAATAACGCAAATATATTAATTCTTATATATGTATATATAATTAAATTCGACCTAAATAATTTTGATAATATATAAATAATAAAAATTAATTTGTAATAAATAACCAAATTAACAACTAATAAAAAATTATTTTCAACATATATATATATATATATTATTCCAAATCCATGAGCATAAAAGAATAAAATAAAAATGAAACCAAACATCTAGTGTATATATAAAAATTAATATAACCATAAATTAATTATAATTATAATTATAATTATATTTATATAAAACAATTTTAATTTAAAATTATTTATACAAAAAATAATTTTTTATGGCCGAGTATAAATATTATACATACATACATTTTATTTTATTCATTTGCAGTTTAATATGTTATAATTTTAAAATCAAATCCAAAACTTGCATATTAATTAGTAAATTATTTAAAAGAATAACCGACACACACATTACAATTATATATCTATACACTAGTGTAGGTGAAGTATACATATCTAAATAACATATAAATAATACTTTAGTTAATATTGTCATTAGAAACACTTTGATTTATGAAAAGCTCCTAGAATCCTTTGATTCCCCACTTAAGATTGCAATAGTTGAATGAACTACCTTTTGAAATGGTATTTGTTGTTTGAATGAAGTGAGGAGTTTGGCCAAGGGTAGACAAGGACTAAAAGAAATGATGACGGCTAAGGATCAGTAACATCAAATAGGAATAAATCAGTTTGCCTTGGTATAGAGAGAAAATGGAGAAAAAACCTACCACATTTTACTTATTCTCTCATACCAATTCAAACCTAGAACCAAAACTATTCCCCCCTCCATCTATGGCCGACCATCCCATGTCGAACATGGGTCAAATGCATTCAAGTTCATTTAAGCAATTATTTATCTTTAAAGCCCATATATACACACATACATACGTACGTACGTACATGCACATACACATACACATTCTCGCACTATGCAGGCCTATTATTACTGGGCAATATTATATGATTGTACTCTGTAATTGTATTAATAGCAATAAAAGGAACCCATTTTCTATATATATATATATGTATGTATGTATGTATGTATGTATGTATGTATGTATGTATGTATATCTTATATCGATATGTGAAAATATAACGTTTATAGATATATCCAAATAATTACTAATAGCACTCAACAAATTTATTGAAGCTATCCTATTTACTAAAAATACCTACACATCAAATACAATAAAAAATAATATTTCTTAAATATTAATTAATATAATTAATCCATAACACTTTATAAACCAATTAAACTGCATGGTGTTAAGGAATAAATTCGTCAACACCCAAAAGTGAATAGGAATAGAAGTTGATCAAAAAGAAGCCTCTATGAGGCTTCTTTTAAGCTGTCGAAGTCAAGGGTTGAGCACATGATTCCCAGTCTATAGTAGGTCTTTGCGTTGGTGAAATAATCACTTCGATTGTCATGAACAAGTTGAATTAGTATGTAATGGCTGGGGCTATGTTCAAGTCAACAGGTATGTAAGTCAATTCAATGTGCATATCTATGTTAAAATTCAGGTTCGAAGTCAATAAAATACGAAAGACACAAGCTCGAATATGTCCATAGGCTATGCAATCGTTTGATTTCCAATTCCTTATGTGTACAAGGTTCAAGTATTACAATTGACTAAATCCCTAAACTGATTTAGGGTTTACAAAGTTGGAAATATGTAAGAAATGAGGAGAGGGAATCTGGTTCCTCAAACAACACCCCTAGAGTCATATTTCTAGGGGTGGAGTGGAAGGGACTTCGATATGGGTGGAGCCTCAGCGATGGAGTCGATAAGGTCTTTGTCAACTTTAACGTTGATAAGTGTTAGGTCTTCGCCTTGATTATTTAGTAGGAGCATGCAGCAATAACTTTGGTGGCAACATCCCTGGCGGCAATGATAGTTTTACAAAGTATAATGTCGGCGTCTTTCAAGTGATGTGAAGATCAAAGTGCTATATTAAACAACGACAAAAAAGGTGCCACTTTGAATCCTTTTGTTATTATCATAGTGTAGTGTTAAGGCCATCGTGGATATTGATAGCTTCAAACATCGATACCACTTCACAAAGATACATGATGTCCTTCTAATGTCGACGGAGTGCCATGTTGAACATTGCTGAAGTGCAGTGCATTATCTTCGAAGAGATGCAAAGTATAGCACTTTGTGATGATTGATGGCGAGCTCGTGGTTGGTGAATAGTGGTGCTTAGTTTCAATGAGAAGTGAGGCAACTTTGACAGTTATTGTTGACTTTTAGAGTTACTTGTGTTGGAAATGCGGATTAAAGATCTTAAGGCAGAATTAACACTAGATGGGGGGAGGGTGAATATTGTTTAATTAATTTTATGAATCTTTATGAAATCTTTTCAAATTAAACCCAAACAGATGCAATTCACAAACACAGAGACAATCACAGAACTAGACATAGATGCAAATAGTAAATAAAAGCAGTAAAGTAAAGAACACACCGGAATTTTATACTGGTTCGGAGTTACCCTACATCCAGTCCCACACAATTTATTGTGCAGATTTCTTTTCAAATATAATATCGATATTACAACCTCGATTTCAAGGCCACGGGATACATCATCCTATCTCTGAGTCCAGGGCAAACTCTCTTGATTTAACCAGGCTACAAGATCACCTAATTGATTTACGAGCTACAATCACACCCAATTGATTTATGGGCCACAATCACACCGTTTCCAATCACACTTTGATAGAGAGAGACTCGATACACTTCGACCTTTCGATCTTTGATTACAAATGATCCTATAACTCTGAATAGCACTGAGATCTTTGAGAGAGAGTGGCAAAGAATCAAACTAGAGACGATCGAGTTTGAGTCACTTAGGATTTCGGCAGAGTTTTGTTAAGAATGTTTGAAAATAAGAATAAAAGAGAAAGAGGAGAGAAAACAAAGAAATTTTAAGTGAAAATTCATTGAAAACAACTTATATACATAGGATAATAACGGTCATGTCCATTCGTGAAAGGTTATGACGAATAGACACTTCTTTTGAAAATTCAAATTTTAAAATCTACGGCTGCCATGTCGACATGGGTGGTATAGGGATGTCGACATGCCTATGTTATTTTTGAAAATTGATTTTGCGTTAAAATGATTTCTATTCTAAACTTGTCAAAACAATTTCTAAACTTTGTAAACCATTTTGAATATAGTTTAAACTTGTAAAAGAATTTTAGAAAGTAACCTTAAAATATATAATATATAATATAAAAGTAATATTAAAAACTAAGTATAGACTTCTTTAAAATATATATTTTTAGATTTAAAGCTAAAATATTAAAATCAAGAGATAGTTTAAAAAACAAGAGATGATTTTGAGATCAAAATATTAAAAGACGATAAGAATAGTTTTTGAATTAAGGCTAAAATATTTAAATTGATAGAGATGACTTTTAAAAAGATAGTTTTTGGAAAAATAGTTAAAATAAATTATTTTGAATATTTCGTGCATTCCATTCCACTAGAGAAGGTCGTGGATTCCATCCCACTAAAGAGGTCGTGGTTTCCATCCCACTATTAAAGTGAGAAGGTGGATTCCATTCCATAATTAAAATTAGAATAAAGATTTTAGTGCTATTATGAAGTTTTAACATAAATCTAGACTCTATTACTTATCGTGATATCTTGAACTCTTGATAATCTTGATACTCATGAGTCTTCAGTCTTGATTTCTACAATCTTGAATTCGTCATTCTTGAATCTCTATACTGTACAGTCTTCATTCTCAGTACTTGCATATATATATATATATATATATATCCTGCATATACATATATATCTAGAAAAAGATATTGGTATTTATATTTTATAACAAGTCCTAAGGTTGTTGTCATCAAAACCATCATCTCAGGAACTAACAATCTCCCCCTTTTTGATGATGACAACCTATGTTTATAAAATATACTCCACCAAACTTGGATTCTACTCTGACTCCCTCTTATTCCAACAACTCCCCCTTAATCTACTAACTCCCCCTTAATCTAAGCCTAACTAACAGCCTAACTATCCTATTTTATAATTCTCCCCCTTTGTCATTAACAAAAACTAAGCCTAAACTACATAACTCCCCCTTAAACTAATACTATGGAACTAAATACTAATAACGAAGTATAATAAGCGAAACATAAATCTAATTTTATTATATATGATATTACATTACACATATATATGAAACACATACACAAATATATATAAGTACACAAAATATAATAACATTAATATAATAACAATCTAACGAGAGTCCTTGATAATTGGTGACTTGTGAATCGAACAATTATGGTAATGGAGACAAAAGTTTCCATGTTGTTCGACCAAATTACCATTTTTGTCAAAACAGACTTCTCCAACGCAAACAACATTATCGTCCTCGTCCATTTGCGCTTCTTCCTCTTCTTCTTCTTCTTCTTCATCATCCTCTAATGGATTATGAATACGTATGTTAGAGGAATCATCTTCAATCACAATAGGGTCTGCATGATTATTCATTAGAATCTTGCCTTGTTTCTCTTGTTCCTTTGCCATCCTTATTTGCATGACTTGTAATTCAGTCAGCATTTGCAGAGAATCCTTCATAATTTCCTCGATCTTCATTACTCGAGCCAATGTAGTACGTTGGAATGGACCAGAATTAGGAGAAGGGAAGGAAATGGTTGCATTTTGGTTTGATTTAGAAGAGGAGGCCATTACTTTGTATTTTCAGAAGTTTATTACAGAGAAAATGAAGTGAGAAGACAAACGAATTCGAAATATTGTGGTTATATAACCACTAAACTGATTTTAGAGGGGTATGTCGACATGGGGGGTAGGGGCATGTCGACATCCCTTTGAAAATTTTGACAATTTTGTTTTTCTCTATTTTTTAAATATATATGTTACTATATCTATATTCTATATCTCAGTTATAGAACAAATACCTAGTTCTCTTCTTAATTTAGTAAAGGTTGATTGATTCAAGGGTTTGGTCAGAATATCAGCTATTTGATTCTCAGTGTTGATAAATTCAAGAGAAATAATCTCTTTACTTATATTATCTCTGAGAAAATGATGTCTGATATCAATATGTTTGGTTCCGGCATGATGTGTAGGATTTTTGGATAAATTTATTGCACTTGTATTGTCACAATAAATTGGTGATTTTGAAATATTTAATCCAAAATCCTTTAAGGTCTGTTGTATATAGATAACTTGAGAACAAGCCAAATCAGCAGAGATATATTCTGCTTCAGTTGTTAATAGTGAGACAGTATTTTTCTTTTTACTAAATCAGGAAACCAGAGAATGTCCTAAAAAGTGACAAGTTCCACTTGTACTTTTTCGGTCTGATTTACAACCAGCATAGTCAGTATCACAATATGAGATTAAATCAAATGAATCATTTTTAGGGTAAAATAGACCATAGTCTAAAGTGTGTTTAACATATCTTAGGATACGTTTAGCAGCTTTTAAATGGGTTTCTTTGGGTTGAGATTGGTATCTTGCACAGAGACAGACACTATGCATGATATCAGGCCTACTCGCGGTTATATAGAGTAGCGATTTAATCATTCCCCTGTATAGTTTTTGATCAACATCTTTTGACTTGTCTTCTTTATTCAAGGCTTCATTGGTTGCCATAGGAGTGGGTTTTCCACTCCCAGTGGTCATACCAAACTTACTAACTAGATCCCTAGCATACTTCTCTTGACTAATGAAAATGTTAACTAAATTTTTGGTCAACACCCCAAAGTAATATTAAGAAGGATGGACTTCCTCTTTGGAAAACAAAGGATGTGACTCCTTTAAGAACCGCCCTTCAATTTAACCTTATTAGTCGATAAGATCTGTATCAGACCTTTCGATGTCGTCAAAGGGTTAGAACATAGTCTAAATGTCTTTTTTGGCTTTGTCGAGTTAATGTAGAATGATCATCGATTTTGTTGAGCTTTTATAAGATTTTCCCCGAAAGCAATTTCCTTGATCAAGATAGAATTCCCTTAATTTTGCCTTATATAAAGGGTTGACCTGGATCCTTGCCGGAAGGTTAAGCAAATAGCTGTTTGAGATTTGGAGGGTTGCTAAGGTTTTCGGGATATGACAGGATATGACCCTTATCAAAAGGTTAGATCCGCAGATTTTATGGTTCCGAAAGGTTTTATGAATGCCGATTTAAGCAAGCTTCCCTTGTGGTCGAAGGGTTTAGGTTGCAAGGTAGAGGTCTCTGAAGGGTTATAAAGGTTGTCTAGAAGAAATATTATTATCTTTGTTGGCAAGAACCTTTCGGAAGAGCTGCACCTAAAAATTGGAATTAAACCAACAAAAATCAAGGTAAATTGTAAAGTAAATTCATGAGACTTAAGACTTCCCTCTTTATCCAAGAAAAGTCTTCACTTTTATTAAATTCCCCAAATCACCCCTCCATTAGGGTTATAGAGCTTTGATTTTAGAAGTTGGAAGATTAGAATGAGGAAAAATCCGCCCCGAAACAGGACCCCTTCGGTCTTATTTATAGATGCCGGCGTCCATGCTTCCGTCCCTATGCTTTCGGCTGGATCGAGGGGTTCCCTTCTTATGTACAATTGCTAACCTTTTGATTTCAACGAAAGGTTTTCCTTTCACACATCATCGTGGATCCTTGAATGCTGCCGAAGGGTCTTTTCTTTCATTTGTTTTTAGGAACCTTTTGCCCTTGTCGGAAGGTTTGTCATCTATACAGTAAGTGAACCCTTCGGAGGTGCCGGAAGGTTCCTGGCTATTATGAACCCTTCGACTTGGTCGAAAGGTCACTTTTTACTTGGATGTTGCCGAGAACCGAGCTTTCCTTGAATGTTGTCGGAAGGTTGCTTTACGTTCTCTGCTGACTTATGAATGTTGCTTTCATCATAGACCCTCCGACACCGTTGAAAGGTATTCAGTAGGCGTTCCAACCGGCCTGAAAGGCTTATTATGCTTTCGGAAAGGTTGTTATAGGGTTGCATGCCCTTGTATTGACTTCTTTTCCTTCTTCGGAGGGTAAAAGCTTCTTGGATGTTGTGGAACAATACCCTCCATCTTCTCCAAAAGGTCTTGAGCTGCTTCATATTGTTGACGCATCCCTTCGACCTCTTCGGAAGGCCTGATCTGGATTCCTTTTCTTCTGTCCTTTGTTTGAGATCTTCTGACTTAAGCGGAAGGTGTTTCAAGTAACAGTTATCTACCATTCTTTGCTGACTTTTGAGCATTGCTTTCTTCATAAAAACCCTTTGACCTAGTTGAAATGTATTCTGGATGTGCTCCAACCGATTCGAAAGGCTTGCTATGCTTTCGAAAAGGTCGTCATGGAGTTGCACCTGCTTGCTTTGATTTCTTCATCTTCTTCGAAAGGTAAGAACTCCTTGAACGGAACCTTTTGACTACTTCAGAAGGTTTGAAGCTATTAAATCTTGATGACTGCATCCTCTCGACTCCTTCGAAAGGTTTGGTTTGAGCTCCTTCTCCTCTGTCTTTGTTGGAAGACCTCTCGTTCTAGTCAAAAGGTGGATTCTTGGAGCATCATCCTGCCTATGGACTTTGAAAGATAGCCTTGGACTTCGCCGGAAGCTCCTTGTTGGAAGGTATGTTTATCCAGAACTTCTCGGTGCTTTCTAATTTTTCCTCATTCTCTCGTGACCCTTCTTTCATACCTTTGTTCTTCTGAGTATTTTATGGTTAATAGAAAATACCACTATCTAATTGTTTTATTTGCAATCCTAAAAAGAAAGTAAGTTCACCCATATGACTCATCTCAAACTCTTTTATCATTATTTTAGAAAACTCTTTGTTCATTTCATTGTTTGTTGATCCAAAAATGATATCATCTACATAAATCTGTACTAATTGGATATCATTTTTTTTAATAAAAAGATTTTTATCTACTCTACCAATTTCAAAATTTGATTGTAATAGGTAAGATCTTAGTCTGTCATACCAGGTTCTAAGAGCTTATTTCAGACCATATAAAGCTTTCTTTAATTTGTAAACAAGATTTGGAAATTTTTCTTCTTCAAAAAGTGGAGGTTGTTCAACATAAACATCCTCTTTAACCAAAACATTTAAAAAGGAACTTTTGACATCCATTTGAAATGATTTGAAATTGTTGTGGTTTGTGAAAGCAAGTATAATTCTAATGGCGTCTAATCTTGCTACGGGTGTAAAGGTTTCATCAAAGTTTATTCCTTCTTCTTGACAATAACCTTGCGTGACTAACCGAGCTTTATTTCTAACGATCTCATCTTGTTCATTCATTTTATTTTTATAAACCCATTTAGTTCCTATTACAATTTTGTCCTCAGGTCTAGGAACAAGTTCCTATACATCATTTCTGGTGAATTAATTCAGTTCTTCTTGCATAGCAAGAATCCATGAGTCATCAGATGATGCTTCCTTTAGATTTTTGGGTTCAATGGTTGATATAAAAGCTAAATTACTCATCTTGTTTAGTTGATTTCTAGTTCTAACAACAGATTCAATATTTCCTAGTATATTTTCGATAGGATGATCTTTTAAAAGCCTGATCCTTTTATTAGGATGAACAGTTTCACAATTTGTTTCATTTGGTTCATTATTTAAAGTAACAAAATCATCTTCATCATTTATTTGAACAAAAATCTTTGAAATTTTCATCAAAAGATACATGTATTGTTTCTTTAATTGTGTTAGTTTTTAAATTGAAAACTCTGTATGCTTTACTTCTATTAGAATATCCGATATCTTTGTCGGATTTAGGATCAAATTTATCTTAATTGTCCTTTGTATTTAGAATAAAGCGTTTACTTCCAAAAACTTTAAAATAAGATACCTTTGGTTTCTTATTGAAAAGAAGTTCATATGGTGTTTTATTAGTTAGAGGTCTAATTAAAATCCTATTCAAAATGTAACAAGCTGTAGCGATTGCTTCATCCCAAAAATTTCTTGGTAATTTACTATCTGGAAGCATAGTTCTTGCACACTCTTGAATCATCCTATTTTTACGCTCTACCACTCTGTTTTGTTGTGGAGTTCTTGGAAAGAAAAATTATGAGTTATTCCTTTTTTATTACAGAAATTCTCAAAATTTTCATTTTCAATTTCTCCACCATGATCACTACGAATAGTTTTGATTTTTAAAGAAAGTTTATTTTGAATTCTTTTTGCAAAAGTTTTAAATAAATCAAAAGCATCACTTTTATGTTTCAAAAAATAGTCCATGTAAATCTAGAATAATCATCTACAATTACAAAAACATATTTACTGTGATTTATTGACTGAATTTGAGATGGACCAAACAAATCTAAATGAAGTAACTCAAGAGTTTTTGAAGTTGAAATTATATCTTTCAATTTGAATGAACTCTTCCTAAGTTTTCCTAATTGACAAGCATCACATATACTATCTACTTTAAAATCCATTTTAGGAAGACCTCTTACTAGATCAAGTTTTTAAAGTCTAGATAAGAGTTTGAAATTCAAATGCCCAAATGTTTTATGCCAAATCCAAGGGTCACTTGTATTAGCCAAAAGACATAGGTTATCATTTAAGATTTTCATACTGAGAATATAAATATTTTTCTTTCTAATTCCTTCAAAAAGAATATTTGATTTATTATCTTCGATGTGATACTTATCCTTTTCAAATTTAATTTTGTAGCCTTTGTCACATAGTTGACTTATGCTAAGTAAGTTGTGTTTTAGATTTCTAACTAACAGAACATCAGAAGTAGTAGGAGTTTTAGAGTTACCGACATCGCCGATGCCAATCACACATCCTTTTGAATTGTCTCCAAAGTTGACCAGTCCTCCATCTTCATAAATTATGTCATTCAGTATCTCCGGATTACCAGTCATGTGTCTTGAACATCCACTATCAAGAATTCATTTGATTTTCTTGATTTGCACCATTTGTCCATTGAGTGTTGATTCTTCAAAAGCCATATAACACATCTGTTCCTGCAAAACACACCAATTCGGTAGATAACTTGATTTATTATAATAACAATATGCAGACTTATGAGACAATGATGATTTAGACAACTTTGAACTAGTGTTAACAGAATCTCCAAAAATTGCCATTTTTAACTTTTTCAGAATTCAAATTATGATAACTTTGAAAACCAATGCTCTGATACCAAATGTTGGAAATGCGGATTACGGATCTTAAGGCAGAATTAACACTAGAGGAGAGGGGGTGAATAGTGTTTAATTAATTTTATAAATCTTTTTGAAATATTTTCAAATTAAACCTAAATAGATGCAATTCACAAACACAGAGACAATCATAGAACCAGACACAGATGCAAATAGTAAATAAAAGCAGTAAAGGAAAGAACACACCGGAATTTTACACTGGTTCGGAGTTACCCTACATCCAGTCCCACACAATTTCTTGTGCAGATTTCATTTCAAATGTCGATATTACAACCTCGATTTCAAGGCCACGAGATACACCCATCTGTCTCTGAGTCCAGGGCAATCTCTCTTGATTTAACTAGGCTACAAGATCACCTAATTGATTTACGGGCTACAATCACACCCAATTGATTTACGGGCCACAATCACACCGTTTCCAATCATACTTTGATAGAGAGAGACTCGATACACTTCGATCTTTCAATATTTGATTACAAATGATCATATAACTCTGAATAGCACTGAGATCTTTGAGAGAGAGTGGTAGAGAATCAAACTAGAGACGATCGATTTTGATTCACTTAGGATTTCGGCAGAGTTTTGTTAATAATGTTTGAAAATAAGAATGGAAGAGAAAGAGGAGAGAAAACAAAGAAATCTTATGTGAAAATTCATTGAAAACTACTGATATATATAGGAGAATAACGGTCATGTCCATTCATGAAAGGTTATGACGAATAGACACTTCTTTTGAAAATCCGAATTTTAAAATCTACGGATACCATGTCGACATGGGTGGTATAGGGATGTCGACATGCCTATGTTATTTTTGAAAATTGATTTTGCTTTAAAATGATTTCTATTCTAAAACTTGTCAAAACAGTTTCTAAACTTTGTAAACCATTTGAATATAGTTTAAACTTATAAAAGAGTTTTAGAAAGTAATCTTAAAATATATAATTTATAACATTAAATTAATATTAAAAACTAAGTATAGACTTCTTTAAAATATATATTTTTAGATTTAAAGCTAAAATATTAAAATGAAGGGATAGTTTAAAAAACAAGAGATGATTTTGAGATCAAAATATTAAAATATGGTAAGAATAGTTTTTGAATTAAGGCTAAAATATTTAAATTGATAGAGATGACTTTTAGAAAGATAGTTGTTGGAAAAATAGTTAAAATAAATTATTTTGAATATTTCGTGGATTCCATTCCACTAGAGAAGGTCGTGGATTCCATTTGACTAAAGAGGTCGTGGGTTCCATCCCACTATTAAAGCGAGAAGGTGGATTACATTCCATAATTAAAATCAGAATAAAGATTTTAGTGCTATTATGAAGTTTTAACATAAATCTAGACTCTATTACTTATCTTGAACTCTTGAACTCTTGAGAATCTTGATACTCATGAGTCTTCAGTCTTGATTTCTACAATCTTGAATTCGTCAACCTTGAATCTCTATACTGTACAGTCTTCATTCTCAGTACCTGCATATACATATATATCTAGAAAAAGATATTTGTATTTATATTTTATAACAAGTCCTAAGGTTGTTGTCATCAAAACCATCATCTCAGGAACTGATAGCTTGTACTTGAGCTCTTCGCGTCACTAATCATGAAAGGCAATGTCTTCCCTATTTCTCTTTTCGTATATCTTCGAAGTCAGTAAGAGGCGGTGTAGGTGTATTGCCACTCTCATGTCTCTGTCTATATTGATGATGTGTAAGAGGATCGAAGAGCAACCTTTGTTATTGGCTTTATTACTTTAGCATGTTTGTAAGTCTCTTCGACATTCATTGATGGCTTGTGGAGTGACAACAAGCGGTGGGAATGAGGAATGACTTCGAGGAGATGCGGTGCTGATGAGCATCAAAGTGATGAGATATAGTTTTGATGTGAAGTGGTGTCATAATCCTATCGAATTGGCATATCTCCATGTCCTCGACATTCTTGGTCTTTATCGAAGTGCCTCCTCTTGCAACAAGGTTCAATCTTATCTCTATAAAACCTTGAATCCAACACCATATACTCTTATGAAATTATATGGATAATGTTTGCCCCCTCCTTGTACAAAAGAAGCCTTTTACTCTTTAGGGTAAAACCATGAATTTCTCTTCCTTTGCTTATCCTTTCAAATCTATTCACTATGGCAGTGTTCCTCTTTCTCCTATACGCTCCTAACATCGAGTTTTCAAATTTGGAATAATGTCACCTGGTAAACAAACGGAGGGCCTGAGAAGAAACTATTTAGAAATACTAGTATGGACTCCAGAGCTTTACTTCCTGAGTCAATTCTTCTCTAGTTGTCAAAAATTGACTGTCAATATTGAGTTGCTTCGAATGCATCACACTATCTACTTCCTAAAGCTTTGATTTGGTTCAAGATGACACACAATAGTTTGCTTGTTTCTTCATTGTTATTTCTATCTTCGAATCTGAGGCTTATGTGAAGAAAAAGTTAGGAAACCGTTTGATAATAAAAGAGGGCTAGGGATTTAATATCTCATCCGATGATAAGAAATCCAAGATTTCATCTTTTGGCAATAAGATATCCAGAATTTCTCCAATAATAAGAAGTCCATAAAACCATCTGGTAATAAGAAATCCAGAATTCCTTCTGTTAATAAGAAGCCTAGAAATCCACCTGGTAAGTAATGAAAGAAAACTAAAAATCTATATCTGGTGATAATAATAGAAGACCAGAAATTCATATCTAGCAATAATAATAAAAGACCAGAAATCCATATCTGGTAATAATAGTAGAAGTCAGAAATCCCTATCTGGTAGTAATAGAAGGCCAGAAATTCAATCCAGTAACAATATGAAAACTCGAATTACACAAGAAAAATGGAAGTTCCATAGGAAATTCAAAAATCATCAATAAAACCAATAAGAAAACCATAAACCCAAATAATAATAAGAAAACTAAAAAATAAGAAATTCAATCAAAAGTCTTAATTAAAAGCTTGTCTAAATGTCATTTGATAATAAGAGTGGTCTAGAAATTAATAAGGAAACTAGAAATCCAACGAGAAACCTAGAAAACCAATCATAATTAATAAGAAAAATTAGGAATCCATTTGTTAAAATCAGAGATTTAATCAAAATTCATCAATATTCTATTTTACAATAAGAAACTCATAAATCCATTCGGAGGCAAAAGAGAATCAAAAAACCATTTAATTAACAATTCGAGTTGTCGGAAAGCTAAAGTCTCGGGGTTCTCTCCGACGCTAATTTGTAGCCTTCTTAATTCTTCGAAGGTTTCCGTTATTTAAAGAATTGTTTTTTATTTGGAGATATGTAGTTGATAAGGTATTTATTATTTATTATAATTATATTAGAGCCAAGTAGTTTCGTTCAGCCATTAAACCGTTCAGCAAGTAGTTCCATTCAACCGTTCAGCAAGTATTTCCGCTCAACTATTCGGCTATTCAACCATTGGGCCGTTTAGCAAGTAGTTTTGTTTGGTTATTTGGCCATTCAACTAGTAGTCCATTCAGTGGTTTGGCTTTTCAAAAGGGCCCATTTGTTTATTAATATTTATTATATAAACCTTCTTTTGAAGGTTTTCTTATTCCCAGGTATATACTAGGCCTATTAAAGGCCTGCTTTGTTTTATGCCTTGAAGGAATCTAATCTTATTTTCTTGTGAGGATTTGTTCTTTGATTAATTCTCTTTGTTGATCCGTTAGGTTTCGGGCTCCTTCATATCTTTTGCCTTTGTCACTTTTCGGGCTTTGGGCACCTTAATCCTTTTTCTCTTTTCTTTTCTATCTGAGCCACTCTTTGAGCTCTAGACTTCTTCGTCCATTCTTGTTTTGCACCCCCCAGTTTGGGCTTTGGGCTTTAACTTTTCTCTGAGTCGAGGACATTTTCGTCCATTTTCCTTGTTTGTTCCCCTTTTGGGCTATGAATTTCTTTATCCTTTCTTGTATGAGCTGTCGTTTGGGCTTTGGCTAGGTTGAGGATTACTAATTAGCGCCATGTCCCTTACCTTATGGGGTGCTAAAAAGTGCGTTGGGGGTTTCAACCCTTCCTCCAGGAGTGCTCTGGATTGGACGTCCAAGGCCTTAGTCTCTCCCTCTAGGAGGTGCTTCGGATTAGACGTCGAAGGTTTTAGTCTCTCCCTCTAGGAGGTGCTCCAGATTTGGCATCTGAGGTTGTATTCCCTCCCTCTAGGAGGTGCTCCAGATTGGACGTCAGAGTCTTTAGTCTAGTCCCTCCCTCTAGGAGTTGCTTTCGGAGAAGGCTAGAAAGAAGTTTCTTGAATAACTTATTTTGTGAAAATAATTTTTAGCCAAACAAAGTATTTGTGAAAAACCCTTTTTGGTTCATAGAACTTTCGAGATAGAATTTTCTTGATTAATCGAGAAACCATTTCTTTAAATTGGTTCTCCTTTTTGAAAAGGTTTTGGGACATTTGAAATTTTGATAAAGAAGTATTTTCTCAGTGTTTCCTCCGAGAGAGGTTTTTGAATCATTCTCATGATAGAAACACGAATCTCAAATAAGAGACTGAGTAGTCATGATCCCTGAACCAATGTCTTTTAATCGAGAATACGTTGTTCTAATTAGATTTTTGTTGATGAATCTTGATAATTCTGAAAACCTTTCTTAAGAAAATATGCATAGGCTTTTCCTTGTCAATAACTTCAGAAAGCTTTGAAAATGCGTTTCGTATGGGCATACTTTGCCAATTTTTTTTTTGCATTTACTAATGCTATATAATTTTTAGAGGATTGTATAAATCTTTTCTTTGTAATAAGTACATATTCAGCTCCCCTAACCAGTAGGGTAACTAGAAATAATCTTTCTTGAGCTCTAAAAATAATTTCCTTCAAGATGGGTTTGATAAATCCTTTTTAGCAATAAAATGGCTTGTTGAAAGTAAGGTTGGTGCATTTATTTCCACCTTTATATAATATATAGTAAGTCTGAAAAGTCATGATTCATGAACTGATATACTTTTATGAACAAAAACATGTTTTTCCTAAGAATCCCCTCCTTTAAGAAGATTTTAGATATTTACCATTTCCTAGAAACTAACTTAAGTTGGAAAGTTGGTTGATCCAAGCTTTTGAGACAGAGAGCCACTTTATACTGGACACCTGAGCTATAATCCTTCAGAAATGGCTAGAAATTTATTCTGCTTTGACTGGGAAATTCTGAACTTTCTAGATGAAGTGGATTGGTTTTGTTTTAACCTATAAAGACACACGAAGTTCATGTTAATACATGATCAATTTTAAGTACAAATTAAATTAGAAATTTTTATGAGTAAAGATAATCCATGGTGGGCAGCTGCCACAAGACTTCATAGTTGACCAGGGTTTGTATTTGAAGTTGTTAAGCTGCTTTTTCTTTGAAGAATGAGTTGGGTTTTGGAAACTTGGGCTATTTTCTTCGAAACGGATGACCCTTTAAGCTTCCTTAATGAATTCCTTTAGAGATCCTGACCTAACCATATTTTGAATTATTCTTGATAGGACGTGGCATTCATCGGTCTTATGTCCATTTACTTTGTGATAATCGCAATAATCTTCTCCTCTATCTGGCTCTGGACGGTTTCGTATTTTGTAGAAAACAGAGATATTTTCATCATTTTGTGTTACGACAAAAATGTGAGAGATGGTTTTGCTCAAATTTATATAGTTGGATTCGGAAATCTCCTTCTGAATTCCTCTTCTACTCTTATTCCCTTTTGGCCTCTTGTTGAGATATTTGGAATTGAACTTTCCCATTTTTGGTTTTGTAGGGATTTCTTAATGGTATAGCACATCTCATCTATTTGAATGAATTTTTCTAGAAATAGATGTGGGTTAAATCTTTGCATCCACAAATAAAAAGTTCCTTCCGAAAAGGAGATTACTCAATTAGCCCTGATCGAACTGCTATCAGTTTGTCCTTATCGGTTACATTTTCTGCTTTTAGTGCTTCTGCATTAAATCTCTTTAGGTATTCACTAAGCAATTCTCCTGGTCTTTGCTTGATAGAAGCTAACATGATAAAGTCTATAGTTAGGTCTTTAAGTATATAAAACCGTGCTACGAATTCATAAGAGAATTGTTCCCAAGAACATATGGTCTTTTTCCAATAGTGCCTATACCATTTGATGGCTGCTTCATAAAAAGTTATAAGGAAAAACCTACAATGAACTGCCCCATAAGCGTTATACAAATCCATTCGGCTTTTGAAAGCTACAAGGCAATCATCGGATCAGTAATTCCATCATACTGTAGTGGAGGAATCTTTATGTGTGACAGAATTCTAGCAGCAAATATTTCTTCTGAAAAAGGAGTTTTCCAAAAGCTATTTTTTCTTATGTCAAAGGTTCCTTCCTCCTTAAGTATATACTTCGTTATCGGATTGGGAACATCCTTTTGGTCAATTCATCGTTGTAATAATCTCTATTATCTATTTACATTGAACTATCCAATTGCTCAAGGGGTCTTATTGCTTGACTTTCTTGGTTTTTGTTTTGTTCTTCATTTTGAATTTTATTTGGAGATTGCGCTTTGTCTTCTTCTTCCATAAGTTTCATTACCCTTGAAGATTCTTGAAATGAAGCCCCTTTAAGAAGTCTCGCATAATTATAACTTGTTGTATTATATCATGAATTTTGGTCTCATTGCTTGCGAATCTCGTTAGAGTTGAACGTTGGCATGCTCCCTTATTTTCTAAATTGAAACTCGGGATGATATTGTCTTCCAAGGTGGATTCTAATATGGCTTCTTCATTTGGAATATTATCATTATTCCTTCAAATTATCACCATCTTTTCTAAAACAAAATAATTTTCACGCAATTAGTTATGGAGAAAGCTATATATGGAGAAAGCTATAAAGGATCGGAGGTTCGAGCCCTCCTTCTAGCGCCGTAATGTTAATGAATAATTCATCAACATCCAAAAGTGAATAGGAATATAACTTGATAAAAAAGAAGCCTCCATGAGGCTTCTTTTAAGTTGTCAAAGCCAAGGGTTGAGCACATGAATCCTAGTCTACAGTAGGTCTTTGTGTTGGTGACATAATCACTTCGATTGTCGTTAATAGGTTTGAATTAGTATGTAATAGTTGGGGCTATGTTCAAGTTAATAGGTACGTAATTAATCAAGTCAATGTGCATATCTATGTTAAAATTCGGGTTCAAAGTCAATAAATTTGAAAGTCACAAGTTTGAATATGTCAATAGGCTATGCAACTGTTTGATTTTCAATTTCTTATGTGTCCAAGGTTCAAGTATTATAATAAACTAAATCCCCTAATTTATTTAGGGTTTATAAAGTTGGAAACAAGTAAGAAATGAGGAGAGGGAATCCGGCCCTCGAAAATAACACCTCTATGGTCGTATTTATAGAGGTGGAGTGGCAGGGTCATCGACGCAGGTGGAGCCTTGGCGATGGAGTCAATAAGGTCTTTGTAACATCCTCCACTTAGAGGCCCAAAATAACGGCTACGGATGCTGTAGTCACCCATAGTTATTAATCATCAGCGACCAAATACGGTAATGTTAGATACATTGATATAACATAAACACATGGATATGGAAAAAATTTAAAATCATTAAACAACTTTCTCATTCCATTTCAAAACATTTCAAATTCATTACATAATCCTAGATTCAAGAACCACGTTCAGAGAAAATATAATTATTACAACATACGCCAAGAGTGACATATGAAGATGCCCCCTTGGATGATCAAAGTCTAA
The DNA here is from genome assembly GCA_030737815.1 of Allium fistulosum. Lineage (NCBI taxonomy): Eukaryota > Viridiplantae > Streptophyta > Magnoliopsida > Asparagales > Amaryllidaceae > Allium > Allium fistulosum. The sequence goes on from CM060906.1 coordinate 26,840,359, forward strand.
ACATAGGCAATTAAACAACTTTGCCTTTTGCAACAAAAGACAGCGGAATCAAAATAGAAAAGAACTCCTACTGGCTAGCTTACTTCCTGCACATTTCCGGAAGCTAATTCGTCTAAGGAGGCACCGGAAAACCTCAACTCTCAAACTACTCAAAGTTAATTGAGCACCCGAGAGTTTAAGGGGAAAACATAAACTTCGAGTTAGACATGAAGCCTGGTGTGAATAATAATCTAGAATCTCAAACCATTTAGATATCTAGTGAGACCACACCACTTAGCGAAATGGGTTTTCCCCTCACTAGTATCTTATCCAAAACTTTATAATAACCATATACTGTGGTCCTACATCCACAATGGTTAAAACATAACAATTTAAAATATTTGATGATATGCAAACAACTAAATAAATTCTAGATTTCCCTTCCCCATTAAATTTGACTATCTGTCTCATTTATAGTTTCTAGGGTCACTATTAACCTGTTAGTTTTCATGGGCTGACTAATAACCCATTTAAAGCTTATGGACTACATGTCTGATCTCATAATTTTCATGGAATCACTAAGAACCTATTGGCCCCTGCTAATAATTTCATTCATTCATGGGTTCTCCTTTAACCTATTGGCATCTCCAATAACTTCCCTCTTATCATAGTTTTCATGGGTTAACTATGAATCTATTGACTTCTATCAATAACTTTATCCGGATATAGTTCTCATGGGTTCACTACAAACCTATTGGCCCCTGCCAATAACTCTTTCTAAACATAGCTTTCATGGGTTTACTATGAACCTATCTATCTGACAACTTCTTCAATCAATATTTAGGCATCCTATATTCTGGTCTATCTGACCTCTTGGATGCAATTCTACTCATACATGAGTTAACTCAAATTATATTCACTACTGGGTCAACCTAATTGGTTATTGTTGACATCAAAATTGGCCACCAACACCCAATTATAAGTGAAAGCACCAATATCCAGTCATAGATCACATATAGAGTATATGTAGAGAATATAATATGAAGAATAACCACAATTAAAATGAAAGCAAGTAAAAGAGAGACAAGATTTATAGTGGTTCGGCTAACTCCGGCCTACGTCCACTCCAGAAAAATCCTTTTTATTATCAAAAATTAGATTACAGTTACAATCTGGAATTTTTGAATAAAAATGGCAGAGTAGCCTCTAGGTGGAAGATAAAGAGAAACAAAGTGAAGATCCCCTTTTCTGAAGCCAAACATGATGTATTTATAGGCGAAACTCCGGCTATAGGGCCTCCTCACCTACATGGGCCCACCATAGCGACCGTCGAGCCCAAGTCGTCCATCTATGCCGACCTGAGGTAGTTCGTATGCTGACCCGAAGCAAACCCTGTGCTGACCCGAAGTAATTCCTATGATGACCTGAAGTAGATCCATATGCCGACATGGAGCTGATTCCTTCTTTGCCGACCCAGAGTAGTACCAATGCTGACCCCGAGCAAGTCATATGCCGACCCGAAGTGAAATGTATGCCGACCCCAAGTAACTCATCTCTTGCCAACCCAAAGTTGAACCAATGCCGACCCCAAGCAAGTCATAGGCCGACCCGAAGTGAAATGTATGCCGACCCCAAGCAAGTCATAGGCCGACCCGAAGTGAAATGTATGTCGACCCGAAGCAAGTCATAGGCCAACCCAAAGTGAAATGTATGCCGACCCCAAGCGACTCATCTCTTGCCGACCTGAAGTTGATACCAATGCCGACCCCAAGTGAAGTCATGTCGACCCAAAGTGAAACCAATGCCGACCCCAATTGAAGCAATGCCGATCCAAAGTGAAACCAACTCTGCCGACCCGATGCCACTTCCATGCACCAACCCGAAGTCAAGCTTGTGTCGACCTGAAGTAGAACCCGAAGCAATACCATTGTCGACCCCAAGCAAGTCATATGCCGACCCCAAGTGACTCAACCAATGCCAACCCGGAGTAGTACCATACCGACCCCAAGTAGAACCCGAAGCAATATCAATGCCGACCCCAAGCAAGTCATATGCCGACCCCAAGTGACTCAACCAATGCCGACCCAAAGTAGTACCATGCGACCCCTAGTAGAACCCAAAGCAATACCAATGCTGACCTAAAGCAATTCATATGTCGACCCCAAGTGACTCAACTAATGCCGACCCGAAGCAACACCATGCCGACCCGAATTAGAACCCAAAGTAAATACCATGCCGACCCGAAGTAGAACCTATACCGACTCGAAGTATAACTCGAAGTAAACCCGAGCTACACCTTTCTCCAAGTCCTGCATCGTTTATCCATCGACTATGCTTAATCCTTGCTTCATATCCGTAATTGATTATTCATCCATCCATTTGAACCTAACCCACAATATTCCAGCCTAGATAACCACGAATTCTATTGGGTTAAATCCGCTTGTATACTGCCTTGCCAAAAGGCAGGTTAACATGTATTTTTCCCTTTCTCCCCAAAATACAGTTATGGGTCCATTTTACAGTGAATATGTATATCAGAAGAAGCAAACATAATAACATAATAACACCAACACCTATGGTTTAATATCCTTGCAATCATTTTCATATGGAACATGGTTAATCCCTTTAGCCTATTATTTTATCAAGGAAAGCTTCATCAAAAACTTCTTACTTAAATACTATTTTAAAACTTCTTTATTATGCCATGGTTTTCCTTTTAAAATGAGATTGGGTTCATTGTTTTGAAAACTAAAGCTTTCGAAACCTTTAACTTTTACTTTCGAAACCATTGGATAATCTCCTTCAAAAGCATTCAAATTGTCTTTTCAAAACACTAAGCATATGCCTTTCAAAACACTTTAAAAACATCTCTTTTGAAATCATCAAAAGACACCTTTTGAAAGTATTAAAGCACCACTTGTTAATTCTTAAAAGCATGGCTTCGAAACAATTTGAAAGCACCTCTTTCGAAACCATCGGGTTTATTCTTAAAAACATCTTTTGGTTCAAAGTGAACATAAACGAAAGCACCCCTTTCGAAACCATTAACCTTTAAATAAAAGTGATTGGGGAAAAACTGATGGCTTCGGAACCATCCTTTCGAAAGCATTAATCAATTAAGCAAAACATTTAGAAGTATAGCTTCGAAACCCCCTTTCGAAGCCATTGCCTTCGAAACCATTAAACCCTTTCGTAAGCTTTAGGAAATGGCTATTATGTTTATAAAACAAAAGCTACCACTCTAATCAGTTGATGACTTCAATCCATTCGAAAGGCATAAGGTCGGCAACAAGGTTTCGAGTGGGTTGAAACTACTTTTTTCGAAAGCATTGAATTGAACCAAGGCAAATCATTCAAAAGCATTCTTTTCGAAACAAAAAGGCGTCAACATTTTCGAAATCTATTTAAATGGATTTTGACCCCTTCGAAAGCATCCTTTTTGAAAACAAGGCAAGCACATATCTTTGGAGAGTAAAACAAAGGCTTCGACTCCTTCGAAAGCTAGGTTTCGACTCCATACCTTCCGCCTTTCTCCAATCCACTAAACACCAACTTTTTGATACCTTGTGTATTGGTTTCAACTTGGTTGATGTGGGAGTATAGGGTTGAAAGGGTAGCATCTGAAAGAGGTGAAACATAGTTTCTAGGTAGAAATTGTTTTAATGCCTTTTTTAAGTAATTGCTTGTTAAGTAAACGTTTAATTGGTTGCCATAAACGTTTCAAATTCTTTCCAAAATAAAACTACCGCAATTATTTCTGATCTAATTAAAATAATTTAGCAGATAAGCCCATCCTTAAGCAAAACAAATAAAACATTTAAGTCCTCCATCTAAAATAATTTAATTTTCATAGTAAATTACTTAGGAATAATCCCCAAAATCATAGAAATTCACTTTTAATATATTATCAAACATATACAAATTTCAAACACAAATTCTTCATAATATAGCCGAAATTGATTTCTAAACCCAATTGTTCCTATTTTCCTTTGGAAATTCATAATAAATTTTCCTTAGCTTGGAAAATTATAAATTAAAAATCATCTCCAAAATAATGTTTTACATAACATATAAATTCCTCATGGCATTCGAAATCAAATATAAACGATTTTATCCTTAAAACCGTATATAACATTTATCAAACTTGTTTGAATATAACTTATCATGAAGTCCAAGCATATCATCATCAAAAATCATCATAATGGATTTAAATTTAAACCCGAAATCAAATGATCATTAAAAACAAAAATAGAGATGGTTTTGATTATTATTCACCTTGATTAGGATAAGGAACTTGTGATTTGATCTTTGATTAATTCCCCTTGCTTGATTGCTTAGCTTAAATTTGATTTTCTCCTTTTCTTCCCTATGTAATTGCTGGGTTGAGCTTTTTATTTACGTTTTTGAGTTTTGCAAAATGAACATGCAAAGTAAAGGAAACAAGATTTTAAGGATAATGGGATTATGGTGCGGCAATTACCCATTAAGTCCTTACGTTAATTGTTTTCCTATTAATTAACATATGAAACCCTTCATAGCCCATTCTTTGTATTTGATTAAGCACGGCCTTTAATTTAAATTTTCAAATCTCAGCCTCCTTATCACTCTAGTATTTACATTATTCTATTTTATATATCTAATTAAATCTCTTGAATAATGTTATTAAAAATTAGGGGTGTTACAGGCTCCCCTCCTTAAAGAATTTCGTCCTCGAAATTCTGTAAGGACTAAATACTAAACATAGCAATCATCTGTAAGCATTCCTAACAACCCTACTAGCCTACCTGACTAGCAATAGTCTATATAAAACTAATGTAGAACATACCCTCATAGCAGATCAGGATAAGTATCTCTAATCCTGTTTTTTGTCTCCCAAGTACAGTCCTTCTCGTTGTCGCTCCACTGAACTTTCACCAACTTGACTGTCTTGTTCCTTAACCTTTTCTCATCCCTCGCTGCAAACCGAACTGATTGTCTAACAAAAGTCAAATTCGGCTCTACTACCAAGTCTTCCAACTCTGTCGGAGGAATAGCAGTCTCTAGATCATGCACATACTTGCGAAGATGAGACACATGAAATACGTTATAGACACCTGCCATACTGCTCGACAACTCTACCCTGTATGCGAGCTTCCCGATCCTCTCTGTAATTTGGAATAGACCAACATATCTAGGTGCCAGGTTCGCCAACTTTCCAAATCGTACCACACCCTTCATCGGTGATACTTTAATGAAAACTCTACTCTGACTGAGAACTCTAGATCTTTACGCCTCTTATCTACATAACACTTCTATCTAGGTTGAGCTTCCTTCATCTTTTCTCGGATTAACTCAATCTTCTGTGTCGCCTCTCTAACCAGATCTGGACCCCAGACTAATCTGTCTCTAGTTTCCAACCAATAGGCTGGTGATTTGCATGGCCTTCCATACAAAGCTTCAAAAGGCGCCATTCCTATACTAGTCTGATAACTATTATTATAGGAGAACTCCACTAAGTGTAGGTGATATTCCCAGATCCACCAAAGTCCAATACACAAGCTCTTAATAAATCCTCGAGTACCTTATTGCTGTCTGCCCATCTATCTGAGGGTGATACGCTATACTCATCTTAAGCTCGGTACCTAACAGCTCCTATTTACTCTTTCAGAATTCACTAGTAAACAAAGCATCTCTATCACTGACTATACTACTAGGAATTCCATATAGTCTAACTATGTTCTTCATGAACAACTTAGCTAAAACAGGTGTCGTCCTGGTTGACTTAACTGGAATAAAATGAGCACTCTTGGTCAACCTATCCACTATGAGCCATATACTTTCATTTCCTCTATTTGACCTTGGCAACCCGTCTATAAAATCCATGGATATCGAATCCCATTTCCAAACTGGTATCTCCAGAGGTTGAAGCAATCCAATTAGCTTTTGATGATCGACCTTCACTTGTTGACAGTTTGCACACTGTCTAACCTACAAGCCAATATCCTTCTTCATACCTTCCCAATAGAAGCTCCTCTTCATATCTTGATATATCTTGGTCCCTCCGGGATGAATCGTAAACTTGGACCGATGACATTCTCCAAGAACTTCTCTTCTCAAGTCCTCTATATTCGGAACACACAACCGTCCCTTCTTTCTTAACCATCCCCTTTGGTCAAGATTAAAATCCTTTAGATCATTGATCTCAGTTCCAACCTCAAGCTTTCTAATCCTCTCGGCTAATAATGGATCCTACTTCTGCTTAGAACCAATCCTTTCGATCAACACTGGTCGAACTTCCAAACTGGACAACATGGAGGTACTCTGACTAGAACTAGTAGTCGCTCTTAACAGCACACTAAAAGTAGTCAACGCTTCTAAATCTTTCCATTCTTCCAACATAGCTAACACCAAATTCTAATGTCTTCTGCTAGGAGCATCTGCTACTTTATTTCCTTTCCCAGGTGTATACTCTATACCAAATCATAAGAAGCTAAAAACTCCAGCCACCTATGCTGTCTTATATTCAACTCCTTCTGAGAGAATAAGCACCTTAAGGACTTATGATCTATGTATAGCTCAAATCTCCCCCTAAGAGATAATGTCTCCAAATCTTCAATGTGAAGATCACCGCAGCCAACTCCAAATCATGAGTAGGATATCTCACTTCATGCAGTCTAAGATGTCATGAAGCGTAGGCAATAACTTTACCCTTCTGCATCAACACAGCTCCTAATCCAGTCCCACATGCATCGGTATACCCCACCAACCCTTGGTTTCCGTCTGGAGCTACTAACACAAGGGCGTTGGTCAACAAATGTTTTAACTTAAGGAATGCTTCCTCACATTTTTCGGACCAGAGAAACTTCACTTCATTCCCGATTAACTTAGTCAAAAGTGTTGCTATTCGTGAGAAATCCTTGATAAATCTCCGGTAATAGCCAGCAAGTCCAAGAAAACTTCTAATCCTAGTCACCGTTCTCTGGTCTCTTCTAATTATTAACAGATTCAATCTTATCTGGATCGACTGACAAACCTGGCTTTGATACCAACTTATAACATCCCCTACTTGGAGGTCCAAAACTAATGAATATAGATGTTGTAGTCACCCATAGTTATTAATCCTCGGTGACCAAATACGATAATGTTAGATACATTGATATAATAAAAACACATGGATATGGAAAAAATTTAAAATCATTAAACAACTCTCTTATTCCAATTCAAAACATTTCAAATTCATTACATAATCCCAGATTCGTGAACCACATTCAGAGAAAATATAATTATTACAACATATGCCAAGAGCGACATATGAAGATGCCCCCTTGGATGATCAGAGTCTAAACATAGGCAATTAAACAACTTTGCCTTTTGCAACAAAACACATCGGAATCAAAATAGAAAAGTACTCCTACTAGCTAGCCTGCCTCCTGCACGTCTCCGAAAGCTTATTCGTCTAAAGAGGTACCTAGAAACCTCAACTGTCAAAGTACTCAAAGTTAATTGAGCACCCGAGAGTTTAAGGGGAAAACATAAACTTCGAGTCAAACATAAAGTCTGGTATGAATAAAAATATACTATCTCAAACCATTTAGATATCTAGTGAGACCACGCCGCTTAGCAGAACGGGTTTTCTCCTCGCCAGTATCTTATACAAAACTTTATAATAATCATATACCGTGTTCCTGTATCCACAATGGTTAAAACATAACAATCCAAAAAATTTAATGATATGCAAAAAAGTAAATAAATTATGGATTTCCCATCCCCATTAAACTATCTGTCTCATTTATAGTTTCAGGCTCACTATTAACCTATTAGTTTTCATAGGCTGACTAATAACCTATTTAAAGCTTATGGACTCCCTATCCGGACTCATAGTTTTCATGGGATCACTAAGAACCTATTGGCCCTTCCAATAACTTCATTCATTCATGGGTTCTCCCTGAACCCATTGGTATCTCCAATAACTTCCCCCTTATCATAGTTTTCATGGGTTGACTATGAACCTATTGACTCCTGTCAATAACTTTATCCGAATATAGTTTTCATGGGTTCACTACAAACCTATTGGCCTCTGCCAATAACTCTTTCTAAACATAGCTTTCATGGGTTTACTATGATCCTGTCTATTTGACAACTTCTTCAATCAATATTTAGACATCCTATTGTTATCCCACCTTTTAACAAGGCCGTGACACCAAGGGATTGACTATAAACCAAAGACAGTTCATCCCGAAGATTGATTGTACGCAGGCTCGCTATGGATATCGACGAATTTTGTCCGAGTCCAGATCAAGCTACAATTGATATGACATGACAAGCAAAGCTATGGAAGCCAACGTCCTAAATTTCAAGTCAATCCGAGTTCGTATGCTCAAGTTATGATCGATGCAAATCGAAGGAAATAACCTCACTTCGTATCCATCCTTAAGCCTTGGTTATTATCGATCCTAATTCGAATCCATCAGTGAGCGAGCTCCATTTCGTATCCATCGACTAAAGAGGCTTGTTCGAATCCATCAGGAGCATGTGACATCGTATCGATCAGGGGAACCACATTCTTCGAATCCATCCACTTGATAGCCTTGTTCGCATCGATCAAGTTACAGCAGTTCACATCCATCGAATGGTCCTCACACCGTGTACTTCGTATCCATTGTCCGTAGCATCTGTGTTCATTTCGTATCGATCGGCCACAGATCGATACGAAACCAACACTCCTTCTCGATACGAAGTAGCAGGCCAAAGGATAATGCAAAGTAAGGTACATTCGACTCGATACGAACATCGTAATATTATCGATATGAACTACGCCACCTTCATCGATACAAACTAAACCACCTTCATCGATTCGAATTGAGCACACTACAGACCGATACGAAGAGCACGCTATTGATCTATTCGAACTACGCAACGACCTTCGATACGAGCAGGGCGAGAATCTGGGGACGGCTCGATCAACTCGGCATAAAAAGTGGATCGATCTGAAGAGTGCGCGCCACATCATCACCTGGGAACGTGTAACCATCGATTCGAACAGATGGATTCGAAACCATTGATACGAACTAAACAACCTGCCGAAGAACACCAATTCGTAGCGATCATATCTCGTGATCCATAAGTCCAAATGCTATGAAATTTTCACAGGAGCTTACGTACAAGCTAAAAAATGTTCACACCAAGTTTCGACTCCATTAGACAAAATCTTGATCGATACGAATTACGTTCGTATCAATCACGGATCGGGCCGAAACATCATGGGATCGATCGCGTGGGCCCACCCATGTGCCAGAAGAAGTCTCCCGAGATCTGAGTGAGATATTTGCATCCTACGCTTATAAATAGAGCCCCAGGGCCTACAGAAAAAGGATGATTTTTGCTCCTTGACGTCTAGACTCTGCCAAATCCAACTTTGCACTCCATTGCTGCTGTTGTACTCGAATTCCAACACTTTAATTCGCTGTAACCCATTGAAATCAGTTGTAACCTGCAAGTGAATATCAATAAAGTCAACAAACTTCAAAGTGGACGTACGCCGGATCGCCGAACCACTATAAATTCTGTTCTCTTTACTGCTTTCCTTTTAATTTTCCGAGTGTTCTTTATTTTCAATTTTCTACATACTTGTTATCTGTGATCTGTGATTGTGAATTGATGCTTTCATCGACAATTGGGTGTTTGTGACCAATTTTTGGCGCAAACATTTTGGTGCTTTCACTAAGAATTGAACTCGGGATTCTACCGCTTGGAAGTTGAATTTGAAGGCTTAAGAATTAAGATCTAAAAAGCTATGACAAGGAAATCAAGTAGAAGACAAAGAGCAGAGAGAAGTCAGCATGAAGGAAGTCAGGAGGCTTCCTCAGGAGCGAATCAAACGTCGATCTTCATCTCCAGGGACGAGATGGAAACGATGTTCAAGAGACAAGAGGCGATGATGCAGAATTTACTTCGACAAGTTGGACAGGTTGGAGTACGGAATCAGTGGAATGCAACTACAGGAGATGCTGGAGATAGGAATTGGGAGCACGAAGCAACCAGAATTCAAAATGGAGCAAGACCATCTGGCACAGCCCCAAAACTAGGGAGCACTTACCCAAAGCATGTTGACTCAATCTCGGGCGCAGTACCAGGTGGAACTGCGCAGCGCGACATTGACAGAGAAACGAATGCTCGTTCAGGAGAGCAGATTCCAGGAATCCCTCGTGAACTCAGGGGGCAAATCAGAAGCAACATGCAAGGGTTACAACTTGGAGATAGTGACGGATTGGCAGAAATGGTCAGACGAGCCATGAGAGGCGGACTAGTGAATAGAGATCTGGAAGATGTTAATAGGAGTCCCTTTGCTCCTATGATCAGGCAAGCTAGGAATCCACCAGAATTCAAGCTACCAACATTAGAGACGTACGATGGATGGACAGATCCTGCAGTGCATCTCACACGATACATGAGGCATATGGAGGTGTTGGGGGCATCAGAGGAGGTCATGGCCCGGTGCTTCCCATTGTATTTGACAGACATTGCAGCGCTATGGTTTAGACAGCTGGAGAGTGGATCCATTGGAACATGGACCGATTTGACCGAGAGGTATATGAGGCAATTCAGAGTTCACATTTCGAGACCCAAGAATGTGATGAGTTTGGCAGCACTAAAGCAAAGGTCCGGGGAATCTTTGAGGAACTTTCTGACGCGATTCAATGCAGCGGCAGCATCGGTGGATCGACCAGATCCATCCATGGTTTTGATGGCAGCTGTGTCTGGCATAGCTGATGGAACAGAGTTCAAAAATTCACTAACAAGGGATCCACCTATGGATCTATGGGAATTTTATCATGAGGCTGAGGGATTTTTACGATTAGAGGATGTGAATGTTGAAAGAGAGGAAGGAGAAGGAGTTGATGTTTATGCAGTCAAGGGTGAAAATCCTCCTAAAACAGATTCAGGAACTGATAAATTGAAACGGAAGGCCAAGGATAACGATGATGGACCAACACGACCACGAAAGGAACCGAGATTCACCTCTTATACAGAGCTAAATGAACTTTGGAGCGAATCTACCTAGATAGCAAGGGGCAGATTCCTTATCGAAAGCCAATGAGGAGGGACCGACCATCAATGAGAGAAGATCAGACAAGTACTGCTTATTCCATGAGCTAAGCGGCCACAGTAGCAATGATTGTAGGCACTTGAGGGATGAAATAGAGGGACATATCCGGAATGGCCTGCTATCGCAATATGTGAGAAGGAGGACAACCACGGTGGAACAAGAACGACCACCACCTGCACTTACCGGAGACGGCTCAGGATCGAGGCGTCAGCTTGTCACCAATTTATTGGGATAATGACAAATAAGTATCAAACTCCACACCAACGCGATTAAGTCTTTTTACACATGTACATGACCACGAACGATCCTCAGGCATGATCTGATATGACTATAAACCGCATCAATGTAGGTGTTTGCACTTTGACGTCCCTATTTTGCTTTTGTTTTCTGTTTTTCATATTTAGACTCGATTTTGTTTGAGATTTCTGTTGGAAGACTTATTTTGAATAAAAGTATGCCATTTGTGATTCTATAACGGCTAAGCCACTTACGCATGTAAGGGATCGCGAACGGTCCTTAGGTATTCTCTATGATGGCGATAAACCGTTGTAACAAACATTTTAGAAACTCACTCGAATGTGAAATCCGACATTAATGATACTAAGTCCCCCCCGGGCACATACAATTCGCCACGAACGACACCCGACCGTGAACGGTCATAATTCGCCACGAACGGCACCCGACCGCGAACGATCACAATTTGCCACGAATGACACCCGACCGCGAACGGTCACAATTCGCCACGAACGGTCATAATTCGCCACGAATGGCACCCAACCACGAACGGTCACAATTCGCCACGAACGGCACCCGACCGCGAACGGTCACAATTCGCCGCGAACGTCACCCGATCGTGAACGATCACAAATTGCTTCGAACGGCACCCCGACCGCGAACGGTCACCATTCGCCGCGAACGGCGTTTGACCATGAACGGTCACATGCTACTTCGAATGATATACAATCCTGAACGATCGACATTCACAGTTAGGAAAGACTATCAATCTCTTTGCATGATATTAACAGGATACAAACATCCAACTTATGGCATTACAAAACACACCTTCCTATTGCAAGGCATGTTTTGGGGGGCAAGTGTTATCCCACCTTTTAGCAAGGCCGTGACGCCAAGGGATTGACTATAAACCAAAGACAGTTCGTTTCGAAGATTGATTGTACGCAGGCTCGCTATGGATATCGATGAATTTTGTCTGAGTCCGAATCAAGCTAAAATTGATATGACATGACAAGCAAAGCTATGGAAGCCAACGTCCTATGTTTCAAGTCAATCTGAGTTTGTACTCTCAAGTTATGATCGATGCAAATCGAAGGAAATAACCTTACTTCGAATCCATCCTTAAGCCTTAGTTCGAATCGATCCTAATTCGAATCCATCAGTGAGCGAGCTCCATTTCGTATCCATCGACTAAAGAGGCGTGTTTGAATCCATCAGGAGCATGCGACATCGTATAGATCAGGGGAACCGCGTTCTTCGAATCCATCCACTCAACAGCCTTGTTCGCATCGATCAAGTTACAGCAGTTCGCATCCATCGAATGGTCCTCACACCGTGTACTTCATATCCATTGTTCGTAGCATCCTTGTTCATTTCGTATCGATCGACCACAGGTCGATTCGAAACCAACACTCCTTCTTGATACAAAGTGGAAGGCCAAAGGATAATGCGAAGTAAGGTACATTCGACTCGATACGAACAACGTAATAATATCGATACGAACTACGCCACCTTCATCGATACGAACTAAACCACCTTCATCGATTCGAATTGAGCACACTACAGACCGATACGAAGAGCACGCTATTGATCTATTTGAACTACGCAACGGCCTTCGATACGAGTAGGGCGAGAATCTGGGGACGACTCGATCAACTCGGCATAAAAAGTGGATTGATCCGAAGAGTGCGCGCCACGTCATCACCTGGGCACGTGTAACCATCGATTCGAACAGATCGATTCGAAACCATCGATTCGAACCAAACAGCCTACCGAAGAACACCAATTCATATCGATCATATCTCGCGATCCACAAGTCCAAATGCTATGAAATTTTCACAGGAGCTTACGTACAAGCTAAAAAATGTTCACACCAAGTTTCGACTCCATTAGACAAAATCCTGATCGATACGAATTACGTTCGTATCGATCATGGATCGGGCCGAAACATCATGGGATCGATCGCATGGGCCCACCCACATGCCAGAAGAAGTCTCCCGAGATCTGAGCGAGATATTTGCATCCTACGCCTATAAATAGAGCCCTAGGGCCTACAGAAAAAGGATGATTTTTGCTCCTTGACGTCCAGACTCTACCGAATCCAACTTTGCACTCCATTGCTGCTGTTGTACTCGAATTCCAACACTTTAATTCACTGTAACCCATTGAAATCAGTTGTAACCTGCAAGTGAATATCAATAAAGTCAATAAAATTCAAAGTGGACGTACGCCGGATCGTCGAACCACTATAAATTCTGTTCTCTTTACTGCTTTCCTTTTAATTTTCTGAGTGTTCTCCATTTTCAATTTTCTACATACTTGTTATCTATGATCTGTGATTGTGAATTGGTGCTTTCATCGACAATTGGGTGTTTGTGACCAATTTTGGCGCAAACACCTATATTATGGTCAATCTGACCTCCTGGATGCAATTCTACTCATGCAGGAGTTAACTCAATTTATATTCACTACTGGGTCAACCTAACTGGTTATTCTACCCTTTATCCCCAAAATACAGTTATGGGTCCATTTTACAGTGATTATATATATTAGAAGAAGCAAACATAATAACACCAACACCTGTGGTTTAATATCCTTGCAATCATTTTCATATGGAACATGGTTAATCCCTTTAACCTATTATTTTATCAAGGAAAGCTTCTTCAATAACTTCATACTTAAATACCATTTTAAAACTCCAATATTATGCCATGGTTTTCCTTTAAAAATGAGATTGGGTTCATTGTTATTGAAAACTAAAGCTTTCGAAACCTTTAACTTTACTTTCGAAACCATTGGATAATCTCCTTCAAAAGCATTCAAATCTTCTTTTCAAAACACTAAGCATATGCCTTTCGAAACACTTTAAAACATCTCTTTCGAAATCATCAAAAGACACCTTTTGAAAGTATTAAAGCACCACTTGTTAATTCTTAAAAGCATAGCTTCGAAACCATTTGAAAGCACCCCTTTCGAAACCATCGGGTTTATTCTTAAAACCATCTTTTAGGTCAAAGTAAACATAAATGAAAGTACCCCTTTTGAAACAATTAACCTTTAAATAAAAGTGATTGGGGAAAAACTGATGGCTTCGGAACCATCCTTTCGAAAGCATTGATCAATTAAGCAAAACATTTAAAAGGATAGCTTCGAAACCCCGTTTCAAAGCCATTGCCTTCGAAACCATTAAACCCTTTCGAAAGCTTTAGGAAGTGGCTATTATATTTATAAACCAAAGGCTACCTTTCAAATTAGTTGATGACTTCAGTCCATTCGAAAGGCATAAGGTTGGCAGTAAGGTTTCGAGTGGGTTAAAACTACCATTTCGAAAGCATCGAATTAAAACAAGGCAACCCATTCGAAAGCATTCTTTTCGAAACAAAAAGGCGGCAACATTTTTGAAAGCTATTCAAATGGGTTTCGACCCCTTCGAAAGCATCCTTTTTGAAAACAAGGTAAGCAAATATCTTTGGAGAGTAAAACAAAGGCTTCGACTCCTTCAAAAGCTAGGTTTCGACTCCATACCTTCCACCTTTCTCCAATCCACTACGTACCAACTTATTGATACCTTGTGTATTGGTTTCGACCTGGTTGATGCGGAAGTATAATGTCCAAAGAGTAGCGTCTGAAGGAGGCAAAACATAGTTTCTGGGTAAAAACTGTTTTAATGCCTTTTTTAGTAATTGCCTTTTAACTAACTTTCCTATTCGTAAACATTTAATTGGTTGCCATAAACATTTCAAATTCTTTCCAAAATAAAACTGCCGCAATTATTTCAGATCTAATTAAAATAATTTAGTAGACAAGCCCTTCCTTAAGCAAAACAAATAAAACATTTAAGTCCTCCATCTAAAATAATTTAATTTCCATAGTAAATTATTTAGGAAAATCCCTAAAAATCATAAAAAATCACTTTTAATATGTTATCTAACATATATAAATTTCAGACCCAAATTCTTCATAATATAGCCGAAATTAATTTCTAAACCCACTTGTTCCTATTTCCTTTGGAAATTCATAATAAATTTTCCATAGCTTGGAAAATTATAAAATTTAAAATCTATCTCTAAAATAATGTTTTACATAACATATAAATTCCTCATGGCATTCAAAATCAGATATAAACGACTTTAGCCTTAAAACCATATAAAACATTTATCAAACTTGTTTGAATATAACTTATCATGAAATCTAAGCATATCATCATCAAAAATCATCTTAATGGATTTAAACTTAAACCCGAAATCAAATGATCATTAAAAACAAAAATAGACATGGTTTTGATTATTATTCACCTTGATTAGGATAAGGAACTTGAGATTTGATTTTTGATTAATTCCCCTTGCTTGATTGCTTAGCTTAAATTTGATTTTCCCCTTTTCTTCCGTTGGTAATGGTCGGCTTGAGCTTTTGATTTACATTTTTGAGTTTTGCAAAATGAACGTGCAAAGTAAAGGAAATGAGATTTTAAGGGTAATGAGATTATGGTGCGACAATTACCCATTAAGCCCTTGCATTAATTGTTTTCTTATTAATTAACATATGAAACCCTTCATAGCCCATTCTTTGTATTTAATTAAGCACGACCTTTAATTAAAATTTCAAATCTCAACCCCCTTATCACTCTAGTATTTACATTATTCTATTTAATTTATCTAATTAAATCTCCTGAATAATGTTATTAAAAATTAGTGGTGTTACAGTCTTTGTCGACTTTAACATTGCTAAGTGTTAGGTCTTCGCCTAGATTCTTTAGCAGGAGCATGTAGTAATAACTTTAGCGACAACATCCCTAGTAGCAATAATATTTTTACCGAGTATAATGTTAGCGTCTTTCAAGTGATATGAAGATCGAAGTGTTATATTAAACAACAGCAAAGAGAGGTGCCACTTTGAATCGTTTTGCTATTATCATAGTGCAATGTTAAGGTCTTCATGGATATTGATAGTGTCCAACATCAATACCGTTTCACATAGATATGTGATCCGTGTTAAATGTTGTTAAAGTGTAGTGCAGTATCTTCGAAGAGTTGTAAAGAATAGCACTTCGTGATGATTGATGGCGAGCCCGTGATTGGTGAATATTGGTGCTTAGTATTAATGAGATGCGTTAAGGCCACTTCGACACTCATTGCTGACCTTCGTAGTTGCTTGTACTTGACCTCTTTGCATCAATAATCATGAAAGCCGATGTCTTTCCTATGTCTCTTTTCGTATATCTTTGAAGTTAGTAAGAGGCGGTATTGTTGTATTGCTGCTCTCATGTCTCTGAATATAGTGATGATGTGTAAGAGGATCGAAGAGCAACCTTTGGTATTGGCTTTATTACTTTAGTGTGGTTGTAAGTCTCTTCGACTTTCATTGATGGCTTGTGGTGTGACGACAAGTGGTGTGAACGAGTAATGACTTCGAGGAGATGAGGGACTGATGAGCATCGAAGTGATGAGATATGGTTTTGATGTGAAATGGTGTCATAATCCTATCGAATTAGCATATCTCCATGTCCTCAACATTATTGGTCATTGTCGAAGTGCCTCCTCTTGCAACGAGGTTCAATCTCATCTCTTTAAAGCCTTGAATCCAACACCATATCCTCCTGTGAAATTATGTGGACATTATATGGTATTTGGAGAATTCACATATGCAGTTGTGAGTTACAGTTGTAAATTAAATTAGCGATTAATATTGAACAATTCAAATATTAACTACATGTCACCTTAACTTATGGTGTGAAAATTTGGCTGAATTTACTGCTTATAGATATTTTCGGTAAAACCTTACTTTAGATCACATTTAAGCGGCACCGTTAAATGATGATATAATATACATATGTTACTTTTGTCAACATTATATCACTTTAGGATAAATGGTATTTGTTATCGATCAAGACTCCAATAATATCCACATTCGAATGTTTAGCCCGATTACAAAGTTCTTGGTTCAGTAATAACATTTATTATTTACCACTCTTACAAAAGATTTTGACTTTGAGTGGACTACAGTTGACCGTGATACTAACTCATACAACTATAAGGATGAATTCTCTATTAAACAGTGCTTCACTTCCATCGTTTAAATTCAGACCCGACTATAATTAATCAATGGTCATCATGCCATGATTTAACTATAATCAAAGCATAGTATCCACATTCAAGTTCCACAATATTCACAAGTCAAGATTATCAAGCCATCGCATGTTGAAATTATCAAGCCACCGCATGTTGAGGGTAAGGGGCCATCGCACGTCGAGATTACGAAGTCATTGCATATTGAAAGAAAGGAGCCATGTCATGTTGAGAATATTAAGCCAACACATGTTGAGGGTAAGGAGCCATCACATGTTGAGATTATCAAGCCAACACATGTTGAAGGCGAGGAGCAATCACATGTTGAGATTATCAAGCCATCACATGTTGAAGGCCGTCTCCTTGAAGCCATTGAAAGTTGATATGGGAAAGGTCCATTTGCGACGAGATAAAAAGGGAGCTCTATTGAAGGCTGGTGTTTTAGAGCAATCATAATTTGACGACTTAAGTTATCGAAGGTTGGAGCTTCAAAGCTATCGCACATTGATGCACATTCAAGTAGTCACATATTGATAACTTAAGTAAGCTATCGCCTAGTGAGAACTAAGGAGCTACTGGATGTTGAGGAATACAATACAAAAATAATACCAACTGACCATGTGGCATTCTCTTATTGGACTGACTACACCACGTTATCATGAAAAAGTTAAAGAACAATGGCGCCACATGTCATCTCAAGCATATGCCACGTCACCAAATCATGACTGTTTATTTCCCTAGATGACACGTGTCATAAATCCAAAGGCCAAAATATCCTATAAATAGACATGTACCCCACCAAAAAGGGGATAATTCTAGATTGATCTTCTTCTTCATTTTCTTTTTACTTCCAGCATAATAAAGATAGCTTGAATTGTGACTTTAATGGTCACTTGGGTTTATGTGACCTTGTGACATTTCATTTATGGATATTAATAGAGGACAATTTGCATAAGGGCTTCATGTGGACTTAGCAATAACATACTTGATTTAGT
The DNA here is from genome assembly GCA_030737815.1 of Allium fistulosum. Lineage (NCBI taxonomy): Eukaryota > Viridiplantae > Streptophyta > Magnoliopsida > Asparagales > Amaryllidaceae > Allium > Allium fistulosum. The sequence continues at coordinate 26,858,718 of CM060906.1, forward strand.
AATCCAACTTACTCAAGTGCCTTTAACTCCTTGTGACTAATACAAGTTGAACTAAATTTTGGCCTAACATTAAGTGATACTTTCACTAAGAATTGAACTCAGGGGAGACAATTTAATAACTAATATATGACCACTAAACTTTACAGATATGTAGATCATTGAAGACGGTTAACATTCAAGTTCGAGGAGAAAATGTGCAACACACGAAATTTGAGGAAAACATGATTCCTCAATTCAACATTGAGAACACCGAGATAGGTCAAGCATCAACCTCTTTGGAAACATCTAAGGAAGAAAATGACCTTAAGACCATGAAGAGGCAACTTCAAACAATGCAGGAACTAATCGAGATACTTGTCTCTCAAAAATCTTCAAGGACGTTAATAAAAATGATAGAAAACAAAGAGGGAATGGCTGAATTTTCTTAAAGGAAAGATGAAGGGTCAAATTTTAAAAGTAAGAATGTTAAAAAGAGTAATCTAGGACCATAAAGAAAAGATGGAAATCATCTAACTCAAAGATCAAATAAAGAGTGAAAATCCCCACAAGTACAATCTACAGGCTCTGCTTCGCAAAAAGAAAATAAGCTGAATGAAGAGACTACTAAAATGATGAAGCATATTTGAATGACTTATCCAGTAAGATGGTAAGGGATAGCAAACCTAAAAAGGAAAAATACTATGGATCTCAATGTAAATAATAACTTTAGTGGAGCACCGTTCACTGAAGTGATTATGACATTCCCATTGTCGTTGTATGTAAAGATCCCATCAATCAAATATGATGAAACAACAGATCCCAATTACCATATGATGGCTTTTGAGAGCCAGATAAATTTGTATAATGCCCCTGGAGTAATGACATGTAGCTATTCCTGACCACTTTCTTCGATGCAGCTGCAAAGTACATTATCACGAGAAAACTATTTACCCATGAGAGCAATTTGTTTACGAGTTCTCATCTCAATTCTGCACCTCCAAGGAGCCAAATATAAATGAAAGTGTGTTAGCCAACATAAAAAACTGTGAGTGTTGTTGAGGGATTATCTGAAGAGGTTTAACATTAAAGCAAGTAAAGTAGAAAGAGTGAGTGACCGATAAAAGTTGATGGCAGTAAAGTATGGTTTGTTTGAAAATGCCCCTTTTCAGAAAGAGCTATATATTTACGGTTGTAAGGATTTCAAGACTTTCACTTCCAAGTAGATAAATTTGTCCGAATGGATGAAATTTTCCCCAACAAAGCGAAAGAGGAGGCTTTATGATCCCAAACAAAAAGGTAAATGAGGTGAATTTTCTAATGCTAATTCTGTTGAACTAAACCAACTCATTTCTTACATATATGTTGTAACAAAACATGAGCTCGAATACCCCACGTCATTTAAGTTAAGGACAAATCCTGAACTGAACAAAGGACTGGATTATTGTGATTTTCATAAAGTAAATGGGCACATGACTATTGACTATTGAGTTCTAGCTAGAATCATTTATGCTTAAAGTGTTTGTTAAAACTAATCAAAAAGTTCATTGTAATGAAACCTCCAACTAATAATACCAACATCTTTTAAAGTGAGCTTCCTCGGGATTTGTTACAACTAATTAACCACATTGACGTAATTCAAGGAGGGCCACATATTGTAGGAATGACTAAAGGAGTAAGAAATAGGTATATAAAAGAGGCCAAGGAAGGAATCTATTCGATAAGTGAGGAATTACCATCAAAGAATTTCAAAAGTTATGTTCAAGTGCTGGATCTGGTAATAACTCCAAGGGAATTGAGAGGAGATAGGCACCCACATAACGACCCACTCATGACAACTGCCCAAATTGGACCTTCACTCCTATCAAAGGTATTAGTTGACACTGGGAGTGCAGTTAACGACATTTTTAAAGTGCATTCAATCAAATGGGAATTCCAAAATAGAAGCTTAAGCCAAGTTTGGAACCAATCTTTGGATTCAATAACAAAGGCTCCACACCGGTTGGGAAAATCAAACTATTTGTTTAGATTGGAACTCCACCATATACAAGGATGTCTGAGACTTTGTTTGTCATAATGAACCGGCGATCTTACTACAATGCGTTCTTCAAATGACTGCGGTGGACAAAATTGATGCTTTTGTCTCTCTAAAGCACCTGCTTATGAAGTTCCTTTGTAAGGCAGGATGAGGGATCGTGTGTGGTGAACAATTTAGTTCTTATGAAATGTATTTCACCATAGTTGAGCAATATAATAATGAGGATAAAACTTGTTATGGGCTTGCCTTAAACAAAAAAAGACCAAATTAAAAATCCTAAGCCCTTGCATATCAATCCACGAGCATTAATATCTAAGGAAAACAACTAAAGTCTTCCAACAGAAGTCCGCTAAGTGTGTGGCAAGAAGGTTAAATCAGATGGCAGAATAAGGAAGTATGTTGAATTGAATCAAATCGACCAAGATAAGAATGAAGTTTTAAAGGAGATAGTATCGGATATGGATTCTAGAGATGATCGAGAAAATGCACAAACCATTGAAGACCTGGAAGAAATAAATTAGATCCTTAATACTATACCAAGGCGGTAAAGATAGGAAGGAGAATGGATGAGAACATGAGAGAAAAACTAATATCAGTTCTATAGTCAAGCAAAGACATTTTCGCTTGGACTTTTGCTGATATGGAAGGAATTGACCCCACGATAATGTGTCATACACTTAATGTTGATCCAAAGTTTACTCCAATAAGGAAAACGAAGAGGAAATTTGATAAAATTCGCACCATTGAACTGAAAGAGAAAATAAAAGAGCCATTGTAAAATAGGTTCATAAGAGAAGTGTTTTGTCCTAAAGTGCTACAAATTCGGTCTTGGTCAAAAAATCCAATGGCAAGTGGAGAACATGTGTTGACTATAAATACTTAAACAAAGCATGCCCGAAAGAGTGCTACCCGTTTCCTATAATTAACCAATTAGTCGACGCTACAAGTGTACATAAGTTGTTATCAATCATGGATGCATATTAAGGTACAATTAGATTCCTATGTTCAAACCTGATGAAGAACATACAAGCTTTGTAACTGACTAGGGAATGTACTGCTACAAGGTAATGCCATTTGGATTAAAAAATGTAGGAGCCACATATCAATGGCTTGTAAATAAGATGTTCAAAGGCCATATTGGGAAGAACATGAAAGTATATATGGATGATATGTTAGTAAAATCTAAGGTGGAGGCAAATCATGTGGGAGGATTGAGTGAAATGTTTGGAATATTAACGATGTACAAAGTAAAACTGAATCTGCAAAAGTGCTCCTTCATTATCTAATTTCGCATATTCTCAGGATACATCATAAGCGCTTGAGGAATAGAAGCCAACGCTGACCAGATCAAAGCAATAAGAAATATGGTAGAACTAAAAAGGATGAAAGAAGAAATGGGATTGAATTGATGAGTCACAACACTCAACAGATTCAGATCAAGGGAAACTGACAAATGCATTCATTTCTTCGATGTGATTAATAAGCAAATAAACCTTTGAATGGACATAATAATGTCAAAAAGCTTTCCAAGAGCTAAAAGATCATTTAGAAAAGCCCATATACTTTCTAACCTTATCAAAGGAGAAGACTTGTTCTTATATATTGCAGTATCATAAAAATGCAATTAGCTCAGTCTTAATAAGGGAGGAGAATGGAATTCGATACCCAATATACTACATGGGCAATATGTTAAAGAATGCCAAAACTAGATATCCGGTTATAGAGAAATTAGACTATTGTTTTTTGCTGACAACATGGAAGTTAAGATCTTATTTCCAAGCCCACCCAATCAAGGTGTTAACCAACTAACTATTAAGGCAAGTCCGTAGAAAACCCGAAATGTCGGGAAATTAATAAAATGGGGAACGGAGTTAAGCTAGTGCAATATTGAGTATTTATCTTGGATATCCATTAAAGGGAAAGTTTTGGCTGATTTCATAGCAGAATGTATAAGTTTTATTGAACAGCAAGTGAAAAGGAATAGAAACTTGAACCAAAGTGGCAGCTATACGTAGATGAGGCTTCAAATGAATAAGGAGTGGGGATCGTTTATGTGATAATTACGCCTAACAGACATAAACTACATTATGCAATGTAGCTAGGGTTTTTTGTAGCTAATAATGTGGCTAAGTTTCAACCATAATAGCTTGGTTAACCTTAGTTGACAGCAAAAAATCCTAAGGATTGAAATATTTAGCGGTTCAAAGTTAATGGTGAACTAATTGAAAAAGGTATTTCAAAACAAAGATGGTCAGTTGGCCTAGTATGTGAAAAGGGTTCATGAATTGCTAGTTAAGCTTAAAGACTTTTCTATACATCAAATACTAAGAGAAAAGAAAGCACAAGCAGATTCTTTAGCAAAATTAGCAAGCTCCTGAGGGGCATCGAAAGTTAAAATCATTCTTGTTGGATTCCAATAAAACCCTATCATCGAATTAGGAAAAGAGGGGTCAAATAACAAAATTTTTGAAGGGGGACCAAATAACAAGGCTTTAGTTCTAAATCGTTCCCAAGCTTAGCAACCACATTATGATGAAGAAGACCCTCGAGGAGAGAGTAATTGCGAGAGAGCTCCCAAAAGAATGGGAAAAGGCACTTATGAGGATTAAATGGAAATAGTTTGATGACGACCTTAATCGAGTACTTGGAAAAAGGGATATTGCCTAAGGGGAAGAATGAGTCGTGAAAGTTGTGATACCTACCCCCTTTGATATACCCCAATCGTTGGGATATTATATAGGAATGAGGATTCAACATCTTACCTATGATGCATTACCCCAGAAATTGAGGCAAGATTGTCGAAAGAAACCCATAAGGAATTCTGTCGGGACCGCTCTGACGGGATAACGCTAGCAAAGAAAGCAATGAGACAAGGATATTCCTGGCCTGGTATGATCGTGGATACATTTTCCTATGTTGAAAGGTGCGAAAAATGCAAAATAAAATTCTAGGATACCTTGGGCAGTTACCTCCAATCCCTTGACAATCGTTACGAGCCCATAACCTTTTGATGTGTGGGAAATTGATTTGATTGGATCTCTTTTGGTCTAAAAAGGTGAAGCAAAATTTGTAATAGTAGACATCGGCTATTTTACCTAATGGATAGAAGCAGAGCCTTTGCCAGACTTCACTATTGGGAAGGACTTGAAGTTTTTCATAAGTAACATAGTTACCAGATTTGGACTCCCAAATAAGATTATTTCTAACAATGGGACTTAATTTAAAAGTGAAGAATTCACTCGCTTTTGTGAAAGGAACATTATTGTTTGTACCAAAATTGGGCACAACACTCTTCGGAAGTCTTTGAAGAGATAAAGTGAAGAAAATAAATGGAAAAAGAGGAATTATCTAACAAAAACTCCAAATTTCAGAAATGAGAATAATTAAAGTGCAAGGAGACACAAGAATTTAGAGTGGTTCGGCGTTTCGCCTACGTCCACTATGAAGTAGTTTGCTTTATTGATCTTTCTTTTGTGTTTACAAGTGAATTCAATGATTTACAGCAGTCAATTGTGATTTGCAGTAGTGAATTTCGTTTGTGGCAGCAGTAATTGAGTTCAGATCTTGATCTGGCAGAGTCCGGGCGTTGGAGATCTCAAAGAGGGAGAATAACCCTTTTTTTGTTGGCTTTGGGGGTCTATTTATAGGTGTAGGAGGCTGGTATTTCGCTTAGATCTCGGGAGACCCTCTCTGGCACGTGACCAGGCCCGCACGCCCAAGCCCGTGAAGTTTCGGTCCGATCCGTGATCGACATGAACAGATATCGACTCGATCAAGATTTCATCCAATGGAGTCGAAATTTGGCGTGGACATTCTTTAACATTCACGTAATCTTCTGTGAAAATTTCATAGCATTTGGACTTGTGAATTGAGAGATATGATCGATACAAAATGGAGTTTTCGGTAGGCTGTTTCCTTCGACTCGCTCCTGTTTCGACTCGCTTCCGTTCGACTCGATGACGTGGCACTTGATTCTTACGTTGTCCTAGATGTTGCTTCGAGCGAGTCGAACTCTCCACTGATTGAGCAAGTCGAAGCGTACCCAGATCGAGCGAGTCGAAGCAAGCACTTGGTCGATCGAGTCGAAGAAAGCACTGATCGAGCGAGTCGAAATGGGGCATCCGGGGAGGTTTGAGCAGTGGAGTCGAAGTTGATGGAGTCGAACAGTTGTTTGAGAGGAGCGAGTCGAAGTGTGTTCTTTCGATGGTTTCAAACTGGAGCTAGTCGAAGAGTGCAGCTCTGAGGGATGTGGAGCAAGTCGAACCTGGTTGACTCGAAGTTGGCCTCTAAGCGAAGCGAGTCGAAGTTGTCACTCCTGGACGTTGTGAAGCGAGTCGAAGGAGCGAGTCGACCGGTAATCGATTTTCATCCAATCTTGTATCGCTCATAACTTGAGCATACGAACTCGGATTGACTTGAGATTTGAAACGTTGGCTCTTATGGCTTAGCTTGTCATGTCCTACCAATTTTGACTCGATCCGGACTCGGAAAAAATTCATTGATATCTGTAGTGAGCCCGTGTATAACTGATCTTTGGGACGGGTCGTCGCTGGTTACTAGTCAATTCCTTGGTGTTACGGCCTTGCCAAAAGGCGGGATAACATTTGCCCCCCAAAGTACGTCTTGTGAAAACATGATGTGCTTTGAAGTGCTGCAGTCTTTACTCTGAATAGTTATCGTCTTTTCGATGAAAGCTGTAACCTATGATCGTTCTTCTTGATAATGTAAACTGTTGACTGTTGACTGCTGTGCCCTGTATTGTTGCAACTGATTGTTGTATGCTAGTGGTTACCTGTTTGCTGTTCTAATCGTTATTGGATGAGTTTCTGGTTCCTGGAAATGATATTGTCTTTTCAAAGATGATTTTTCATTGGATTTATGGATGTGAAGCAGGCATGTCGAGTTGGTGGAGTTGGCCCCTGAAGGCCATGGTTCGATGGTTACGAAGTGCTCGTTCGACTCGATGATGGACGTGAACTGAGCGAGTCGAAATGGAGCGAATCGAAATGCGCTTCCCTGATGGATTCGAACTGCTTGTTTCGCTGCACCGGAGAGGGAGTCGAAGGAAGCGATACGAAGGAGAGCTTCGTTTTGACGCGTTGGAGAGGGAGTCGAAACGTACATTCGAATCCATCGGGATACGAAGCGTTTATTCCCTTTGTTTCCAAATCCATATAAATACTTTGTACTTAGCCGTTTTTTCACTTTTTACCTTTCATCTTTATCTGCCTTGCCTTTGTATCGTTCCAGAGCATTTCAAGAGAAAAAACTTTTTCCTTCGAATCGATTCCTATCTTCAACCATTTGAACCTAGATCTCAGATCTAGGTAATCAATGAACGAATCTACGCGTAAACGATGAATCTCGGGTTTTCTTATCAAATCAATCAGAGTCGTGGTCGATCGAACGCTCTCTGGCCTCCGCTTCGTGTCGATGGAGTATGGGTTTCGAGATGATGAGGCGAAGGTCTTCGTATCGATCGATGGTGGAGCTTCGCTTTGAATCGAGCGCTCTGAATTCATGGATCGATACGAAGGGGTTGCGCTTGATGGACTCGAAATGATAGCCTCGAATTGAGTCGAAAAGTATATCTTTTGATCGAGTCGAAATAGAGGCCTTGGAACGGTTCGAAGAGGAGTGCCTGGAGATCGAGTCGAACTGCATAGTTCTTGATCGAGTCGAAGCAGAGGCTTCGAAGCGAGTCGAAGCACATTGCTTCGGACCGAGTCGAAGGACATGGTCTTGGATCGAGTCGAAGCACGTTGCTTCGGACCGAGTCGAAGGACATGGTCTTGGATCGAGTCGAAGCACGTGGTATTGGATCGAGTCGAACTGCATACTCCCGAACGATCGATTCGATCTTGAACCTTAGTGAACGATTCAAATTTGAACTTGAATAATTGCCTTGAACTCGAACTTTTGACGTTTGACCATTGGTTCAATTTCGACGATACCGAAAATTCTAGTGCCTTTGACCACTTAACTCCGACGAGCTTCAGATTTGCTTAACTGGACTTAATTGTTTCACCGCCCACCTGATTGCCTATTGAAGTTCGTCGATGAAACTGGAACTTAAAATAATAACACATTTTAACTTGGTTTGATAGCTAATAACTTGATGGCATGGTTGTGACGGTCAGCAATGACGGTCCTTCCGACTGAATTCTGAAGCCTCGTCGTTTACACGTTTTCCTTAATCCGGTTAATCTTCCTGAATAATATACAGTACTGCACTGCATAACACGCTCACACACTTTACACTGGGGGATGCACGAGTGTTATTTGTCAGTTTAACAATGATTTTTTATAAGCTAGCTAGTCATGGACCCTTCAAGTTCTCAGTAGCCGGAATTCCCAAGTTCTGTTCTTCCAACCATAGAGATACCGGTTATCGAAGCCGAAGTCATAGAGCCAGCTCCGGATGAGCGTCCAGGTGTTCGGTTTATTCTCAATCCATCAGATTCCGTGCCGTCGGGTATCTCCGAAGATATGTTAGGACGGATTTGTTTAAGGCATGGTTTGTCGCTGGACGACGTGCTACTTCCTGGGCCAACTGACAGGCCACACAATCCCCCAAAGGGGTTTACTGCTTTTAACCGTCATGCTTGCACAGCAGGGACACTTCCTCCCTTCAACGACTATATAAGGGAGATGTTATCTTTTCTTGGCATAGCTCCATCTTAGCTACATCCCAACGGGTATGCCTTATTGAACAGCATCTTTGTTCTCTTTATGGAGATCCTCTTTCGACCGCCGAAGCCGATCGAGATCCGATATTTATTCAATGTCAAGAGCCGTGGAGACAGTCCCTCTTTCACCTTCCTGGAAGCGGTCAGGAGCTGCCACATTGTACAGGGCTCTTGGGGAAGGCTAAGTTATTTTAAAACCGAATGGTTCTACGTTCGGTGCCCCCTTGGATTTGCTGGGCGGTGGTTGGATAGACGTAAGTGTCGTCACTTTTCTCTTGAATCATTGAGATACTAGTAACTGACTTCAAAAACTGACATACTTCTCCTCTCCTATACCCGCAATCTCTCGTCCCGATGGTGCGTACTTCAGGGAGCTTGTCCGGATTCTTCAAGCATTTCCAGGTGAAGAGAGGCACATGGACTTAGTCCTGACCGACAGGAATCTGAGGGCTGTCGGGCTGATAGAACGAAGACAGAGTATTCATCTGGAGGTGACACATAGAGTGGCCCCGAAGAAACGCGTGAAGCGCAAAGCGCCTGCAGTTGTGATCACCGAAGAAGTTGATCCAGAAAGAACGCCCACCGATACCGAGCTCCCCGCTGGGCCTTCTGCCGATGTCCTGGACTCGGGTGGAAGAAGAAAAGGCAAGGCTGTTGCTCACAAATGCTCTAAACCTAAGAGATTTAAATCTGTGGTCGTATCTTTACCTTTCTAGCGGATCAGAATTTCAGAGGCTCCTCCCCCACAAGTGGAGAGTCCTTTCGCAGGGCTTGATGATGTTCCGATCCCGGATTTTGTGTCGTCTCCACACGATGCCGGTACGGAGGGGCTTGATAACGCTTTTGAATTGAGCGGGTCGCTTGCTACGAGTGCAGCCGACATTTCCGGTTGGTCGGGGGGTTGCACATGCATACACTTCACTACACTGCATGATTCACAACTGTAAATCGTTCAACTTAGGAAGTCACTAACTCTTTCTTCGTTTCTCATCTTTCAGGTACTATGTCGGGAAGGGGATCGATGCTTGGCAATCATCGCTCTGCCCGAAAAGCATCTGGTTACTATGATTCCCGTAGGAGGGATTCAGACAGAGATCGCGATCGCGATTACTATAATCAGGATCGGTACGGGAGTGACAGAGAGTATAGACACCGATCCAGATCACGCTCTCCTCCTCCTAGACTTTCGTCTCCTCCTCCTGTTCAAACTTCATATCCACCCGAGCCTCCTCGTCACAGGCCGTCTTCTCACTCTTCTAGACTCCAGACTCATCTTCAAAGAGTTGAGACTACAGCTTCTATGATTACTGAGCAGGTTTCTGCTGAACCCACAGGAGAAGGGGCTCTTAAGTTGGCCCAGATGAAGAAGGATTTTCCAAATATCTGCTTCGACGGCTACGTCTTCCCTCCTCACCTAAAAAGAATTCCGTCTGGAGTGGAGAACACGATGCATGAGTATGTTCATGATATATACACCCAGTACAGAGAGTGGGTAAAGGCCACGGAGAAAGCTTCTAAGGTGGCCTTTGAGCGGGCCAAAGTACTTGAGAAGCTGGAGACTAATCTCGCTCAAAGGGACTGGATCATCCAAGTGCTGTTTGCTGAGGCCGAGTCTTCTCGGAAATCGGAGATTGAGGCCACCAAAAAAGCCGACGAAGCGAAGGCGGAAATGGAGAGGCTGAATCAGGCACATGTTGCCTTGGTGGAGGAGATGAGCCACCGGAACACCAAAGTCATCGCCGAGCGGGACGCGGCGGTCAAGGAGCTTAATGAACTCAAGGCCAAGTTCGATGGTATGGCCAAGGAGAAAGATGACGCGAATAACGCAGCACAGCAGGCGTGCGAACAAGCTGTCTTGCTTAAGGATGAACGGGATGCGGCGGTGGCTAAAGTCCAGAAGGTGGAGACTAAGGTCGAGGAGAGGGTAAAGCTGGCCGAGTCCAGGCTAGAGGCCAACATCGAGGACCTCCTTGTTGTCTACAATGCTAATGTGCTGAGGCACAGGGGCCTGGCCTGGCTCGATGACTTTTTGATGCATCTCCACAATGCTTGGAGTCGACTGGTTGAGGAGGAGAAAGAGGCGCATCAGGGCGAGTCCGTGGGTGAATTCGAACTCGAGAATCGTATTCTGACTGAGGATGAAAAGAATGTTCTCCACGAGTCGATGATCCTGCGCGAGAAGGAGAAACTTGTCGCCCAGCACTTTGAAGGGGAGAGGGTTCTGGAGTGGACCATCACGAAGCAAGTTATGAAGTTCCAATGTCAACTCAGCCCGAATCCTTATCTGCGGTTGATCCCCAGGCTGTTCCTGCTTATAATCCTGATCAGCCGCAGATGTCACCGGCTGCTGCGCAAGTTACTGACGCCTCCCTGCCGCCTACAAGTCGAATTGAGGAAGGTATTCTGAACATTCCACTTTTCTTTCTTAAGTCGAAGCCTTCGATCGAGTTAAGTCCTAACAGTTCTTTTATTCTTTGTCCAGTGATTGATGCTGCACCGGCCATGCCTCCTGCCACTCAAGAACCATATCAAATGCAGGAGGCTATCATGACCGAAGCAACCACCGTGAGTATAGCTGCCCCGCTTGACGATCCGCAAGGAGGCACGATTATGTTTGACGAGCAGCTGATGGATGAACTCTTTCGCCGCCACGGCGATCCTCGTGCTGACTTGACATCCGTCATGAGCGGAATTGATCCTGCTACAAGCTCTTCCATGCCGACTGCTGATGCCCCCAGCAGGGCTCAAGCGGTAACCGAAGAGGAGATGTTTTCTTAGATTGACGTTGAACTGGCAGCAGCGGGTTATGGTGGCAGCTTTGGAGGTGGGATGGCAGCATCGGGACCTGCACTGCTCGGAATGATGTCTCCTAGTGGTACTGTCTTTCTCACCAGCCTGCCCATTCCACCTTCTGTAATTGATCCCGTTCCTCCGACTCTGCCCATAGAGAGCATTCTTATTCACACGAGTTTGGAGGAGGACGTCGACATAATGCCCTCGCCTGAAGACCAACCGCCGACAAGCAAAGGCTCGAAGAGGAAGACTGGCGATGGCTCCAGCGGGTCCACACCGAGGAGGAAGCTAAGGAAAAAGAAAGATTAGGCATGCTCTCCCAGTGTATTTTGATTTACATTTTGTTAGCCGTGTATAGATGCGGGTTCGGCCCCTGCTAGTAGGCATTTTATGGAAACTTGTACACGAACTTCTTCTATAATCAATAGAAATGAAACCTTTCTTTTTTGACTTCTTTTTTTGTCATTGCATATTTGTCTAAGTGTTCCAGTGTCTGAAATGTACTTGTGAAGTTTCAGTTTCCGAACGAAGTTGATTTCCGTTCACCAAGTTCGGGTGTTGTGGACATGGTTTGCGACCGGGAAAAGAATCGAATTTTGACGTCGCATTGTTTCAGTCGATGGTTGACGCTTAGGTCTTTCCCCCCAGTCTTGGGGGTATGTTGTAAAACATCAGTCATCGATTACCCTTTTCTCCTAGCATGCCGAGTCTAGTGCCGTTGGACGGGTGTTTAAGGCAAACGGGGATTGAGCAGTGTATTCGCGCTTGTCCGATCGTTGATGATCATATCCGCACTCCGGGGATCCTCATTTGTTTACTGGCAGTTGGTCACGCTGGCTTGAGTTTCAATCATATACCCGCTATCTGGGGACTTGGAATTGGCTTTTGTACTCCGACTCGCGCTCCGGGAGCTTGGAGTTGATAATTATATTTCGATCCATGCCTCGGGAAGTTGGTGTTTAGGCTCCGTTTTGCATTCTAGGAATCCGGAATAGACGTCTATGCTCCGACTTGCACTCTGGAAATTCGGAACTGATGTTTATACTCCGGCTCGCACTCTGGGTATACGGAGTTGAATGTTTATGCTCCGCTTCACACTCTGGGAATACGGAGTTGAATGTTTATACTCCGGCTCGCGCTCTGGGAGTTCGAAGTTGAATGTTTATACTCCGCTTCGCACTCCAGGAATACGGAGTTGATGTTTATACTCCGCTTCGCACTCTGGGTATACAAAGTTGGATGTTTATACTCCGCTTTGCACTTTGGGAATACGGAGTTGAATGTTTATACTCCGCTTCGCACTCTGGGTATACGGAGTTGAATGTTTATACTCCGCTTCGCACTCCGGGAATACGGAGTTGATGTTTATACTCCGCTTCGCACTCTGGGTATACGGAGTTGGATGTTTATACTCCGCTTCGCACTCTGGGAATACGGAGTTGGATGTTTATACTCCGCTTCGCACTCTGGGTATACGGAGTTGGATGTTTATACTCCGCTTCGCACTCCGGGAATACGGAGTTGATGTTTATACTCCGCTTCGCACTCTGGGTATACGGAGTTGGATGTTTATACTCCGCTTCGCACTTTGGGAATACGGAGTTGAATGTTTATACTTCGCTTCGCACTCTGGGTATACGGAGTTGAATGTTTATACTCCGCTTCGCACTCCGGGAATACTCTGCTTCGCACTCTGGGTATACGGAGTTGGATGTTTATACTCCGCTTCGCACTCTGGGTATACGGAGTTGGATGTTTATACTCCACTTCGCACTCTGGGAATACAAAGTTGAATGTTTATACTCCGCTTCGCACTCTAGGTATACGGAGTTGGATGTTTATACTCCGACTCGCGCTCTGGGAGTTCGGAGTTGATGAAGGATTGTCGTGTATCAATCCCTTTTTGACTTTGATGTGATGGCTTGCCCCCGAGCTCGGGTTTCACTTAGGGAGTGATTGGTTGCATCGCAGCCACTCTCTATTTGAATAAATCCCACCGTATGATGAGACTTAGTTCTCCATGCATAGTGATGGTCGTATGAAGTATTTCAAGTAAATCACAGCTCTGGCTCGAAGAGGTTGCATTTTATTGCTGAAATAAGAAAGTAGGGCAAAGTCAGTTGCCTTATTACAAGTTCTAATTTCGAAATGCATAAAAAAATTGCAGAAAAGGAAAGTAAACTAAATGGATAAAGATAGCCTGTCAGGTGTAATAGCGGCGAAGGCTCTCGCTATTCCAAGCTCTTGGCAGGGTAAGACTGTCGACGGTCGATAACTTGAATGTGCCATCTCCGAGCCTTCGTTCAATAACATGCGGTCCTTCCCATGTCGGCTTCATATGTGAAGGAACCGGATAGATTCTTTTTAAGACGAGATCGCCTAGTTCGAAGGTTCACGGGCGGACCTTGGCGTTGTACAATCGGGCGACTCGACTCCGATGCGCTGCTGCCCTCAAATCATCCTCTTCACGCTTCTCATCCAGTAGATCAAGAGATTCAGCAAGTAATATAGCATTTGTCTTTGGATCATAGTATGTCACACGATGAGAAGGTACTTCTAGCTCGACTGGAATAACGGCCTCTGAACCGTAAGAAAGAGAGAACGGAGTGTGGTCGGTCGTGGTCTTGTGGGTTGTTCGGTAAGCCCATAGAGCCATAGGAAGTTCATCGACCCACTTGCCCCCGACCTTTTCTAGTCGTTTCTTTAGGATGGGCTTTATGACTTTATTAACTGCCTCAACCTGTCCGTTCGCTTGAGGTTGCGCAACTGCGGATAATTTCTTTTGGATGTGAAATCGTTTGCAGAAATCTTTGAATTCAGCACTGTCGAATTGGGTTCCGTTGTCCGTAATTATGGTGTGTGGGAGACCGAATCGACAGATGATGTTACGAACCACAAAGTTGATTACTTTCTTCGTTGTAATGGTAGCGAGAGCTTCGGCTACAGCCCACTTCGTAAAGTAATCAACCGCGACGATGGCGTATTTCGCACCACCTTTTGCCAGAGGTAGAGCACCGATGATGTCGATGCCCCACATTGCGAACGGCCATGGGCTGACCATTTGCGTTATCTCAGTAGGAGCCCTAGGGATTCGGGCGTATTTCTGGCACCTATCACATTTCTTTGCATAGTCTAACGCGTCGCGATTCATGGTTGGCCAGTAATATCCGTAGCGAAGTACTTTCTTGGCAAGTGATCGCCCCCTGGTGTGATCGCCACATTCTCCCTCATGCACATCGCGTAACACTTGTTTAATTTCGTCGTGAGCGATACATCGGAGTAGGGGAACTGAGTATCCCCTTATGTACATGAGTCCATTCTGGATGGCAAACCTTGAGGCCTTACGAAGGAACTGTTTTTTTTCACTCCTGCGCTCCGGCAGGGTTCCGTGCTCAATGTAATTCCTGAGTGGAGTCATCCATGAATCCTTTTCGGGGATGGTTTCGCATACCCAGTTTATTTCCGCCCAGTCGATTCTTGGGGAAGATAGTGTTTCTACGGGAACGAGTCCCATTTGTTGAGCTTCACCTGTGCTGGCGAGCTTCGCCAACGAATCGACCTTTTGGTTGCGTTCTCGAGGTATACTGTAGATGGCGTAATAATCGAAATGGTCTAGTACTTCCTTAACTTGAGCTAAGTAAGCAGCCAACCTTCGATCTCTTGCTTGATACTCTCCTCGTACCTGACACACAACTAATTGTGAATCACAATAAATTTCCACTGCGATAATTCTCAAATCTCTGGCAAGTTTCAAGCCAACTAGGAGGGCTTCGTATTCAGCTTCATTATTAGTTGCATGGAAACCGAACTTTAAGGCATAACATATGGATCGACCCTCGGGAGTTTCAAGCACAATACCAGCGCCTGAATACCGGTCATTTGATGCTCCGTTGGTATAAAGTTTCCAGATGTATTCGGGGGATTCACTGGCTTCGGGCAAGTCCTTTGGGATGGTAAATTCGACTATGAAATCGGCTAGGACTTGCCCTTGTATGGCCCGTCTCTGAGCGTAAGTGAGGTCAAACTGGCTTAGTTCGATGTTCCACTTGAGTAACCTACCAGACGTCTCAGGCCGTGAAAGGACCTGTCGTAACGGCTGGTCGGTGTAAACAACAGTGGAATGTGCCTGGAAGTATGGTCGGAGTTTTCTTGATGCAATGACAAGGCAGTAAGCCAACTTTTCCAGCTTCGGATAATTTCTCTCAGCCCCAGTCAATCATTTGCTGACGTAGTACACTGGCTTCTGTATCCCGTCTTCTTCTCGAACCAAGGCAGTGCTGATTGCATTTTCTGATATCGCCAAGTACGCATACAGCTTCTCATGATCAATAGGCTTTGACAGTATCGGCGGTGTGGACAGGTGTTGGACTAGTGCTTGGAAAGCGCCCTCGAATTCCGTGGTCCATTCAAAGTTTTGTTTCCCTTTTCGAATCAGATCGAAGAAGGGAATGCATTTGTCAGTGGACTTTGAAATGAACCTGCTCAATGCTGCTACCTTTCCATTGAGACTCTGGACTTGCTTTATAGTTTTGGGAGTTTCAAGATTTCTGATTGCCCAAATCTTTTCGGGATTGGCTTCGATTCTCCGAGCGTTAACGATGAACCCAAGGAACTTTCCGGATGCAACTCCAAAGTGACATTTCAGTGGGTTGAGCTTCATCTTGTACTCCCGAAGTATGTTGAACATAGTTTCCAGGTCTTTTACATGGTCGGTGGAGAGTCGCGACTTCACAACATGTCGTCTACATATACTTCCATTGTCTTCCCGATTTGATTAGCGAACATCCGATTGACCAACCGTTGGTATGTAGCTCCGGCGTTCTTGAGTGAGAACGGCATAACCTTATAACAGTAAAGTCCCAGATTGGTTACGAAGCTGGTATGTTCTTGATCGGGTAAATGCATCGGTATCTGATTGTAGCCTGAATATGCGTCCATGAAGGATAAGAGTTCATGTCCAGCCGTTGAATCCACTAGCTGATCAATTCTAGGAAGCGGGAAACTATCTTTGGAGCATGCTTTATTCAGACCGGAATAGTCGACACATGTTCTCCACTACCCGTTCGGCTTTCGGACGAGCACGGGATTCGACACCCATTCAGGATACAGCGTATCTCTGTTAGTCCATGAGATGATGAGATGATGGTTTTGATGACAACAACCTTAGAATAGATTATAAAATATAAATACTAACATTACAAGTTTAGATATATATGTATATGCAGGATCTAACCATACAGGTATCAAGAATGAAGACTGTACAGTATAGAGATTCAAGATATAAAGATAGAAGACTCATGAGTATCAAGAATTTCAAGAGTTCAAGTTTCTAAGATAAGTTATATAGTTAGGAATATTGTTAAAACTAATAGAAAGGCACTGACATCTTAATATCTATTTTATTCGTGGAATGGAATCCACTTCGTGCTCGTTAAAGGGATGGAACCCTAAGTAGGATGGAACCTACGAAAATCTAGTGGGACATTGTTTTGTATCCACTAATTTTAATTCAAATGATTTTGCAAAATTATCTTGTTTTCAAAATGATTTCAAAACTTTCCTTTTAAAAGATTCAAAACTCTTTATCCTGATTTTAAATAATTTTAGCCTCAAAAACATCTTTATTTTCAGAGTCAAAATTACTCCTGATTTTAAACTATCTTTTCAAATAATATATTTAACTTTTAAATTATTTATACTTTGTTTTAAATTATAGTTAAATAATATGTATATATTGGTCTTTATATTTACTTATGTATTTTAACTATAGTTAAGTATATTTATAAAGTATACAATAATTTTAATATAAGATAGAGGTTATTTTCAAAGAAAATCAAAACACCAAAAATCCCTTTGGGATGTCGACATGCCCAAGTACCCCATGTCGACATAGTGTCAGTTGGTTTCAAAATTCAAATTTCAAAAGAAGTGTCTATTCGCCATAACTCTTCATGAATGGTCATGGCTGTTGCTCTTCTATAAATAGTGGTCAGTTTCAATGAATTTTTAATCACTTTTTTCTGGTTTTCATTCCTCTTCTTCTTCCACATTTCTTAATACAAAATCATACCATTACTCTGCCGAAATCAACATCGAATCATACTTGATTACTTCTAGTGTGATTCTCCATCACTATCTCTACAAGATCCAAGTGCTAATCTGAGTTATAGACTTTTTGTAATCAATCGAGCGAGAGAAGGTGTGATTGTAGCCTTGGAAATCAATTGGGTGAACTTGTTGCCCCGGAAATCAAGTATCTCTACCCAGAGGATTGTTATTCTGGAGGGTGTACCTCGTAGCCTTGAAACCGAGGGCTGTAATTGTTGAATTGAGTTTGAAAGAAAATCCGTACTTAGTTGTGCGGGACTGGATGTAGGGTAACTCCGAACCAGTATAAAATCCGCTGTGTTCTTTCCTTTACTGCTTTTACTTTATATTTGCATCTGTGTTTGATTCTGTGTTCATATCTGTGTCTGATTAGTGCATACATTGTTAACAAACTAAGATAAACTCAAAAAGATTAACAAACTTCTTAAAACACTATTCACCCCCCCTCTAGTGTTAATACCAGCCTTAAAATCCTTAATCCGCATTTCTCACATTTGGTATCAGAGCCTTGTTTTCAAAAGTTTCATTATCTGAATTTTGAAAAATTTCAAAATGGCTACTAACACTAGTACTGCTATTACTACCAACACTAGTTCATTTGTAGAAGGTCAGTTTACTGCCAGACCACCACTTTTTAATGGCAGTAACTATCCATATTGGGCATGTAGGATGAAAATGTATTTACAATCTATAGGATTAGATACTTGGAATATCACACAAACTGAATATTCTGAACCCACAACTAATTTTGCACAGTGGACCACTGAGCAAAAGACTGTTGCACAAAATAATTCTAAAGCAATGAATATTCTGTTTTGTTCACTTGAAAGAAATGAATTTAATATAGTGTCAGTTTGTAAGTCTCCATATGAAATCTGGAAAACTTTGCAAGTAACTCATGAAGGAACAAGCAAAGTTAAACAGACCAAAATTTCCATGCTCACAAATCAGTTTCAGTTCTTTAAAATGAATACTAATGAGTCTATTTCAGATATGTATAGTCGATTTCAAGATATTGTGCATTCTTTAATATCTTTAGGAAAGGAATTTTTGGAAGAAGATCAAGTCAGAAATTTTTTGAATTCTCTCACTCCAGAATGGGATCAAAAGACACTTGCGATTGAAGAGGCAAATGACATCAGTACTTTAAAGATAGAAGAATTGATTGGAAATCTAATGTCGTTTGAAGTTCAAATGATCGGGAGAAGAGAAAGCAAAGCATCTGAAAAGAAATCAATGGCATTCAATGCATTAACCGACGGACCAGATTCAAATAGTGATAATGATGAAGAGATAGCATTTATGACCAGGAATTTTCGGAAATTTCTGAAATACAGAAAGATGAATAATCTCAAGAGAAACAACTTTACGAATTCCGATAATCAGACTACAGTACCAAACTTTATCAAATGCTTCAATTGTGACGAACCAGGTCATATCAAAAGAGACTGTCCGCATCCAGATAAGCAAAACTCTCCTACAAACAATGATTATGCAAAGAAACGGAAACGTGCATTCACTGCTACTCTAGATGACTCTGACTCATCCTCCAGCGACGATGAACAGAAGAAAGATAATTCAAATCTGTGTTTCACAGCAATTCTCGATTTAGTCGATACCAAAGAAACGGACTCTGAAAAAGGTACACGTTTACAATACATTGGCTGAAATTGCATGCTTGAATTGATTGATTGATTGGTTGTTTTTGAATTGATTGATTGATTGATTTTGAATTGATATGTTGTTTGAATTTTAAAATTTATTTTCTATTTTTTACTATTATTTTATTATTATTTTTATTATTATTGACACATTCTGAAATATATTATAAGTACAATACTATTTCAGAAATATAGACATTAATAATATATATATATATATATATATATGTATATTAGATAATTTAGGAAAAATCATGTCATGAAAATTCAAAGCCACATGTCGACATGGCCCCTACCATGATGTCGACATGCCTACATGAATTTGAATTTCAAATTTTGATTCAAACATTTGAATTTCCCTCCACCTTTTCACTTCATTTATTTCTCTGAAAAGATACCTTTTGACCAGAGAATATGTCCTCTGAAAGTCTATTTATTCACTATCTTTTATCATATCTTTTCACCTTCATTTTCAAATTCAAACTCTCTCTTCATATCTTCAAGCTCTCTACTCTCTACTCTAATGGCTTCTTCAAGCAACCCCTCAACCATGAGAATTTCCAGAAAAATCAAAGAGCAATTATTCAATGATCCGAAGGCAATTAAAGCATACATCAATTATGCTAATCATGCCAAAGTCCATCCCGGAAAATTTGCTATTTTTCAAGATTTTTCTTCTTATGAAATTGATTCTCTTTTTGCAAACAATGATGTTTTAAGTCTTATTGACTCTTCTCAAAATGATTTTGTTTGCTATCCTAATCTTGTCAAAATCTTTTATGCTAATTTAAACCATGGTTTTTATATTGGAAATGAGAATGAAATTTGGAGTAATGTCAAAGGCACTCAAATTGTTTTGAATTGTGACCTTTTGGGTACCATTCTCAATTGCAAAAGCACGGGAATGGATCTTTCTAGTTTTCAAATCGATGAACATGATCGTGAGACATTTCATCATATTTTTGAAGGAGATGAAAACTTTGAATTTAAGAATCGAAACTTTCGTCCTAAAGCAAGAATTGTCAATCTTCTTTTACAACATACTTTGACCCCAAGATCGGGAAATTTTAACAATCCTACTTCAAAAGTGTGCAAAGCACCTTTCGCTATTTTCGGAAATTATGATATCAATTGGGTGCAAGTTATTTTGGATGAACTTCGTCCTAAAAATTTTGAAATGGGAGAAAACACTTTATATCATGGAATTTACCTTACTCGGATTTTCAACTATTTTGGAGTAAATTACAAAGGAGAAAAATTTATTTCAAGAAAAGTTTTTAATATCTCAAACATTTCTCTCACGAAAATCCCATATGTTTTTCAAACTTATGAAACCCTTACCGAAAAGGAAGAGCGTTTGGCTCATGAAGAAATGGAAGAGGAAGAAGAAGAAGAAAGGGATGAAATGGAAATAGAAGAAGAAGAAGAAGGTGAAACATCTCTAGAAAGTATTGAATATCCATCCAATCCTTCCAACAAAACCCTTCTCAAAAACCAAAAGATAATTGTGGAGAATCAATGGATTTTAAAACGATCCGTTAGTAAGAAGTTGGATAACATTTCTTCGAAGATGAACAAGTTCATTTCAAAAGTCAGCAAGAAACTTGGACTATCTTCATCATCTTCATCTTCTAACTAGTTTTATCTTTTAGTATCTTATTGTAGTTGTCTTAGTTTTTTTTTTTTCGAATGTTCATGTAGTTCATTATGCTTAATCTTTGTATTATCGTAATGAAATTGAATTTCCTTTCTGTTATCTAGCTTATCTTATCTCCTGAATAAATGTTAGTATATTATATAAATTTATATACATATACACAATTATTCACAAAATCAAAGTTATCATAAATTTTCACTAACCCATGTCGACATCCCCTAGAAGACCATGTCGACATGTACTGGTCAGAAGTGATTATTGATTTTGAATTTGAAAATTGAATAACTACCAAATGTCTATTCATTTCAAACGAATTTCTACAACTATATATACCTTTTTCTTCCAGAAATCTTCATTGAAATTTATTTCTCATTATCTATAACTTTCATTTCTTTCTCTAATTCAATTATGGCCAATCCTATTCACAATCTATCTGAAAATCTTGAAGAAACACTCAATTCATTCAAGAATAACCTCTCTTTTATTCTACGAAACCAGCGTCACTTGGAGTTGAGTCAAATGAAGATGATCAAGGAGCAAGAAAGGCATTTCGATGCACTTCGATGGATGATCTCCTCTCTACACAAGGATGATAATGAAGCACATCCTCCTGTCTCTCTCACCAATGACAATGAGAATTGGGATGCAATTAAAGAAGACCCTATATTTGGAGAAGATGGATGGGTAGATGTTCCTCGAAACGATTAATTTTCTTTCTTTGTTTGATTTGTTTGAATTAATTTGGTTTGATTTGATACTTTGTGTGGATTGATTTTATTTGGTTTGAAGTTTGGTGTGTGAAACATATATATATACACTGAAATGAATATAGTCTTTAATTAAGTTATTATGCTCATAAGTATCATTATTTCTTAATCAATATAAAATAGGGTAGTTAGGCATAGATTAAGGGGGAGTTGTTAGTTTTAGGGGGAGTTATTAGGATAGAAGGAATATTTTATAAACAAAGGTTGTCATCATCAAAAAGGGGGAGATTGTTAGTCCATGAGATGATGAGATGATGGTTTTGATGACAACAATCTTAGAATAGATTATAAAATATAAATACTAACATTACAAGTTTAGATATATATGTATATGCAAGATCTAACCATGCAGGTATCAAGAATGAAGACTGTACATTATAGAGATTCATGATATAGAGATAGAAGACTCATGAGTATCAATAATTTCAAGAGTTCAAGTTTCCAAGATAAGTTATATAGTTAGGAATATTGTTAAAACTCATAGAAAGGCACTGACATCTTAATATCTATTTTATTCGTGGAATGGAATCCACTTCGTGCTCGTTAAAGGGATGGAACCTACGAAAATCTAGTGGGACATTGTTTTGTATCCACTAATTTTAATTCAAATGATTTTGCAAAATTATCTTGTTTTCAAAATGATTTCAGAACTTTCCTTTTAAAAGATTCAAAACTCTTTATCCTGATTTTAAATAATTTTAGCCTCAAAAACATCTTTTTTCAGAGTCAAAATTACTCCTAATTTTAAACTATCTTTTCAAATAATATATTTAACATTTAAATTATTTATACTTTGATTTAAATTATAGTTAAATAATATGTATATATTGGTCTTTATATTTACTTATGTATTTTAACTATAGTTAAGTATATTTATAAAGTTTAAAATAATTTTAATATAAGATAGAGGTTATTTTCAAAGAAAATCAAAACACCAAAAATCCCTTTGGGATGTCGACATGCCCAAGTACCCCATGTCGACATAGTGTCAGTTGGTTTCAAAATTCAAATTTCAAAAGAAGTGTCTATTCGCCATAACTCTTCATGAATGGTCATGGCTGTTGCTCTTCTATAAATAGGGGTCAGTTTCAACGAATTTTTAATCACTTTTTTCTGGTTTTCATTCCTCTTCTTCTTCCACATTTCTTAATACAAATCATACCATTACTCTGCCGAAATCAACATCGAATCATACTCGATTACTTCTAGTGTGATTCTCCATCACTATCTCTACAAGATCCAAGTGCTAATCTGAGTTATAGACTTTTTGTAATCAATCGAGTTAGAGAAGGTGTGATTGTAGCCCTGGAAATCAATTGGGTGAACTTGTTGCCCCGGAAATCAAGTATCTCTACCCAGAGGATTGTTATTCTGGAGGGTGTACCTCGTAGCCTTGAAACCGAGGGCTGTAATTGTTGAATTGAGTTTGAAAGAAAATCCGTACTTAGTTGTGCGGGACTAGATGTAGGGTAACTCCGAACCAGTATAAAATCCGGTGTGATCTTTCCTTTACTGCTTTTACTTTATATTTGCATCTGTGTTTGATTCTGTGTTCATATCTGTGTCTGATTAGTGCATACATTGTTAACAAATTAAGATAAACTAAAAAAGATTAACAAACTTCTTAAAACACTATTCACCCCCCCTCTAGTGTTAATTCTAGCCTTAAGATCCTTAATCCGCATTTCTCACAATCTCGATGGATCCGTTCGCTTCCAGCTTCTCTATTTCCTCTTTAAGGGCGGCAGATCTCTTTGGATCCATACCGCGCCTCTTTTGTTTGACCGGGACATGCCGCGGGTCAATGTTCAGAGTGTGGCTCACGATGTCCGGTGAGATCCCACACATATCAGAATGTGTCCAGGCAAATACGTCAAGATTTGCCCGTAGAAATTCAACCAATTCCTCTTGAGTTTGCTGGCTTAGCTGAGATCCAATCTTCATTATTTTTGAATCGTCGTTATCGTCAATTGGGACATCAATCGTCAGTTCGGCCGGGGATGCTTGACTTTCTTTAGATTCTCCTTCGTCTTCAGTTTCTCTTGGGTCAAGATCCTTGAGGAATTGGCTGGGGTGCCCGAGCCTGGGCCCGGGCGTTAATTGTCAATTATCGGCGAAACGGACTCAGAGAGATTCATCTACGCTCTTTCCCTTCTCCTTTCGCTGCACCTCCCACAGCTCAGCAACATAACAGGCTCTGGCAGTGGCCTGATCTCCCTGAATGATTCCTATTCCATGATCAGTGGGAAATTTTAAGGTCAAACACCATGGGGCAATGGCTATTCTGAATTCAGTGAGAGCCGGTCGGCCCAAGAAAGCATTGTAAGGGGAGTCTATATCCAAAACGATGAACTGCAATATCCGTACTCTCCGACGTTCTCCAACTCCCAACTCTACTGGCAGTTCCACCATCCCAGTGGGGATTGTGGCACTTCCGTTGAAACCATGAACTCGAGATTGACAAGGCTTCAAGTCTGCGGCTTCCATCTTCATTTGATCATAAGCTCGCTTGAACAAAATATTCACAGAGCTTCCACTGTTAACCAAGATCCTTTTTATCCAAGCGGGACCTACTTGTGCTGTGATGACCAGTGGATCAAAAGTGGGAGCTTCGACTTTATCTGCGTCTCTACCCCTGAACACGATGTCATCCGTCATCGTTTTCTGTTGCTTGGCCGGAGCCCCCTCATCAAAACTACTGCAACACTCGAATTCTGCATGCCTGATAGAACTGGCATACGACTCCATTTCCTTCCAGCTTCGATCTGCTGGGTGAGGACCACCATCTATTGTATTGATGACCTACCTCTCGTCCACACGAGCGGGTTCTTCTTGTCTTTCCTGGTTCGGTGCACGATTCTGATTTGATGGGCCCGCACCAGCGGATTGCGGCGCCCGCACATACTGATCCAACTTTTGCTCTCGTATCAGTTTTTCATTGAGGTCTTGTAAGTGACGACTCTCATTGGTGTTGTAGCCATAACTCTCATGGAATCTACAGAACTTTCCTGTTTGGATTTGTCTTTCAGTTGGTGGTTTCGGGGCAGGATTCTTATACTGCATGGTATTGCAGGTCTACAAATACACATTTTCCAACGACGTGTTCAATGGAGTGTAGTTTTCGTACATGGAAGCTCTACGCCGTGGTCTACGATCCTGATCGCGTTTTTTTTTCTGATTTCTATTGTACCTCTGCTGATTCTGTTTATTTTGGACGTTCAACTGAACTTTTCTAGAACTATCTCCGGACTGTTTAACAGCGACGTTACTCTGGATACCTTCTATGTTGGGTCCTGCGTCATCCTGCTTCCTAGACTGTTTCGCATCTTCCCTTCTCAGGAATTGGGCTTCCTTGGAATAGAAACGTTCCAATGACGCAGGTCGTTTCCCAGCCAACCAACTTCCGAACTCGGAATCAGCATCAATCCCCTTAGTCAGAGCCATTAGGATAGAGTTATCGTTAGGATTGCTTATTTCTACACACGCAGCATGGAATCGCTCCAAGTAACTTCTAAGCGTTTCTCCGGGAGCTTGCTTAACACTAGACAGAGTGTTAACGTCCTTTGGCCTCGCCATATGCATACGGAATTGTTCGACAAACTTGGTGGCCATCTGGTCAAAGTTAGAGATGGATCGTGGTGGAAAACGAGTGAACCACATGGTAGAGATGCCCCTAGGGAAATGGGGAAACTACGGCACTTTACTGCGTCATCAGCTCTAGCAGCATTCATTAGCCACTCGTATTTCAGGACATGTTGATTGGGATCAGAACTCCCTTCATAAACTAGCAAAGCTAGCATCCTGAAGTGCCGAGGTGGCTCAGCATATAAAACATCATCAGTGAAAGGGGTATGACTTTGGGAGATTCCCCAATCGTCATTAAAGAGACCCTGACTTTCACAGATCATTTGGCGGATCATCGCTGGTATATCTGGCGTTCAGACACTTGGAGTATGTTGTGCCAAGGTGTGGTCGGGTACCACAGCGCGAGTCTAGACCGGATGTGGTCTACGGTCCGTGCCTTGCCTCCTTGGTTCAACATCCTCAGGGACATAAGGCTCAGGAGTCTTCTCTCGTTGGCTATGTTGAGGATCAGCTTGGTTTCTAGCATCACCTCCCCGTCCAGCAGTGGTGGTAGTAGAAATGTTGCCGGTAACATGATAAGGAGCAGATCCTTCCCGAGTCGAAGGTTCTGTGCGGAAGCTAACGGATGGTCCAGCTCTAGGTTGCCCAAGGTTCGAAGCAGGTTGGTGTCCCGTGGCCTGGGTGCAGCTTCCACCCAACCGTGGACGTGTGGATCTAGTTTGGCCATCGGAGGAGGCTGAACTTTCTGTGGAGGAGTGAGAACCTTGGTCTCTTCTAGATCTTCTTCGCCTTTGGCGATTTAGTTGGTTAGTCAACTCTGCATTGGTGCGTAGTTGTTCCGCTAGCTGCTGTTGACTTTGGGTCAACTCTTGAAGCAATGTCTGGAATTCTTGTCTAGTGATTGGACCTGATGGATCTGAAGGTCCTGCAGCATTTTGGTTGGATGGAGGTGATTGCATGGGATTTTGTCGGTCCTGTGCTCCTTGATCAGCAGCTGTAGAGGTGGTACGTGTGCTCACCATAATGAATTGACGAAGTCCTTTCCTAGGTCTGATTGCAAATCTGAGTAGAATGGAAGGGCTTCAAAGTTCTAGATCTGGATCTTCTTCTTAGATTTATGCAATCCAATATAGATAGGCGATCCAAAGAGCAGGAGAAAAATTGGTTTTCTCGGTGAAAGCACCAAAGTGTTTGTACCAAAATTGGGCACAACACTCTTCGGAAGTCTTTGAAGAGATAAAGTGAAGAAAATAAATGGAAAAAGAGGAATTATCTAACAAAAACTCCAAATTTCAGAAATGAGAATAATTAAAGTGCAAGGAGACACAAGAATTTAGAGTGGTTCGGCGTTTCGCCTACGTCCACTATGAAGTAGTTTGCTTTATTGATCTTTCTTTTGTGTTTACAAGTGAATTCAATGATTTACAGCAATCAATTGTGATTTGCAGCAGTGAATTTTGTTTGTGGCAGCAACAATTGAGTTCAGATCTGGATCTGGCGGAGTCCGGGCGTTGGAGATCTCAAAGAGGGAGAAGAACCCTTTTTTTGTTGGCTTTGGGGGTCTATTTATAGGTGTAGGAGGCTGGTATTTCGCTCAGATCTCGGGAGACCCTCTCTGGCATGTGACCAGGCCCGCACGCCCAAGCCCGTGAAGTTTCGGTCCAATCCGTGATCGACACGAACAGATTTCGACTCGATCAAGATTTCATCCAATGGAGTCGAAATTTGGCGTGGACATTCTTTAGCATGCACGTAGTCTTCTGTGAAAATTTCATAGCATTTGGACTTATGGATTGAGAGATATGATCGATATGAAATGGAGTTTTCGGTACGTTGTTTCCTTCGACTCGCTCCTATTTCGACTCGCTTCCGTTCGACTCGATGACGTGGCACTTGATTCTTACTCTGTCCTGGATGTTGCTTCGAGCGAGTCGAACTGTCCACTGATTGAGCGAGTCGAAGCGTACCCAGATCGAGCGAGTCGAAGCAAGCACTTGGTCGATCGAGTCGAAGCAAGCACTGATCGAGCGAGTCGAAATGGGGCGTCCCGGGAGGTTTGAGCAGTGGAGTCGAACAGTTGTTTGAGAGGAGCGAGTCGAAGTGTGTTCTTTCGATGGTTTCAAACTGGAGCGAGTCGAAGAGAGCAGCTCTAAGGGATGTGGAGTGAGTCGAACCTGGTTGACTCGAAGTTGGCCTCTAAGCAAAGCGAGTCGAAGTTGTCACTCCTGGACGTTGCGAAGCGAGTCGAAGGAGCGAGTCGACCGGTAATCGATTTTCATCCAATCTTGTATCGCTCATAACTTGAGCATACGAACTCGGATTGACTTGAGATTTGAAACGTTGGCTCTCATGGCTTAGCTTGTCATGTCCTACCAATTTTGACTCGATCCTGACTCTAACAAAATTCATCGATATCCGTAGTGAGCCCGTGTATAACTGATCTTTGGGACGGGCCGTCACTGGTTACTAGTCAATTCCTTGGTGTTACGGCCTTGCCAAAAGGCGGGATAACAATTATAGTAAAAAGATTTTAGTTAGTAGCTCATCCAAAGGCTAATGGGGCAATAGAAGAAGTAAATAAGACCATAAAGAATATCCTAAAGAAATGTTTGGGTAAAGCAAAGGGAAATATGGTGGAAGAACTTTCCGTCGTTTTATGGTCACATAGATCTTCCATAAAGATAGTTACTAGATGCACCCCATATTATTTAACCTATGGGTCTGAAGCCATGCTACCTGTCGAGGTTGAAGTTCCTTCATGCCGTAGAATGGCATACACTTATGAATCAAATCAAGAAATAAAGAAAGAGTCCCTCGATTTGCTTAACGAATTAACAGATCAACCTGCCACACAGACTGCTGAATACCAGCGAAGAATCACCTAATATTATAATTCAAAAGTAAAAGGAAGAGCAATTAATAAAGGAGATCTAGTGCTAAGGAGGGTGATGGCAAATACTAAGGATCCAACGGGCGTTCCACTTGGGCCAAATTAGGAAGGACCACTAGTCATTCATGAACTTATTCTCACGAGAACTTATCGATTAAGAAGACCAGATGGAAATGTGATATCAAGAACGTGGATCACTGAACATTTTAAACCGTGATTCACAACATTAGATGAATACAGTGGATTATTATAAGATCTTTCCCAATTGATAGACCTGAACTGAGATGCAGTATGTTTGACTTAGCTCATAACCTTACGAGGTTAGGAGATTCGTTAGCCAGAAGCATATACCTCATTTTAAAAGACAATAACGAAGCCTTTGGCCCTACCGTGAGGCCTGGCCAAAGCAACCATCCAAAGAGTGATGGTCAATTAAGCCTTTAATCCCACCGTTGGGCCTGGTCAAAGCACCCATCGAAGGGAGATGGACGTGAAATATTTGGTCTTATCAAATTGCCTGGTCAAAGAAACCATCCAAAGAGTGATGGTTAATTAAGACTTTGATCTCACTGTCAAGCCTGGTCAAAGCACCCATCCAAGGGAGATGCACGATAAGCCTTCAATCCCATCGAAAGGCATGGCCGAAGCAACGATACAAAGAGTGATGGTCAATTAAGCCTTTGATCTCACCGTCGGTCCTGGTCAAAGCACCCATGGAGATGGACGAGAAGCCTTCGTCCCCATCAGAAGCCTGACCGAAGTAACCATCCAAAGAGTAATGGTCAATTAAGCTTTTGATCCCGCTGTCGGGCTGTAACGACTTATATTTTATATATCGTATGATCGTAAAATATTATTACTTATTTCATGTAAGGTCGTATGACACAATAAATCTGGAAAACGACTACCGGGGACATTTTCCACCATTGGACTTTTTATTGGACAATTTTGGCCCTAAAAATCTTGTAAAGCCTATAACTTTTGATATGAGCTGAATTAGGTTTGAAACTACTTCCATTAGATCAGGATGATAATTTCTCTTTTCGTAGAGTGGTCATAATAGAAAAATGAACTTATTGTTTAGGAGATATGGCTATTTTAAGTTTGAACTGCTGTTGGCAAGATTAGTGGCTAATTATTCGAGCCCATACTTGAGCCCACTAACCCATTTCGAGATTTGTCCCTAAAAGGGGATGATGGGACGGATCTAATCACTTTCCCACTTCCCAAAGCAATTCTACACCTCTAATTAACTTAATTTCTAACAAAATCTCCTCTTTCTCATACTAAAACTAGTCTACGTCATCATTAAGGAGTAATTAGCAAGGGAAGTTCTTTAATTCATCTTTTAGCTGCCTTGGAAGTTGAATTCTTGCTTTCCATTTCAAATTTGGGTACAAAGTTGGGTAAAAAATGCTAGGTGAGTGATTTGACATCCCTAACTATCTTACACATGTTTATATAGTTAAAAATGATGTTTTAAAGATGATTTTAATATTGAAACATTTTCAAACTTTAATATTACCTTAATGGGATGTTTATAGCCGAATTTAAAAAGATTGAACTGGATTTAAATGGTTTTGCACCCTTTTAAGAATCATGTTGTCATTTTAGCATGAAACTAGATCTATGCAAAATTGTATATGTAATCTTATTTGAATGACTTAAATATGTTGCTTGGATGTTAATGAATGATATTTGCTTTTGTATGAATTGTTTTGATATGTTTGTTACTGATTTTAGTTTAGTAGGAATGTGGTTGTCGATTTGGGAAAACGGTGTCCAATATGCTCAAAACGTAATGCAACTTGGAGATAGGGTTCTTAAGGGGGAGAAGCCTATAGTTTAGGTTGCATGAAGGTTGGAGGTGATTTGGGTGGTTGAATCAATGTCAGTAGAGGCTTGAAATCAGGTCGGTGGTGATTGCTTTTTAGGTCGGTGGTGGAGCTACTTCGGGACTAAGGCCACCAAACTTCAAGGTAGGCATAAAGCAGGAAAGATGGAGTTTGTGGGACTTAACATCAAAATTTGAGAAGCAAAATCAATTCGGTACTGAGCACTTCTTCTCGGCACTAACATCTTTCTATGCAAGGGAGTTGGAGCAAGGACTTCAGGGTAGTGGGAGAACGGATCTAGGTAAGCAAAGGAAGGAAGAAGTCGGGGCATTAGGTACTTAGCCAATTTTAGCTAAGTAATTCGTTTTGGCACCGACGTGAATGGATTCGTATTAAATTGTGAAACCTATATGAATTAAATAATATATTAATTTATTTTTTAAAATTATTTTTATATCGTGAGTACTAAGTAGCATATATATATATATATATCGCTTAACTTTTTTTAATTGCATAAGCATACAACCATTCTGAATGTGACGATATACTGATATGCTAAATTCGTCACCTATCGATCTAACAACTTATAATGTGTAAATGATAGAATATAAATATGTAATAATAGATCTGAAACATACCTTCACCAAGCCTATTGAATACATGTAGAAACAAAGAGATTGACTCCTTGAACTAGATTCCAATTCAGCTACGTGCTAGCTCCTGAACTGATGACCACCAGCTATCAGATAGCGTTTGTTTTTATTTGATTTGAGCTTGGAAATAGAGGAGAGGATATGGATAATTTTCAGCCAAAAATGGGGTACTTGGAGGCTCCCAAAAGTGGTGGAAAAGTGAGATAATGATGCTTTTATAAAGGAGATACTAGAGAGACAAAGTAGGATCAAGATCAACTCTTTTCTCTTACTCATTCTCTATCTCTTATCCTATCTAAACCCAACTTATAGTCATCATATGGCTATCCCATATCTGGTCTATCATGACCTAAAAAATCCCCTTGCCCCATATGGGCTTCAAATCCATTTTTAGCCCGATCAATATTTACCGCATTTAAATAAAATTTAAACGTGTATTGATATCGTATATCGATTAATATATTTATAATTATTATAAACATATTCAGCAATATTGTTTAACACATCAAATAAAATTTTATAATTAATATTTCATAAATAATAGTTAACTACTTCATTTATAAAAATTATAAAGTAATTAAATTATTTGGTCAAAGGAGTATTCAATGTTTCCATTGTGTGACTTGTTAGATGTAGATTCGGTCAATGATTGATATCGAACTATTTGAATATTATTGTTCAAATGTCACTTAGCAGGTGGTGTGATATTTTGACCAAATTTATCACTTACTTAATTTCGATAAAATCCAATTTTACTTTGTTAAGCGTTACTCGATAGTGACGATTATTTACACCAATTCTCTTCATCAAAACTATATCACTTTGGACTTTGTGGTATATGGTAATGGTCAAAATTCCGATATCGTCCATATCCAACTATATAGTCTAAAAAAAGTCTTGGTTTAATAATAACAATTGTTATTAACCAAACTACTCTGCCCAGAGATTTTGACTTTAAATTGACTTCAATTGATCGTGATACTAACCTCATATAACCAAGAAGACGAATCTTTCTTAAATAGTGTTTCACTTCCAATACTTCCACTCGACCCAACTATAATCACTCGATGGATGTTGTGCTATAATTTGACGATAATCAAAGTGGAGCTTCTATATTGAAGATAGAAAAATTTCTTAAAACAGAAGAGCTATATAAATTAGTCACTTCGATATTTCTATTTGACCTTAGTTATATTAACCAACAGAAAATTATCAAATGAGTCATTCCATAGTTATCTAATTCCTATTACTACGTAACTCCTTGGTGACCCTTGTAGTGAGGAGTAATACGATGGCCAACATTTGGAGAGCATTACGTACTCTAATCTCAATTGATGTATTGATATCCATTCTCAATTCTTCTTGATGAGGAATATTTAAAATGACGTGTTTATTATTTTACGATGCAATATTCATGATTTTAACTATTTGTAATAACTATCACAAACACAACATTTATAGATTTTCTATTAAATATATTTTAATGAAATATTTAATTATTTATAACACGTTATACCAAATATATAATAGAAAGAAAAATACCTTTATTACAAACGAGAATTGATTATAGAGTTAATTAATTTACAGTAAATTAAAAAATTACCCCAAAGGCATACCCTTAGCTCTATCAATCTCACACTTGCATTTGGGGTCAACTATGGAATTTCAATCACATCCCTTCAATTAGCTTCTCGAGAGCCGATCGAGCTAGACCCTTAGTGAATGGATCTGTTATGTTGTCCTTCTTATCCACCCTTGGTATCATGGCTTCTTTCTTCTCAACGAATTCTCTAATGAAGTGGAACTTGCAAAGAATATGCCGTGACTTCTTGTGTACTTTGATATTCTTTGTGATCTGTATTGCTACATTATTATCACAGAACAATGCTATTGGATTCTTGGTATCGGGAAATGCTCCGAGGTCACTCAAAAACTTATGCATCCAGACTTCCTCTTTAGCTGCTTCATTGAGGGCGATGTACTCGGCCTCCGTCGTTGAATCAACCACCGTTTCTTGTTTTTAACTTTCTCAACTGGCGACTCCCTCGTTAAGTGTAAAGACATAACCAGATACTAATTTACTATCATCAATATCACTTTGAAAGCTCGAATCCATATACACTTTCATAAAGAGGTCTCCATTCCCGTATATAAGTAATAAGCCCTTGGTATTTCTTAAATACTTTAGTATACATTTTATGACTGTCCAATATTTTTCTCTAGAATCAGACTAGTATCAGCTTCGCATCTTAATGAATATGCCACATCCGGTCTAGTACGTAACATAGTGTACATTGTGGATCCTATGGCTGAAGCATAGGGTATCCATTTCATACATCTTTCTCCTCATCAGTATAAGGAGCATCCTTTTTAGAAAGGACAATTCCAGACTATGTTGGAATGTTTTCATGCTTGGAATTCCCTATATCGAACCTCTTCAGTATGGTATATATGTACAGAGATTGAGACAATCCCAATAGCATACTAGATCTATATGTATAGATCTTTATACCTAGTATATAGGCTGCTTCTCCCAAATCCTTTATGGAGAAGTTCTTGAAAAACCAAGATTTCACTGATTGCAATAATGAAATATCAATGCCAATTAATAATAGATCGTCGGCATATAGCACTAAGAATACAATAGCATTGCGCTATTCTTTTTTGTATACGCATGCTTCCTCTGTGTACTGATAGAAACCAATCTATTTGATTACCTTATCAAAACACTTGTTCCAACTTCTTGAACCTTGTTTAAGTCCATAAATGGAATCTAACAACTTACCAGCTTTGCCCTCACTCCTACTGACCATAAAACCCTCGGGCTACGACATATAGACAATTTCTTCCAAATCACCATTTAGAACTGCTGTCTTTACATCCATTTTCCATTTTTCATAGTCATAGAATGCAGCAATGGCTAGCATATTCCAAATGGACTTAAGCATGGCTACACGCGAAAAGTTCTCATCATAATCAACACATTGAATTTGACGAAATCCTTTCACAACTTGCCTTGCCTTATAAATCTCTACTTGTCCATATGCATTTAGCTTTTTCTTAAAAATCCATTTGCAACCGATGGGTTTAATCCCTTCAGGTACATCTGACAAAGTTCGTAGTTTGTTTTCGTACATGGAATCCATTTCAGATTTCATTGCTCCAAGCCAGAGTGTAGAGACTTTACTCTATAGTGCTTGTTGGAAAGATAGAGGAGTGTCGTCATCTAAGACACAGTCCTTCTCGCCATCCATGAGAAAATCATAGTATCTCTCTAGTGCTCAAGATTCTCTATTGGACCTTATAATAGGTTGTATGTTTTCGTATATAGGTGAACTTCGTTCTCCCACTGGTTCGCCTTAATATTAACTTCTTGGATATCATCCAAGTCTTTAACTTCAATGTTAATTTCCTTTGACAAAAACTCCTTTTCTAAAAAGACAATTTGTCAAGAAACAATAACCTTTTGTTTTTCGACACTATAGAGAGTATATCCCATTGAGTTTTTAGGATATCCTCTAAATTTACACAGTGTCGATCTTGCCTCTAGTTTATTCGAACCAACATTCTTAACGTAGGCTGGACAACCTCACACATTCAAATACTTGAGTTGAGGTTTCTTACCATACCACATCTCATATGGTGTATTTGGCATAGATTTAGTGGGCAACACGTTCAACATATGCACTGCAGTTTCTAGCGCATATCCCCAATATAATAGATGTAACTCATCTTTACTCATGGAACAAATCATATCTAATAGGGTTCGTTTCCTTTGCTCTAACACACATTGTGTTGCATTGTATAGGGTGGACTAACCTAAGGGATAATTCCATTATCTTTAAAAACCTGTTGGAATTCCTATCTTACTTATCTACCTCCTCGATCAGATCGAAGAATCATAATTTGATGGCCCATTTGGTTTTCTACTACATTTTTATATTCAATAAATTTCTCATAGACATCAGATTTGTTCTTCATAAGATACACATATCCTAGTCTCGAGAAATCGTCAATAAAGGTAATAACGTAAGAACTATTATCTTTGGTGATTATAGACATCGGGCCACATACATCATTATGTACTAACCTTAAGAGTTCATCAACTCTTTCATTGCTCCCACTGAAGGGTGCTTGGTTATTTTACCTTTAAGACACGACTCATACGTGTCAAATGATTCAAAACCAAGCGATGGGAGAAAACCTTGGTTTCAGTTTGTGTACTCATTTCTCACTAATATGACATAGCCTACAATGCTAAAGATAACTATCATTTATATTATTAGAAGAATTATTCACATAACACATATAATTAGTATTGATCACATAAATGCCATTTTCAAGAACACAATCGTAGAATTTATTTCCATTCAAACCAATGTTCATAACATTATTTGCACAATGAAATATATATACAGCCTCAGACAATCTAGAAACATAAATAATCCCATGAATAAAGTATTTTACAAAATAGCACTTATTTAATATCAAAACTACTCCACTAGGCAAACATAATGGTAATCTCCTACTGTTGTTGCATCTATAATAGATCCATCAACAACTTGGTGGCTTATCTCTCCTTTTGCCTCACGGTGCCAGTTCCTAAGTTCTTGTAATGAATTACATATATGAGTTCTAGATCCAGTATCCAATATGTTACTCGGTATCCTGACCCAGTTGTATTGGACTGACTGCATAAGACAAATTCAACTGTTGTCAAGAAGGATGACCATAGAACCATGGCTATAGGATCCGGAAGTATAGTTCAGATGGTTATATGAAGCCCAGATTGGATGGAGTTGATAGATAGACGATGCAGGATGCTAAAAGTATGGAAAATAACTTGGATTAACAAGGGTTCAGCATAGCAAGGTAAAACAATAGAGATCATCATAGTCATTTAGATGGATAGTCAACATAGATGGAGTATTAGAGGGATCGGCATAGGTGGTGATGCCGGGTTCAACATGACTTGTTGACGCTCGAGGGATCGGAATAGCATTCAAGGTGAGGAGGGACCGCATAGTCTAATAGAGCAGGAGGGATCAACAATGCACTATGGAACCATAGGGATTGGAAATGCACTACGGAACCATAGAGATCGGCCATGCACTATGGAACCATAGGGATCGACATTATGTACCACAAGGGATAAGCGTGTAATAGGGTTCGACATGTGAAGTTTGGAGCTAAATGAAAGGGTTCGGCAGGAATGTTTTCAAAGTGGATCTAAATCCAAGATCAATCAAAAGCACAAGCTCCATATATCCAATCAACATGAAATTTGGAGAGCCATCATATCTAGGCATGAAGAAGCCACCATAGGGATCGCTGCTCCAAAATCAACAAATGGAGGGATCGGTACCGATCCTTCTCCATTGAGATGTGGGCTTAGCGCCCACTATGGTGGGCCCATATGTATAAGAAGGTCCTATAGCCAAAGTTTCAGAGAGATTGGTGATCGCCTTTACTTATAAATACTGGCCTAGAGGGTCATTCTGAGGACCTTTACGCTACTGGTTACGTAGCTCTTTTATTGTAATCAACTTCCTCCATTATTCTCTTACTTATTGTTGTTTGCTATTGTAATCAAGACTATAGTGAATCAATAAAGAGAATATTCAAAGTGGACGTAGGCAATCAACGCCGAACCACTATAAATCTTGTTGTTCTTGTTTCTATTTTGGTTTGCTTATTATATTGCTATATTCCTCTGTTTTAATTTAATTTCTTCATTTATTTCTCTACATAAACTTATTCTTGGGTGTTTGTGGATAATTTGGTTGCAAACATTTTGGCGCTTTCATTGGGAGCCTGATTCTCACCGCGTTAGGATCCCCTTTGTTGCTACTGGATTGAACAAATTCCCTGTAGGAATAGTCATCTTCAAAAGCTTGTAGATACTACTCAGTTCTACTAGAATCTAAGCAAGGAAATCGATAATGGCGAGACATACTAGATCAACTTCTCAGAATGTGGATGGGAATGAAACTACCAACATTCAACAAGGAGCCCCAAGTAATCAACCTGCAAATCTGAATGTGGAGCCTGCTGAAGTCCAGAACCCTGCTAATTCTATAACTAGAGCTGAATTTAATAACTTGATGAGGGAGTTAATGGAAAACCGTAGACAGCTGAATGAACAAATTCAGACTAATGCTAACCTAATGAACCAGATTGCTCCACAACAGCGTTAGAATGCCAGAAGGGATCCTACTTCTTACTCGGCGTCGGAGAGTTCAACCTCATCGGATGAATATCACAGGCGTAGGCATCGTAGGGTTGAAGGAGAACAAGTAGAAACATCGAAGCATCGCTTGGCAGACCAATATGGTCTGCCAAGATTGATCGGTGCAGATCCCTCCCTAAGGATCAGTACCGATCCCTCCTCCAGAGGAGGGATTCCCCCGCAACACTTGGGGAATCGAGCAGGAGCTGTTTTCGAAAGCTTGGATGCTAGAGTTTGTTTAAATACTGACCAAGTATCTCATCTAAATGGCGACGAGATGAATGCCTAAGGTGCACATCGAGAGAATGGTGGACCAAGAAGGCGTGAAACGGCCCGTAGACATCGGCCTGACCAATCACGTGAGGTGGAGCACGACCACCGCATGGCACCACCCATCCAAATACCAGATTTGTCGACAATGGTCAGACAATTGGTGAGAGAGAACCAGGGTTTGATGAATGATGACTGGGTAATTTCGAGGAGCGATACCCCATCTACTGACAATGTTTTGCATGCAGAATATATGAAAAGGTTCAACATGCCTTCGATGCCTGCCTATGAGGGAAAGATCGACCCCATGCAGCACATTATAAGGTACAAATGGTTGATGGATTCAGCAAGAGCTAATCATGCAACAAAATATAGATGCTTTCCTATAAAGCTCTCTGGAATAGCGATGACGTGGTTTACAAGACTTCCCCCGTGATCGATTTTAAGGTTCGATGAACTGGCAACTAAGTTTGTGGAGCCATTTCGGATCCACACTACTCATCCTAAAGACGTGATGTCACTTTCTAGCGTAATCCATGCTCCGAGGGAATCATTGAAGGACTATTTGGAAAAATTTCATATCGCTGCTATAGAAGTTAGTAATCCAAATGGTCATGCTATACTTATGGCTGTGACGAGAGGGATTGATTCGAAATTTGAGTTTGGTGATTAGCTAGCTGGAAAACCATCGGCCACATTAGAGCGCTTCTATTCAAATGCAGCTCAGTTTCTAAGGAAGGAGGAAGCCAGGTCCTCTAGGAAAAACAATGGCGTGGGACCGAAAGAAGAAGCAATGTAAAGCAACATTGTAATAAAGCAGTCCGATGATAGTTTCGGGAAAGTCCAAGTTAATGTTTAGAACAAGGCGAATCAACAAAAGAGAAATGGGGATTGGAATCAAGACCGGAAGAGGGAGCCTGGGAGACCAAGACCTAGGATTCCTATGTATGACAAGTACACACCACTAAGTGCATCCTTGGAGAATATTTATCTATCCACTTGCATACCATACAATATAAGAAGCCGCGTCCAAAGGATTCAATAGAGACACAGAAACAGACTGGAAAGTATTGCCAGTTTCACGAGTGTTATGGGCACAATACGAATGAGTGCATGCATCTCTAGAATGCTATTGAAAAACTGATTTGGGAAAAGAAATTGCAACAGTTTGTGAGGACTTCACAGGATGGCGGACAAGGGACATCTGACCCCAACCAAAGACAAGCTCCACGTAGGGTTGATGAGCCTGCATGGTCCGGTGGGAGACTAGTAATAAACACAGTAGTTGGAGGACCGCACCCTACGGACAGGAGTTAGCAAGAAATAGAGCGCTATGCTAGCGCAATAAGGCATGTAGACTTTGAGTATTGTTCGAATACAAAGGACGGAGCTCCAGCCAAGCAGCAACGAACGATGACTGGTGATATTGTGTTCAGAAGTAGGGATGTAGATAAAGTAGAGGCCCCTACAATTGACCCGATGGTCATTTCTTCCATGATTGGCTCTGCTTGGGTGAGAAGGATTTTAATTGATTATAAGAGCTCAGTAAACATTATTTTCAAGAAGGCGTATGATCAAATGAGAATGGAGGCTAAAGATTTGAAACCATCTAAAGCTCGCTTACATAGTTTCAATGGTGTGGCCACTGAGGCTATTGGTTATGTGTAGTTACCTGTTGAATTGGGGGAAGGTGAACGTAGGAGAATGCGGATCCTACCGTTCATTGTTTTGGATGTTAATTCACCGTACAATGTTTTTCTGGGCCGACCGACCCTTGTTGAATTTCAGGCAGCTCTAGCCCCTTGGTGTTTAACTTTAATGTTTCCAACTGATAATGGTGTTGGAGTAGTTCATGGTGATCAGGTGACTGTACGTGCCTGTTATGTAGCTGAGTTGAGGGAAGCTCAACGTAAGGAGAAGGGAAAGGGTGTCGACAAATATGTCCGCATCCAAGTCAATGAAGATTGACAATTGGCGCTTGAGCCTTGGCTTGGGCGCCATAGTCTGTTCTATAGAGATATAGATCCAAGGGATGATGAAGGTGAGACCAAGGAGACCAAGGTGGCCCTAACTGAGCTGACGATTGATATCACAGTCAGCCATGATGACCCATTAGGGGTCTTGAAGATCAAATCATAGCTCAGCCCCACAATGATGAAAGAACTTGCTGGTTTTCTCCGAGTGAATCTAGACGTATTCGCTTGGAATCATTTTTACATGTGTGGGATTTTGCCTCCCATTGCAAGCCATGCATTGAACATTGACCCAAAATACGTTCCGTTGAAACCAAAGAGACGAGGCATGGATTCATAGAGATTCGCCGCTCTTAAAGAGGAGGTGGATAAACTGAAAGTCAATGGATTTATTCGTGACGCCCTCTATCCTGAATGGATATCCAATCCCGTACTGGTGAAGAAGTCAAACGGGAAATGGAGAACGTGCATCGACTATTCAGATTTGAACAAGACATGCCCTAAAGATAGTTTACCACCCAAGGATTGATCAGCTAGTTGATTCGACTGCAGAACATGAATAGTTGTCGTTTATGGATGCATACTCGGGGTATAACCAAATCCCGATGCATGTCCCCGATCAAGAACACACCAGCTTTGTTATGGATGTTGGGTTGTACTGTTATGTGGTAATACTGTTTGGATTAAAGAACGCTGGAGCAACTTATCAACACTTAGTCAATAGGATGTTTAAAGATCAGATTGGGAGGACAATGGAAGTCTATGTGGATGATATGCTCGTAAAGTCACGACGATCAAACGACCACATTCGAGACTTGGTAGAGGTGTTCGACATTCTCCGATATTACCAGATGAAAATCAATCCTTTGAAGTGTTCGTTCGGTGTTACATCAAGAAAATTATAGGGCTTTATTGTCAATGCTCGTGGGATAGAAGCCAATCCTAAGAAGATCCAGGCAATTCAAGATATCCAAGTGCCAAGGACTATTAAGCAAGTGCACAACCTGAATAGGAAGGTTGCTGCCTTAAGTCGATTTATCTCCAGAGCAACCGACAAATGCATTCCTGAATTTCTTTGGTTTGATCAGGAAGGAAAAAGATATTTCGAATGGACGCAAGATTGCAAAAATGCATTTCGAGCTCTGGTGAATCATTTGGAGATACCCCCTATCTTGTCAAAGCCGGTAGATCATGAGGAGTTGTACATTTATTTGGCTGTATCAACACATGCCATAAGTGCCGCCTTGATTCGCGAGGAGAACCGGATTCGGAGGCCGGTGTACTACGTCAGTAAACGATTGACAGGGGCAGAAATGAACTATCCTAAGATAGAGAAATTGGTGTACTGCTTGCTAATTGCATCACGAAAATTTCGTCCGTACTTCCAAGCACATCCGATCAACGTTTACACTGACCAACCGTTACGACGGGTCCTACAACGACCTGAGACGTCT
Source organism: Allium fistulosum (assembly GCA_030737815.1). Taxonomy (NCBI): domain Eukaryota; kingdom Viridiplantae; phylum Streptophyta; class Magnoliopsida; order Asparagales; family Amaryllidaceae; genus Allium; species Allium fistulosum. The sequence continues at coordinate 26,899,296 of CM060906.1, forward strand.
GGAAGGTTGCTTAAATGGAACATTGAGCTTAGTCAGTTCAACATTACATATCTTCCTTGAAGGGCTATCCAGGGTCAAGCGTTGGCGGACTTTATAGCAGAATTTACCATGCAAGACGATCTTCTCGAAGGCAACGAAATCCCTACTATGCAATGGAAACTATATACTGATGGAGCATCTAATGATCACTGTTCCAGAGCTGGGATGGTGCTTGTGACCCATGAAAACTGGTCGATTTGTTATGCTTTGAAGCTTGATTTTCCTGCTAAACAACGAGTCTGAGTATGACGCATTGATTGTTGGACTTAAACTTGCTAGAGAACTTGGAGTTAAGTCTCTTGAAATCTTTTGCAATTCATAGTTGGTGGTGTATTAAGTTAGAGGAGACTATTAGGCTAAGGGACAACGACTTGCCTCATATCTTACTTGAGTCTAAGAGATGTTGGTAGAATTTGAGTATTATGAAATTTCACATATCCCACGTGACCAAAACGGAGAGGCTGATTCGTTGGCCAAGTTCGCTAGTACCGGCGATGCACAAAAGATGAACTTGGTTCCGATCAAGATATTACGTACTCCTAGTATAAATATGATGGAAACCGATCAAGTACTGGAAGTGGAATCCAAGAGGGAATCATGGATGAATCCGTTTAAAGATTACTTATTGCATGGAATCTTGCCTGAAAGGAGAAATGAAAAGCGACAAGTCCTTCGTAAAGCTTCGTGGTATATTATGCAAGAAGGAACTATGTATAGCAAAGGTTTTATAGTTCCCCTACTCCAGTGTATCGCTCATAACGAGATAAAGCGTGTTTTGAAAGAAGTTCATGAGGGAGAATGCGGTGATCATACTGGAGGGCAAACTCTGGCAAAGAAGATACTCCATTAAGGATATTATTGGCCAACTGTAAACCAGGATGCTGCCGACTATGTAAGGCGATGTGATAAATGCCAGATATATGCAAAAGTCCCAAGAGCTCCACTAACAAAAATCACGCAGATGGTCAGCCCAGGGCCATTCGCTATGTGGGGTAGTGACATCGTCGGCTCTTTACCAATCTCTAAAGGTGGTGCGAAGTACGCTATTGTCGTGGTTGATTACTTCACCAAATGGGCCGAGGCGAAACCGTTAGCTACGATCACAACCAAGAAAGTAATCAATTTTGTTGTTCGGAACATCATATGTTGCTTCGGTCTTCGGACTATTCTAACAGATAATGGGACTCAGTTCGATAGTGCTGAATTTAAAGAATTTTATCGGAGATATCATATTGAAAAGAGGTTTGCAGCCGTCAATCACCCTCAGGCGAATGGACAGGTTGAAGCTGTAAATAAAATTATTAATTCCATCCTGAAGAAGCATCTAGAAAAAGCTAGAGGCAAGTAGGTGGATGAACTTCCTACGACACTTTGGGCCTACAGAACCACTCACAAGTTCACGACTAGCCATACTCTATTCGCTCTTGCTTACGAATCCGAAGCCAATATTCCGATAGAACTCGAAGTCCCTTCTCATCGAGTGACTTACTACGACCCCAAAATCAACAAAGATCTCCTCTTGGAGTCCTTGGACTTTATAGATGAGAAGCGCAAAGAAGCCGATTTGAGAGCAGCTGCACACCGACATCAGGTCGCCCGATATTACAACACTAAAGTGAGATCGAGAACCTTCAAAGTTGGCGATCTCGTCCTGAAATGCATTTTTCCGACCCTATCACACATGAATCCGACATGGGAAGGACCATATGTCATCGAACAGAGGCTTGGAGAAGGAACTTTCAAGCTAGCGACCGTCGATGGAATTACACTTCCAAGAGCGTGGAATAGCAAACATTTATGACGCTATTTCACTTACAATTTCCTTTACATTTCAATTCTATTTACTTTCAGTATTTGCTTTAGCATTTGATTTTTCGAATATATAATAAGACATATTAGTTTGTTCCTTCCCATTTGGTGAATAAAGTCTCAAACTTCCTTTACATATTTGATTATTATTGCATTATATGCTAAGTGCACAACGAAATTGGTTGATATCGATACGTGTGAACAGGTTCCCGGAGTTTGAAATCGATCAATCATACTAATCCCCAATGGGATCAAACAAGATTAGCTCCATTAATTTGGTCGATTTATGGTTCTTGTAAATGATTCAAAGGATGGTACACGCAATAAGGAACAAATATCACCGTTAATTTGGAGAATAGAAAATCCTGCCCGGACTGTGGGACTGAAACGAAATCGAGGCGACCAAAAGAAGTATAAACATCAAACGGGTGTGACTGATCGCCCACGAGACAACTCTAAGTCCCCAGAGTGCGGACTGGAGTATAAACATGATTTGGGCTTGAACCGACCGCCACGAGACAACACTAAGTCCCTAGAGTGCAGACTGGGGTATGAACATAAATTGGGTATGAACCGACCGCTCATAAAATAACTCTAAGTCCTTAGTGTGCAGACTGGAGTATAAACGTGATTGGGGTGTGAATTGACCGCCCATGAGACAACTCTAAGTCCCTTGAGTGTGTACTCGAGTATAAACATAAATCGGGTGTGAACCGACCGCTCGCAAAATAATTCTAAGTCCCTAGAGTGCAGACTTGAGTATAAACGTGATTCGGGCGTGAACCGACTGCCCACAAGATAACTCTAAGTCACCCGAGTGTGGACTGGAGTATAAACATGAACCGGGTGTGAACCGACCGCCCACAAGATGACTTTAAGTCCCCAGAGCGCGGAATGGAGTATAAACATAAATCGGGTGTGAACCGACCGCTCGCAACATAACTTTAAGTCCCTAAAGTGCAGACTGGAGTATAAACGCAAATGAATAGATGAATGGATTTCGACTGTTCTCCTTTCCACAAACTCCAACCTAAAATCGATAGGAGGAATATAAACTACTAAAAGCTGAATATGACAGCTCACTACAGCTCCGGCTTAATGTTCTTTACGACTTAAGGCAACAACCGCAAGGAGGTCTTGAGATGAAGATAGCGAATCATTAACAAAATTTGCAGCCAACAAGTTGCAAGTACACTGAAAGGAAAGCAATTGTTCAACTATCAAAATAACAATGCACACGATGTTTAATCGAAAACAAAAAATTTTATTCACAAGTGTCAAAATCCTAGTACAAGTTATTCCAAAAAACCGGGATTCATACCCGTATTCCTACGACTAGGGAAAAAAATAATCATGCAAATAATATATTATGATATAAAGTAACAGTTACTTCTTCGACTTTCTTTTCCTTATGGATTTTTCAGGAGTAGAGCCGCTCAAACTCCTCTTCCGAGATCCTTTGCCGCACTTGGTCGGAGTGCTTGTTGAAGAAGGAGGGATTTCACCAGGAATCGACCCGCCCGGTGGAATAACTTGCAATGGTACAAGATCAAGATCATTGACTCCCACTTCTGCGGGCTCGCCTTTAACTTTTCGCTTCAACTTTTCCTTCTCCTCAATCCTCTCCTTCATGCTGGTTCTAGTGGTATGCTTCGAAGCGCTAGTAAATATTACATCACCAGGGTCATCGATCGGGAGCAGATCTTCAATTTTGTCTCCATCAAGGGCACCGATGACTTGGGCATCGGGCCATGAAACTTCAACAGCAGCCGGGTCCTTGGCCACTTTCTCATGCTCTTCCACAGCAGTACCACTTTTGGGAGTCAGATCGAGGCCTGGAAGATCTAAAAATTTTATCAAAACATGGATGTTAGTTAAAAGCCATTGCGCATGAAGAACGAGAACTTTTCAAATACGGAAAAGTTTAGTATGATACCAACATTTAGTTGACTTTCCATAGTCACCGGAGTGCCACCATCAGGATTGGGAGATAGCATTTATGGTCCAAAGCCAGGCTTGTCCGGATCATAGCCGAGAATCTGCTCCATGTCATGAGAAGTTGACGGTTCGGCTACTTGGGTTGGAGAGGAACCCTTAGGATCAGTTCCGGAAGACCCAATGGTGTCCTCTCCATCTTTAGTAGGTGCGGGAGCCTTGAAAAATTTAAGTTTAGCGGCGGCCAGATCCGACGGCTCGTTTCCTCGAAGAACTTCTCTCACTAGTTCTTCTTCATTGAATTCGGCATCTCCTAGCTCTTCTTTCTTTATCTTAACGATATGTTCCTAGGCTTCAACAAGCGATTCGAGGTAACCCTCGCCAAGAAAGCTTAAGTCACGATGGAGCAGGACCTTCGCATTATATTCGATAATCAGCGGATCGAATAAGTCCTTAATTTCTTTCTTACCCGATTAAATTTCTTTCTTACCGGATTAAATGGCGGCCTCCACCTTGGAGTCGGCTTGTTCAAGCATCTCTTTTCTGCCCTCTTCTCGGGCTTCTTCTTTCAGAGCTTCTATTTTGGCAAACTGTTCGTCATGTTTTTTATCAAGCTCCTTGCCTCAAAAACTTCATCGTAGTATTTCTATGACTCCTCCTGGGCCTCAATCTTCTCCTCCCTCTCCTTCTTCAACAATTCTTCCAACTCCTCAACGCGGCAAGCCAAGGCATATTTCTCCATTTGCAAGGAGTCTTTTTCTTAGGAAAGTGTGCCATTGCGCTGAAGTGCCGCGTCGAGTTCTTTCTTGTGTGAAGTATCCAGACGGCTCAGCGCCTCTGCCGTCTCCTTGGCATTCTTTTCAGACTCGGCAAGTTGGGTTTTGAATTCAAGCAACTTAGCATCCTATTGCTTGATTATATCTTTGTCATGAATAGCCTTCAACTTGAGACGATCTATTTCACGTTGACACTCTTGGAGACTTTAGAAACTCTCTCTACCAAATGAATAAATGATTTGTGTTGAACGAATACGTCGTTCACACACACTGAAGAACTTTCCTTGGCATGCCCAGGGATAATGTGACTAGAAGGGAGGAATTTGAGACCATCGAAACAAATCTTTGGGAAAGTGGCTTTAAGTTCAACCAACTTTTCTGCTGTCGAAGAGTCCAGGGTAGTAGCTGGCAGGGGTGGTTTAGAAGTGGCGAGTGAGTGCTTGTCAGATCGGCGCTCACGAGACTGTCTTGAACTTGAAGAGCTAGAGTGTTGCTCATGAGGGTCGTGATAAGAAGATTTTCCTCCACTCTGAACTGGAAGATTGGAATGTTCACCCTGATGAGACGCGTGAGATTGAGACTTTTGCTTGGAAGAGGAATAAGACTCCCTCGAATGATAATCTTTGTCTCGCCCTTTGTCCTTATCTCTACATCGAGCGGCCTCAGAATCTTGGCTTGGGTGTTGATAAGTAGAATAGCTTCGAAGGCGATCGAAGGCTCGTGATTGAGACATTGTACCTATAAAGACCAAATAAGAGCGTATTAGAAGTCATACAAGAAACCAATAACAAGTGTATAGTGGAGTGCAAGTGATTGTGAGTGTCCTAATGTTCCCCCCAATGGACTAGTAATGGTAGCTTTACTCATGGATGTGCTCTCCCCTTTATTAGGAGGTTGGATGCCTTCACCGCTTCTCATGGGGGAATTAAGTCCTTCGAAGTTTATATTTGGAAAGTCGTAGGACATAATGTCGAATGTGAAGATTGGAGAGTCCTTTTAATGAGCTTTCCAAATGCTGAGAAGATGATTCCTCTTCGAGATGAGTAATAACGAACTCCGAGTCTGATGCGGCCTTTCTTCCGCGTAGCCGGTACACCAACTTCTTCTTTTTCTTTGGAGGTGTTTGCGATTACCCAACTTGCGACAGACGAACCATCGGCGCTTTTGCAAGACCTGCATCATCATCTCCTGGTTTTCAACGTGCAAATCTTTAATTTCACCCTCCTTTGTATCTTCCCGAGTCCCCTCAGCAGGGGGCACGATGGGGTTGATTATTTCCTCTCTTCGTTCTAAAACAATCTTTGGAACTGCCTTGCTTCCAAGAAGTCTGATTCTGTGGCCGTCTTCTAACAGGTTGAACAAGGATAGTAGTTCGCCTGTTATAAGGAGTTTGATATCCTGGTCCTCAATGGGGGTAGCACAGATGGCAGCAATGGCTCTAGAGAACTCAGTACCTTCGGGATGTGGATGAACACCTAAAAGAATTCCGGTTGTTAATAAATAAAAGGAAAAAGGTTGTGACTTGACTCGATAAACTTGAGAGGGAAGTGGAAGTAACACTTACGTCCTTCTAACCATCTTCTTACGAATTCGAGAGGGCATCCCACGTAGAACCATTCGTGTTTGAATAATGAAAGCTTGTTACATGCGCCCGTCAAGACCTGACAATTCGGTGAAGGTTCAAAGAAGACGTAAGAAGGGCTTCCCGATCGTCTTTTGAAGTTATAAATAAATATGATATCTTCAGGGGTGGGCAGACGAAAAAGAATATTCATGTTATCCCGCCTTTTGGTAAGGCCGTAACACCAAGGAATTGACTAGTAACCAATGACGACCCATCTTGGAGATCAGTTATACACAGGCTCACTATGGATATCGACGAATTTTGTCCGAGTCTGGATCGAGCAAAAATTGATATGACATGACGACCTAAGCTATGAGAGTCAACATTCCAAATATCAAGTCAATCCGAGGTCGTACGCTCAAGTTGTGAACGATGCAAAATTGGTTAAGAACAGCCTCCTTCGACTCGCTCCGGTTCGAATCCATAGGGAGTGCATGCTTCGACTCGCTCCGATTAGCAACCAGCAGAAGCCAACTTCGACTCGCTTCACAATGCCCAGGAGTGACAACTTCGACTCACTCCGCCGCGCATCCATCAGAGAGTCCTCTTCGACTCGCTCCACTCCACATCCACCAGAGAGTCCTCTTCGACTCGCTCCACTCCACATCCACCAGAGAGTCCTCTTCAACTCGCTCCACTCCACATCCATCAGAGAGTCCTCTTCGACTCGCTCCATTCCACATCCATCAGAGATGTCATCTTCGACTCGCTCCCTTCAAACCACTGATCGACTCCATCAACTTCGACTCCACTGCTCAAACCTCCCAGAACTGCCCTCTTCGACTCGCTCTAGTTTGGAACCATCGAAAGTGCGCGCTTCGACTCGTTCAAAACAGCGTCAAAGGCAGAGTGATCCAAGAAGCACCACGTCACCGAGTCGAATGGAAGCGAGACGAAACAGAAGCGAGTCGAAGGAAATAGCCTATCGAAAACTCCATTTCCTATCGATCATATCTCCCAATTTACAAGTCCAAATGCTATGAAATTTTCACAGAAGACTACGTGCATGCTAAGGAATGTCCACGCCAAATTTCGACTCCATTGGATGAAATCTTGAGCGAGTCGAAATCTATTCGTGTCGATCACGGATCGGACCGAAACTTCACGGGCTTGGGCGTGCGGGCCTGGTCACATGCCAGAGAGGGTCTCCCGAGTTCTGAGAGAAATACCAGCCTCCTACACCTATAAATAGACCCCCAAAGCCAACAGAAAAGGGGTTCTTCTTCCTCTTTGAGATCTCGAACGCCCGGACTCCGCCAGATCCAGATCTGAACTCAATTGCTGCTGCTACCAACAAGATTCACTACTGCAAATCACAATTGACTGCTGCAAATCATTGAATTCACTTGTAAACACAAAAGAAAGATCAATAAAGCAAACTACTTTATAGTGGACGTAGGTTATACGCCGAACCACTCTAAATTCTTGTGTATCCTTGCACTTTAATTATTCTCATTTCTGAACTTTGGAGTTTTTGTTAAATAAACCCTCTTTTTTCATTTAATTTCTTTACTTTATCTCTTCAAAGACTTCCGAAGAGTGTTGTGCCCAATTTTGGTACAAACACTTTGGTGCTTTCACTGAGAAAAACCAATTTTTCTCCTGCTCTTTGGATCTCCTATCTATATTGGATTGAATAAATCTAAGAAGAAGATCCAGATCTAGAACTTTGAAGCCCTTCCATTCTATTCAGATCTGCATCAGATCTAGGAAAGGACTTTCATCTCCTCACCATGGTGAGCACACGTACCACTTCTACAGCTGCTGATCAAGGAGCACGGGATCGACAAAATCCCGTGCAATCATCTCCATCCAACCAAAATGCTGCAGGACCTCCAGATCCATCAGGTCCAATCACTAGACAAGAATTCCAGACGTTGCTTCAAGAGTTGACCTAAAGTCGACAGCAGCTAGCGGAACAACTACGTGCCAACACGGAGTTGACTAACCAGCTAAATCGCCAAAGGCGAAGAAGATCCAGAAGAGACCAAGGTTCGCACTCTTCCACAGAAAGTTCAGCCTCCTCCGATGGCCAAACTAGATCCACACGTCCACGGCTAGGTGTAAGCTACAACTAAGCCACGGGACTCCAACCTGCTTCGAACCTTGGGCAACCTAGAGCTGGACCATCCGCTAGTCTCCGCACAGAACCTTCAAATCGAGGAGGAGCTACTCCTTATCATGTTACCAGCAACATTGCTACTACCACCACTGTTAGACGGGGAGGTGACGCTAGAAACCAAGCTGATCCTTAACGTAGCCAACGAGAGCAGACTCCTGAGCCTTATGTCCCTAAGGATGTTGAACCAAGGAGGCGAGGCACGGACCATCGACCATGACCGGTCCAGACTCACGCTGTGGAACCTGACAGCACCTTGGTACAACATGCTCCAAGTGTTCGAACACCAGATACACCAGCGATGATCCACCAAATGATCCGTGAAAGTCAGGGTCTCTCTAATGACGACTGGGGAATCTCCCGAAGTCATACCCCTTTCACCGATGATGTTTTATATGCTGAACCACCTCGGCACTTCAGAATGTCATCCTTTCCAGTTTATGAAGGAAGCTATGATCCCAATCAACACGTCCTGAAATACGAATGGCTGATGAATGCTGCTAGAGCTGATGACGCCGTAAAATGCCGTAGTTTCCCCATTTCCTTAGGGGGCATCGCTACCATGTGGTTCACTCGTTTGCCACCATGATCCATCTCCAACTTTGACCAGATGGCCACCAAGTTTGTCGAACAATTCCGTATGCACGTGGCAAGGCCTAAGGACGTTAACACTCTATCTAGTGTTACGCAAGCTCCCGGAGAAACACTTAGACGTTACTTGGAGCGATTCCATGCTGTGTGTGCAGAAATAAGCAATCCAAACGATAACTCTATCCTGATGGCCCTGACTAAGGGGATTGATGCTGATTCCGAGTTCGGAAATTGGTTAGCTGGGAAACCACCTGCGTCATTGGACCGTTTCTATTCCAAGGCAGCCCAATTCCTGAGAAGGGAGGATGCGAAACAGTCTAGAAAGCTGGATGACGCAGGGCCGAACATCGAAGTTATCCAGAGGAACGTTGCTGTTAAACAGTCCGGAGATAGTTCTGGAAAAATTCAGTTGAACGTCCAAAATAAACAGAATCAGCAAAGGGACAACAAAAATCAGAGCAAGAAACGCGATCAGGATCATGGACCACGGCGTAGAGCTTCCATGTACGATAATTACACTCCATTAAACACGTCGTTGGAAAATGTGTATTTGCAAACTTGCAATACCATGCAGTATAAGAAACCTGCCCCGAAACCACCAACTGAAAGACAAATCCAAACGGGGAAGTTCTGTAGATTCCATGAGAGTTATGGCTACAACACCAATGAGTGTCGACACTTACAAGACCTCATTGAGAAACTGATACATGAGCGAAAGTTGGATCAATACGTACGAGCGTCGCAATCCGGTGGTGCGGGCCCATCAAATCAGAATCGTGCGTCGAATCAGGAGAGACAGGAGGAACCCGCTCGTGCAGACGGGAGGTTGGTCATCAATACAATAAGTGGTGGTCCTCACCCAGCATATCGAAGTTGGAAGGAAATTGAGTCGTATGCCAGTTCTATCAGGCATGCAGATTTCAAATGCTATAGTAACTCTGAAGAAGGGGCTCCGGCTAAGCAACAGAAAACAATGACGGATGACATCGTGTTCAGGAATAGAGACACTGATAAAGTCGAAGCTCCCACTATCGACCCACTGGTCATCTCAGCACAAGTAGGTCCCGCTTGGATGAAAAGGATCTTAGTTGACAGTGGAAGCTCTGTGAATATCTTGTTCAGGCAAGCTTATGATCAAATAAAGATGGAAGCCGCAAACTTGAAACCTTGTCAATCTCGAGTCCATGGTTTCAACGGAAGTGCCACTATACCCACTGGAACGGTGGAACTGCCAGTAGAGTTGGGAGTCAGAGAACGTCAGAGAGTAGGGATGTTGCAGTTCATTGTTTTGGACATAGACTCCCCTTACAATGCTTTCTTGGGTCGACCGGCCCTCGCTGAATTCAGGGTAGCCATTGCCCCATGGTGTTTGACCATAAAGTTCCCCACTGATCATGGAATAGGAATCATTCAAGGAGATCAGGCCACTGCCAGAGCCTGTTACGTTGCTGAACTGTGGGAGGCGCATCGAAAGGAGAAAGGAAAGGGCGTAGAGGAATGTATCTGCGTCCGTTTTACCGATAATTGACAATTAATGCCCGGGCCTAGGCCCGGGCACCCCAGCCAATTCCTCAAGGATCTTGACCCAAGAGAAACTGAAGACAAAAGAGAATCTAAAGAGAGTCAAGCATCCCCGACCGAACTGACGATTGATGTCCATATTGACGATGACGATAATTCAAAAATGATAAAGATTGGGTCTCAGCTAAGCCAGCAAACTCAAGAGGAATTGGTTGAATTTCTGCAGGCAAATCTTGACGTATTTGCCTGGACGCATTCTGACATGTGTGGGATCTCGCCAGACATCGCGAGCCACATGCTGAATATTGATCCGCGGCATGTCCCGGTCAAGAAGAAAAGGCGTGGTATGGATCCAGAGAGATCTGCCGCCCTTAAAGAAGAAGTAGAAAAGCTTGAGGCGAATGGATTCATTCGAGATGCGTTATATCCTGAATGGGTGTCGAATCCCATGCTTGTCCGAAAGCTGAATGGAAAATGGAGAACGTGTGTCGATTATTCCGATCTGAATAAAGCATGTCCCAAAGACAGTTTCCCAATTCCCAGAATTGATCAGCTAGTAGATTCGACAGCTGGACACGAGCTCTTATCCTTCATGGACGCATACTCTGGCTACAATCAGATACTGATGCATTTACCTGATCAAGAACACACCAGCTTCGTGACCAATCTGGGACTTTATTGCTACAAGGTTATGCCATTCGGACTCAAGAATGCAGGAGCTACTTATCAACGATTGGTCAATCGGATGTTTGCCAATCAAATCGGGAAAACCATGGAAGTATATGTAGACGACATGCTTGTGAAGTCACGACTCTCCACCGACCATGTTAAGGACCTGGAAACTATGTTCAACGTACTCCGAGAATACAAAATGAAGCTAAATCCACTAAAATGTCACTTTGGAGTTGCATCCGGCAAATTCCTTGGGTTCATTATCAATGCCCGAGGAATCGAAGCTAATCCTGAAATGATTTGGGCAATCAGAAATCTTGAAACTCCCAAGACTATAAAGCAAGTCCAGAGTCTCAATGGAAAGGTAGCAGCGTTGAGCAGATTCATTTCAAAGTCCATTGACAAATGCATTCTCTTCTTCGACCTGATTAAAAAAGGGAAATGAAACTTTGAATGGACCACGGAGTGCGAGGGCGCTTTCCAAGCACTAGTTCAACATCTGTCCACACGACCGATACTGTCGAAGCCTATCGACCACGAAAAGTTGTTCGTATATTTGGCGATATCAGAAAACGCTATCAGCGCTGCATTAATCCGAGAAGAAGACAAGATACAGAAGCCGGTATACTATGTCAGCAAACGATTGACTGAGGCTAAGAGAAATTATCCAAAACTGGAAAAGTTGGCTTACTGCCTTGTCATTGCATCAAGAAAACTCCGACCATACTTCCAGGCACATTCCATTATTATTTACACCGACCAGCCGTGACGACAGGTCCTTTCGCGGCCTGAGACGTCTGGTAGGTTACTCAAGTGGAACATCGAACTGAGCCAGTTTGACCTTACTTACGCTCCGAGATGGACCATACAAGGACAAGTCTTAGCCGATTTCATAGCTGAATTTACCATCCCAGAGGACTTGCCCGAAGCCAGTGAATCCCCCGAATACGTCTGGAAACTTTATACCGACGGAGCATCAAACGACCGGTGTTCAGGCGCCGGTATTATGCTTGAAACTCCCGAAGGTCGATCCATATGTTATGCCTTAAAGTTCGATTTCCATGCGACTAATAATGAAGCTGAATATGAAGTCCTCCTAGCTGGCTTGAAACTTGCTAGAGATTTGAGAATTATCGCAGTGGAAATTTATTGCGATTCACAATTAGTTGTGTGTCAGGTACGGTGAGAGTATCAAGCAATAGATCGAAGGCTGACTGCTTAATTAGCTCGAGTAAAGGAAGTACTGGATCAGTTCGATTACTATGCCATCTACAGCATACCTCGAGAATGCAACCAAAAGGCCAATTCTTTGGCAAAGCTAGCCAGCACAGGCAAAGCTCAACAAATGGGACTCATTCCCATAGAGACATTACCCTCTCCAAGCATTGACCGGGCAGAAATAAACCGAGTTTGTGAAGCCGTTCCCAAAAAGGATTCATGGATGACCCCACTCAGGATTTATATCGAGCACGGAACCCTGCCAGAGCGCAGGAGTGAAAAGAGACAAGTCCTTCGGAAGGCCTCACGATTTACCATCTAGAATGGACTCATGTACAGAAGGGGGTACTCAGTCCTTCTACTTTGGTGTATCGCTCACAACGAAATTAAACAAGTATTGCATAATGTGCACGAGGGAGAATGTGGCGATCACACAGGGGGAAAGCGCTTGCCAAGAAAATTCTTCGCTACAGATATTACTGGCCTACTGTGAATCGTGATGCGTTGGACTACGCAAAGAAGTGTGATAGGTGCCAGAAATATATCCGAATTCCTAGAGCTCCTCCTACTGAGATAACGCAAATGGTCAGCCCATGGCCGTTCGCAATGTGGGGCATCGATATCATCGGTGCTCTACCTCTGGCAAAAGGTGGTGCGAAGTACGCCATCGTCGCAGTTGATTACTTTACAAAGTGGGCTGAAGCCGAAGCTCTCGCTACCATTACAAAAAAGAAAGTAATCAACTTTGTGGTTCGTAACATCAACTGTCGATTCGGTCTCCCACACGCCATTATTACGGACAACGGAACCCATTTCGACAGTGCTGAATTCAAAGATTTCTGCCAACAATTTCACATCCAAAAGAAATTCTCCGCAGTTGCACACTCTCAAGCAAACGGACAGGTCGAAGCGGTTAATAAAGTTATAAAGTCCATCCTGAAGAAACGGCTGGAAAAGGTCTGGGGCAAGTGGGTCGATGAACTTCCTATGGCTCTATAGGCTTACCGAACCACCCACAAGACCGCGACCGGCCACACTCCATTCTCTCTTTCGTACGGTTCAGAGGCCGTTATTCCAGTCGAGCTAGAAGTACCTTCTCATCGTGTGACATACTATGATCCAAAGAAAAATGCTATATTACTTGCTGAATCTCTTGATCTACTAGATGAGAAGCGTGAAGAAGCTAATTTGAGGGCAGCTGCGCATCGAAGTCGAGTCGCCCGATTGTACAACGCCAAGGTCCGTCCATGAACCTTCGAACTAGGCGATCTCGTCTTAAAAAGAATCTATCCGGTTCCTTCGCATATGAAGCCGACATGGGAAGGACCATATGTTATTGAACGAAGGCTCGGAGATGGCACATTCAAGTTATCAACCGTCGATGGTCTTACCCTGCCAAGAGCTTGGAATAGCGAGAGCCTTCGCCGCTATTACACCTGACAGGCTATCTTTATCCATTTAATTTACTTTCTTTTTCTGCAATTTGTTTCTGCATTTCGAAATTAGAACTTGTAATAAGGCAACTGACTTTGCCATACTTTCTTATTTTAGCAATAAAATGCAACCTCTTCGAGCCAGAGCTGTGATTTACTTGAAATACTTCATATGACCATCACTATGCACGGAGAGCTAAATCCTTATCATACGGTGGGACTTATTCAAATAGAGAGTGATTACGGTGCAACTAATCACTCACTAAGTGAAACCCGAGCTCGGGGGTAAGCCATCACATCAAAGTCAAAAAAGGATTGATACACGACAATCCTTCATCAACTCCGAAATCCCAGAGCGCGAGTTGGAGTATAAACATTCAAACTCCGTATACCCAGAGTGCGAAGCGGAGTTTAAACATCCAACTCCGAGTTCCCAGAGCGCGAACCGGAGTATAAACATTCAACTCCGAACTCCCAGAGCGCGAGTCAGAGTATAAACATTCAAACTACTTATACCCAGAGTGCGAAGCGGAGTATAAACATCCAACTCCGAGTTCCCAGAGCGCGAACCGGAGTATAAACATTCAACTCCGAACTCCCAGAGCGTGAGTCGGAGTATAAACATTCAACTCCGTATACCCAAAGTGCGAAGCAGAGTATAAACATCCAACTCCAAGTTCCCAGAGCATGAACCAGAGTATAAACATTCAACTCCGAGTTCCCAGAGCACGAACCGGAGTATAAACATCCAACTCCGAGTTCCTAGAGCACGAACTGGAGTATAAACATTCAACTCCGAACTCCCAGAGCGCGAGTCGGAGTATAAACGTTCAACTCCGAACTCCCAGAGCACGAGTCGGAGTATAAACATTCAACTCCGAGTTCCCAAAGCGCGAACCGGAGTATAAACATCCAACTCTGTATTCCCAGAGTGCAAAGCGAAGTATAAACATTCAACTTCGTATTCCTAGAGTGCGAGTCGGAGTATAAACATTCAACTCCGAGTTCCCAGAGTGCGAAGCGGAGTATAAACATTCAACTACGTATTCCCAGAGTGCGAAGCGGAGTATAAACATCAACTCCGAACTCCTAGAGCGCGAGCCAGAGTATAAACATCAGCTCCGAATTTTCGGAGTGCAAGTCGGAGCATGGACGTCAATTCCGGATTCCCAGAATGCTGAACGGAGTCTAAACACCAACTTTAAGTTCCCGAAGCATGGATCGAAATATAATTATCAACTCCAAACTCCCGGAGCGCGAGTCGGAGTAAAAATGCCAATTCCAAGTCCCCAGACAGCGGGCATATGATTGAAACTCAAGCCAGCGTGACCAACTGCCAGTAAACAAATGAGGATCCCCGGAGTGCGGATATGATCGTCGACGATCGGACAAGCGCAAATAAACCGCTCAATCCTCGTTTATCTTAAACACCCATACAGCGGCACTAGACTCGGCATGTTAGGAGAAAAGGGCAATCACTGACTGATGTTTTACAACATACCACCAAGACTGGGGGGTAAGACTTAAGCACCAACCATCGACCGAAGCAATGCGACGTCAAAATTCGACTCGTTTCCCGGTCGCAAACCATGTCCACAATACCCGAACTTGGCGAACGGAAACCAACTTCGTTCAAAAACTGAAACTTCACAAGTACATTTCAGACACTGAAACACTTAGACAAATAGGCAATGACAAAAAAGAAGTCAAAAAAGAAAAGTTTCATTTCTATTGATTATAGAAGAAGTTCGTGTACAAGTTTCCAAAAAATTCCTACTAGCAGGGGCCGAACCCGCATCTATACACGGCTAACAAAATGCAAATCAAAATACACCGGGAGAGCATGCATAATCTTTCTTTTTCCTTAGCTTCCTCCTCGATGTGGACCCGTTGGAGCCATCGCCAATCTTCCTCTTCGAGCCTTTGCTTTTCGACGATTGGTCTTCAGGCGAGGGCATTATGTCGACGTCCTCCTCCGAACTCGTCTGAATAAGAATGCTCCCTACGGGTGGAGTCGGAGGAACGGGATCAATTACAGAAGGTGGAATGGGCAGGTTGGTGAGAAAGACAGTACCACTAGGAGACATCATTCCGAGCGGGGCAGGTCCCGATGCTGCCATCCCACCTCCAAAGCTGTCGCCATAAGCCGCTGCTGCCATTTCAGCGTCAATCTGAGCAAACATCTCCTCTTCGGTTATTGCTCGGGCCTCGCTGGGGGCATCAGCAGTCGGCATTGAAGAGCTTACAGCAGGATCAGTTCCACTCATGATAGATGGCGAGTCAGCACGAGGATCGCCGTGGCGGCGAAAGAGTTCATCCATCAACTGCTCGTCGAACATAATTGTACCTCCCTGGAAATCGTCAAATGGAGCAGCTGTGCTCATGGTGGTTGCTTCGGTCATAATAGCCTCCTGCATTTGATATGGTTCTTGAGTGGCAGGAGGCATGGCCGGTGCAGCATCGATCACTGGACAAAGAACAAAAGAACTGTTAGGACTTAACTCGATCGAAGGCTTAGACTTAAGAAAGAAAAGTGGAATGTTCAGAATACCTTCCTCAATTCGACTTGCAGGCGGCAGGGCGGCATCAGTAACTTGCGCAGCAGCCGGTGATATCTGCGGCTGATCAGGATTATAAGCAGGAACAGCCTGGGGATCAACCGCAGATAAGGATTCGGGTTGGGTTGACGTTGGAACTTCAAAACTTGCTTCGTGATGGTCAACTCCAGAACTCTCTCCCACTTCAAAGTCCTGGGCGCCAAGTTTCTCCTTCTCACGCAGAATTATCAACTCGTGGAGAACCTTCTTTTAATCCTCAGTCAGAATAGATTCTCGAGTTCGAATTCATCCACGGACACGCCCTGATGCGCCTCTTTCTCCTCCTCAACCAGTCGGCTCCAAGCATTGTGAAGATGCGTCGAAAAGTCATCGAGCTAGGCTAGGCCCCTGTGCCTCAGCACATTAGCATTGTAAACAACAAGGAGGTCTTCGATGTCGGCCTCTAGCCTGGACTCGGCCAGCTTTACCCTCTCCTCGACCTCAGTCTCCACCTTCTGGACTTTAGCCACCGCCGCATCTCGTTCATTCCTAAGCAAGACAGCTTGTTCGCACACCTCTTGGGCTGCATTGTTCGCATCATCTTTCTCTTTGGCCATACCAGCAAACTTGGCCTTGAGTTCATTAAGCTCCTTGACCGCCGCGTCCCGCTCGGCAATGACTTTGGTGTTCCGGTGGCCCATCTCCTCCACCAAGGCAACATGTGCCTGATTCAGCCTCTCTATTTCCGCCTTCGCTTCGTCGGCTTTTTTGGTGGCCTCAATCTCCGATTTCCGAGAAGACTCGGCCTCAGCAGTCAGCACTTGGATGATCCGGTCCCTTTGAGCGAGATCAGTCTCTAGCTTCTCAAGTGCTTTGTCCTTCTCAAAGGCCACCTTAAAAGCTTTCTCGGCAGCCTTTGCCCACTCCCGGTACTGGGTGTATATGTCGTGAACATAATCGTGCACCGTGTTTTCCACCCCTGATAAAATTCTCTTTAAGTGAGGGGGGAAGACGTAGCCGTCGAAGTAGACATTTGGGAAATCCTTCTTCATCTGAGCTAATTTAAGGGCCCCTTCTCCTGTGGGCTCAGTAAGGACCTGCTCTGTGATCATAGAAGCCGTAGTTTCAACCCTCTGAAGATGGGTTTCAGACCTGGAAGCATGAGAGGACGACTTGTGACAGGGAGGCTATGGTGGGAATGAAGTTTGAACAGGAGGGGGAGATGGAAGTCTAGGAGGAGGAGAGCGTGATCTGGATCGGTGTCTGTACTCTCTATCACACCCATATCTGTCCTGATTAGCGTACTCGCGGTCGCGATCCCTGTTCGAATCCCTCCGGCAGCAGGAATCATAATAAGAAGAAGCTTTTTGGATGGAGCAAAGGCTCCCAAGCATAGATCCTCTGCCCGACATAGTACCTGAAAATAAGAAACAAGGAAAGAGTTAGTGACTTCTTAAGTTGGTCGATTTACAGTCGTGAATCATGCAGTGTAGTGGATTGTATGCATGTGCAAACCCCTCGACCAACCGAAAATGTCGGCCGCACTCGTATCAAGCGACCCGCTCGGTTCAAAAGCACTATCAAGCCCCTCCGTCCCGGCGTCGTGTGGAGATGACACAAAATCCGGGATCGGAACATCATCAAGCCCTGCAAAAGGACTATCCACTTACGGGGGAGGAGCCTCTGAAATTATGATCCCCTGGAAAGGTAAAGACACAACCATGGATTTAAATCTCTTAGATTTAGAGCATTTGTGAGCAGCGGCCTTGCCTTTTATTCTTCCACCCGAGTCCAGGACATCGGTAGACGGCCCAGCTGGGAGCTCGGTATCGGTGGGTGTTCTTTCTGGATCAACTTCTTCGGTGATCACGACTTCAGGCGCTTTGCGCTTCACGCGTTTCTTCAGGGCCACTCTATGTATCACTTCCAGGTGTATGCTTTGTCTTCGTTCTATCAACCTGACAGTCCTCAAGTTCCTGTCGGTCAAGACTAAGTCTATGTGCCTCTCTTCGGCCAGAAATGCTTGAAGAATCCGAACAAGCTCTCTGAAGTACGCGCCATCGGGACGAGAGATTGCGGCTATAGGAAAGGAGAAGTATGTCAGTTTTTGAAGTCAGTTACTAGTATCTCAACGATTCAAGAGAGAAGTGGCAACACTTACGTCTATCCAACCACCGCCCAGCAAATCCAGGGGGGCACCGAACGTAGAACCATTCGGTTTTATAATAACTTAGCCTTCCCCAGGAGCCCTATACAATGTGGCAGCTCCTGACCGCTTCCAGGAAGGTGAAAGAGGGGCTGTCTCCACGGCTCTTGACATTGAATAAATATCGGATCTCGATCGGCTTCGGCGGTCGAAAGAGGATCTCCATAAAGAGAACAAAGATGTTGTTCAATAAGGCATACCCGTTGGGATGTAGCTGAGATGGAGCTATGCCAAGAAACGATAACATCTCCCTTATATAGTCATTGAAGGGAGGAAGTGTCCCCGCTGTGCAAGCATGACGGTTGAAAGCAGTATACCCCTCCGGGGGATTGTGTGGTCTGTCAGTTGGCCCAGGAAGTAGCACGTCGTCAAGCGACAGACCATGCCTTAAGCAAATCCATCCTAGCATATCTTCGGAGATACCCGACAGCACAGAATCTGTTGGATTGAGAATAAACCGAGCACCCGGACGCTCATCCGGAGCTGGCCCTATGACTTCGGCTTCGATAACCGGTATCTCTATGGTTGGAAGAACAAAACTTGGGAATTCCGGCTGCTGAGAACTTGAAGGGTCCATGACTAGCTAGCTTATAAAAAATCATTGTTAAGCTGACAAATAACACCCGTGCATCCCCCAGTGTAAAGTGTATGAGTGCGTTGTGCAGTGCAGTACTGTATATTATTTGAGGTGATCAACCGGATTAAGGAAAGCATGTAAACGACGAGACTTTGGAATTCAGTCAGAAGGACCGTCATCGCTGACCGTCATAACCATGCCATCCAGTTATTAACTATCATTCCAAATCGAAGTTTGTTGTCATTTTTATAAGTTGCAGTTTCATCGATGAGCTTCGATAGGAAGTCAGATATGCAGTGAAACGGCTAAGTCCAAATATGCCAATTTGAAGCTCGTCGGAGGCAATTGTTCGAGTGTGCAAGAAGTTTCAAATTTTTTGATGATCAAATTTGTATTGCTCGCGAGAGCCATGTTCACATCGATGAATTATAGTCGTGTGCATTTGAGTTAGACTCGGTCAAAAGGATGGAGTGCGAGTTCGACTCGTTCCAGAGCCATCTACTTCGACTCGATCCAAAAGCTACGCATTTCGACTCGATCCGGAGCAACCACTTCGACTCGATCCAAAGTCACGCATTTCGACTCGATCCAAAGCAGCCACTTCGACTCGATCCAAAGCCACGAGCTTCGACTCGATCCAAGACAGCTGCTTTGACTCGATCCAAGGCCATCCACTTCGACTCGATCGTAAGCCACCGTTTTGAATCGATCAGACACAACCCCTTCATATCGATCAACAGAATCAAAGCGTTTGACTCGATGCGAAGCTCCACCATCGATCGATACGAAGGCCTCCAACTCATCATTTCGAAAACCCTACTCCAGATCGACACGAAGCTAAGACCAAGGGATTTTTCGATCGACCACAACTCTGTTTGATTTGGTGTTAAGAATCGAGTCTCCTCGTTCACGCGATGTTTTCGCTTAATGGATTACCTAAATTTGTCAACTGGTTCGAATAATCAAAGGTATGAATCGATTCGAAGGCAAGGATGTTTGTTCTTTCTTCTCGAGTTTCCGAGCGTTACGAAAGCAGATAAAGATGAAAGGTAAAAAGTGAGAAACGGCTAAGTACAAAGTATTTATATGGACTGGGAAACGAAGGAAATAAACGATTCGTATCCCAATGGATTCGAA
Source organism: Allium fistulosum (assembly GCA_030737815.1). Lineage (NCBI taxonomy): Eukaryota > Viridiplantae > Streptophyta > Magnoliopsida > Asparagales > Amaryllidaceae > Allium > Allium fistulosum. Next base: position 26,919,490 of record CM060906.1, read on the forward strand.
TGCGTATTTCGACTCCCTCTCCACTGCGATGATGCGACGCTACCCTTCATATCGATTGTCTTCGACTCCGTCTCCTATGCACTTCGACTCGCTCCTCCGTCTCTTGCTCATTTCGACTCGCTCCCCTTCGACTTCGTCCCCTGTGCGTTTCGACTCCGGCTCCTATGCAGTTCGAATCCAAGACCGAGTCGAACAAAGCAGTTCGAACCAAAACCGAGTCGAACAACCAGTTCGAATCCATAAAATCACGACTTCCAGCGGCCAACTCCATCAACTCGGCATACTTGCTTCGCATCCATAAATCCAATAAAAATCATCTTCGATGTTTCAACCCTTCACATCGATTCAGGAGAGGATCGTTACGAAGGAACATTCAAAAGCAACCATCGAGCGTTGTTACAGCGAATTTCACATCGGTTCAGGAGAGGATCGATATGTAATTCAAAAGTAAAATAAACTGACAACTAGTCGTGGACGCACGAACGTCACCAAGAGTCAGGTTAATGTATATGCATGAATGTCGAACTAATATTCGGTATTCCATATTTTCAGGAATCAGAAACTCATCCAATAACGATTACAACAGCAAAAGGGTAACCACTAGCATACAGCAATCAGTTGCAACAATACATGGTACAACAGTCGACAGTCAACAGTTTACATTATCAAGGAGAACGCTCAAAGGTAACAACTTTCATCGACAAGACAATAATTATTCAGAGTAAAGATGGCAGTATTTCAAAGCACATCATGTTCCCACAAGACGTACTTTAGGGGGCAAATGTTATCCCGCCTTTTGGCAAGGCCGTAACACCAAGGAATTGACTAGTAACCAATGACGGCCCATCTCGGAGATCAGTTATACACAGGCTCACTATGGATATCGACGAATTTTGTCCAAGTCCGGATCGAGCAAAAATTGATATGACATGATGACCTAAGCTATGAGAGTCAACATTCCAAATCTCAAGTCAATCCGAGGTCGTATGCTCAAGTTGTGAACGATGCAAAATTGGTTAAGAACAGCCTCCTTCGACTCGCTCCGGTTCGAATCCATAGGGAGTGCATGCTTCGACTCGCTCCGATTAGCAACCAGCAGAAGCCAACTTCGACTCGCTTCACAACGCCCAGGAGTGACAACTTCGACTCGCTCCGCCGCGCATCCATCAGAGAGTCCTCTTCGACTCGCTCCACTCCACATCCACCAGAGAGTCCTCTTCGACTCGCTCCACTCCACATCCATCAGAGAGTCCTCTTCGACTCGCTCCATTCCACATCCATCAGAGATGCCATCTTCGACTCGCTCCATTCAAACCACTGATCGACTCCATCAACTTCGACTCCACTGCTCAAACCTCCCAGAACTGCCCTCTTCGACTCGCTCCAGTTTGGAACCACCGAAAGTGCGCGCTTCGACTCGTTCAAAACAGCGTCAAAGGCAGAGTGATCCAAGGAGCGCCACATCACCGAGTCGAATGGAAGCGAGACGAAACAGAAGCGAGTCGAAGGAAACAGCCTACCGAAAACTCCATTTCGTATCGATCATATCTCCCAATCTACAAGTCCAAATGCTATGAAATTTTCACAGAAGACTACGTGCATGCTAAGGAATGTCCAAGCCAAATTTCGACTCCATTGGATGAAATCTTGAGCGAGTCGAAATTTGTTCGTGTCGATCACGGATCGGACCGAAACTTCACGGGCTTGGGCGTGCGGGCCTGGTCACGTACCAGAGAGGGTCTCCCGAGATCTGAGCGAATTACCAGCCTCCTACACCTATAAATAGACCCCTAAAGCCAACAGAAAAGGGGTTCTTCTTCCTCTTTGAGATCTCGAACGCCCAGACTCCGCCAGATCTAGATCTGAACTCAATTGCTGCTGCTACCAACAAGATTCACTGCTGCAAACCACAATTGACTGCTGTAAATCATTGAATTCACTTGTAAACACAAAAGAAAGATCAATAAAGCAAACTACTTCATAGTGGACGTAGGCTATACGCCGAACCACTCTAAATTCTTGTGTCTCCTTGCACTTTAATTATTCTCATTTCTGAACTTTGGAGTTTTTGTTAGATAAACCCTCTTTTTTCATTTAATTTCTTCACTTTATCTCTTCAAAGACTTCCGAAGAGTGTTGTGCCCAATTTTGGTACAAACAATTCATAAATAGCAAGAAAGTCCCATGAATGATGGCATAACTGTTAGGATGCAATTGTGTAGGGGCAATTCCAAGGTAACTTAACATCTTCTGGACAAAGTAGTTAAAAGGTTGAACACATCAAACCCAGCACATAGATTTATTACATGTTGTATATCCGGCTAGGGGCAAGTGAGGACTATCTTGCCTCGTAGGAACTAAAACATCCTCAAACGGAATCCCATGGTTTGAGCACAACCGACGAAGAGTGGCTTCCCCGATTCGAGAAGCTTGTGAATCAACAGGGTTATCAAGGACAATGGCACCCTCAACGACATCATGAGCAGGGTTAATGGTTTTCGTCGGAAGGACAAGAATATCGGAATAGAGATCGATTTGTGGATTCGAAGCTTCTGGCTGTTCTGCATGATGACTTAGGGAAGGCCTTTCGGATATAGTGGCAAAACTTGACTTCACTTCAGAATCGATTTGTCTCGTCGTCGAACTGGAAGACATGTTAATTGAACACTTTGTGCGTTTGGAATCTATATCAGCTATACCCAGTAGACAATCAAGATTAAAAATAATAACATGTTCCCCCCGTATTAAGTGTGAACTAGGGTAGTGCAATGCAGTGTGAAATAGACATAAATAGTTTGAAATCAGAAAAGAAAAAATAAAGCGACGAGACTTGGAGTTTTGTCCAGAGAGACCGTCATTGCTGACCGTCTTAATTAACGAGAAAGTTGATCGGCAACGAAAGCTTTAGGATCGAATATTGGCATATTGAATTATGAAGACTGTTATCTAAGTTCATTAGCAAATTTATTACTTAGTCCATATTGAGAAGTCCAGAAGTTTGATCGTTTAATCTTATGTTCGACAGTCCAAGTATGCAAGTCATATTGTCCATTATCATCTTATATTTGAGTTCAGCAAGGAAAGCTTGCATTAATTGTTTGAATAAGTTAACTTGGATTAGTTCAAAAAAATGCCAATCCTTAGCATTTAGACGCCGATCCTTTCTCCAAGACAACTTCCCACTGATCCCTCAACCTCATTACCGGTCCCTCATCTATGTCCTACCGATCCCTACACCAAAGCAAACAACACTGATCCCTCATTGACCCTACTTCCTACCGATCCTTATACCAGAGTAAGCCTACCGATCCCTTTCCTGAACCTACCCTACAGTGATCCCTTTCTTTAAATCCTCCTCACCGATCCCTCTCCAAACTTTCCTTCATCCCTTCAACTAAACAACATAACCTCCACCGATCCCTGTCCCATACCGATCCATGTCCCATACTGATCCCTACCATCGCCATTGTATCCTATACTGAACCCTGATGTTCTTCCTTCCAAACTTCTTCCCCACTAAAGACCTCCAGCCAAACCTTCTTCCTTCTCCTTCTCCTCCTCCTTCTTCTCCTCTTTCTTATATCCATCTACCTAAAATACACTCGAACTCGCCACCTTACACTCACGTTAGAAGCTCAAGATTCATAATTTAATTGCATGATTAAAAGAGATTTTGTACCTATGTATATCGAGTTAAACTAAAGTCGAGCATTCAAGGTTTTGGATTGAAGATGAAGGAAAAGCGACTTTGAGGAATTGATTGATTTCGTGTTTGGATTTAGATTTAATGCTGGAGAGTTTTCGTTCATCGAAGAGATTTTGCAACAACTTGGGTTTGGTAGAAAAGCTTATGCGTGGGCAATGGAAGTAAAAGCAAGTGAAATAAAAAGTGAAGGAAGAAGACTTATATATATATATATATAGATATATATGCGAGGATAGGAGGCGGAATGGGTCATAAAGGGTTAAGCAGGCCAAAGATAAAGAGGGATCAACATTGGGACTTGTCGATCCCTATTCGTGTGGCCCTAGCAAGGGATCGGCGTGACGAATGCCGATCCCTCCACCATAAAAAGAAAAGAAAAGTGATAAACAAAAAGGAAAAAATGGAAAATGGAAAAGGAGAAATGATGGACAACTGAAAAGTCAATGACAATCGTTATCATGAAGGTTCGACTGCAAACACGAACATACAGAATACTATAAAAATTGGCAACGACCTGTGAACGTTTGAACACGTCCAGGAGCCAACGACAGAAACGTATATATGGATATGCATGGGAATGATTTAAAAGTTCAACTTTTTGAAATCAATTGGTATTGCAATCAAACATAAAACTTTCAAGTTCAAGATTAGATCAGATAATAGAAGGCTTATAGGTCCCGCATGACCGAATTATTATATGCTAACAGAACACAACATCAGACTTATATTATTGAAAGTTGGTAAAGGATTAATAATCAATCAAGAAGCCAGATGGACTTCTTTCCAGCAATTCAGACATTTTTCGAGTTAAAGCAAGTCATGTGACTCACAAGACATACTTTGAGGGGGCAAGTGTTACCCGGTATCTTGACCTAGCTATATTGGACTGACCGCGCAAGGCAAATTCGACTGTTGTCAAGAAGGATGACAATAGAACCATGGCTTTAGGATCCGGAATTACAATTCAAATGGTTATACGAAGCCCAGGTTGGACAGAGTTGATAGATATATGATGAACGATGCTAAAAGTATGGAAAATAGCTTGGATTAATAAGGGTTCGACATAGCAAGGTAAAACAGTAGGGATCAACATATTCATTTGGATGGATAGTCAACATGGATGGAGATCGGCATAGGTGGTGATGCCTGGTTCAACATGACTTATTATTGCTTGAGGGATCGGCATAGCATTCAGGATGAGGAGGGAATAACATAGTCTAATAGAGTAGGAGGGATCAACAATGCACTATGGAACCATAGGGATCGACTATGCACTATGGAACCATAGAGATCGGCATTATGTAACACAAGGGATAAGCATGTAATAGGGTTTGGCATGTGAAGTTTGGAGCTAAATGGAAGGGTTCGACATGAATGTTTTCAAAGTGGATCTAAATCCAAGATCGATCAAAAGCACGAGCTCCATATATCCAATCAACATAAAATTTGGAGAGCCATCATATCTAGGAATGAAGAAGCCACAAAAGGGATCGCTGCTCCAAAATCAACAAATGGAGGGATCAGTATCGATCCCTCTCCATTGAGATTTGGGCTTAGCGCCCCCTATGGTGGGCCCATATGGATAAGGAGATCCTATAGCCGAAGTTTTAGAGAGATTGGTGATCGCCTTCACCTATAAATACTGGCCTAGGGGGTCATTCTAAGGATCTTTACACTACTGGTTACGTAGCTCTTTTATTGTAATCAATTTCCTCCATTATTCTCTTACTTCTTGCTGTTTGCTAATGTAATCAAGATTATAGTGAATCAATAAAGAGGATATTCAAAGTGGACGTACGCAATCAATGCCGAACCACTATAAATCTTGTTGTTCTTGTTTCTATTTTGGTTTGCTTATTATATTGCTATGTTCCTCTGTTTTAATTTAATTTCTTCATTTATTTCTCTACATAAACTTATTCTTGGGTGTTTGTGGCCAATTTGGTTGCAAACACAAGATCTAAGACATTTTATTAATTACAAAATAATTTTGAATCATAAATGTAGCCGATGAAGCTATAGAACCATTCTGCTTTCTTTCTCTTACAATCTTTAAGTAATCAGGATAATACCTTTTCCAGTGACCTTTCTAATGGCAGTGGTAACAATCACCCTTGTTATCGATCTTCTTACTTTTCTTGTTCTTCTTACCTTCTCATTTCCACTTCTTCAAACCTTTCGAAGAAGATGCACCACCCTTTACAGCAATCACAACTCCTTGATCCTTAGATGTGGATTCAGCCGGCCTCAACATATTGAGGGGCTCTATAAGATTCACATTCAATTAATTGGTTCATATTGTAGTTTAGTATGAATGGTTCATACTGAGGTGTAAGAGAACCAAAGATCAAATCAACTTGTAATTCATTGCTTACTTGTACGTCCAATTATGAAAGCCTATCAATATAGCCCTTCAGTATCACAATGTAATCGTCCGGTTTATGTCCTTTAGTCATTTAGTATTGAACAGTTTCTTCGTAAGCTCGTACCTTGTGGAACATGACTGTTCACCAAACAGGGCACCGAGACTATCAAATATCTCATGGACATACATGTTTTCGTGTTGCCTCTGCAACGGCTTGTCTAATATAGACAACACAAAAACTTAGATGATCTCTAGGTCAGAAACCTTTCTCTTATAAACATGTCTAAGTTCACGGTCCGCATCATCAATGGATTGTTCTTTAGTTTCACATATAGTAGCCGACTAAAGATGCTCATCAGTCAAACGCTATCTTAATCACTCTTAGCTAATCGATATAGTTAGGTCCGGTGAGCTTATCATTATCAGAAAATTATTTTGGAGTTGACATTTTTCTGCGATTTTTAATTGGTAGATTATTAGGACAATATCATAGTTGATGTCCTTATAATATTAGTAAGGTTAAAATTCATGTTCATTTTACTAATAAGCACCCACTAGTCTTTTATGTTTTGCCAAACCCTAAGTCAAAACACAGAAGCCTATCGACTTCACTAGTAGGTGTTAGGACTCGTCCTTATTGGGATTTTGACTTGAGTTTGCTCAACAAGTCATAGTTCCACAAACGATGAATAACTCCTTATTGGTAGTATACTATACAACTCCTAACTCCTGGTACTTTGTCCTAATTTCACTTCAATCTTGAGTTTGCTCAAGAAATCGAAATAAAATTACTCGCTTATACATACCATATCACAACGGCCTAAATATAGTATACGACCTTGAGTTTTCTTAACATATACATATAGTTATCTTACCTCGCCTGTTCAGTATACTGATAATACTACACATAACATCCCTAGCTTGAGTTTGCTCAACAACTAAGGAGTATGCAAGTAATATACATACATACATACATACATATATGGTAGACGACAACATTATATTGAGTGATATCGACTTATGAAATAATGTATTTCTTATGAAATAATGTATTTCTTATGAAATACCCTCGTGATTCAAGTGTCGGACACATCGAAAATCACGGTATACGTACATTTACATATGCATTTATTCCTTAAGTTAATTTAGGGTTTCTTAATGTTCCACATTTAATTTATACACTCATATTATATAATTTTTATTATTATATAGCTTTTATATTTAATTTACTTATATAATAATCTTATATTAATTAAATATTACTTAATTAATTTTAATTATTTAATTCTTTAATTAATTTTATATTCTAATACAACATTTGTTTAGCTTATTATAGTATAATAAATATATCATATATATGCATATATCATTTAATTAATTACACTTTGATTAATTTATTTAATTAAACAATTTTAATTAAATTATATTATTTTTTGAATTCATTTTATATACATACATGTATACTTATGTTATTTTAACATCTAAAACAAGATAGCATATATCATAATATATACTACATGTATATATTTATTAATTAATTAACTTATTTAATTAATATATTTTATTAACCTTATTAATAAATTTTTAAATTTGGAAATTAATTTATATCAAATAACAAACATTTTGTAAATTTTCATTATAGTATAACATTTATAATATGTATATATTTTATTTTAGATTTAACTTTTAAATTTAAAATCTTTTATTTTTAATTTTCAAACAATTTTGAAAATTAGCCTGTAACGACCCAGTATTTAATCACTTTAATTATGGGCATTTAAATATATTTTTAATAATTAATTAATGAATTTTATAACTCAAATTAAAACTCTTTTAAATAATAACTAATGATGTTGAAATAGTTTATAAATTTTGTTTGCAAAAACAATTAGTTCAAAGAAAAATAGAAAATGTGACCGGAAATCACTTTTCGAATTTTCGACTTTTCGATGTCGAAAAGTTGTTGGAAAACATTGTCCACAATTGAGTTAACATATACTCACATTTATAAATGTGTTAGGATTTGTATTACATATTTATATATTTACTTAATAAATATAATAAGGATGTGACTTATTATGTAAGTTTTTTTAAAAACAAAATTTAAATATAAAAGTGACATGATATGTCATTTACTTGCAAACATTAGTTACATAAGTAATTAATTGATGTTGGCTTTGAAAATGATGAAAGGGACATGATAATTTCAAAAGTACAAGGGGGAGACAAGGGTGGATGAGGTGGCAACCAAGGAGTGGAGGTTATGTAAGGTAAGGGTACTTTGGTAATTTGATTTTTGAAATTTGTATAAAAGCAATTTCTAAATTTTCTTTCATTTCTATTCTCATTTCTAACTCTTTCAAAGACTTACCTCCATCTTGTTTAAGTTTTCAAGAAGCTTTCAAGGCTTCCAAAGGGATTTCTAAAGTTCAAAATTCTTAGTTTTTTTACTCTAAAACCTTGTTTAGTCACCTTACTTCCTTCCTATACACTTCTTCTTCCAAAAGCAAAGCCACACTACCCTCTACATGACATGGTCGAACCCAAAGGGGCCTAGGCCGAGCCACTTTGTTCATTAAAAGCCATCAAAACTCCTCTTTTCCCAGCTAGAAGCAAATGCCTAGGTCATATTCGGGTTTTAGTAGAAGTTAGTTTGATTTGCCCACGTTCGGTGAGTAAAGTTTCACACTTTAACTAATTTTTTATAAACACAAACACACACACACACAGATATATATATGAATAACTTGTTGTATAAATGATGTTGTGTTTGGGTAAAATAATGTTGGATTTTATGTATGTATTGTGCTTGGATTATAATGTTGCTTGGATGTAATCATATGTGCTTGGTTATGTGGATGTATAGTTGGAATATGGTAGTTAGGGCTGTCAACGGATGCAAACGGATGCGGATATGGCTGTATCCACATCTGCATCCGAAAATTTAAATCCGCATCCGATATCCATGGATATTAGATAATTAACATCCGCATCCGCGGATATTTTTTGGATATCCGAAAATATCCGCATCCGAAAATAAAAAGCGGATATTTCCGGATATTCGAAAATACTCGAAAATATCCAAAATATCCGCATCCGAAATTGAATAAGATTTTTATTATGCTAGTATTTTTGAACTAAAACATCACAGCTAAAACAATCACTTTCTCAAATGACAATACACACAAACTACAATACTAATCAGTTTTTCAAATGACAAAATAGCAACACACATAATGTCAAACAAATTCATACGATATTACAATAATTCAAATGACAAAATAGCAACATACATAATGTCAAACAAGTTCGTACGATATTACAACAATTAAAATAAACAAAAACAAACTAAAACAACAGATAATATTTGTTTTCAGTTCTCATATGTTTTCATCTTAGCCATCTCATAGAAAGAAACTAATAATCTAAAAAAAATACAAAGTACAACACACTAGAAAATCAAATATCAGTTAATAAACCAAATAACATACATATTCCTCTAACATAAATTTAGATTGATATTGTTACTTGCTTAGTTAGGGTTTTACTTTCTTTCTTGAGCAATTTGGGCTTGGGACAATTCATTTCTAAATATATTTTAACTATAACTTAGGGTCATCTTAAAATAATAAATCAATAATAATAACAAATTTTATTACAATTAATTTCAGATCGGACGGATGTTTTTGGATACGGATATGCCCATATCCGCATCCGCATCCGATTTTCTTTTTGGATATCGGATATCTGCATCCGCTTTTCGGATATCGGATAATATCCGTTTATTCAGATACGGATCCGGACGGATTTCGGATTTTTCGGGTATCCATTACATGCCTAATGGTAGTTAAATAGTCAATTAGTTTGCCTCTTATAATCTAGCTTGTATATGTTGGTTATAGAATTGTTTACATGTTGTGATGTTGTGGTTATGTAATCATGTATGTTGTGAACATGAATTCATGATGGTATTCAAAGGAAATTAGCATTTTACTAGTTAAAGCGACATGTTATCCCTTGTATAAAATTCAAAATCTTTGGTTTTAAAATTTGCAAAAAAAGGGTTTGAAGTTTTAAATAGTTGTCAGTCTTTCAAATACGCTTTTATGTTTTAGTAAACTTTTTCCAGGAGTTAAATTTTAAAGAAGACTTAGAGAACAAATTTCAAGTTTGGAAATTACGGGTCGTATAGCGATAGTCGCTATAAGTGCAATTCGTGAAAACAGATTCTTTTCGAAATCTAAAAATGTTTTCACTTAGAAATATTTTTGGAAAATGTTTTAAAACTTATATTAAGTGATTAAAAAGGTAATTATTATTTATTTATTTAATAAATGATGAATTAATTAATTAATTAAGTAATTAGTACTTAATCATTGGTTAATAAAGGTAACTAATACTTAAGTGTTAAATGGCCTTGCCAAAAAAATACTTAAGTGTTAATCAATTAAGTTAATTTTAATTAGTTAATTAATTAAAGTTAATTATTATTTAATTAATAATTAAGGATTAATTATTTTTAATTATTTATTAAAGATTAATTTTTTATAAAAGGGATTTAATTAATTATTAATTAATTACCGATTAATTAAATTTAATTAAGATTTTAGTTAAGACTTAACTAAGATTATTTAATAAAGGTTTAATTTATTATTTAATTGATAAATAGGGGTTTAAATCGCTTTGTTTCTAAAATAGCGGTTTTGTTTAAAACTGTTTTCTTTTTCGAAAATGTTTTAAATCAAGGGATTTCTTTGTCGATTACCCTTAAGTAACCTCAAAAAAATATGAAATCAAAGTTAATATGTCATGTTTAAATTAAGTATATGGTTATCCATATGCAAACTTTGTACAATTTCGCTAAGTAGCGGATTGTCCGCTATTTATAACTTGGCCTGTTTTAACTCAGGAAGTATGCCGTGTATTTTAGAGTTCCCTAGTGAGGACTCAAATACTAGTTACATACTTCCAAAAGAACCAAGATTGAATTAGCCAGAAATTATCTCTTAGTTTGGAGACCCCGGTTTCAGATAAGTATAATTTGTCTGAACCACTCCAAACTAATAACGCTCACGATGGATTGTTAGGAAGTATGTTATGCCGATGTACTATTCTTCCTGGGGGTGATTCCAAAATGGAAGATAGTAAATGTTGAATGTTTGTTCGATCCTGGAACAACTTGTATGGATGAATGCTAGCATTGCATTGGTTGCCTGGAGGGCGGTGTTAGCATTCCAAGATGGTCTGCTTAAAGGAAAGGTAATCATAACCTCAAGCCTCACACCCGAGATTGACTAAAATCAGGGGATATGCATCAAGGCTATGTGGTTCGCTACCATTAGGGTATGGTCATCACCCAATCTAGATTGATATTATAGATTATGTATGCTCGGGGCCCATTTAGGTTGTTGATCACAACCAATGTGATGACATATTCGACACTATCCAGCAAGGGGTGGGGCCGGTCTTGACTCGTAGGGAATCCATGTGAGGCTCTCGGTGTATTTTATCTAGAGATGCACTGTGGTAGGTGGTACCCCGGTGCCTTGTCATTGTTGGAATCCATTTTCCAATATGTGCCTTTACAGAGTTAATTGTGCCCAACTACTGAAATGTGAGATGCAAGCATTTCAGCTATATTAAATATTTATTTTAAACTTAGACATTATGATAATATCAAATGATTTTAGATAGAATTGTTTTGGTTATCGTAAGGCAAAACCCCGACCATGTTTATGTGTGGCGTGGTCTTACAAGATACTTTTATTTTGAAGTTTTTTTGAGCTAAAAACTTATGCTTTACTCACACCAGACCCATATCAGACCCGGAGTTTTATTTTCTTCCCTAATACTCTTGGGTACTCGAATTTGTATGAGTAGCCAAGTGATCCAGGTTTCTCACGGATGCATTTTGGAGGAGCTTGGAGCAGGTGGCTTCAGCGTTAGTTAGCTACTATCTTATTTTGCTGTGTATATATGTATGTATTTTGTATTATTGATGTAAGGATAGGTAGTTATAACTATCCAAGTTTGGAATCTTGTACCATTATGACTCTGATGTACTAGTATGGCAGTACTATGTAAAATCTTATGTTGATTAATATATGTTGTTTCATTCCATTGTGAGATTCTATGATTGCGAAGTTTCTTCTTATCTTTCTTTTCTTTACCTTAATGGTTCATCTTTCGAAGTATGAAAGGCAGATCGTTACATAGCCCAAGGCTCAATTCAAATTGGGCCTTTACTATTAGGGACAACCTTTTGGCTCACATATCTATTTGGGCTAGGCCGGTAGCTTGGTACGGTAGAGTACTTGATTATCTAAACCCAATCTTTCGACACTACCTTTCTAGACACTCTACTTTCTAGGCTGTGATCTTAATTAATTGACCCTAAAACGATTAATTTAGACCGTATAGGTTATTCGGCTCCGATATCAATTTTGGAACTAAGCTAGTCCACAGTGGAAGAAATGAGTGAAGTTTAATTTTTTTTATAATTTTGGATCTTTGTTGGGCATATGAAGTCTAGTTTATTTAGAACATTTCTAAATTACTTTTAAATAAAATCTCTTTTTTATTTAAAAGTATTATATAGTTTTATAATATGTAATTAATGTTATATTATGTTAGCGCCAAAATTGGTCACTAACACCCAAATGTAAAGGAAAGCACCAACTAACAGTCGCCGATAACAGATAGAATGTATGTAGAGAGTAATAATATGAAGAACAATCAAAATTAAAATGAAAGCGGTAAAGAACAACAGATTTTATAGTGGTTTGGCTAACTCCAGCCTACGTCCATTCCAGAAGTTTTCTTTTTATTGATATGAGAATCAATTACGGTTACAATCCGGAGTTTTCAAAACAATTATGGTAGAGTAGCCTTAATGAGGAAGAAGAAGGGAAATAGAAGGATGATCCCTTTTCTGAACCCCCTCATGCTGTATTTATAGGCAAATCTCGAGTTACTGGGCTTCCTTAGCAGTCCAGGCCCATTAGGACCATAGTTGAGCCAACATCCTTCACCATGGTATGAGCGACTTCCTGTAGCGACTTCCTGTGCCGAGCGACTTCAAGTGCCGAGCGACTTCCTGTGCCGAGCGACTTCCTATGCCGAGCGACTTCCTGTAGCGACTTCTTGTGCCGAGTGACTTCCAGTGCCGAGCGACTTCCTGTGCCGAGTGACTTCCTGTGCCGAGCGACTTCCTGTGCAGACCGACTTCCTGTGCCGACATGACTTCCTGTGCCGAACGACTTCCTGTGCCGAACGACTTCCTGTGCCGAGCGACTTCCATGCCGAGTGCCTTCCATGCCGAGCGCCTTCCATGCCGAACGGCTTCCATGCCAAACGGCTTCCATGCCGAACGACTTCCATGTCGAGCGACTTCCATGCCGAATGACCCATTCCTCCCTCGAGACTCCAACATCCCGACTCCCTTGAGACTCCAACATCCCGACTCACTCGAGACTCCCTCGAGACTCCGACATCCCGACTCCCTCGAGACTCCAACATCTCGACTCTCGAGATTCCAACATCCCGACTCACTCGAGACTCCCTCGAGACTCCAACATCCCGACTCACTCGAGACTCCCTCGAGACTCCAACATCCCGACTCCCTCGAGACTCCGACATCGTGACTCCCTCGAGACTCCAACATCCCGACTCCCTCGAGACTCGAACATCCCGACTCCCTCGAGACTCCAACATCCCGACTCACTCGAGACTCCCTCGAGACTCCAACATCCCGACTCACTCGAGACTCCCTCGAGACTCCAACATCCCGACTCCCTCGAGACTCCCTCGAGACTCCAACATCCCGATTCCCTCGAGACTCCGACATCCCGAATCCCTTGAGACTCCAACATCCTGTCTCACTCGAGACTCCCTCGAGACTCCGACATCCCAACTCCCTCGAGACTCCAACATCCCGACTCCCTCGAGACTCCAACATGCCGACTCACTCGAGACTCCAACATCGAGCCACTAGCCTATGCAAATCCGCTTCATCCAATCCAATATCCATCTTCCAAGCGCACTACATCATCTATACGTCCAGTCAACTTAAAACTGTCGTATTCCAGTCTCGACAATCGAGTAGTCTATTTAGGTAAAACCGTCGGTCCACGGCCTTGCCAAAAGGCGGGTTAACACTTGCCCCCCAAAACATGCCTTCTCATAGGAAGGCGTGTTTTGAATAGCCTTCAATCCATCGTCCACATTCCATCCATAGCCATACAATCCGATCTGCAATCCAATCCGTTTTATCCTAGTGCCATTGTTGTATCCTTATTTGAATCCGCAACTGCGCCGAGTTGATATCCGATTCCAAATCCAATAACCAAACCCTGAGCCAATTCCTTAGCCATCTGAGCCTGTCAACCAAGTTTTAATCAATTCAAATCCAATAACCAATAACCAAATCCATGACCACTCCGGGCTGATATCCTGTTCTGACCCTGACTCTCCGGTCAAGGGCTTTTATGTTCTTCGACCTCGGCTCTCCGGCCAAGGACTTTTAGATTCTCTGACCTTGGCTCTCCGGCAAAGTACTTTTTATATTCTCCGGCCAAGGACTTTTACATTCTCCGGCCTCGGCTCTCCGGCCAAGGACTTTTATATTCTCCGGCCTCGGCTCTTCGGCCAAGGACTTTTATATTCACTGGCCTCGGCTCTCCGGCCAAGGACTTTCATATTCTCCGGCCTCGGCTTTGCGGCCAAGGACTTTCATATTCACTGGCCTCGGCTCTCCGGCCAAGGACTTTCATATTCTCCGGCCTCGGCTCTCCGGCCAAGGACTTTGATATTCTCTCTGAGTCCATTCCATCGCTCTCCGATGAAGGGACTCATAACTTGCGATCACCGCCCCATCTCACCGGTCGGGACCGTGATCGCGAGACCTGTATTACTGATCCAAATCCAATTGTTATAGAATTCAGTTATCAAAGCAGAAGTTCGTGCAACAGAAGGAATTAAATGTCCAAAGTGCCACAGAAGAAACCAGAGTTTGCAGAAAAATATAAAGAAAATAGGATTTCATAGACTCAAGTAGTACGGTTTTTTGTCATCTCAGAGCACGCATAGGGACCGTCCTCGATCACGTACGTGTGTAAGTGACCTAGCCGTATTTTTTTGAGTTCTATTACTTATTCAAAACCATAAATCTGTTTAGTTCATAATGGGCTGACGTTGCCTAGGCCCAGTGCCATCTTCGTTCGAGGTAGGCGGTGGTTGCTCCTGTCCCACCACCACAGCTTGATTCCTTACATACTGCTGTAGATGACCATTCCTTACATGCTCCTCAATGATATCTTTCAGATGCCTGTAGTCGTTTGTGTTGTGCCCATCCAGCTCATGGAATAGGCAATGCTTTCCCGATGCCCGCTCATATTCAAAAGGCTCTCTCTTTACCGGCCTTCGATATTGGAGGCGCCCTCGAGTATCCAAGTAAATCCTTTCTAGAGTCTCAGTTAAATCTGTGTAAGAAGAAAACTTTGACTCCCTTCGAGGTCTCTTCGAAGTGCCACTATTGCCATTTGTTTTCCTTTTTCCTTTATCGTCTTTACTTAGATCCTCCCTGGGTGGACCTCCACCCCTCACTACATAAGCTTCATCCTCTCTCCCTACTCTCTCAGCCTACGCATTTTCCTGCCTTAGGAACCTTTCTACCTCATGGTAGAACTCTCTGAGATCCCTCGGTGGGTCCCGTTCCAATGATATCTTGAAATCCAAATTATCTGCAATTCCTGAAACTACTGCCATCAAAACCATCGACGGATCGGGTCGATCCACTGAAGCTACCACTGCGTTGAATCGGGTAAAGAAATCCCTGAGCAACTCTCCCTTCCATTGTTTCATCGATGTCAAGGTCATTACGTTCTTGGGTCTGACTATATGGACCCGAAATTGCCTCATAAACCTCTCAATCAGCTCTGTCCAAGTGTCAATAGAACCACTCTCCAACTGTCTGAACCACATAGTTGCGATATCCGTCAAATACAAAGGGAAACATCGAGCCATGACCTCATCTGATGCCCCCAGCACCTCCATATGCCTCATGTACCTTGTCAGGTGAACGGCGGGATCCGTTCTCCCATCATACATCTCCAACGTTGGTAGCTTAAAATCCGGAGGGTTCCTAGCTTGCCTGATAGTAGGAGTAAAGGGACTCCTATTCACATCCTCCAAGTCTTTATTTACCAATCCACCTCTCACAGCTCGTCTGACCATCTCCGCTAATCTTTCATTGTCGCTAAACTGTAATCCTTGTCCGCAACCTTTGATCTGTCCCCCGAGTTCATGAGGGAATCCTGGCACATACTCCTCATCACGTACTCCTGCACTACTGTTGGTGTCGGGTTGCACAGCGTCATCTGGTATCCCTCCATGGATTAGTCCAGCATTTCCTGGTGGTGTGCCCCCAAGTCTAGGTTCATCCAGATTGATAGCCGTCTGCTGATTGGGGGCTGCCCCCTGTTGAGTGACTCCATCTGCTTGCTGGTTGAGCACTTCTGATCCAGCTCCACAGACCTGAGCTCCTGCATTTCCTGCTTGTGAAAATTATCTGAGAAGAGCCTGCATCATCTCCTCTTGTCTTTTCATCATCGCTTCCATCTCATCTCTGGTGATGTAGATGGATGCTTGACCTACTCTAGCTCCAGAGGAAGCCTCTTGACTTCCCTCTTGATTTCTTCTTTCTGTCACTTGCTTCCTAGTTGGCGGCCTAGCCATTACTTCCTAGGATCCAAGTTCCTAAGCTTTTGAATCCAAAATCCTAGCTCCGAAATCCCTGAGTTCAGTTATCAGCGAGAGCACCAAAATGTTAGCGCCAAAATTGGTCACTAACACTCAAATGTAAAAGAAAGCACCAACTAATAGTCACCGATAACAGATAGAATGTATGTAGAGAGTAATAATATGAAGAACAGTCAAAATTAAAATGAAAGCAGTAAAGAACAACATATTTTACAGTGGTTCAGCTAACTCCGGCCTACGTCCACTCCAGAAGTTTTCTTTTTATTTATATGAGAATCAATTATGGTTACAATCCGGAGTTTTCAAAACAATTATGGTAGAGTAGCCTTAATGAGGAAGAAGAAGGGAAACAGAAGGAAGATCCCCTTTCTGAACCCCCTCATGCTGTATTTATAGGAAAATCTCGAGTTACTGGGCTTCCTTAGCAGTCCGGGCCCATTAGGACCATATTCGAGCCAACATCCTTCACCATGGTACGAGCGACTTCCTGTAGCGACTTCCTATGCCGAGCGACTTCCAATGCCGAGCGACTTCCTGTGCCGAGCGACTTCCTGTGCCGAGCGACTTCCTGTGCCGACCCGACTTCTTGTGCCGAGCGGCTTCCATGCCAAGCGACCCATTCCTCTCTCGAGACTCCAACATCCCGACTCCCTCGAGACTCCAACATCCCGACTCACTCGAGACTCCCTCGAGACTCCGACATCCCGACTCCCTTGAGACTCCAACATCCCGACTCCCTCGAGACTTCAACATCCCGACTCACTCGAGACTCCCTCGAGACTCCAACATCCCGACTCCCTCGAGACTCCAACATCGCGACTCCCTCGAGACTCCCTCGAGACTCCGACATCCCGACTCCCTCGAGACTCCAACATCCAGACTCCCTCGAGACTCCAACATCCTGACTCACTCGAGACTCCCTCGAGACTCCAACATCCCGACTCCCTCGAGACTCCAACATCCCGACTCCCTCGAGACTCCCTCGAGACTCCGACATCCCGAATACCTTGAGACTCCAACATCCCGACTCACTCGAGACTCCCTCGAGACTCCGACATCCCAACTCCCTCGAGACTCCAACATCCTGACTCCCTCGAGACTCCAACATGCCGACTGACTCAAGACTCCAACATCGAGCCACTAGCCTATGCAAATCCACTTCATCCAATTCAATATCTATCATCCAAGCGCACTACATCATCTATCCGTCCAGTCGACTTAAACCTGTCGTATTCGAGTCTCGACAAACGAGTAGTCGATTTAGTTAAACCGCCGGTCCACGGCCTTGCCAAAAGGCGGGTTAAGATATTATATACACACACATACACATATGTGTATCATATACACATATATATGTGTGTGGATGTGTGACATATCAATCCATGCATTGTTTGACATATCCGTATACAAGTGTTAGAATTTACATCACTACGGACATGTTATCCCCTCTAGTACACAAATGTATTGTCCAAATGTATGCTTATATTTTTTTAATATATATAATATTACAAATGTGTATAGATATATATTTGTAAATTTATATTTTATTTTAAACAATATATAAAAATAGATATATATGAAATTTATAAAATGTGCATATATGTATAATTATATATGTGTGTGTGTGAATGTATATAAGTGTAAAATCATTTAAAAATATATTATAATTTATTTATTTTATCATGAAATTCAAAAACAAAATTGAGTTTTTATAATAAACACATAATGTATACATGCTTATAAATGATTTAATAATATATATATACATATATATATATTAATACAAAATGAAATATATATATATATATATATATGTATAATATATGAAAATTATATATATATATATATAGACACACATATCTAATAATGCTCATGGAATTATTTTTAATTTTTATTTTAAATATTTAATAAATTAAATTTCGATTTGAAAATTAATTAAAATTAAATAAAAATTCGTTTCGAGGATATACTTTTGAATTTTAATATTTTATTAAAAATATGAATGATATTTAATCATTTAAATATTTTCATATATATTTTGTGGTTTAAGTCCAATTTTTAAATTCAACCATCAATTTCATAAGTATATAAATATTATTTTGTATATAATTTTTTTTCTTTCGATAGCATATTAAGTATAAATTTAGTTTTATAAAATTTAAAACTTATTTTTTGATATATTTTTAAACGTTATGAATCTATAAAACTTAGTTGATTTAAATCATATATATATATATAATCAAAAACATTTAAAGCTCAATTAATTAGTGTTGGAGATAATTAATTCTCTTTCCCACCTATCTTAGCCCTACCCTATTTTAAATTCTCTTTCCCGCCTATGTCCGACCCCGCTCCTCCTCCTCCTCTATCGCTTCAGCCTCCCTCGGTCCTTGCTCCTTCCGGCCCACCCACAGCCCCGACCATGCCTTCCTCCTCTGAAATCATTCCTTCCCTCCTTCCGCCTCTTCTTCCTAATCCAATCAACCCCTTGTTTGCTTGTTCTAGTTTGGTCCCTTCAAACCCTGTTAACTCTGCTGTAGCACCTCCCCAAAACCATTCTTGGTCGAACTTATTCAAAAATAAGCCGAGAAACGCTGGTTCATTCATCCCCATTCCTGTTGTGCCTACTTTTCATGGCGATGTTATGGTTCCCCCTTCCAATGTAATTGATGTAGGCAAGGAGGTATGGTATGATTACATTGTGGGATTCTTCTTAGACAAACCTTTGTCATACACAACGGTTGTAGTGCATCTGAAAAGAATATGGAAGCTTAAAGGCTCGATTAAGGTGAAATTTGATGGGTTTGTTTTCCTTTTCCTTCTCTCTTGCAGTGAAGACAAGGAAAAAAATCTTAAAGGGTGATCCTATAATTATAATTATGAAAAATAAAATGTTTATAATTCAGAAATGGGTACCGGAAATTTGCAATGGTAGTGGTAGCATTTCCTTTGTACCGATTTGGGTACAGTTCTCTAATATCCCCATATATGCTTGGTCTCATTTGGGGATAAATTGGTTGCCTTCTAGGTTAGGTACCTTACTGTGTATGGATGAGTATACAGAGAAACTTGATAGAATCTCTTATGCTAAATGTATGATTGAGATTAAACCAAACCAAGAATTGATGAGTAGCTTCCTAGTTAAATTGCTAAATGGTAAAACCCAATTTGTTAAAGTGTCGTATTTGTGGAAGCCAGACATATGTACTTTATGCAATTCATTTGGTCATAAAACAGACTTATGTGAGCACTCTGTTGATGCTAAGGAAAGTAAATCGCATGGAAAAATTAATGAGAGGATGAAGCAAGGAAAAGAAATCAAAGAAGTGAAAGGAAATAATAAGAAAAGTTTTAACCAAAGGCAGGCATGGCAAAAAGTAAATAGTAGAAAAAGGGAAGAGATTTCTAGTGCTAAAGGAAATGAAAACAATGTAAGTGAGCAAGAAAATGAAATAACAGCTGTAAATGAAGATGAAGTATACAACGCCGATGCTGTTGATGGTGCAAACTTCAGTCATTTCAATCCTTCCAATGACATCCTGATAGCTGTTGTGGAGGATGAAGTGCAAACCTCCAACATGTTTCAGTGCTTAATTGAAATTGATGAACATGATATAGAAAAAAGTGATAAAGGCTTAAATGTAAATGAAAAGGCAACAGACATGGAGATTGTGCACCACATCCCAGTTGCACTTGATATATCGCATGCATGCACAGATAAAACCTCTCCAACAAAGCTTGTTGCACATAACACAGCTATCCCAGATTACACTGCTTTTGATGTGAACATGTGCACAGCCACACATTCCTTTCACAACATTGATTCCCATGTCCCACTTGCCTCCCCAAACCAATCAATGCCTATCTCACAATCAACTATATGCCCCATGCATGCAAAGGTTCAGTTTCGAACCATGTTCCCTCATTTACTCCTACCCTTCCAACTTTGATGACATTGTTCTCAATGTCAAATCTTTCCTTCCTACTACTTCTGCCACTTCAGCTAACCCCTCTTTACCATCATCTTTCCTTCTTCCAGTTATCCCAATTTCATCCTTACACACTGCTGGTTTCCAGTCTAAACCTCAACGTAGCAAGAAAAATAAGAAAAGCAACTATTCTGATCTAAATGAAGCGAATATCATATCCCCTTCCAGTATCATCCCTGAGTGTGATAGTAACAACTCTCCTGCAAATAGGAGCAAGCAAAGTTTGTCCCATCCTCTGAATATCAAGTGATATGTTGCAAAACATAGCAGCTTGGAATGTGCGTGGTTCTCACCATGACATTAAACTCAACCAAATCAAAGCCCTGATAGATGAAAAGGACCTACACTTGGTGGCTGTTCTGGAAACAAAGCTTAATAGCACCCTGACACTTCATGCAGCTAACACAATCAAACCTTCATGGACCCTACACCACAATCTTCTTGAAGCTCCATATGGCCGTACCATGATCCTATCTGACCTGAATACATTCACTCTCAAACCTATTCTCTCTAACAAGAAATTCATGCACCGTCACTTACTTCACATACCATCTTCCAAATCCATGTACATCAATGCGGTATATGCTGCCAACCAGGCTAACACAAGGCAAATCCTACATAATTATCTCCCCCACTTTGCTCGAGAAACTCACCCCTGGATTGTCCTTGGTGACTTCAACTGCCTCCTTAATTTTGATGATAGATATGGTGGGAACCCTGTCAACCTCAATGAAACTTTGCCTCTAAATAATGCTATCATTGCCTCATCCTTTATCCAAATTCCTTATGTTGGTTCTAGGCAATGTTTTGAAAACCGAACCGTAAGTCGGACCGTTGTATCTCAAGGTTCAAGGTTTTGATGGTCGGACCGGTCGAACCGCTGAAACCTTGCATTTTTATTTTTTTAACGATTTGTACATTCCAAATTGAAAAATATAAACTCATGTTGTTTAATACATGATATTGACTCATGTCATAAAAATACCAAACACATATTATTACTCAAACACAAGCACAACATATCTCATATAACATGATCTTAAACATACAGACCGATAATAATTCACATATAATAGTTGAAAACATCGTATAAATACCACAATAACATAAACTTGAACATTTCATCATGGTTTCAACCTCAATCACACATTAAAGTTAACATGTATATAATAGTTGACACCTACATATTAATAATAAAATAACATGAACCTGCAACATGGTTTTATGCATAGTGCTATTAGAGGAGTTTGCAGCAGCAAAGAGCCAAATGATGGAATTTGTAGTTTAGATTTTAGTACCATTATGATTTTTGAAATATAGAGTTACTTGTTTTTTTCAAAGCAATACAAAAGATGAAAATGAGAGAGAATTATAGGATGAGAAAATAGGAAAAATTAAAAGAACCATGGTTCAACCGGATAAAATTAATGGTTGGACCGCCGGTTTGAAGGTTCGACCGGGGTTCACGCATGACTAAGGTCTGATTGAGTTCCGAACCGTAATGATCCAAGGTTCAGGGTTATTCGAGGTTGAACCGAGGCTGGGTCGGGTTTTCAAAACACTGGTTCTAGGTATTCCTGGAACAATAGAAGCAGATCTGGTTGTAGAATATATAGCAAAATAGACAATGCCTTCTGTAATCTTGCAACTCTTTCTATTTGGCCAGCCATTGTTTCTAACCTACCCCCCTCTTGTCTCTGACCACTCTCCACAAATAATATCCTTTGGGGATGCTACTACTAAAAAAAATTCCTCTTTTAAATTTTTTAATGCTTGGATTCTAGAACCAGAATTCTTACCAATTATTAAAACTGCCTGGGCTACTGCATGTTATGGTAACCCTATGTTTGTTTTGCAGCAGAAGTTGAAGCTTGTTAAAAAGGCTTTGGGAGCATGGGCTAGGTCTAAATTTGGGAATGGCAGCAAACTATCAACAACTCTAAAAGCTAGTCTCCCCTTTGCTCAGGAAATGACCTTGCAAAATTCGAATGATATGAATGCTATTGGGCACGGGAATTACCTTTCTGATCGGTACTTCAAAGCCTTGGCAACAGAGGAGAATATGAAGAAGCAAAAGCTCAGACAAAAGTGGGAATATTTAGGAGACAGGGATTCCAAGTACTATCATGAGTCTCTCAAGATTAAGCAAGCTAAAGCTCACATACATAGTATACATGATCAGTTTGGAAATCTTGCTAATACCCTGCAACAAGTTGATGATGCAATGTTGGACTACTTCTCTAGTCTGCTGGGTAATTCTACAAATTTCTTACCTGATTTATCCATAATTTTTGATATCTCCCTTCCTTCTCTTAATAATGATCAAATCACAATGCTATCTGAGGTAATAAGTGAGGAGGAAACTAAAAGTAGCATATTCAGTATGAATAAAAATTCATGTGGTGCTCCTGATGGGTTTAATGCCCAAATTTTCATTTCTTGCTGGGACATAATCAGTGGAGACATCTTCAAGGCCATTATTAATTTCTTCAACCACAATAAAATGCTATCTAGAGTTAATGCAACTAATTTAGCCCTAATCCCTAAAACACCTCACCCTGATGCAGTTACGGCCTTTAGACGAATAGCTTGCTGTAATATTATCTATAAATGTATTTCCAAAATAATTGCTACTAGGTTAAAAAAGGTTCTTCCTTCATTAATCTCCAATAATCAAGCTGCCTTTCTTCCTAGTAGAAGTATCCTTGCTAATGTTTTAATCTGCCATGAATTACTAAAGGACTACAATAAAGTGAATGTTTCTCCTAGGGCAATTTTAAAACCTGACATCAGGAAAGCCTACGACTCATTGCACTGGACTGCTATTGTGTGAGTTTTGGCCAAAATGAAATTTCCAAAGCATTTTTTGCATGGGTATACACATGCTTATCTACTGTCCATATTACTCTATGTTACAATGGTTCCACTTTTGGATACTTCAAGTGCAAGCAAGGCATACGACAGGGTGACCCAATGTCCTCTTATCTATTTATGTTGGTCATGGAAGTTCTGACTAGAATGATAAATCAATGTGTAGCCAGCAGCTTAATTCTCATCCATCCTAAATGCAAAGAGCCAATGATCACATCCTTAATGTTTGCCGATGACTTAAATCATTTTTACCAAGCCTACAGCTGATTCTATTCGTTGTATTCTTGAAGTTTTGAAAGAGGTCCAGCTATTCTCAGGTCTTTGCACTAATAAAGGGAAATCTAGCATAAGAATAACAGGCATCTCTTCTGAGCATGCCAACATAATTAAAGCAATATCTGGATTAGAGGAAGAATTGGAGACATCTTCATATCTTGGCATCCCTCTGGTCTCTTCAAAGATTACAACCACCCAATGTCTTGGATTGTATGATAAAATAACAAGCTCTATGAATAACTGGTCGAACAAATTGCTGTCTCAAGCTGGTCGTTTAGTTTTGATCAATTCTGTAATTTTTGCTTACTACACTTATTGGTGTAGGACCTTCTTGTTGCCTAAGAAGCTGATACTTATGATAAGGAAAGCTGTAAGGAACTTTTTATGGACAGGAAATATACATTCCAAAAAATTAAAACCAATAGCCTTCAATAAGGTGGAGAGTAAAAAGAAGCATGAGGGACTGGGAATCATTGATCTGAGAATTTGGAATAGAGCAGCCTTCAGTGTACATTTTGACAATCTTCTTAACATGAAAAACAACCTTTGGGTGGACTGGACGGTGAAGCACAACACAGCAAACAAAGATTTTTGGATTATGAATGCCCCTCAAAATTCAAGTTGGGTTTGGAAGGCTATCCTAAACATAAGTGCTACATTCCTTCAGCATCTTAGGGTTATAACTGTTCCTGGTGGTAGGGCTAAATTCTGGACTGATCCATGGGCAAAACAGGGAATCATTCTTAACAATATACCGACTTACAATGAAAAATTGCAGACTGGTATTCCCCATGATGCTAAGGCTTATGAGTACATTCTTGATGGTACTATATCCTTCCCATATACCAGTAACAATGCAATAAGAAGCCTATGGAACGACCTGCAGCAGCAACAGTACCCGACTTCACAGCAAGAAGTGGTTGTCTGGTCTAGAAAAGAAGTGGATCACTCAACTAAAGTTGTGTACAAGTGTATTACAGGGCAAACTGATCAACGGTGCTTCGCATGGAACAAAAGAATTTGGAACACTTACTGCAAAGAAAGTGACAATTTTCTTCTTTGGAAAGTAATGAGAAACGCATTAAATACAAAGGCAAAGCTGTTGAGGCTTGGAATGCAAGTTTTTGGTCAGTGTGTGTTCTATAATGATGTGCTTAAGACTAATCTCGATCTGTTATTCAATTGCAAAACGCTATTCCCTCTATAGAAGAGATTAATGCACAAATTGGGTAGATCAAACCCCCGTAGAGATAGCATGTTTGAGTGGGATTTGATCTATAAGGCAACAAGATGGAAGAATGAAAAAACTTTATTGCTGCTTCTGGTGTTGAAAAAGTATATAAGAGCTATTTGGTCTCAAAGAAATGCAAGGCTATTCAGAGACAATGTTAAGAATGAAATGCAACTTTGGATTGACATGAAACAAGCTATTAAAACTGGAATTCAACTCAGTTCCTACAGTTTTAGTGCTTGTATTATAAGTCAGTGGTGCTAGCACCATGTTTGTTCTATTCCTTTTTTTGTTTTCTCCCTTGTGTTTGTTTATCCTTGTTTCTTGGTGGTTCATTGCATGTAATGAATCATTCTCTTGTTTTTATTGTGTTTACAATAAACTGTTAGGGCCCAGTTCACCCCGCTTAGCTTTGCTATTTTTTTTAAAGTTGAATGCTTTTCGGGTATAAAAGTATTTATATAAAATTTTAAAACATTTTTTGTATGATATAATATTTAATATTTAAATTATGAAACCTATATGAATAAAATAATATATTAAATTATTTTTAAATAAAAAAAATGTTTTTTATGCCGTGAAGCATATATATATATATATATATATATATATATATATATATATATATATATATATTATTTATATCTGTGTGTGTGTTAATTTTTTATTTTTTAATTACATAAGCATATAAGCAGACAACCATTCTGAATGTGATGATATATTGATATGCTAAAGTCGTCACCTACCGATATAAACATCATATAATGTATAAATGATAGAACATAAATATGTAATCATAGATTTGAAACATACCTTCACCAAAGCCTATTGAATACATGTAGAAACGAAGAGATTGACTCCTTGAACTAGATTTCAATTCAGCTAGGTGATAGCTCCTAAACTGATGACCAGAGGCTATTAAATAGAATTTGTTTTATTTTGATTCGAGCTTGGAAATGGAGGAAAGGATGGGGATAATTTTCGGCTAGAAATAAGGTAGATAAAGGCTCCAAAAGGTGGTGGAAAAGTGAGGGTTATGATGCTTTTATAGAGGAGATACTAGAGAGACAAAGTTGGATCAAGACCTACTCTTTTCTCTTTCTCATTCTTTATCTCTTATCCTTTCTAAACCCAATCCTATAACCATCATATGGATGCCCCGTATCTGATCTATTATGGTCAAAAATTCCCTTGCCCATATGGGCTTCAAATCCATTTTTAGCCCGATCAATATTTACCGCATTTAAATCCAATTTAAATGCGTATCGATATCGTATATCGATTAATATATTTATAGCTATTATAAATATGTTCAATAATACTGTTTAACACATCAAATAAATTTTTATAATTAGTATTTAATAGATATTAATTGATTTGTAACAATTATAAAATACTTTAATTAATTGGTCAAAGAAGTATTCATCGTTTCAGTTGTGCGACTTGTTAAGTGTAAATTCAGTTAGCGATCAATATCGAACTATTTGAATATTAATGTTCATACGCCAATTAGGAGGCGGTGTGACATTTCGTCCGAATTTATTGCTTGCTTTATTTTTGTAAAATCCAATTTTACTTTGTTAAGTGTTACCGGATACTGACGATTATTTACACCAATTCTCTTCGTCAAAACGGTATCAATTTGGACTTTGTGAAATTTGGTAATGGTTAAAATTCCAATATCATCCATATTCAACTAAAGTTGTGTACAAGTGTATTACAGGGCAAACCGATCAACGGTGCTTCGCATGGAACAAAAGAATTTGGAACACTTACCGCAAAGAAAGTGACAATTTTCTTCTTTGGAAAGTAATGAGAAACGCATTAAATACAAAGGCAAAGCTGTTAAGGCTTGGAATGCAAGTTTCTAGTCAGTGTGTGTTCTATAATGATGCGCTTAAGACTAACCTTGATATGTTATTCAATTGCAAAACGCTATTCCCTCTAGGGAAGAGATTGATGCACAAATTGGGTAGATCAAACCCCCATAGAGATAGCATGTTTGAGTGGGATTTGATCTATAAGGCAACAAGATGGAAGAATGAAAAAACTTTATTGCTGCTTCTGGTGTTGAAAAAGTATATAAGAGCTATTTGGTCTCAAAGAAATGCAAGGCTATTCAGAGACAATGTTAAGAATGAAATGCAACTTTGGATTGACATGAAACAAGCTATTAAAACTGGAATTCAACTCAGTTCCTACAGTTTTAGTGCTTGTATTATAAGTCAATGGTGCTAGCACCTTGTTTGTTCTATTTCTTTTTTGTTTTCTCCCTTGTGTTTGTTTATCCTTATTTCTTGGTGGTTCATTGCATGTAATGAATCATTCTCTTGTTTTTATTGTGTTTACAATAAACTGGTAGGGCCTAGTTCACCCCGCTTAGCTTTGCTATTTTTTTTAAAGTTGAATGCTTTTCAGATATAAATGTATTTATATGAAATTTTAAAACATATTTTGTATGATATAATATTTAATATTTAAATTATGAAACCTATATGAATAAAATAATATATTAAATTATTTTTAAATAAAAAAATGTTTTTTATGCCGTGAAGCATATATATATATATATATATATATATATATATATCTGTGTGTGTGTGTTAAATTTTTATTTTTAAATAACATAAGCATATAAGTAGACAACCATTCTGAATGTGATGATGTACTGATATGCTAAAGTCGTCACCTATCGATATAAACATCATATAATGTATAAATGATAGAACATAAATATGTAATCATAGATTTGAAACATACCTTCACCAAAGCCTATTGAATACATGTAGAAACGAAGAGATTGACTCCTTGAACTAGATTTCAATTCAGCTAGGTGATAGCTCCTGAACAGATGACCAGAGGCTATTAAATAGAATTTGTTTTATTTTGATTCGAGCTTGGAAATGGAGGAAAGGATGGGGATAATTTTCGGCCGGAAATAGGGTAGATAAAGGCTCCAAAAGGTGGTGGAAAAGTGAGGGTTATGATGCTTTTATAGAGGAGATACTAGAGAGACAAAGTAGGATCAAGATCTACTCTTTTCTCTTTCTCATTCTTTATCTCTTATCCCTTCTAAACCCAATCCTATAGCCATCATATGGACGCCCCGTATCTGATCTATTATGGTCGAAAATCCCCTTGCCCATATGGGCTTCAAATCCATTTTTAGCCCAATCAATATTTACCGCATTTAAATCCAATTTAAATGTGTATCGATATCGTATATCGATTAATATATTTATAGCTATTATAAATATGTTCAATAATATTGTTTAACACATCAAATAAATTTTTATAATTAGTATTTAATAGATATTAATTGATTTATAACAATTATAAATTACTTTAATTAATTGGTCAAAGGAGCATTCATCGTTTCAGTTGTGCGACTTGTTAAGTGTAAATTCAGTTAGCGATTAATATCGAACTATTTGAATATTAATGTTCATATGCCAATTAGTAGGCGGTGTGACATTTCGTCCGAATTTATTGCTTACTTGATTTTTGTAAAATCCAATTTTACTTTGTTAAGTGTTACCAGATAGTGACGATTATTTACACCAATTCTCTTCGTCAAAACCGTATCAATTTGGACTTTGTGGAATTTGGTAATTGTTAAAATTCCAATATCATCCATATTCAACTATGTAGTCCAACAAAAAGTCCTCAGTTCAATAATAATAATAATTATTAACCAAACTACTCTGGCCATAGATTTTGACTTTGAGTTGACTTCGGTTGACCATGAAACTAACCTTATATAATATAGGAGATGAGTCCTCTCTTGAATACAATTTCACTTCCAATTCTTCCACTCTACCCAAGTATAGTCATGCGATGGATGTCATGCCATGATTTGACTATAATCAAAGTAAAGCTTCCATATTGAAGGTCGACATTATTCTTAAGTCAGAAGAACTTTGTAAATCACCCACTTTGATATTTTCTGTGTGACCTTAGTTGCATTAACCAATATGAAACTATCGAGTGAGTCATTCCATAATTATCCAATAATTATCAGTACGTAACCCCTTGGTTTCCCTAGTAGTCATGTGTAATACATTGCCCAACATTGGGAGCGTTACATACTCTAGTCTCAACCGATGTATCGATATCCATTCTCGATGTATCTTGACTATAAATATTTAAAATGATGTGTTTATTATATTGTGATACAATATTCATGATTATAACTATTTGTAATTACTATCACAAACACACTATTTATGGATTTATGTTAAATATATTTTAACTAAATATTTAATTATTTATAACACATTATAACAAATATATGACAGAAAGAAAAATACCTTTATTACGAATGAGAATTGAGTACAGAGTTAATTAATTTACAATAAATTATAGAATTTCCCCTAGGACATACCCTTAACTCTATCATATTGGTGTGTTTGAGCCATCCGTTCATTTGTTTGGCATTCGCTTGAGATGTGGCAGAGCGATGAAGGATGATGACTAATAGATGAAGTAGCGTTGTAGAGCTTCAATATGTTGTCTTCGAGAGTTTGGTGATGGAGATTCGATGAGGATGGAGTTGTGTTTTGATGATTATAGCTCGATGTTGATGGAGCCATAATGATAATTATCCACTAGGGAGGGTTCGAGGAAGTGAAATCATGGATTGAACATAGAAGGGATCTATCATGGAAAGAAGGAATGTTGAAGGGTTTCATGATGATGAATGGAAACTAGATGAAGTGAGGCAGGGTTCGAATACGTGTGCTAAGGGATCGTTGATACTCAAAGTGTTTTCTTATGTACTCATAAACATAGGCATTGTGAGGACACTCATTGGGTAGTTGGAACGACTACTCGGATAGTTGAAGGGGTCCATATACCCTGGATCGAGAATGGGATTCTAATGTCAGATATGGTTTAGTGTTCGGGTACACAAAAAATGGGGGATTTCCATTAATCCTTGACAGAGGAATAGTCTTACGAGTAATCATATATCTAGGGCACATTGGGTGGTAGTGATGATTGTTTTGATGGATGCTATGTTTGCCATGGTTGTTATTGTTATTGTTTGTCACTCTAGAGAAGTCACATGATGTAGATATCTAGGAGTTCAATATCTAGACACCCAATATGATACCGGGATGTTTGCATACCTTATGATGTTAGTAGAGTAGCATATTATTGTTGTTATGTGCTAGCTCATTAGATGCTGGGACATATCAGGTATGATTCTTATACCTTTGTTCCTTACTGTATTGAATTGTATAATTTTTAAGGATTTTCTTATCGCTCACACTAGGCTGTTGTCTGACTCAAGGTTTTAAGCTTTGCTTCTTATTATCTTGGGTACTCTTAAGTGAGTAGACTAGATAGTAGGTTTGGGTGATACACGGTGCAGTGTAGGGGACGAGCAAGAGACGGTGCTTTCTCATATTATATTTGAGTTTACTATTGCTTATTCCATCGTGTGACACAATGGAGCCTAGACTGTGTTAGTTATTTTTATTAGAGAAAGTTGTATAACTCTATAAACCTATACACTTTAGTATTTATAGTTCATTTAGTTATTATCGTCTCACATGTTTTATATCTGTGATGATTATTATATTTTATTTGATGCATTGTGAGATATATGATAGGTTCTATGATTATTTCCTCTACTTTTCACCCTTGACAATCATCCTACATCGACCTGGTACCATAGCAACATACTCTCTGGATGTATGGTGCCAAAGGTTTAGGGCTTTCATTACATTTGGTGTAACACCCCTAATTTTTAATAACATTATTCAGGAGATTTAATTAGATAAATTAAATAGAATAATGTAAATATTAAGTGATAAGGGGATTGAGATTTGAATAAATACTTAGAGGTCGTGCTTAATTAATTTATACTTAGAGGTCGTGGTTAATTAATACATTAATTAAATGGGCTTCATATGTTAATCAATCAACGCAAGGGTATTATGGTAATTTCCTCCTACATATCTATTACCCTTATATACTCACGTTTCATTTCCCATTCACGTCATTTTGCAAAAACAAAATACAAGCGTAAAAGAAAGAGGAGCCGACCAATACTAGAAGAAAAAAAGAGAAAATTCAAGTAAAGCTTAGAATTCAAGCTAGGGGAAATTAATCTCAATCCAATCTCCTTATCATAATCAAGGTGAATAATAATCTATGTCATCTCTATTTTGTGTTTATGATCATTTGTTTTCGGATTTAAGATTAAATCCATTTTTATGATGATTTGGATGATGATATGCTTGGAGCATAATATGTTTGATTTAAACAAGATTGTTAAAATATGATTTTATACGGTTTTAAGGGTAAAATGGATTATAATGATTTTCATATGCCATGAGGAATTTATATGTTGTGTAAAATATGAATTTGGAGTTGGGTTTTAATTTTCATAATTTTCCAAGTTATGGAAAATTTGTTATGAATTTTCAAAGGAAAATATGGTTAATTAGGCTTAGAAATTTATTTCAGAAATTATACTAAGAATTTTGGTCTGAAATTTAGATATGTTAGATAACATATTAAAAGTGAATTTCTGTGATTTTTTGGGATTTTTCTTAAGTGATTTACTATGAGAATTAAATTATCTTGAAAGGAGGACCAAAATGATTTAATTGTTTTGCTTAATGGAAGGGCTTATTTGTTGAATTAATCTTGGTTTAGATCTGAAATTATGCAACAATTTTATTTGGAAAATAATTTGAAAATTTGAGGCAACCAATCACAAGTTTACAAGTAGGCAGGTTAGTTAGAAAGTGTTTTCTTTATTTGGCATTAAATCAGTTTCACTATAAAAGTGGGTTCCGCCTCTTTCAGAAGCACTTTTCGACTCACAGCTTCCGCCTTCAATCAAGTCAAAACCTACCTGCTAAGCCGAAACCAATACACAATGTATCACAAGTATGGTAAGTAGTGGATTGGAGAAAGGTGGAAGGCATGGTGTCAAAACCATTGCTTTCGATAGTGGTCGAAACCTTTGTTTTACCTTCAAAAGATAAGCGCCTACATTGTTTTAATAAAAGTTTTCGAAGGAGTCAAAACACATGCTTTCGAAAGGGTTTTCTAAAATGTCATTCGAAGGGGTTGCCGCCTTGTTGTTTAAAGTATAGCTTTTGAATGAGTTACTTAGTTTCCAAACTAATGATTTCAAAAGGGGTAGTTTCGACCTGGCTAAAACCCTTCTGCTGACCTTATGCCTTTCGAAGGAATTGAAGATATCAATGCATTCAAAAGGTAGCCTTTGTTTTGTAGATACGAGCCACATCCTACAGCTTTCGAAATGGGTTAATGGTTTCAAAGGCAATGTCTTCGAAAGGGGTTCCGAAGCTAACCTTCAAGTGTTTTACCTAAATGGTTTGTGCTTTCGAAAGAATGGTTACGAAGCCATTAAGTTTCCCCAAACACTTTTATATGATAAAGAATGGTTTTGAAAGAGATACTTTGTTTATATTCACTTTGACCCAAAAAATATTATAAAGATAAACCCAATGGTTCCGAAAGGGTTACTTTCAATGGTTTCAAAAAGGCTACTTTCACATGGTTTCGAAGCTATGCTTCCATAATTGAATGGTTTCACTTTAATACATTCGAAAAGTTTCGAAAGAAAGGTTATAAAGTGTTCGAAAAGCAGGTTCCTAGTGTTTTGAAAAGAAGATTTAAATGCTTTCGAAAGGAAGTTTTCCAATGGTTTCAAAAATAATGATTAAAGGTTTCAAAAGCCTTAGTTCTCAAAACAAAGAACCCAATCTCAATTTTTAAAGGAAAACCATGCCATAATAAAAGAGTTTTGAAATGATTTAAGTATGGAGTTTTTGAAGAAGTTTTTCCTTGATTAATGGGTTAAAGGGATTAACCAAGTTTTATATGAAATGATTTCAAGGATATTAAACCACAGGCAATAGTACTATTATGTTATTATGTTTACTTCTTCATATATATATATATATATATATTCACATTATAATGGACCCATAACTGCATTTTAGGGAGAAAAGGGGCAGAATAACTAGCTAGGTCGACCCAGTAGTGAATATAAATTGAATTAACTCCTGAATGAGTAGAATTGGATCTAGGAGGTCAGATAGACCAGAATGCAGGATGCTTAAATATTGATTAAAGAAGTTGTCAAGTAGACAAGTTCATAGTGAGCCCATGAAAACCGTGTATAGGAAAGTTATTGGCAGGGGCCAGTAGGTTCATAGTAAACCCATGAAAACTATGATTAGATTGAGTTATTGGCAGGGGCCAATAGGTTTGTAGTGAACCAATGAAAACTATATTTGGATTGAGTCATTGACAGATGTCAATAGGTTCCTAGTCAATCCATGAAAACTAGGACAAGTGGGAAGTTATTGAAGTTACCAATAGGTTCAGGGAGAACCCATGAAACAGTAAAGTTATTGGCAGGGGCCAATAGGTTCTTAGTGATCCCATGAAAACTATGAAACAGGACAGGGAGTCCATAAGTGTTAAATAGGTTACTAGTCAGCCCATGAAAACTATCAGTTTATTAATCAGCCCATGAAAACTAATAGGTTAATAGTAACCCTAGAAACTATAAATATGACAGGTAGTCAATTAAACAAGGGATGAGAAATCCAAAATGTTTTAACTTATATGCGTACCATCATAATATTTTGAATTTCTATGTTTTAACCATTGTGGATGCAGGAGCACAGTATATGGTTTTATAAAAGTTTTGAAAGATACTACTAAGGGGAAAACCCATTCCGCCAAGCGGCGTGGTCTTACTAGATATCTAAATGGTTTGAGATGGTAGATTATTATTCATACCAGGCTTTATATCTGACTTGAAATTTATGTTTTCCCATTAAAATCTCAGGTGCTAAATTGATTTTGAGTAGTTTGAGAGTTACGTGTTTAACAGCTAATTTTCTATCGAGTTAGAAAAATCACCGATAAATTTTGAATTAAAATTTATACCACAAGCGCACGACGTACAATTCTAGTACGTGGTGAGTACGGGTCGATTCGCAGGGAATTGTTGATTTTAAAATATCTATTCAATCAAATTAACCAAAGTTGAAAGTGATTAGCTAGAAAATGTAAGAAGAATGACAAAAAGAAAGTGATAAAAATATGAGAGTAGAAAAACAATTTAGAGATAAATTCACTCTCTAGATCACATAGTTCAACAAAAATGAAGTTATGATCTCTCTTTTTTGGTCATTAGGGAATTTAAATGATGTGTTTTTCATAAGTATGGCTTATTGGTGCTATTAATTAGCTCAACTTAAGCCATCAAACTATAACATACCCCTTAAACCACTTACTAACTCTCATGAAAATGACAACAAAGTTGAAAATGAAATCTATTTTAAGCATGGCCTATTAACTATTATTTAGATATATAGGCCATCAAATTTTAATTTCAACATTCACTTCTTTGCTATAATCATATATAGATGAAGAGGCAATTTGTGATTCATATGAGTAAGCATAGCCTATTTGTTTTGAACAACATAAGCTATCAAACTCAATACTAAACACAAAATTACATAAACATCATTTTTCCATGAAACGCAAAAAGAGAACATAACATTAAAATGTTGCATCTACATACTAGAGAGCTTCATTACCCCTAAATTAAAGGGATGAGGCTCTCATATTTGTTATCAAATCAACAAATGTAGCTTGCAACATGAAATAAACAAGAAGAAAATAGAGCAAAATGAAAAGAAAAACTAATCTACTTGCATAAATAAATAAATCTACACTACTAACGTGAAAGGAAATAAACAAGGAAAGGAAAAGAACATGTATTAACTTGCATAAAATAAAAGTACATAAAAGAAATGGTTAAGTAACCATGAAAAGAAGGAGAGCTCTCTAAGATAAAACTAAAGAGAAGAGAGCCTAAGAGAGACAAAAGAAGAGAGCTAATTACATGAAGATAAGGGGTATTAATACATGTATGAAACCCTAATCCATATTTTTGGGGAATGCCCAAAATACCCTCGTAGGAAGTGTGGTGGCCAAGTAATCATTAGGATCCAATAATCATCCATTAAGTGTGCATGAAGATTTATTGGCCTTTTAGCATGTGCATTAGCTCCTAAGTGTACATTAAGGTTGGTGGGTAAGTGGGGTCCCCCATGATCCATGAAAAGAATTATTTCCATCTCCATTCCTTTGTATCCACTCTTGTGCATGCATATATCTTCATGAAGCCACTTGTATTTGAATTTAAATTCCTACAAAATAACATAGAAATTTTCAATTAAATTTTAGAAAATTAATATATGCACAAAATGACCATTTTGCCCTTGGATGAAGATGAATATGTGACAATTTGAAATAATTTGAATTTTGGTTTAAACAAGTTAAAATACCCAATATGATCATTTATTTAATTTAAACAGATTAAATATGGTGGTAAAAATATGCACATTTACGTGCACATCATTACGGTTTTCAAGTACCTCATTAGACGAATAAGCTTCCGGAGACGTGCAGAAGGCATGATAGTTATTTAGAGTTGTTTTCTATTTTGATTCCGCTGTATTTTGTTGTAAAGGCAGAGTTGTTTAATTGCCTAGTTATATACTCCGATCATCCAAGGAGGCATCTTCAAATGTCGCTCTTAGCGTATGTTGTAATAATTATATTTTCTTTGAACATGGTTTTCGTATTGGGATTATGTAATGAATTTGTAATGAATTGAAATGGAATGTGAAAGTGATTTTAATTTTTTTACATATCCATGTGTTTCTGTTATATCAATGTATCTAACATTACCATATTTAGTCGCCTAGGATTAATAACTATGGATGACTGCAACATCCGTCGCCGTTAGTTTTGGGCCTCCAAGTAGGGGATGTTACAAGTTGGTACTGGAGCATAGGTTTATGAAACTTAAAAGAAATTTAAACCTAAAAGATTTTCAAACATAATCCAATAAATCAGAAAATAAGATCGAGGTTTGGGTTAACGCTATAGTAACGTACTTGTATTTGATATAGATATATGTAAGTGCGTATTCCCCTCTCTCTTAGACCGTTCTTCTGTATCTTACTAAGGCTCATATGCAGATTTACGAGAAAGAAGATATGGAGGCAGGAAACGAAAGATGAAATCTCGATAGAGGAAGCACCACAACCAACGGAAATGTTCGACCCACCAGGAGGAACTCGGGTCGACAGGCTAATGCTAACCATAGTGCAGATGCCAATGTGAGTGCTGGAAATCCACCAGTGGATATATGGGCGATGTATCAGTTTTTCGTCAATATGATACAAGCAGGAGCAGCTGCTGGTGTTGCTGGAAATGTAGGAAGAGCTAATCATGTGGCTCCAGTTGGGAATAATTATGCTATGCTAAGTAGAGACTACACTAGTCTTGGTGGGAAGCCATTCATGGGAACGGAGAATGCCATAGAGGTAGAGAATTGGTTGTTGCATTGTGAGCATATCTTTGCTGATTTGGGTTTAGATGATGAGGAGAAGAGGAGGCTGGCCTCTAGGCAGTTGGAAGGGTTGGCACTTCATTGGTGGAACAGTGTTACTGTAGGAGTTCCGGAGGAGGAATTGACTTGGGCTGATTTTTGAAGGAGATTTGAACATAGGTTTATGTCTAAGGTTGCTCAACGCTGCTAGGAGGTTTTTAGATCTGGAGAAAGGAGAGATGTCGGTTGTTTAGTATGCCACTAAGTTTGATGAGTTGTCCCGTTATGGATATAATACCATAGACATCGTCATAAGAAGAAATGAGAGGTTCATTCGGGGATGAAAACCCAAGATTGCTAGGGCGACCCTGCCACATCTCCATGATCCTAGTAATGTAGTTATGGAGATGGCAATCTACCGTGAAGAGATGCTTGTTGTTTGTGCTAGAGAGAAGCCAGTAGAAACCCAGGGTTCTCGGGGAAAGAAGAGAAAGCTCTTTAAGAAGAAGGGAGCCCAGAAGGGAGAGGCTTCCAAGAAGGCAAAGGCTGATTTAGTTTGCTTTAAGTGTGACAAGAAAGGTCATTATGTACATGAGTGCTGGTCAGGCAAGGGGAAGAAGGCTGCAGAAAAGAAGAATGTGAAGTGCTTCAACTATGACCAAGTTGGGCATTATAAGAATCAGTGTCCAAAGCCAATTATGGCGTACAGAGGAAAGGTTTTTGTTGTTGGACCATCATCTGCTAGGCCAACTGCAGCTGATAAAGGGAAGACTTTGATGGAAGGTACGCTTTTGTTTCAGAGTATACCAGTTAGGATACTATTTGATACTGGTGCATCACATTCATTTATATTTCAGAAATTGGTTGATAGGTTGTGCTTAGAACCCACAGACCTTGTTACTTCCTTAAGGGTTGTGAATCCAATAAGAGGGTATGCAACTCTAAGGATGAGATGTTACCAGTTAGAAATAGACTTGTTAGGTCATAAGTTTACATGCAGTCTGTATGTTTTTGATTTCGTAGATTTTGGAACCATTTTGGGTATGGATTGGTTGAGTAAGTATGAGGCTAGTATATTTTGCCAAGATGGGGAGATATCGCTAAGACACCCTGATAGTCATAACCGAGTCATATTCTCAGTGGAGAATTCTGATCAGAGTAGTTGTGCTTTGTTAAGTGCTATGGAAGTGGGAAAAGAGTTAAGTCAGGCTCGAGTAGCAAGAGAGTTTGCAAATGTTTTTGAGCCAGTTACAGGATTACAACCGAAACGAGCTGTTGAGTTTCGGATAGATCTTATGCCAGGAGCCGAACCTGTGAGTAGACCACCTAACAGGATGACACTGACAGAGATGAAGGAATTAAAGGTGCAGCTAGTGGATCTAGAAGGAAAGAATTTTATTAGACCAAGCAGTTCGCCTTGGGGAGTGGCCGCGGTGTTCGTGAAGAAACCAGATGGGTCGTTGAGGATGTGTATCGACTATCATAAGTTGAACGAGAGGACGATTAAGAATAAGTACCCTTTGCCGAGAATTGATGATCTATTTGATCAGTTGTGTGGAGCCAGAGTGTTTTCCCAGTTGGATTTGGCGACAGGTTTCCATCAGTTAAGAGTCGTAGAGGACAATATTCCTTTGACAGCATTTCAGACTAGGTATGGTTCATATGAGTGGTTAGTAATGCCATTCGTGTTAGCAAATGCACCTTCTTTCTTCGTGGATTTGATGAACCGAGTTTTCCAAGAGTATTTGGATAGGTTCGTATTAGTGTTTATAGATGACATTTTAGTGTACTCCAAGGATGAAAGTGAGCATGAGGATCATCTTAGAGTGGTTCTTGAGATGCTGAGGCAGCATCAGCTGAAAGCAAAGTTTCCAAGTGTCATTTTTTGAAGAAAGAGGTTAAGTTTCTTGGTCACGTGGTTTCAAAGAAAGGCCTATAAGTCGTTCCAGATAAGATCGAAGCTGTTAATAATTGGAAGAGACCAAAGACAGTGACCGAGATTAGAAGTTTTCTTGGACTAGCTGTCTATTATTGGAGATTCATCAAGGATTTCTCGTGGATAGCAGCACCTTTGACTAAGTTAACCAGGAAAGAGGTGAAGTTTGTCCGGTCCGACAAATGTGAGGAAGCATTCCTTAAGTTAAAGCATTCGTCGAGTAATGCACATGTGTTAGTAGTTCCAGACGGAAACCAAGGGTTGGTGGTGTATACCAATGCACGCGGAACTGGATTAGGAGCTGTGTTGATGCAGAAGGGTAAAGTGATTGCCTACGCTTCACTGCAGCTTAGACCGCATGAAGTAAGATATCCTACTCATGATTTGGAATGTTTGTAGTGATCTTCGCATTGAAGATTTGGAGACATTATCTCTAGGGAGAGAGATTTGAGCTATATACAGATCATAAGTCTTTAAGGTACTTATTCTCTCAGAAGGAGCTGAATATGAGACAATAGAGGTGGCTTGAGTTTTTGGTTGCTTATGATTTTGGTATAGAGTATACACCTGGGAAAGGAAATAAGGTAGTGGATGCTCTTAGTAGAAGACATCAGAATGTGGAATTAGCTATGTTGGCAGAATGGAAAGATTTAGAAGCTTTAACTACTTGTAGTGTGCAGTTAATATCGACTGCTAGTTCTAGTCAAAGTACCGCCATGTTGTCCTGCTTGGAAGTTCGACCAGTGTTAATCGAAAGGATTGCTTCTAACCAGAAGGAGGATCCATTACTAGCCGAGAGGATTAGAAGGCTTAAGGTTGGAACTAAGATCGATGATCTAAAAGATTTTAGTCTTGACCAGAAGGGATGGTTGAGAAAGAAGAGACAGTTTTATGTTTCGAATGTTGAGAACTTAAGGAAAGAAGTTCTTGGAGAATGTCATCGATCCAAGTTTACGATTCATCCTGAAGGGACCAAGATGTATCAAGATATGAAGAGGAGCTTCTATTGGGAAGGTATGAAGAGGGATGTTGGTTTGTGGGTTAGGCAGTGTGCAAACTGTCAACAAGTGAAGGCCGAACATCAGAAACCAAGTGGATTGCTCCAACCTTTAGAGATTCCAGTTTGCAAATGGGATTCAATATCCATGGATTTTATAAATGGGTTGCCAAGGTAAAATAGGAAAAATGAAAGTATATGGGTTATAGTGGATAGGTTAACCAAGAGTGTCCATTTCATTCTAGTTAAGTAAACCAGGACGACACCTGTTTTGGCTAAGTTGTTCATGAAGAACATAGTTAGACTACACGGGATTCCTAGTAGTATAGTTAGTGACAGAGATGCTTTGTTCGCTAGTGAATTCTGGAAGAGTCTTGTAACAACCTGAGATTTGCATTACCAATTAATAAATAAAAGTTAGGATTTTTATTTATTTTAATGAAGCATAAAAGGATTTGGAATAACAAAATTTATTTGAAAAATGCTATTTTAATTAAATGGGAAATATGGGATTTTAAAATGAGGATAAAATGTTATTTTGGAAAGTTAAATATTTTAAGAGAAGTTTTAAAACGGGTTTGGGTAAGAGAAAAAAAAACGAGTTTTATAAACATATATGAACACTTAGACTAATTTTTGGAAAAAACATGTAAATAACTCTCTTCTTATTGGGTTACTAAACCTATCCCAATAACCCACCCTAAACCTCCTCTATAAATTATCTCAAACTCTCCTAAACTCATTCATTCATCCCTAATCAAAATCCTAATCATTTCCTAAAGCTTTTATAACAAAAATGGCCTCTATCTTCATCTCCTTCTAGTTTTTGCTTATGCAAGTCATTCTATGCAAAGGTAATGCAAATACCCACCTCAAATCCGTTTTTATATTTTTCTCATTTCTGAAATTTATTTGGTAACACATGTTTTATGTGTTTTTTTGATCTTATAGCCTCCTAATCATATTTTGCTAACTTGGGTTGATGCTATAGTAGTATTTGTTGCTTTCTAGAGAGGTATATTGCTAAAAACCTCTTCTAATATGTGTTTAATCATCTTTTGATTTCAGTAATCATTTAGTAACACATGTTTTATTATGTAACATGTGAATCATAGCTCTTTGATCACCTTTGCTTTCATTTTGGGTGTGCACACAAGTTGCTTGCTATATTGGTTGAGGTAAAATTGCTAGCTAATTCTTTTTTTACTTGATGCTTCTATAATTTTCGTTTTGGAATTGTAGCTGAAACGAAATCAGGCATAACTTCTTCATTTCTCATCCGTTTTTGGTCAGATTTTCTCTGCTGCAAACTAGATTCAATAAGGAACATTTTTTGTTCAGTGAGTTTTCTGTAATTTTGCAATTTAGATGACCTGAAATGCATTCAAAGACAAAAGATCAATTCTGTCTTTAACAAGTTATCTTGAGTTTCAATCTGATATTATTTTGCATGTATCTCTCTCGTTTTTGATCCGAATTAGATAATTTTGGATGTTCCAGAAAGGTTAAAACATATTCTACAATTTTTGTTCAGTGAGTTTTCTGTAATTTTGCAACTTAGATGACCTGAAATGCATTCAAAGACAGGAGACCAATTTTGTCTTTAACAAGTTATCTTGAGTTTCAATCTGATATTGTTTTGCATGTATCTCTCTCGTTTTTGATCCGAATTAGATAATTTTGGATGTTCCGGAAAGCTTAAAATATATGCTACAATTTTTGTTCAGTGAGTTTTCTGTAATTTTGCAATTTAGATGACCTGTAATGCATTCAAAGACAGAAGACCAATTCTGTCTTTAACAAGTTATCTTGAGTTTCAATCTGATATTGTTTTGCATGTATCTCTCTCGTTTTTGATCTGAATTAGATAATTTTGGATGTTCCGGAAAGCTTAAAACATATGATACAATTTTTGTTCAGTGAGTTTTCTGTAATTTTGAGTCTAACTAGGTCAAAAATTGATTTTTCTACTATCTTCCCGAGAGCGATACACATATTAGCTCTGTGGATGAAACTGAAACTATTTTGGTCATAACTTTTGAGCCGCTAGTCGGAATTTGACGATTTTGGTCTCGTTGGAAAGATGGAGTTATGAACTCCATATTTGGAAAGTTTGGTCATCATCTGAGTTTATTAGACCCTTCGAATTTCCTGTAAGAGTTGAACCCATATCGCTGTGCAAAACAGTGCATTTCATGTTTCTATGTCCGACTTTGGAACGTCACTACGCCTTCGTTTCAAGTCGGAATCGAGTAATTCTTTTTGCGTTCTGAAGTAGGAATGTCGTACTACGTTCCTACCAATTTTCATGCCATTCGGATTCAGTATGCTGGTCCGAATAATTTTCCGAACTTGGGTTCGCGTCAGTTTTGGACTATTTTCCAACACTTGGAATATTTTCAGTGATTTTCTGGTTTTATCGATTTCTTTGAGATTTGTCTCTGGATTTTGTACACGGGCCTTATAAAAAGGTTTTAAAAGGATTTTTCGCTCCGAGTTGGCTTTCGAAATTATTATATAATATTATTTTTAATTAGTAAACTATTTACTCCATAATAGGAGAGTTTTCAAAAGCCGTTTTAAAGTGTTCTCTAAATCAATTATAAATCCGTTTCGAACCATTATTTTCTATAATAAAAATCTCACACTCACTTTTTAGCACGTCGTGCGAAGTGGAAATGTGCTTAAACGGTTAGGAAATCTCCGGCCTATGGAACCGTGTGTATTTTCTTTCCGGTTAATCCCCGACCTATTCGATTGATCGTTTTGACCTTTGGGTCTAGTTTACCGATGATATGAGGTGGACTTTTTATTGTTTGGAGTGTGAGCTTGCTATTGGTTAGTAAACCGTTTAGTGCGAACGTGGGGTATGGGACTCATCGTTAACACTTTACGGGTTCCTCTCCAAGAAGTTTGTGACACATTAGCCTTTGGGCAGCCAGTACTGGACCTCTGGGTCACCATGCCTCTAGGCAACCGTCTCTGGACACCTGTTCTATGGAGCAGTTTCTTTTTCGGCATGTGCCTCTGGTCCTTTATCCTTCTGGGAAGGATCTTGTCATCTCGCGCGTTCCGCATCTGTGCGAGTGATCGATCACAACTCTACAGTACTTGGCAATAACGACTCCGGTCGGTGCACGTGCTATACTTGTATTATCTGATGATTTTTATATCCATTCGAGTATCGCCATTCGGTGTTGGTTCTATGGAACCATACGATGTAAGTGTGATTACCTTGTGGATTCTCAGTGTCTCTGGACACTGCTTTTCAGTGTTTGATTTCATTGACTTTTCAGTATATCCCCATTGCTCTTTGGAGCATCGATCTTTGCTTGGGCATTGATTACAGACTCTGGTCACTCTTGGGATTATTGCCTATGGGCAACTTTATATAGCTTTGGCTACGCCGATGATATAAGGCGATTTTATTTATTCAACACTTTGGTGCTGATATTCTCTTTGGAGATTTTTACTGTTGATTGATGATTAGGGACCGTCATTATATTCATGTGGTCCAAAATACTCTTCTCTTAGGAAAAGTACTGCTTTATTTAAGTACCGCATTATTATATATATCTCAGTGATTACTGATTGTTTAGCTAGCCTGACCCGAGTGTTTTCGCTCGGGTCAGACCGAGTTGTTTCAGGTTAGGTCTCTGGACTTAGCTTCTGTGCTTCCGCTTGGACATTATCTGCTATGCTGATAGATAGCGCTTTTATTTGTCCATTATTCCGCTACTCTGTTATTATTCAGACTTTGATATGTACATATTTTTGACTCACATGTGTGGGCAGTGGCTTTGTACCCACTTATAGTATTTGGATCTGTATTGACGATGTATTGTCCTGGGATTCTATATCTGTTATGTGATTCTGTTCTGTGATGTTTTATCATTTATTATTATGCTTGTTCTGATAGGTCTTTAGCCATTGTAATTTCGTT
Source organism: Allium fistulosum (assembly GCA_030737815.1). Lineage (NCBI taxonomy): Eukaryota > Viridiplantae > Streptophyta > Magnoliopsida > Asparagales > Amaryllidaceae > Allium > Allium fistulosum. The sequence goes on from CM060906.1 coordinate 26,962,969, forward strand.
ATAAATATTAATTGAATATGTCGAACCACTTGAAAAAAAATATAGATACCATCCTTTCGACGTATTCAGTAGATAGTTATAGCTTGATTACAAATGGTCGCTTCCACTATACTCTATTCTCCGCTTTAGCAGACAGTATTACTCCCGTAATACTATTTGTTACAGTGGGTCTCAGAGTGGGGCGTTACAAGTCTATAGGATGTGTTAGGCACTAAGCTCAAGATGAGTACTACATATCACCCTCAGACGGATGGGGCAGACAGAGAGGGTTAATAAGGTACTCGAGGATTTATTGAGAGCTTGTGTATTGGACTTTGGGGATCTTGGGAAGATCACCAACATTTGGTTGAGTTTTCCTATAATGATAGTTATCAGACTAGTATAGGAATGGCGCCTTTTGAAGCTTTGTATGGAAGGCCATGCAAATCACCAGAATGTTGGTTGGAGACTAGAGACAGATTGGTCTTAGGTCCAGATCTAGTTATAGAGGCAACAGAGAAGATGGAGTTGATTTGAGAAAGGATGAAGGAAGCTCGGTCCAGACAGAAGAGTTATGCAAATAAGAGGCGTAAAGACCTAGAATTCTCAGTTGGAGATAAGGTTTTCATTAAGGTATCACCGATGAAGGGTGTGGTACGATTTGGAAAGTCAGGAAAACTGGCACCGATATATGTTGGTCCGTTCCAGATTGTAGAGAGGATCGGAAAGCTCGCATACAGAGTAGAGTTGTCGAGCAGTATGGCAGGTGTCCATAATGTATTCCATGTGTGTCATCTTCGCAAGTATGTGCATGATCCAGAGACTACTATTCCTTTGACAAGGCTGGAAGATTTGATAGTAGTGCCTAATTTGACATTTGTTAGACAACTAGTTTGGGTTGTAGCGAGAGATGAGAAAAGATTTAGGAACAAGACAGTCAAGTTGGTGAAATTTCAGTGGAGCGACAACGAGAAGGACTGTACTTGGGAGACAGAAGACAGGATTATAGATACTTATCCTGATTTGCTTTGAGGGTATGTCTGTATTAGATTTATATAGATAGTTGCTAGTCAGATAGACTAGTATGTTTGTTAGGAGTCGTTACAGATGATTGCTATGTTTTGTATTAAGTCCTTACTGAATTTCGAGGAAGAAATTCTTTAAGGAGGGGAGCCTATAACACCCCTAATTTTTAATAACATTATTTAGGAGAATTAATTAGATAAATTAAATATAATAATGTAAATATTAAGTGATAAGGGGATTGAGATTTAAATAAATACTTAGAGGTCGTACTTAATTAATAAATTAATTAAATGGGCTTCATATGTTAATCAATCAACGCAAGGGTATTAGGGTAATTGCCGCATACATATCTATTACCCTTACATACTCACGTTTCATTCCCATTCATGTCATTTTGCAAAATCAAAATACAAACGTAAAAGAAAGAGGACCGGCCATTACTAGAAGAAAAAAAGAGAAAATTCAAGTAACGCTTAGAAATCAAGCTAGGGGAAATTAATCTCAATCCAATCTCCTTATCATAATCAAGGTGAATAATAATCTATATCATCTCTATTTTGTGTTTATGATTATTTGTTTTTGGGTTTAAGATTAAATCCATTTTTATGATGATTTGGATGATGATATGCTTGGATCATAATATGTTTGATTTAAACAAGATTGTTTAAATATGATTTTATACGGTTTTAAGGGTAAAACGGATTATAATGATTTTTATATGCCATGAGGAATTTATATGTTGTGTAAAACATGAATTTGGAGTTGGGTTTTAATTTCCATAATTTTCCAAGTTATGGAGAATTTGTTATGAATTTTCAAAAAAATGGTTAATTGGGTTTAGAAATTTATTTCAGAAATTATATTAAGAATTTGGGTCTGAAATTTAGATATGTTAGATAACATATTAAAATCGAGTTTCTATGATTTTTTGGGATTTTTCTTAAGTGATTTACTATGAGAATTAAATTATCTTGAAAGGAGAATCTAAATGATTTAATTATTTTGCTTAATGGAAGGGCTTATTTGTTAAATTAATCTTGGTTTAGATCTGAGATTATGCGGCAGTTTTATTTGGAAAATAATTTGAAAATTTGAGGCAACCAATCACATGTTTACAATTAGGCAGGTTAGTTAGAAAGTGTTTGCTTTAATTGGCATTAAATCAATTTCACCGAGAAAAGTGGGTTCCGCCTCTTTCAGAAGCACCTTTCGACTCATAGCTTCTGCCTTCAATCAGGTTGAAACCTACCGGCTAAGCCGAAACCAATAAACAAGGTATCACAAGTATGGTACGTAGTGGATTAGAGGAAGGCGGAAGGCATGGTGTCGAAACCATTGCTTTCGATAGTGGTCGAAACCTTTGTTTTACCTTCAAAAGATAAGCGCCTGCCTTATTTTAATAAAAGTTTTCGAAGGAGTCGAAACACATGCTTTCGAAAGGGTTTTTCTAAAATGGCTTTCGAAGAGGTTGTCGCCTTGTTGTTTAAAGTATAGCTTTCGAATGAGTTACTTAGTTTCCAAACTAATGATTTCAAAAGGGGTAGTTTCGACTTAGCCGAAACCCTTCTGCCGACCTTATGCCTTTCGAAGGAATTGAAGATATCAATGCTTTCAAAAGGTAGCCTTTGTTTTGTAAATACGAGCCACTTCCTAAAGCTTTCGAAAGGGGTTAATGGTTTTGAAGGCAATGGCTTCGAAAGGTGTTCCGAAGCTAACCTTCAAGTGTTTTACCTAAATGGTTTGTGCTTTGAAAGGATCGTTCCGAAGCCATCAAGATTTTCCCCAAACACTTTTATATGATAAAGTATGGTTTCGAAAGAGATACTTTCATTTATATTCACTTTGACCCAAAAGATATTTTAAAGATAAACCCAATGGTTTCGAAAGGAGAACTTTCACATGGTTTCGAAGCTATGCTTCTATAATTGAATGGTTTCACTTTAATACATTCGAAAGGTTTCGAAAGAAAGGTTATAAAGTGTTTCGAAAGGTCGGTGCCTAGTGTTTTGAAAAGAAGATTTAGATGCTTTCAAAAGGAAGTTTTCCAATGGTTTCGAAAGTAATGATTAAAGGTTTCGAAAGCCTTTGTTTTCAAAACATAGAACCCAATCTCAATTTTTAAAGGAAAACCATGGTATAATAAAAGAGTTTTGAAATGATTTAAGTATGGAGTTTTTGAAGAAGTTTTCCTTGATTGATAGGTTATGGGATTAACCAAGTTTTATATAAAATGATTTCAAGGATATTAAACCACAGATGATGGTACTATTATGTTATTATCTTTACTTCTTCATATATATATATATATATTTGAAAATGGGTAAAACTTTATTACTCAGCCCAACTAGCACTGGTCAGCCCGACCCAAAGCATACAATAAAGTTTTACAAGATACACATAAATCAATGCAACAGAAGATAAGTAATAAACAAAAGAGAAACTGCTTCGTCTTCCATCAAAGCTATCACGGGGGAATCCATGGCCTCAACAACTGAATCTCAGTATTTCTTACTTCTAGTCCCAGCTTCTTCAATGTCTCTGATTCAGCACTTGATAGATCTGTAAGTTTCCCAGCTCTTTTCATAATGATTCGAGCATCCCTTTTAATCAACTCATTAATTTGCTGACCATTTTTCCAATTGTTCTGAAATATGCGTCTGTTTCTTTCCCTCCAAACATGCCAAACTGTGGTAGTCAACAGAATGGAAGCCATTTTCCCTATCAAGCTTTTGGATTTCCAACTTCGGGCCAGGTAATTTGCGATGTCACTGATACTGTAATCTTGATAATTGCAATTTATTACAGCTTTTTGATTATCCCATATTTGTCTTGTAAATGGACAGCGAAAAAATAAATGATTATGAGTTTCTTCCTCCTTCTTACACAAAACACAGATCGATTCTTGTAGAATCCCCCACTTTTTGAGCCTATCCTTTGTAGGAAGTCTGTTTAGGAGAGCTTTATAGGTAGTCTGCGACATTTTTGGTGTGCTTGCTCTATTCCAAACAATTTGTGCCCATTCAATTTCATTGTTTCTCTCCCTCAGATGATCCCAGGCTGTTTTCAAGCTAAACTCTTTATTAGTAGGTTGCCAGGTCCAAATATCTGATTCTTCATTATAAATTGTGACACTTTTAATTTCCTGATTGATTTGGGTAGCTGGAGAATCCGGGGGGAAGTACCAGGCCTCTCCTCGAATACTTTCCTCTACCTTAAAGTCTCTACCCCCATAAGAATTGTAACTATCCCAACCAAGCTTGTTTATAACACTTTCATTGTTCAGCCAGGGATTAAACCAAAAACTCGTGCATTTACCATCAGTAATTTTCCTATTAACTAGATTTTTAAGATCACCTCTAGCTCTTAGGATGGTTTTCCAAGTACCTAAGGAATTAGAATCCTCTCTCTGAATCCAGAAATTGTCTTTTAGATATTTATTTCTCATCCAGGTAGCCCAAAACCCTTTGCCTTTTAAAATTTTCCAAGCAAGTTTAGTAGCATAAGCCTTTTTTAAATCTCTGAGATTTTTGAGACCCACTCCTCCTTCCATTTTGGGTTTGCATAGTGTTTGATATGATATTTTATGAATCCCCCCTCTCCATATGAAGTTAGCACAGACACTTTCAATTTTCTCAATAGACGCACTTGGAATTTGGAATGTTTGAATCCAGAACCTGACCATGGATGTTATGACAGTGTGAACCAGTTCTATCCTACCAGCAAAAGACAGAAGTTTAGAACTCCAACTTTGAAGTTTATTTCTTATTTTAGTTACCAGGACTCCACATTCTCTATCAGTAATCACATTTGTAGATAAAGGCACACCAAGGTATTTGACTGGTAGATGACTCTCTTCATAATTCAGGAGGCAGCTGAATTGATCTTTGTTTATACAGTTCTCACTAAAATAACATTTTGTCTTCTGTTCGTTTACCTTCAGACCTGCTAGGTTTTCCAGTTTTAGAAATATCTCTTTCATCCCCCTTATTGCTACATTAGAAGCTTTGAAGCAAATAATAAGGTCATCAGCATATAATAAGTGAGTAATATATGGCTGGATGTTGTAAACTGGCTGGATAATATTTTTATGAGTGTATAATTCCATTTGTAGGGAGAAGAATTCCATAGCCACTGCAAAGAGATATGGGGATAGAGGGTCCCCTTGTCTCAACCCCCTATTACTTTTAATGAAACCTTTAGGAACACCATTTATTAAGACAGAATAGGTAGGAGAGGATATACATTCTTCAATGAGTTTCATAATTTTAACCGGGAATCCCATATTTTTAAGCATGTGAATAATAAATCCCCTGTTAATTTTGTCGTAAGCTTTCTGCAGATCCACCTTTAGACACATTTTCCCAGCACCCTTCTTTTTGAAATTTCTAACCAGCTCATGAGCTAGCAGAGAATTCTCAGATATGCTTCTACCTTTTATGAAAGCACTTTGACATTCACTTATACATTCACTTAGAATAGGTTTAATTCTATTACAAATTATTATACTCAGGATTTTGTAAGACACATTACAGCATGAGATAGGTCTGTAATCCTGAATATGAGTTGGATTCTCCTTTTTTGGAATTAAACATATGAAAGTATGGTTCATTTCTTTTATGATTTTTCCAGAATCTAGAGCTTCCTGATATGCTAACCTCAGTTTTTCTTTCAGGTCCTCCCAGTGGGTTATATAGAAATGAGATCCCAACCCATCTGGCCCGGGGCTGGAATCATGATGAATGGATTTAATAGCTTCCTCAATTTCCCTGGTTTCAATGTCCCTAGCCAACATGTGCCTCCCCCTTTCAGTAACCAGGCTTCTGGGTTTAATTTCAGGTAAATGGTGAGGGTAACTACCATTAAAAAGATCAGTAAAGTAGTCTATTGCATCCTTTTCAAGTTTCCTCAGATTAGTTCCCAACTCACCTTTGTCATCAAAAATATTATTTAAATCATTATAATTCTGCCTGATGGACATTTTTGTGTAAAAGAATTTAGAACATTCATCTCCCGCTGTCAACCATTTTTCTTTAGCTTTTTGTTTTAACTCCATAGCTTGAACTTGTAAAGCATTTTTAAGATCTTGCTGTACTTCAAAGAAGTCTCTATTTAAATCATCATTATTAGGGTCTACATCTAATCTGGATTGGATGTTACCTAGAGTTTCTTGAAGTTGAGTAACCATATTAACTTGCTTTAATATACATTTGTTCCATTCTTTAATTCTCAACTTAATATGTTTAAGAATCATTATTAAAACAAAAGAATTATTACCTTCAAAAATGTCAAGATTAGAGAAGTCAGCTGCTTTAAAATAATCTTTGCAAAGAGGCCAATAATTTGCGTACCTGAATGGTTTACCTTTCTCAATATTAAGTTGGATAAGCTCAACTAATAGAGGGGCATGATCACTTGTAGAGCAAGGGAGAATATTGACTTTCATTGATGGGAACATATTTATTGCATCAGAATTAGCTAAAACTCTATCCAGTTTGCAGGCTATCTTTCTAACCTCTCCACTTCTCCATGTGTATTTCAGTCCAATGTGGGCAACTTCTGTCAGACCTGCAGCTACTACACAATCATTTAATTCCTCAAACTGGGAAGCTTTTAATGTGAGACCTCCAACTTTATCTTCTACATTCAACATAGCATTATAATCTCCCATAGTTAACCAAGGGCCGTCAACTTGTTTTGACAACTTTTTAATTTGTTCCCAGAGTCCTGCTCGTTTCTTAGCAAAGTTATTAGCATAGATAAAAGTGATATTAATTATTAAACCTCCTTTATTTGTAGCTTTTATTGTAATTTGTTGATCATCAGTACTTATCAGAATACATGACCAAAATTCATTACACCATGCAACTAATATCCTTCCTTTACAATCGCTAGAGTTATTATGATAGATACTCCAATTTGCCCCCAAAGTAGAATGAAAATTATCAATATTATCATTATTCATTTTATTCTCAAGTAAACCCAGTAAAGATGGTTTATATTTATTTCTCAAATTAAAGAGGTCTAATTGTCTCTCGTCACTATTGAGACCTCTAACGTTCCAACAAATTATTGTCATTGGGAGGATGGTGCTTTTTTACTCCTCAAGTTCCTAGGAGCAATGTTCTTTGGGCCATGCTTAGTTGCTTTCTTATTGAACTGTTCTATGTATTCCTGATTTGGTTTAGTGTAAGTTCTTGATTCTGTATCATCATTTAACTCCTCATCACTAGAACTCAGATTTAGATTCATTCTATTAATGTCTTCTACTGTTTCAGGTTCCTGTTCATTCTGGTCTTCAACCTCCAGTTCCTGCTCCTTCTCCTATGCCAAGTTACTTAGTTCCACCGATAGCTTCGGGTCTACCTCTGCAGGGCTTAAGCAACCAGGAGGCTTTTGGTTATCCGCAGTACTTTGATGTATTGAATCAGTGACAGTACTGACACAATCATGTATATTTTTTGTGACTGATGGTTCATTGTCAATATTCTCATCTGTAATTTTTTGCTGTTGTGCTTGCAAAATGTTATCTAACTTCTCATTTTGGGTAGGATGTATAATATTAATCCTTTCCTCTGAACTGCTCTCCTGAACATTAGTTTTTTGTTGTTCTACTGTTTTTTCCTTTATCCTCCACTCTTGGGTACTACTCTTTGTGCATTGCATTTGTGTGTGACCAAAACACAAGCACTGTGAACATTTTGGAGGAATAAATTCATATTCCACATCTTGAACATACTCCTTTCCAGAGCTATCTTTAGCACGTAATGTATTTGGTAATTTTGTCTCTGCTGTTATTTCTACCAGAACCCTTGCAAATCTTAGCTTCCTAAGATGTTTTGTATCTTCGTCCATCTTAATTGGTTTGCCTATAAGACTGGCCAATTTACTAATCCCCCTGCTACTCCAGAGAGCTAAGTTGAGATTCATTAATCTGATCCAGATCGGGTGAGAGTCCAGCATATCCCTCTCCAATCTTAGATTAGCCTCCCATCTTTTAATAAATAATAATTTGCTATCCATAAACCATGGACCATTTTCTATTACTTTTTGACAGTCAGATTCCATATCAAATTTAACCAGATAAAATCCATTCTCTCTTGCGAAGATGCTCCATCCTCCCTGTGGCTTCCACTCTCTTTTGATGTAAGCGTCAAAACGTATGTAGTAAGGCCTCTTTCCTGCCATATAGATGTAGATCGAGTTCTTCCACATACTTGAAGCTTCAGCAAAATCCTCTTCGTCTATTTCTGCAAACTCTCCTTTATCATCCTCCGTTTTCTCGTAGAAACGAATATTGCTATCTATACTGACTTTACAACCCATAGCTTGAGTCCAGCTTTTATTACTCTCTTTTGCAAAGACTTGAGATTTGAGCGCATCTGCGTACGTCGAACGAACATGATTTGCATTAGTTCGATTAACGCTAGGGTTAGCCGCCACCTTCTGCTTTCCTTTTCTCCTTACTTCTTGCCAGTTATCATCGTCTTCTCCTTCCTGATCCTCAGACAGGTTAGGATTCGACGAATTAGGGTTTTGATTGGAGGTCATATATATATATATACATATACATATATATATATATTCACATTGTAATGGTCCCATAACTGCATTTTGGGGAGAAAAGGGGCAGAATAACCAGCTAGGTTGACCCAGTAGTGAATATATATTGAATTAACTTCTAAATGAGTAGAATTGCATCCAGGAGGTTAGATAGATTAGAATTTAGGATGCTTAAATATTGATTAAAGAAGTTGTCAGGTAGACAGGTTCATAGTGAGCCCATGAAAACTATGTATAGGAAAGTTATTGGCGGGGGCCAATAGGTTCATAGTAAACCCATGAATACTATGATTAGATTGAGTTATTGGCAGAGGCCAATAGGTTTGTACTGAACCCAAAACTATATCCGGATTGAGTCATTGATAGATGTCAATAGGTTCCTAGTCAACCTATGAAAACTAGGATACGAGGGAAGTTCTTGGAGTTGCCAATAGGTTCAACAAGAACCCATGAAACAGTAAAGTTATTGGCAGGGGCCAATAGGTTCTTAGTGATCCCATGAAAACTATGAAACTGAACAGGGAGTCCATAAGTGTTAAACATGTTACTAGTTAGTCCATGAAAACTAACAGGTTAATAGTAACCCTAGAAACTATAAATATGATAGGTAGTCAATTAACCAGGGGATGGGAAATCCAGAATGTTTTAACTTATATGCATATCATCATAATATTTTGAATTGCTATGTTTTAACCATTGCGAATGCAAGAGCACAGTATATGATTTTATAGAAGTTTTGAAAGATACTAGTGAGGGGAAAACCCGTTCCGCTAAGCGGCGTGGTCTCACTAGATATCTAAATGGTTTGAGATGGTAGATTATTATTCATACCCGGCTTTATGTCTGACTCGAAGTTTATGTTTTCCCCTTAAACTCTCGAGTGCTCAATTGATTTTGAGTAGTATGAGAGTTGAGGTTTTCAGGTATCTCATTAGACGAATAAGCTTCCGGAGACGTGCAAGAGGCATGATAGCTATTTAGAGTTATTTTGTATTTTGATTCTGCCATGTTTTGTTGTAAAGGCAAAGATGTTTAATTGCCTAGTTATATACTCAGATCATCCAAGCAGGCATCTTCATATGTCGCTCTTGGCGTATGTTGTAATAATTATATTTTCTTCGAACGTGGTTTTCGTATTGGGATTATGTAATGAATTTGAAAAGAATTGAAATGGAATGTGAAAGTGATTTGTGATTTTAAATTTTTTGAATATCCATGTGTTTCTGTTATATCAATGTATCTAACATTACCATATTTGGTCGCCGAGGATTAATAACTATGGATGACTGCAACATCCATAGCCGTTAGTTTTGGGCCTCCAAGTAGGGGATATTACATTTGGTATTAGAGCATAGGTTTCATAGTTGACCTAATTTGATACCGTGATCCAGTACAGATAGGGTAGGAGTTATCATTCTAGACTGAAACGAGATAGAGGGTGCGTACGTGTATGAAAATGAGAGAGCTTACGTGTAATATATTTTGGTTTTCAAAACTATATGGTAGTACATATAATATGTAAGTCGCATTGCACACACGAGTACCATAGATACAGTTTTCTTTACAGGAGACCGATCATTCTTATTACAGATCAAAAATGAGACGGCATTCAAGAAACATTGCAAGAAACACTATCTCTAGAGGAAGGAGCGGGCTCAGCAGCTGCTAACCCTGACTTGCAATAAATGTTCAATGCGATGATGGTGAACATGTTGTAAAATGCCCAAGCGGCTGCTCCGAATGTTGTTGTAGGTGGCAGTGCTCTACTGTAGGTGCCCCAAGTCGATTTTGCAAATCTGAATAAGGGTTTTTCCAATCTTGGTGGCAAAGTGTTCTGAGGAATGGAATCGGCTATGGAAGTGCGGGACTAGTTGGATACTTGTGAAAGGATTTTTGATGATGTGGAATTAGATGATGTGGTAAGGAGAAGGTTGGCTTCTCGACGACTCCAAGGTAGGGCTATGAACCGGTGGAACTCTATTAAAGTTTCCACTCCCGATGGTCCATTTACTTGGGTCTAGTTCAAAATTAGATTTGAAGAGAAGTTTATATCGACTATCCAAAAGTCCGTGCTGTTTAGAAAATTTACAGAGCTAAAGCAAAGGGACGTGTCTGTCTCTGAGTATGTGGCCTAGTTTGACACTTTGTTGAAGTATGGGATGTCCTTTGTCAATACTCCATTGAAGACGATGAGAAATTTGAATAAACATTTTAGTGATACCGTCTGGTATGGAACCTTCGGCAACACTTTTCAGTTATTCATCGGACTCGCTGCATAGAAATACTTAGTGTGGATTTAGTGGAGTTTACAAGCATTGAATAAACATTCAAATAACATGCGATGGTATGTGACATTGCAATAATATTTATTTTGTTATTCAGTGTAAGTAAACATCACTCATGTAGGGATATATATATATATATATATGTGGTTGGGTATGGTATTTACCGTGGTGAGTAAGGATGATTTTAACCGTGTGTCGGTATGTGTATAGAACTATGTGTCAGTATATATACATAGTGTTGTGTGTCAACCATAGTTTATAAATACGATGTGTTTGTCTACCATTATCTGACTTCCTTTATAGTACAAAAAGTTGAACCAGATTGGCTAGTATCCATCTTAGTGTCCTGATTGCGGTGGTCGGGCCCCGAATCCGTGACACTTTATTATTATAGTCGTGTGTCGGCATTGTATGAAGCCGTGTGTTGACAGTGTATAGAGTCGCATGTTAGTAATGAATTGCCTATGTGTATGGTCATGACCGAGTCATCACGTAGTCAAGCACATTGATGGATATGAGTCACGATGACCATTGAGGTAACTAATACCGTAGGAGCCAGGTCAGACAGACAAATGTGAGTCTCCTGGAGCATGTGTGTGCTGTAAGTCTCCCGCTTGGTTCTGGTGTGTATATTAGATAGACATATACTATTTATGTTCCTTTGATGGTGAGTATGACTATGCTAGAGATTATGTGTCTAAAGTATAGTCAGTCCCTGTGTTATCCATGTCCGTTTTGCTAGCATGATATTTTCTATAGTATAGAAATATCGTCTAATAATATGTATATATAGGATATTTGTGTTACTTACATATATTACACTATATTATATTATAGTTATCGTATCATAGTTAAATTTGATTTAGACATAGTTTGAACCATGTATTTTATACTTGGCATTTTGGGAATGCTAGTAGTAGTTATAGAATGATACGTCCACTATACCTTTTTCTAGCCTCACCGATGTACTAGTAGTTTTGTATGTGATGAAGTATTATATAGTGGGCTAGAGATGATCATTTTGTAGTCCTAGATTATGTATTATGTTATGTGTTATATTTTATTTGTTTCATTGTGACTTTTTGTACTATGATATTATTCTATGATAATGTATTGTTCCATCCTGTTTGCACACATGTTAATTGCTTTGTACCGAGACCATGTACATTTGTGATAAGTATTATATGATATAAGAGATGTACCGATGTTAGCCTAAGGTAATATTCACACGTGTACCCCATATCACCTCATTCTTCGCATTATCCGATAATATTACTTCGTAATACACTTGGGTAGTATGAGTATGGAGGTGGGGGTGTTTACATTTGGTATCATAGCAGGTTTAGAACAATACATGTCATAAGGAGACATGAGTTATTGGCCTAGATGGACTTTGGAGACCTTGTCCCTTGGGTATTGGGTAGATAACCTAAATAATTAGCTAGGTATATATGGTGATTATAGGGTATAGTCATCTGGGTGTGTATTTTTTATTTGTGTGATTTGATATATTATTACCGTTTTTGAATATCCTTGACATATGTCTCACTCAAGTGCAGAAGTGAGGAATGGCTGGTCCTCGAGCTGGTCGTGTATACCTTGGTAAGTCTAGTGGATCTGGGGAGTCTATATGACTGTGGAACAACTTATGGAATTTGTAACACCTCTAATTTTAAATAACAATATTTAGAAGATTTAATTAGATAAACTAAATAGAATAATGTAAAGATTAGGTGGTTAAGAGATTGAGATTTGTAAAGTATTAGGGTAGCGGTGCCTTAATGAATAAGCAAATGAAAATTATAGAAAATAAGATAAGGGAAAAATAGGAATATGTTATATTCTTATACCCTAAACCCTTAACCCACTCTCATTTGCGACATTCACGAATTAAAACTAAACCAAAGCAAGCCCGACCACCATTAGATGAAAACAAGTAGAAGATAAGCATGATTTCAAGAAGGAAGCTTAACAAAATTAATTCTAGAGAAAATCTCAATCTCTTTAACACAAGCTAAAGGTGAATAATAGATTACATCTCATTTTTGTGATTTTCGGTTTAGAGTCGAGTTCCGAATTTATTTTGCAAATGATTTTCCATGTTTTGATTGTTTAAATGGATATATATGCTTGTTGATGGTTTAGGCTATGTCATATAGATTTTATGATAAGAATTAATTCGGAAAACCTAGTAAATGACATCCAAATGACTTGCATTTTTGATATAAGGTCAGAACGAATATTTTAGAGATGGGTTTCAAGTTTCATAATTGTCTGAATTATTGTGGATTTATTATGAATTTTCTAGTAAAAAAAGGTATATTGGGTTTAATATTAATTACGGCTATTATATGTTAGCTTTGGGTCAGAAATTTAAATATGTTAGAAACCATATTAAAAATTATTTATGTGAACTTTTGGAGAATTTTTCTAAGTGTTTTATTAAGTATATAAAATTATTTAAGGTATAGGACTTAAATGTTTTATATGTTTAAAATAGGAGAAGGGACAATTTGCTAAATGTTTAAATTATAAAATACTGAATTCGGCAGCACTTTTAGAAAAGATTTTGGAAAAGAAATTGGCAACCGGCTATATGATGACAAATAACCAAGTTAGTTAAAAAGATATTACTATAAAAAGAAAGAAAACAGTTTTTGTCAAGGTTTGCTGTTTCGCCACTATCGGCAGCTACCTTTCGACTTCATACCCCCGCTTCCAACATAATCGAAACCAATACACATGGAATCAATGCCTTGGTACGTAGTGGATTAGAGTTAGGCGAAAGGTATATGGTCGATGCGTGCTTTCGAAGGGGTCGAGACCTTGTTTTGCTTTCAAAAGAAAAGCTGCTTACTTTGCTTTCCAAAGACTGGTTTCAAAAGGGTTTTAATATGGCTTTCTATAGAGGTTGCCTCCTTTTGTTTTAAACAAGCTTTCGACAGGGTCGAAACACTCGTTGCTGCATTCTACCTTTCGACCTAGTTGAGGCCACTTTTCCTTTAAACATTGGTTTCGAAAGGGTGCTTTCGCTTTTAAACAAGAACCGCTTCTCCATGCTTTCGATAGTGTTGATGTCGAAATCACCTACTTTCTTTTACTTAGGAAATTGTGTTCGAAAGTGTTGCTTTCGACCTAGTTATTTTAAGACCCTTTGTTTTATTGAAAGATAAACCCATAGGTTTCGAATGGAATGGTTTTAAGTGGTTTCGAAACTATATTCCACAAGCTTTTACTTGAACCCAATGCTTTCGAAAGGTTTGTTTATAGTAAAAGACTTTAATGCTTTCGAAAGGTTTAAACTAAGGTTTTGAAGGAGAGGGTCCCCAATGCTTTCGAAAGGTGCTTATAGTGTTTTAAATGGAAGGTTTCCAATGCTTTCAAAAGGCAAGTTTAAAGAGTTTTGAAAAGAGGATGTCTAAGGTTTATAAAGGTTTCAAGGGATACCTTCAATGATTTCGAAAGGTTATTATAAAGGTTTCGAAAGGTATGTTTTGGCCTTTCGGCCTCGTGTTTCAAGGTATAGTAGTTAATATATTTTGAAAGGGGTACTTTCAATGGTTTCGAAAAGGTTGTTTAAAGTTTTTAAACAAAGGTTTCGAATGGTTTACCTTAGCTTTATGGCTTAAGATCTTTTAAGTTAAAAAGGATATTAACTTACTTTGGAGGGATAGATAGCCCTCAATATATTTCGTCAACATTATTTTGAGTAAAGTATATATATAACATGACAAAGAGATTTGAAATTAAAGCAAAGAGTATATTTTCCTTGTTTAAGTATGATTTAAAAGGTTAAATCAATTTTCAAGAAATGCTTTCATGGAAAATTTTGATGGGGAAGTTGACCCTAAGTAAATGACTCAGATATTAGAATACCAGATGACTGGTATTGGGTCGCGTCCTATACTTTAGCTAGTAGCCCCTAGCTAATATAAGTCCAAAATTCCTGTGTGTAGGGCTTTGTCACAGGTAAGACTAAAATGATGTTACACATAGAAAGGAATATACAGAGAAAGATAGGTTATTGGTGAGCCCGCAAAACCATTAGGATCAATTGACCCTTGGCGAAGTAAGTTAGGGACAAACCATCCAGATGTGTGTCTAACAGAAATTAGATTATTCGTTACGTCTGGTAGGCCCGAGTCAGTAAAAGGTTAGTAGTAAGCCAAAAAAAAACTGTATTGTTCGGATAGATAGTCCATTTATTACCTGATTTATATGCATATATGATATTGCTATGATTGCTTTAATCAGTTTGATTGCAAGATTTTGGTTTGCAAAAGATATGTTTTGAAAAGAGATATTAGTGAGGGGAAACCCATTCCGCTCGGCGTGGTCTCGGTTAATATCAAATAATCGAGATGTATAGTATTATTCACACCAGGCTTTATGTCTGACTCAAAGTTTATGTTTTCCCTTTAAACTCTCAGGTGCTCAAAATATGATTTGAGTAGATTGAGAGTTGAGGTTTTATAGGTTTAGTAGGTTGGACGAATAAAGCTTCCGAAGACGTGCAGGAAGCAATGCTAGATATATATATAAAAGCTATTTAGTTTTATTTCCGATGTTATGTATTAAGACTGATAAGTCTAGTTAGTACTCTGATCATCCAAGGGGGCATCTTCATATGTCGCTCTTGGTGTAGTTTATAATAATTATATTTGATCAAAACTTGGGAATTGGTTATGGGATTATGTAATTTGAATATGAAATATTGCTTTGAAATGTAATCAGAAAATTTGTTTTAATCTATGCTGTTTTTATTTCATATTCAAGTGCTTTTGATATTATGGATACCATTAACATTACCGTATTTTGTCACCGGAAGTTAATACTATGGATGACTGCAGCATCTGTAGCGCTTAGCTTCGGGCCTCAAGATAAGGGGTGTTACAACTTGGTACCAGAGCATAGGTTTATGAAAAAACTTAAAAGAGTTTCAAGCTTAAGATGATTTTTGAAAACATAATCCATAAGAATTAGAGAAAAGACTGGGGCATGGGATAATGCTATAATAATGCACTTGTATTTGCTATATAAAAGTATACGGTTTATCTCTATTCTCCCATCTCTCTTAGGTTATTCTTCCATATCTTACAAAGACTCAAATGCAGATTTTACGGACGTAAGATATGGATGCTAAAAGAGTTAACCTGGGTGGAGGAAGCACCACAACTAATGGAAACGCCAGACCAAACACCAGAAGGAATCCGGGTCTGGCACAAGCTGCTAATGTGGGTGTTGGAATGCCGCAAGTTGATATGAGAGCTATGTATCAGTTCTTCGTTAAAATGATGCAAGCAGGAGCTGCTGCAAGATTAGTTGGAGGAAATCAGGAAGCTCCAGTGATCAATAACTATGTTGTCCTAAGTAAGGATTATGATAGGCTGGGAGGAAAGCCGTTTATTGGTACTGAAGACGCAATCGAAGTGAAGAATTAGTTACTTCGTTGCGAGTGGATTTTTGCTGATTTGGGACTCAATGATGAGTAGAAAAGGATACCCACTTCTAGACAGCTACAAGGGGCAACACTGTATTGGTGGAACAGTGTTATTGTAGGAGTCAATGTGGCTACTATGACATGGGCTGAGTTCAGGAGGAGGTTTAAAGAAAGATTCATGTCAGAGATTGCTAAGTCTATGCTGCTCAAGAAGTTTGCTGAATTGGAGCAAGGAGATATGACAATGCTTGAGTATGCAACCAGATTTGAGGAGCTAGCGAGAAATGGATAAGCTATGGTTGATACTGTCATTAAAAGGAATGAGAAGTTCATTTGTGGGTTGAAGCTTAAGCTTGCTAAGGCCACGTTATTGCATATTAGAGATCCGTGCGATGTAGTTGTGGAGATGGCTTTGAGGCAAGAAGAGATGCTTGCTTATCTTGAAGGAAACAAGGCAAAGTAGGCTCAAGGAAGGCAGAACATGAAAATAAAGTTTTTCCATAAGAAAGGAGCTCAAAAGAGTGGAGCTGCTAAGAAAGGAAAGGCATAATTTGTCTGTTATAAGTGTGATAAGAAAGGACACTATGCTCATGAATGCCGGATAGGCAAAGGAAACAAAGCTGCTGAGAAGAAAGGAGTGAGATGTTTTAACTGCGATCAGATTGGACACTATAAGAACCAGTGCAAGGAGCTAGCCAAGGATAGAAAAGGCAAGATGTTTACATTGGAACCAGCTACCTCGAGACCAACAGCAGAGGAGAAGGGAAAAGCTGTGTTGGGAGGTACACTTTTGATTCATGGTATATCAGTTAGTGTTCTATTTGATACTGGTGCATCGCATACTTTTATATCTCATTCTTTGGTAGATAAGCTTAACCTAGAACCCTCATGCCTAGTTACTTCCTTAAGGGTTGCGAATCCGATAGTAGGATATGCGACTCTTGGGATGAGATGTGACCACTTAGAGTTTGAATTGTTAGGTCATGTATTTGCTTGTAGTTTGCATGTGTTTGATTTTGTAGGGTTCAGAATTATTTTGGGTATGGATTATTTAAGTAAATACGATGCTAGGATATTTTGCCATGATAGGAAAATATCACCTAGACACCCCAATTGTAGTGATCGGATAGTTTACTCCATAGAAAACCCTAGTTTTGAGGTTAATGCTTTGTTGGGTGTTATGGAGGCAGAAGACGAGTTGAATCGAGTATTCGTTATTAGAGAATTCGCAGATGTCTTTGAACCTGTAGTAGGACTACCATCGAAACGAGCCATTGAGTTTCAGATAGATTTAGTGCTCGGAGCAAAACCGATGAGTAGACCGCCAAGTAGAATGACACCTACCGAGATGAAGGAGTTGAAGGTGCAGTTAGTGGATTTGGAAGGAAAGAG
Source organism: Allium fistulosum (assembly GCA_030737815.1). Taxonomy (NCBI): domain Eukaryota; kingdom Viridiplantae; phylum Streptophyta; class Magnoliopsida; order Asparagales; family Amaryllidaceae; genus Allium; species Allium fistulosum. The sequence continues at coordinate 26,980,651 of CM060906.1, forward strand.
GTTTATCAGACCAAGCAGTTTGCCTTGGGAAGCAACCGCAGTGTTTGTAAAGAAGCCGGACGGATCATTAAGGTTATGTATTGATTATCGTAAGTTGATTGAGAAGGCGATAAAGAATCGATATCTGTTACCTAGAATTGATTTCGACCAGTTGAGTGAAGCCAAAGTATTTTCTCAATTGGATTTAGCAGCAGGGTTCCATCAGCTTAGAGTGGCAGAGGATAGGATTTCTTTGATGGCGTTTAGGACTAGATATGGATCATACAAATGGTTAGTAATGTCGTTCGGACTAACTAATGCGCCGACATTCTTTGTAGATTTGATGAATCGAATTTTCCAAGAGGATAGGTTCGTGTTGGTATTCATAGATGATATTTTGATATACTCTAAAGATGAAAGAGAGCATGAGGTTCATCTTAGGGTGGTGCTTGAGACATTGATGCATCATCAACTGAAGGCGAAATTTTCAAAATGTCATTTCTGAAAGAAGGAAGTGAAGTTTCTTGGTCATGTAGTCTCAGAAAGGGGGTTATATGTGGATCCAGCTAAGATCGAGGCAGTGAACAGTTGGATGAGACCCAAGATGGTGACTGAGAAAAAGAGTTTTCTTGGATTAGTTGGGTATCATCGAAGATTCATTAAGGATTTTTGCGGATAGTGGCACCGATGACCAAGCTAACGCGAAAGGATGTGAAGTTTGTTTGGACCAATAAGCATGAGGAAGCATTCCAGGGATCGAAATACTTACTGACAAATGCACCTATGTTAGTTGTTCCAGAGGTGAATCAGGACTTTGTGGTGTACACAAATGAATGTGGAATGGGATTAGGAGCTGTGTTAATGCAGAGAGGTAAAGTGATTGCCTACGCTTCTCGATAGCTCAGACCGCATGAGGTTAGGTACCCGACTTACGATTTGAAATTGGCTGCAGTGATTTTTACATTGAAGGTGTGGAGACATTACCTGTTGGGAGAAAGATTCGAGTTGTATACGGATCATAAGTCATTGAGATATCTATTCTCTCAAAAGGAGTTGAATATGAGACAGTAGAGGCGGTTAGAGATTTTAGCCGCTTATGACTTTGGTATTGAGTACACGCCAGGAAAAGGCAACAAGGTTGCAGATGCACTTAGCAGAAAACATCAGAATGCAGTATTAGCAATGATAGCTGAGTGGAAAAACTTGGAAGCATTGTCTACATGCACAGTACAATGGAGAACTCAAATTGGTTTAGGTACAGAGACTGCTATGTTGTCGTGTTTAGAAGTTCGATCATTGATGATCAAAAGCATTGCTTCTAAGCATAAGGAGGATCCATTATTAGCCGAACGGATCATAAAGTTAAGGGACGGAATGGAGAGCGATGACTTGAAAGATTTCAGCCTTGATCAAAATGGGCGGTTAAGAAAGAAAGGAAGACTATATGTTCCGAATATAGGGAACATGAGGAAGGAAGTTCTTGAAGAATGGCATCGTTCGAACTTCAATATTCATCCGAGAGGAACTAAGATGTATCATGATATGAAAAGGAGTTTCTTCTAGGAAGGTATGAAGAGGGGTAGGCTTATGGGTGAAACAATGTCCGAACTGTCAACATGTAAAAGTCGAACATTAGAAACCAAGTGGGTTACTTCTGCCTTTAGATGTTCCAGTTCGGAAATGGGATTCTATCTCGATGAATTTTATAGACGGGTTGCCAAGGTCAAATAAAGGAAATGAAAGTATATGGGTCATAGTGGACATGTTGACCAAGAGTGCCCATTTCATTCCAGTTAGGTCAACCAGATAGCACGTGTTTTAGCTAAGTTATTTTTGAAGATTGTAGTTAAACTGGATGGAATTCCTAGTAGTATAGTAAGTGAAAGAGATTCCTCATTTACTAGCGAGTTCTGGAAAAGTTTATAGGAGACTTTGGATACCAAGCTTAAGATGAGTACCACTTACCATCTGCAGACAGATGGGCAAATGGAAAGAGTTAACAAAGTCTTAGAAGTTTTGTTACGAGCTTGTGTGCTAGATTTTGGAGGGTCATATGAGGATTACCTATACTTAGTCGAATTTTCGTATAACAATGGTTATTAGACTAGTATAGGGATGGCACTATATGAATCTTTGTATGGAAGGCCATGCAAATCTCCCGTTTGTTGGTTAGAGACCGGGGATAGGTTAGTTCCTGGTCCACATTTAGTTAGGGAAGCTGCAGAAAAGATTGAGTTAATTCGAGGCAGAATGAAGGAAGCTCGGTCTAGGCAGAAAAACATGCAAAAAGAAGACGGAAAAACATGCAGAAAGAAGACGGAAAGACTTCGAGTTCTCAGTTGGAGATCATGTTTTCGTCAAAGTATCACCGATGAAAGGTGTATTACGATTTGGAAAATCAGGAAAATTGGCACCAAGATTCGTTGGACCATTTCCTATTATGGAAAGGATTGGGAAGCTCGCATATAGAATGGAGTTACCAAGTAGTTTGGCAGGAGTACATGATGTTTTTCATATTTCTCATCTAAGGAAGTGTATCCGAGATCCATAGACCACTATAGCACCGACCGTGTAAGATAACTTAGTAGTGGAACCAAATTTGACTATAGTTAGAAAGCCAGTTCATATAGTCACGAGAGATGAGAAGAGGCTAAGGAATGAGATAGTCAGATTAGTCAAAGTCCAGTGGAGTGATGACGAGAGAGACTGTACTTGGAAAACTGAGAGAAGGATTAGAGATGCTTATCATGATTTGTTTCATAGTATATTTTACCTTTATGATTGATTTTATAAGTACCTTATCATTATTTCGGGGACGAAATTCTTTAAGGAGGGGAGTTTGTAACACCTCTAATTTTAAATAACATTATTCAGGAGATTTAATTAGATAAACTAAATAGAATAATGTAAAGATTAAGTGGTTAAGAGATTGAGATTTTTAAAGTATTAAGGTAGTGATGCCTCAATGAATAAGCAAATGAAAATTAAAGATAATAAGATAAGGGAAAAATAGAAATAGGTTATATTCTTATACCCTAAACCCTTAACCCACTCTCATTTGCAACATTAACGAACTAAAAAAAAACCAAAGCAAGGCCGACCACCATTAGAAGATAACAAGGAGAAGATAAGCAAGATTTCAAGAAGGAAGCTTAATCAAATTAAGAGCAAATCTCAACCTCTTTAACACAAGCTAAAGGTGAATAGTATATTACATCTCATTTTTGTGATTTTCGGTTTCGAGTTGAGTTCCGAATTTATTTTTCAAATGATTTACCATGTTTTGATTGTTTAAATGGATATATATGCTTGTTGATGATTTAGGCTACGCCATATAGACTTTGTGATAAGAATTAATTTCGAAAACCTATTAAATGACATCCAAATGACTTGCTTTTTTGATATAAGGTCAGAAATGTTATTTTAGAGATGGGTTTCAAGTTTCATAATTTTATGAATTATTGTTGATTTATTATGAATTTTCTAGTAAAGAAAATGGTATATTGGGTTTAAAATTAATTACAGCTATTATATGTTAGTTTTGGGTCAGAAATTTAAATATGTTACAAAACATATTAAAAGTGATTTATGAGAATTTTTGGTAAATTTTCCTAAATGTTTTATTAAGTATATAAAATTATTTAAGGTATGGGACTAAAATGTTTTATATGTTTAAAATAGGAGAGGGAATTTGCTAAATGTTTTAAATTATAAAATATTGAATTCGGTAGCACTTTTAGAAAAGATTTTGGAAAATAAATTGGTAACCAGTTATATGATGACAAATAAGCAAGTTAGTTAAAAAGATATTACTTTAAAAAGAATGAAAACAGTTTTTGTCAAGGTTTGCTGTTTTGCCACTATCGGTAGCTACCTTTCGACTTCATACCCCCCGCCTCCATCATAGTCGAAACCAATACACATGCTATCAATGCCTTGGTACGTAGTGGTTTGGAGTTAGCCGAAAGGTATAAGGTCGAAGCGTGCTTTCAAAGGGGTCGAGACCTTATTTTGCTTTCAAAATAAAAGCCGCTTGCTTTGCTTTCCAAAGACTGGTTTCGAAAGGGTTTTAATATGGCTTTCTACAGAGGTTGCCACCTTTTGTTTTAAACAAGCTTTCGACAGGGTCAAAACACTTGTTGCCGCATTCTACCTTTCGACCTAGTTGAGGCCGCTTTGCCTTTAAACATTGGTTTCGAAAGGGTGCTTTCGCTTTTAAACCAGAAGTCGCTTCTCCATGCTTTCGAAAGTGTTGGTCTCGAATCCACCTACTTTCTTTTACTTAGGAAATTGCTTTCGAAAGTGTTTCTTTCGACCTAGTTATTTTAAGACCCTTTGTTCTACTGAAAGATAAACCCATAGGTTTTGAATGGAATGGTTTTAAGTGGTTTTGAAACTATTTTCCACAAGCTTTTACTTGAACCCAATGCTTTCGAAAGGTTTGTTTACAGTAAAGAACTTTAATGCTTTTGAAAGGTTTAAACTAAGGTTTCAAAGGGGAGGTTCCCCAATGGTTTCGAAAGGTACTTATAGTATTTTAAATAGAAGGTTTCCAATGCTTTCGAAAGGCAAGTTTAAAGTGTTTTGAAAAGAGGATGTCTAAGGTTTATAAAGGTTTCGAAGGGATACCTTCAATGATTTCGAAAGGTTATTATAATGGTTTCAAAAAGGTATGTTTTGGCCTTTCAACCTAGTGTTTCAAGGTATATTAGGTAATATATTTTGAAAGGGGTACTTTCAATGGTTTCGAAAGGGTTGTTTAAAGTTTTTAAACAAAGGTTTCAAATGGTTTACCTTAGCTTTATGGCCTAAGATCTTTTAAGTTAAAAAGGGTATTAACTTACTTTGGAGGGATAGATAACTCTCAATATATTTCATCAACATTATTTTGAGTAATGTGTATATATATATATATATATAACATGGCAAAGAGATTTGAGTAAAGAAAAGAGTATATTTTCCTTGTTTAATTATGATTTAAAAGGTTAAATAAATTTGCAAGAAATGTTTTCAAGGAAAATTTTGATGGGGAAGTTGACCCTAAGTAAATGAGTTAGATATTAGAATACCGGATGGGACTGGTATAGGGTCACGCCCTATACTTTAGCTAGTAGCCCCTAGCTAATATAAATCCAAAATTCCTGTGTGTAGGGCTTTGTTATAAGTAAGACTAAAATGATGTTACACAAAAAAAGGAATATATAGAGAAAGATAGGTTATTGGTGAGCCCACAAAACCATTAGGATTAATTGACTATGGGAGAAGTAAGTTAGGGACAGACCGTCCAGAAGTGTGTCTAACAGAAATTAGATTATTTTTTATGTCTGGTAGGCCCGAGTCAGCCGATGGTTAGTAGTAACCCAAACAAAACAATATTGTTCGGACAGTCAGTCCATTTATTACCTGATTTATATGCATATATGATATTGCTATGATTTCTTTAATCAGTTTGATTGCAAGATTTTGGTTTGCAAAAGATATGTTTTGAAAAGAGATATTAGTGAGGGGAAACCCGTTCCGCTAAGCGGCATTGTCTCACTTAATATCAAATAATCGAGATGTATAGTATTATTCACACTAGGCTTTATGTCCCACTCGAAGTTTATGTTTTCCCCTTAAACTATTGGGTGCCCAAAATATAATTTGAGTAGATTGAGAGTTGAGGTTTTACAGATTTAGTAGGTTAGACAAATAAAGCTTCTGTAGACATGCAGGAGGCAATGCTAGCTATATATATATAAGCTATTTAGTTTTATTTCCGCTGTTATGTATTAAGACTGGTATGTTTATTTAATATTCTAATCATCCAAGGGGGCATCTTCGTATGTCGCTCTTGGCGGTGTTTGTAATAACTATATTTGATGAAAATCTGGGAATCTCTTATGAGATTATGTAATTTGAATATGAAATATTGCTTTGAAATGTAATCAGAAAAGTTGTTTTAATCTGTGCTGTTTTTATTTCATATTCATGTGCTTCTGATATTATGGATACCATTAACATTACCGTATTTTGTCACCAGAAGTTAATACTATGGATGACTGCAGGATATGTAGCGCTTAGCTTCGGGCCTCAAGATAGAGGATGTTACAGAATTGGTAAGGACCATCTAGCAGTCGAGTGCTTCCACCACTCTGAATCCTCCCACTCGTCGATTTAATTTTTCGACTTTGCAGCGATTATACTAAACTTAGGGGAAAAACCTCCAATGGCATAGAGGGAGTGATAGGAGTGCAAGCTTAGCTGAAGACATGTGAACGTATCCTCATATGTATGGGCATCACTGACTAGTAGAAGGTCCAAGTTGCTTCTAGCCAGTTTAGGAAAGAGCTATGGACTGATATGAGCTTTTAATAGCAGAGACCGATGAGTCCGAGTTGACTTAGGATGATTTCATGAGCTGATTTATGAAGAATTTTCTTCCAGAAGCTGAGGAGGCGGTTGGCTCATAATTTTATAGATCTAAAGCAGCATAACATGTTCATAGCCGAGTACGTTTCTACATCCGAAGCCTTCTTTAAGTATGGCGTTGAGCTCATTAACACACCGTTGAAGATTAATCAGAAATTCATATATTAGTTGAAGATATCTTTAAGAAAGGATCTTCTACCTTAGTTAGAGGTTGCTTTTGAGAAACTTGTGGACATGACACTAAGGCTGGAAGAAGAGGAGAAAGAAAGTAGTGAGAATGAGTCAAAGACTAAGGTAGTTGTTAGGCAGAAGCGAAAATTCCCTTTTAGGAAGAAAAAGCCCAAATTTTAGGGCAAGAAGTCAGCGAAAGCTAGTACATCATAGTTTAGGAGTCATGGGAGGGAGATTTTGAAGTGTCATAACCATGGAGAGAGAGGGCGTTTCTCCAAAGAGTGCTCTAAATCTTATCGGGTTCCATTTCAGAGGATTTGTAACAAGAAGAGGCACCATAACAAAGCTTGTCCCATAGGTGATAAGAAGACTGAGAAGGTGAATGCTATTGAGGTAGATGGTAGCAGTTCTCAGACTAAAGGGAAAGTTCCTGCTGTTTTGGAAGGCATGTGTAACATCCCGTATCTGGAGGCCAAAATCTAAGCGCTACAGATATTGTAGTCATCCATAGTATTAACTTCCGGTGAAAAAATACTACAATGATAATGGTATCCATAATATCAGAATCACTTGAATATGAACAAAATCACAGATTTCCAGAAAACAACATTTTACTAATTACATTTCAAAACAAATTCATATCCAACTTACATAATCCCATATCGTTTCCTAGGTAAAGAATAATCATTACAAAAATACGCCAAGAGCGACATATGACGATGCCCCCTTGGTTGATTAAAGCAATATAGTCATATCTGAATTAATATACACAATGGAAATAAACAAAATAAATATGCAATTCCTAATTAGCTATCCGTCGACCACCTACTCGTCTTCGGAAGCTATATTCGCCAAAAGACTAAAACTTGAAAACCTCAACCCTCAAACTACTCAAATCAATTTTGAGCACCCGAGAGTTTAAGGGGAAACAAAAACTTCGAGTCAGACATAAAGCCTAGTGTGAATAATTCTGTTACATCTCGGTTTACTGATATTAAGTGAGACCACGCCGCTTAGCGGAACGGGTTTCTCCTCACTTATATCCTCTTTAAAACATATATTTTGCAAATCCTTTCCTGCAACCAAACTGGTTAATCAAACTGATTATAACAAAATAGCAATATCCTTTATGCTAATAAATGGACTATCTGTCCGTAAAACAAGTAATATGTGAACTATCTGCCCACAATATAATAGCAAGATCCGTTATGCTACAAATGGATTATCTGTCCGTTATACAACTGGGCTGATTGGCCGCAAAATGGAGTGAATGTCCGAATCATTTTCCTAGGGTTAACTACCCAATATCTTTTTCCTTGAAAACCTTTTCAAAATTATTTAACCTTTTAAATTATACTTATACAAGGAAAATATATTCTTAGCTTTACTCTAAGCTATTTTTCCATGATATATATACTTTACTCAAAATAACGTTGATGAATTTTACTAAAGATTGGCTATCCTTCCAAAACAAGTTAAAAACCTTTTTAACTTGAAAATACTTAGGCTACATTGCCTATTTAATGCATTCGAAACCTTTGTTTAAACCGTTAAACAACCCTTTCGAAACAATTGAAGGTAACCCCTTTGAAACCATTGAAATACCCTTTCAAAACCATTAAATATTGCCTTTCGAAAACATTAGAAAAACCTTTCCTTTCTTTTATCCGAAAGCTTCAAAATATCAGACATCCTCCTTTAAAACCTTTTAAATATTGCCATTCGAAAACATAGAAAAAACCCTTCCTTTCAACCCTTTCGAAACCCTGGGGAACCACCCCTTTTGAAACCATTCATTAAAACCTTTCGAAACAGTCAAAACTCAATCCTTTCGAAAGCACTTTGGGTTCAATGTAAAACATGTAAAAACCTTTCGAAACCATTCAAAGATTTACCCCTTTGAAACCTTTGAAAAATGTCTAGGTCGAAACCATTTGGATTCTGCCTTCAAGTAGAGGAAAAGGATTAGAAATCCATTAAAGTCGAAAGCATCTGTTTCGAAACCATTTAAAACTATCTCTTTCGAAACCATTTGGGTTTTACTTCAATTATAGAAAAAGGGTCTTAAAATATTTAAGTCAAAAGCATCTGCTTCAAAACCATTTCTTAAGTAAAGAAGTGATGGTGTCCAAACCATCCCTTTCGAAAGCGTTGGAGAGGTGGCCAGGTTTTTAGAAATAAACACCCCTTTCGAAACCATCCGGGTCGAAAAGTAGGAAGCGGCAGCTAAAGGCTTCGACTCAGTCGAAAGAAATCATTTAAAACAAAAGCGCCACCCAATCAAAACCATCTCTTTTAAAACAATTTAACCTACTCGAAAGCTAACTGAGTCAAGAGCTACTCGGTCGAAAGCCATTTTAGTCGAAAGCAAGCAGACACATTTTTAATTTAAAAACAAAGTACCGCCTCAACCCCTTCGAAACTCCTAATTTCGACTCCATACCTTCCGCCTACATCCAATTCACTACGTACCAGTAAACTGATACCATGTGCATTGGTTTCGACTTTGTCGGAAGCGAAGATGAGGAGGTGGAACCTGGTGCTGATTGTGTCGAAATAGTGAAAAACATGTAGCAAATAGTTCTTTTTATCTAACCTGCTTCATGTGTCTAATTTTGATTGGTTGCCACTTTCTTTACCAATAAAAAGTACTGCACTTTTCAAAAGTGATGCCGACTTTCTAGATTTAATAATTTAAATTAAGGGGCATTTCACCAGAAGGACAAACTTTGCAGTCCAATTAGTTTCTAGGACACACATTCAAAAAAATTACTTTCAAGTCCAAAGTCAGCAGAATAATTACTTTGAAGGACAAAGTCAGCAGTCCAATTACTTTCAATGACATAATTTCATAGGTTTTTAGGCCCTAGAAACTAATTATTTTACGTTTTGTCCTTGAAAATAATTATTTCAATTGTGTGTCCTAGAAACTAATTTCACTTGCTAAAGAGACCCTTGTGGCTAATTTCCACTTAAATTAATTTACAAAAAGTCTCTTCTCCTCTTTAAATTGTATAAAACATTTAAGTCCCGTACCTTAAATAATTTTATATAACCATTAAAACACTTAGGAAAAATCTACCAAAATTCCAGAAAACCACTTTTAATATGTTTTTCAACATATAAAAACTTCAGACCCAAGTCTTTTATTATTTAACCGAAAATAATTATTAACCCAAATAAACATTTTCTTTGCTAGAAAATTCATATAAATTCCACATAATTTCAAAAAATTCCGAAAATTGAAACCCATCTCTAAAATATTATTTATGATCTTCATAAAAATTCTCAAGGCATTTGGATGTCATTTAATAGGGTTTTCACCTTAAAACATATCATAAAATCAATATGAACATACATAAATCATCAACATGTATATAAATCATTCCATCATTCAAAAACATGGAAAATCATTTCAAAATATTCGGCATTCATCAAAAATCCAAAAACACAATCAAAAATGAGATGTAAACATTATTCACCTTAGCTTTAGAGATTAAAGAGATTGAGATGTGAATAGATTTGATTTGAATTAGCTTCTTCCTAGATTTTCTTCCTCTCTTCTTTGTTAATGGTGGCCGGCCTTGGGTAATAAAAATTTTCAAATGAAAATGAACGTGTATGGACACACGACTTAAGGGTTTAGGGTATAAGAATGGCCTTTTTCCTTGCCCTTCCTCTATTTCAATTTAAACTTCTTCTTTTAATTCATTGTTAAATGGCACGGCTACCCTTGATTAAATCAAATCTCAATCCCCTAATCAACACATTATTTTATTTTATTCAGCTAACTAAATATCCTAAATAATGTTACCAAAAATATGGGATGTTACAGACTTCCCTCGTTAAAGAATTTCGTCCTCGAAATTACGATAAGGTACACAACAAATCAAACAAGAAGGTAAAACATACCATTAAACAAGTCAGGATAAGTATCTCTAATCCTGCTCTCAATATCCCAACTACAGTTCCTGTCATCATTGCTCTACTAGACTTTGACTAATCTGACCGTCTTGGTTCTAAGCCTCTTATCATCTCTCGCAACAATACGAATAGGCTTCCTTACTATGGTCAAATCTGGTTCTACCACTAAATAATCTAGCACAGTCGGTGCAATAGTAGTTTTCGGGTCTCTAACACACTTTCTGAGATGAGAAACATGAAAAACAACATGGACTTCTGCTAAACTGCTTGGTAACTCCACTCTATATGCGAGTTTCCCGATCCTCTCCAACAATAGGAAATGGTCCAACGAATCTCGGTGCTAACTTCCCCGATTTTCCAATCCAAATAACACCCTTCATCAGTGATACTTTGACGAAAACCTGGTCTCTAACTAAGAACTCTAGATCTTTTCATCTCTTATCTGCATAACTCTTCTGCCTAGACTGAGCCTCCTTCATTCTAGCCCGAATGACCTCAATCTTTTATGCAGCTTCTCTGACTAAATCTGGACCAAGAACCAACCTATCCCCGGTCTCTAGCCAACATACGGGAGATTTGCATGGCCTTCCAAACAAAGCTTCAAACGATGCCATCCCAATACTAGTCTGATAACTGTTGTTATATGAAAACTCGACTAAATGCAGAAGGTCTTCCCATGATCCCCCGGAATCTAACACACAAGCTCTTAAATCTTCCAAGATTTTGTTAATTCTTTCCGTTTGCCCATCTGTCTGTGGATGGTAAGCGGTACTCATCTTGAGCTTGGTTCCCAAAACTTCATGTAGACTTTTTCAGAACTCGCTAGTGAATAAGGAATCTCCATCACTAACTATGCTACTAGGAATTCCATGCAGTCTAACCACATTCTTCATAAACAACTTTGCCAAAACAGGTGCCGTTCTAGTTGACTTGACTGGAATGAAATAGGCACTCTTGGTCAATCTGTCCACTATGACCAATATACTATCATTTCATTTGTTCGACCTTAGCAACCCGTCAATAAAATCCATGGAGATAGAATCCCACTTCCATACTGGAATATCTAATGGCTGAAGCAACCCACTTGGTTTCTGTTGTTCGGCCTTTGCATGTTGGCAAATCATGCACTGCTTCACACACAACCCAATATTCCGCTTCATACCTTACCAGAAGAAACTCCTCTTCATATCCTGATACATCTTAGTACCTCCTGGGTGAATAGAGAATTTTGAACGATGGCATTCCTCTAAGACTTCTTTCCTTATGTTTCCTACACTCGGAATACATAACCTCCCTTTCTTTCTCAACCTCCCATTCTTGTCAAGACTAAAATCTTTCAAGTCATTGCTCTCGGTTCCATCCTTTAACTTTCTGATCCGTTCAGCCAATACCGGATCTTCTTCCTGTTTAGAAGCAATCTTTTCAATCATCACTGTTCGAACTTCCATACAAGATAACACTACGGTTTCTTCGCTAGATCCAGCCTCTGATCTCCACTGTACTCTGCAATCTGCTAATGCTTCCAAATCTTTCCACTCAACAATCATCGCCAATACTGCATTCTGATGTTTTCTGCTAAGTGCATCTGCAACCTTGTTGCCTTTCCCTGGTGTGTACTCATAAGCGGCAATAAACTATAACCACCTCTGCTGTCTCATGTTCAACTCCTTCTGATAGAACAAATATTTCAACGACTTATGATCTGTATATAACTCAAACCTCTCTCCCAAAAGGTAATGTCTCCACACCTTTAATGCAAAAACCACTACAGCCAATTCCAAATCATGCGTCAGATATTTGACCTCATGCGGTGTAAGCTGTCTAGAAGCATAGGCAATCACTTTACCTCTCTTCATCATCACAGCTCCTAATCCTGTTCCACATGCATCATTGTAAACCACCAAATCCTGATTCCCTTTCGGAACAACCGAAATAGGTGTATAGGTCAATAAGTGTTTCAAACTCTGGCATGCTTACTCACACTTATCGGTCCACACAAACTTCACATCCTTTCTTGTTGGCTTGATCATCGGTGCCGCTATCTGCGAAAAATCCTTAATGAACCTCCGTTAATAACCAGCCAACCCAACGAAACATTTTATCTTCGTCATTGTCTCGGGTCTCTTCCAACTATTCACTACTTCAATCTTAGTCAGATCCACTGATAAACCTTTCTTTGAGACTACATGACCAAGAAATTTCACTTCTTTCTTCCAGAAATGACACTTTGAAAACTTCGCCTTCAGCTGATGCTGCCTCAACGTCTCAAGCACCACTCTAAGATGAACTTCATGCTCTCTTTCATCCTTAGAGTATATCAAGATATCATCTATGAAAACCAATATGAATCTATCCAAGTGCACTTTGAAAACCCGATTCATCAAATCCACAAAGAAAGCCGACGCATTAGTCAGTTCAAACGGCATAACTAACCATTCTTACGACCCATATCTGGTCCTAAGCACCGTCAAAGGTATACTATCCTCTGCTACCCTGAGCTGATGGAAACTTTTCGCTAAATCCAATTGCGAGAATACCTTGGCTCCACTCAACTGGTTGAATAAATCGTCAATCCTTGGCAATGGATATCGATTCTTTATCGTCCTCTCAATCAACTTACGATAATCGATACATAGCCTTAATGATCCATCTGGCTTCTTAGAAAACACTGTGGCTGCTCCCCAAGGTGAACTACTCGGCCTGATAAAACTCTTGCTTTCTAAATCCACCAACTGCACCTTTAACTCCCTCATCTTAGTAGGGGTCATCCTGCTTGGCTGTCTACTCACTGGTTCTGCCCCCGGAACCAAATCTATCCAAAACTCGATGGCTCGTTTCGACGGCAATCCAACTACAGGCTCAAAAACATCTGCGAATTCTCTAACCATGAAAAATCGACTCAACTCATCTTCCGATTCCATAGCATCCAACAAAGCATTCACTTCCCTGCTAGAACCTTCCACGGCATAAACTATCCGACCACTAAAATCTGGGTGTCTAAGCGATATTTTCCTATCCTGACAAAATATCCTAGCATCGTACTCACTTAACCAATCCATCCCAAGAATAATCCTGAACCCCACAAAATCAAACACATGCAAACTGTAAACAAAAGTATGACCTAATTGGTCAAACTCTAACTGGTCACATCTCAATCCTAGAGTTGCATACCCTCCTATTGGATAAGCAACCCGTAAGGAAGTAACTAAATAAGTGGGTTCTAGGTTAAGCTTATCTATCAAACATCTAGATATAAAGGAATGCAATGCACCCGTATCAAATAGAACGCTAACAGACATACCATGAATCTGAAGCGTACCTCCCAAGACTGCCTTTCCTTTCTCCTGTGTTGTTGGCTTTGAAGTAGCTGGTTCCAATGCATACACCTTGCCCTTTCCATCCTTTGCGGGCTCCTTACACTGGCTCTTATAATGGCCAATCTGGTTACAGTTGAAGCACCTGACATTCTTCTTTCCAGCCACCTCCTTAGCCTTCCCAGCACGAAACTCATTAGCAAAGCACCCATTCTTATCGCATTTGAAACAGACAATCTCAGACTTCCCCTTCTTAGATGCTCCATCCTGCTGAGCACCTTTCTTAGGAAAGCACTTCCTCTTCTGATTTTGTCCAACCTGGACTTCTTTAGCCTTACTCTTCTCTAGAGAATCAAGGATCTCCTCATGCCTTAAGACCATCTCCACTACAAAGTCAAAAGGATACCTAATATGAGGTAATGTGGCCCTAGCTACCTCAGGCTTCAACCCCCTGATAAACTTCTCATTCCTCTTCATGACTGCATCCATTAAAGCATATCCATATCGGGCCAACTCCTCGAACTTTCTAGCATACTCCAGAACGGACATCTCTCCCTGCTCTAATTTAGCAAACTTCCTGATCAGAGCAGACTATGCCATTGCAAACATAAACCTCTCGTGGAACCTTCCTTTGAAATCTGCCCATGACAAAGTTTCTTCGTCCACACCAGCCGTCACACTGTTCCACCAAAATAATGCGGCTCCCTGAAGCTGTCTGGATGCCAACCTCCTCTTCTGCTAGTCATTGAGCCCCAAGTCTGCAGAAATCCTTTCGCAACGCAACAACTAATTTTCCACTTCTATAGCAGCCTCTATCCCCAGAAAAGGCATCTCTCCAAGTTTAGCGTAATCTCCGCTCAGCTTAGCATAATGGTTAACTACTGGAACTTCCAGAACCCCTGCCCCTGCAGCATCTCCTCCTACCATTCTAGCTGCAACTCCAACTTGCATCATATTCTCAAAAAACTGATACATAGCTCCCATGTCCACTTGCGGGACTCCAGCACCTTCATTCTCTGCTTGTGCCTGACCTTGGGTCCTCCTTGTACTTGGTCTGGCATTTCCTTCGGTGCCCTCCCCTCCTTGGTTAACTCTTCCCCTTCTACCTTCCATATTTGTATTCAAACCTTATGAGATACAGAAAAATAACCTAACAAGGATAGGAGACTAGAGATAAAGCGTATACTTATATATAGAAAATACAGGTACGTTACTATAGCATTATCCCATACCCCAATCTTACTCGAATTCCTTAGGATTATGTTATAAAAACCATTTTTAATTTAAAGTTTTTCATAAACCATGCTCTGATATAAAGTTGTAACATCCCGTATCTGGAGGCCAAAAGCTAAGCGCTACAAACGCTGCAATCATCCATAGTATTAACTTCTGGTGATAAAATACGGCTATGATAATGGTATCCATAATATTAAAAGCACTTGAATATGAACAAAATCACAGATTTCCAAAAAACAACATTTAACTGGTTACATTTCAAAACAAATTCATATCTAACTTACATAATCCCATATCGTTTCCTAGGTAAATATTAATTATAATCATTAAAAAAATACACCAAGAGCGACATATGACGATGCCCCTTTGGTTGATCAAAGCAATATAGTCATATCTGACTTAATATACACACGAAAATAAACAAAACAATCTGCAATTCTTAATTAGCTATCCGTCGGCCACCTGCTCATCTCTGGAAGCTTTATTCGCCCAAAGACTAAAACTTAAAAATCTCAACCCTCAGCCTACTCAAATCAATTTTGAGCACCCGAGAGTTTAAGGGAAAATAAAAACTTTGAGTCCGTTTGTACCTAAATTGGGTACAACACTCTTCAGAAGTTTTTGAAGAGATAAAGTGAAGAAATTAAATGGAAAAAGAGGATTATCTAAAAAAAACTCCAAAAAACATATATGAAAGTAATTAAAATGCACAGAGACACAAGAATTTAGAGTGGTTCGGCGTATCGCCTACGTCCACTATGAAGTTGATAGCTTTATTGATCTTTCTTTGAAGATTACAAGTGAATTCAATGAATTACAATAGATAATTATGATTTGCAGCAGTGAATTTCGTTATTGGCAGCAGCAAGGGAGTTTAGATCTGGATCCAGCAGAGTCTGGGCGTGGGAGAATTCAAAGAAGAAGAAGCCCTTTTCTGTATGCCCTGGGACTCTATTTATAAGTGTAGGAGGCTGATATTTCACTCAGATCTCGGGAGGCTCCTTCTGGCACGTGAGTAGGCCCGCGCGACCAAGCCCGTGAAGTTTCGGCCAGATCCATGATCGATACGAACGGATTTCGTATCGATCAAGATTTCATCCAATGGAGTCGAAATTTGGCATGGGCATTCTTTAGCATGTGCGTAAGCTCCTGTGAAAATTTGGTAGCATTTGGACTTGTAGATCATGAGATATGATCGATGCAAGTTGGAGTTTTTCCATCCGCGATCGATACGAACGAATTTCGTATCAATCAAGACTTGCTCCGATCGATTTGAAATTTGGCAGGAACATTCTTCATGTCATACGTAAGCTGCTGTGAAAATTTCATAGCATTTGGACTTGTAGATCATGAGATATGATCGATTGAAGTTGGAGTTTTTCCATCCGCGATCGATACGAACGAATTTCGTATCGATCAAGACTTGCTCCGATCGAGTTGAAATTTGGCAGGAACAATCTTCATGTTGTACTTAAGCTGCTGTGAAAATTTCATAGCATTTGGACTTGTAGATCATGAGATACGATCGATGCAAGTTGGAGTTTTTCCATCCGCGATCGATAAGAACGAATTTCATATTGATCAAGACTTGCTCTGATCGAGTCAAAATTTGGCAGGAACATTCTTCTTGTTGTACTTAAGCTGCTGTGAAAATTTCATAGCATTTGGACTTGTAGATCATGAGATACGATCGATGCAAGTTGGAGTTTTTCCATCCGCGATCGATACGAACGAATTTCGTATCGATCAAGACTTTCTCCGATCGAGTCGAAATTTGGCATGAACATTTCTTAGGTCATACTTAAGCTCCTGTGAAAATTTGGTGGCATTTGAATTAGTAGATCTCGAGTTATGATCGATGCAAGCTTGGATTTCTCAACCGTGATCGATCAATATCTTGAGCGTACAAACTCCGATTAACTTGAAATTTGGAATGTTGGTTCTCATAGCTTTGCTTGTCGTGTCATACCAATTTTAGCTCGATCCGGGCTCGGAAAAAATTCGTCGACATCCATAGTGAGCCTGCTTATAACCGATCTCCAAGATGAACTGCCCTTGGTTCTTAGTCAAGTTCTTGGTGTCACGGCCTTGCCAAAAGGCGGGATAATAGAGTCAGACATAAAGCCTGGTGTGAATAATTCTGTTACATCTCAGCTTACTGATATTAAGTGAGAACATGCCGCTTAGCGGAACGGGTTTCCCCTCACTTATATCCTCTTTAAAACATATATTTTACAAATCCTTTACTTCAACCAAACTGGTTAATCAAACTGATTATATCAAAATAGCAATATCCTTTATGCTAATAAATGGACCATCTGTTCGTAGAACAAGTAATATGAAAACTATCTGTCCACGATATAATAGCAAGGTCTGTTATGCTACAAATGGACTATCTATCCATACAACTGGGCTGACTGCCCGCAAACAGGACTAACAGTCTGAATCAAAATGGACTAACTGTCCAAATCATTTTCTTAGGGTTAACTACCCTATATCTTTTTCCTTGAAACCTTTTCAAAATGATTTAACCCTTTTAAATCATACTTATACAAGAAAAATATATCCTTAGCTTTACTCTAAGCTATTTTTCCATGATATATATACTTTACTCAAAATAATGTTGATAAATTTTAATAAGTATTAACTATCCTTCTAAAACAAGTTAAAAACCTTTTTAACATGAAAATACTTTGGCTACATTGCCTATTTAATACATTCGAAACCTTTGTTCAAAACCGTTAAACAACCCTTTCGAAACCATTTAAAGTGTTTGCGCCAAAATTGGTCACAAACACCCAATTTTCGATGAAAGGACTAGTTCACAATCACAGATTACAGATAACAAGTATGTAGAGAATTAAAAATGAAGAACACTCAGAAAATTAAAAGGAAAGCAGTAAAGAACACAGAGTTTATAGTGGTTCGACAATCCGGCCTACATCCACTTTGAAGTTGATGATTTTATTGATGTTTGCTTGCTGACTACAACGAGTTACAACTAATTACAACAGCAAATTTCGAGTACAATGAAGGTTCCTGCAGAGTCTAGACGTAGAAGAATCCAAAGTCCCTTTTCTGTAGACTTTGGGATGCTATTTATAGGCGTAGGCTGCAAATATCTCGCTCAGATCCCGGGAGACCTCTTCTGGCATGTGAGTGGGCCCACACGATCGATCCCACGTGATTTGCACGCGGTCCATGATCGATACGAACGAATTTCGTATCGATCAAGATTTGACCCAATCGAGTCGAAATTTAGCATGAACATTCTTTTGGTTGTACGCAAGCTTCTGTGAAAATTTCATAGCATTTGGACTTGTAGACTGTGAGTTATGATCGATGCAAGTTTGGGCTTCTCGTATGTTGTTTTATTCGTATCGATACTTGTTCAACTCGATTCACAATGGCTTTGTTCATATCAATCGAAGTGGGTATGTTCGACTCGATCATTGTTGCGCTGTTCATATCGATCGGAATGAGTCTGTCCGACTTGATCATTGTTGCGCTATTCGTATCGATCGGTCATGTTGCTCTGTTCGTATCGGTGGTGGGGGCAGTTTCATTTCGATAGACCTTTTGCTATTTTGGTGTCGTTCGTTTGATGTTTAATTGGTATCGATCCTTGGCCGGATGATACGAATTGACTCCCATCGATGAATTCGAAATCGAAGCAGGCCAGTTGGATACGAAATAGAGGTTATGTGGTGGATTCGAACAGAGGGACACTTGATGGATACGAACAGAGGGACGCAAATTGATGGACATGAATAGATGGATGCGAACAGCGTGGTTATGGATGGATTCGAATAGATCGACTCAAACAATGGTTTTTTGATGGATACGAATGGCTTGTTTACTTGAGTTGTATCGATCATATCTCGAGCATATGAACTCCCATTGACTTGAAACTTGGAACGTTGGCTTTTATAGCTTTGCTTGTAATGTCATATCGATTGTAGCTTGATTTAGACTCGGACAAAATTCATTGACATCCATGGTGCGCCTGCGTATAATCGATATTCAAGATGAGCGGTCTTTGATTCTCAACTAATCCCTTAATATCACGGCCTCGCCAAAAGGCGGGATAACGTTTGCCACCCAAAGTACGTCTTGTGAGAACATGACGTGCTTTGAATGGTTCCAAATCCAACATCCAAAGTCTATATCCCGTTCATAGCCATGCCATCCGATTCATAATCCATCTTATTACCAAACCATCCTATCCAAGTGCCAAAGCCATATCCAAATCTACGACTGCTCTGAGTCAATGTCCGAATCAAAGTTCAGTAACCAAATCCTTGACCTTTCCGGGCCGATATCTGAATCCGAGACCACTCCGGGTCCATGTCCAACCCCGACCTTGACTCTCCGGTCAAGGGCTTAACCTGTGATTATGTTTCTCCGACCTCGACTCTCCGGTCGAGGGCTTCATATTCTTCGGCCTCGACTTTTAGGTCGATGACTTTTATATTCTCCGGCCTCAGCTCTCTGGCCAAGCCTCGGCTCTCCGGCCGAGGACTTTCATATTCTCCGGTCTCAGCTCTCCGGTCGAGGACTTTTATATTCTCTGGCCTTGGCTCTCCGGCCGAGGACTTTTATATTCTCCGGCCTCGGCTCTCTAGTCGAGGAATTTCGTATTCTCCGGCCTCGGCTCTCCGGCCGAGGACTTTCCTATTCTCCGACCTCGGCTCTACGGCCCAGGACTTTTATATTCACCGGCCTCGGCTCTCCGGTCCAGGACTTTTATATTCTCCGGCTCGGCTCTCCGGCGAAGGACTTTTATATTCTCCGGCCAAGGACTTTGTATATTCTCCGGCCTTGGCTCTCCGGTCAAGGACTTTTATATTCTCCGGCCTCGGCTCTCCGGCCAAGGACTTTTATATTCACCGACCCCGGCTCTTCGGCCAAGGACTTTTATATTCTCCGGCATCGGCTCTCCGGCCAAGGACTTTTGGCCTTGGCTCTCCGGCCAAGGACTTTTATATTGTGTTTGAGTCCATTCCATCGCTCTCCGGTGAAGGGACTCATAATTCATGATTATTGCCCCGTCTCTCCGATCGGGACCGTAATCGCAAGACCTATATTATTCATTACATTGATCCAAATCCAACCATTCAGAATAAGAGTTTTTACAACCAAGGAAAACCAAATAAATGTCTGTAGATCCAAGGAAAAAACAAAAGTTTTTAGTAAAATGAAAAAGAAAAACAGGATTTCACAGACTCGAGCAACACGGTTTATCATTGTCTCAGAGCATGCCTAGGGACCGTCCTCTATCCCATACATGTGTAAGTGATTTAGTCGCATTACTTAGAGTTCTATTACTTATTCCAAGCCATAAATCTATATAGTTGATAATAAGTTGACGTTGCTTAGGTCCAGTGCCATCCTCGTTCGAGGTGGGCAGTGGTCGTTCCTGTTCCACTACCACAATTCGATTCCTTACATACTACTATAGGTGACCATTCCTTACATGCTCCTCAATGATATCCCTCAAATGCCTACAGTCGTTTGTGTTGTGCCCATCCAGCTCATGGAATAGGCAATGCTTTCTCGATGCCCGTTCGTAATCAGAAGGTTCCCTTCTTGTTGGCCATCGATACTGGAGGCGCCCTCGAGTGTCCAAATAAATCCTTTCCAGAGTTTTAGTCAGATCCGTGTACGAAGAAAACTTCGACTCCCTCCATGGCCTTTTTGAAGTGCTACCGTTATCATTCATTTTCCTTTTTCCTTTGTCGTCTTTGTTTGGATTTTGTCTGGGTGGACCTCCATCCCTTACCGCATAAGCTTCAGCCTCTCTCCCTTCTCTCTCAGCCTGCGCATTTTCCTGCCTTAGAAATCTCTCCGCCTCATGATAGAACTCCCCAAGATCCCTCGGTGGGTCTCGTTCCAATGATATCTTGAAATCCAAATTGTTTGCAATTCCTGAAACCACTGGCATCAAAACCATCGACGGATCAGGTCGATCCACCGAAGCCACTGCCGCATTAAATCTGGTCAAGAAATCTCTAAGTGATTCTCCTTTCCATTATTTCATTGATGTTAAAGTCATCACGTTCTTGGGTCTGGCTATGTGGACTCGTGTCTCATAAACCTTTCAATCAACTCCGTCCATGTACTAATAGAGCCACTCTCCAACTGTCTGAACCATAACGCCGCTATATTCGTCAGATACAAAGGGAAGCATCGTGATATGACCTCCTCTGATGCTCCCAGCACTTCCATATGCCTCATGTACCTTGTCAAGTGAACAGCGGGATCTATTCTCCCGTCATACATCTCATGTGTTGGTAACTTGAATTCTGGTAGATTCCTGGCCTGCCTAATCGTAGTAGCAAAGGGACTCCTATTCACATCTTCTAGATCTCTATTCACTAGTCTGCCTCTCATGGCTCGTCTGACCATCTCCGCCAATCTGTCACTGTCATCAAGCTGTAGCCCTTGTCTGTTGCTTCCGACCCGCCCCCCAAGTTAACGAGGGAATCCTGGAAACTGGTCTCCTGAACGGGCATCCATTCCTCTACCAAAGCCATGTTGAACAGCTCCACCTGGTATCCTGCCTGAGGTTGGATCAACCTCCTCCGGATGTGTGCCCCCAAGTTTTGGTGCTGCTCCCGACGGTCCTGCTCCATTCTGAACTCTGATTGTTTCGTGCTCCTGATCTCTATCTCCAGCATCTCCAGCAACAACATTCCCTTGATTTTGCATTCTGGCTTGTCCAGCTTGTTGGAGTAGGTTCCGCATCATCTCCACTTGTCTTTTCAGCATTCCTTCCTGCATAACTTCCATCATTATCTCCATCTCGACCCGGGTGATGAAGATTGAGGTGTGATTTGCTCCAGAGGAAGCCTCCTGGCTCCCTTCATGCTGACTCCTTCCAACTCTTTGTCTTCTTGTTGATTGTCTTGCCATAGCTTTCCAGATCCAAGTCTTCAAGCTTTCGGATCCAAAGTCCTGGTTGTAGAATTCTTGAGCGCTAGCGTTCTCAGTGAAAGCACCAAAATGTTTGCACCAAAATTGGTCACAAACACCCAATTGTCGATGAAAGCACCAGTTCACAATCACAAATTACATATAACAAGTATGTAGAGAATTAAAAATGAAGAACACTCAGAAAATTAAAAGGAAAGCAGTAAAGAACACAGAGTTTATAGTGGTTCGGAAATTCGGCCTACATCCACTTTGAAGTTGATGATTTTATTGATGTTTGCTTGCTGACTACAACGAGTTACAACTAATTACAACAGCAAATTTTGAGTACAATGATGGTTCCTGCAGAGTCTGGATGTAGAAGAATCCAAAGTCCCTTTTCTGTAGACTTTGGGATGCTATTTATAGGCGGAGGCTGCAAATATCTCGCTCAGATCTAAGGAGACCTTTTCTGGCATGTGAGTGGGCCCACGCGATCGATCCCACGTGATTTGCACGCGGTCCGTGATCGATACAAACGAATTTCATATCGATCAAGATTTGACCTAATCGAGTCGAAATTTAGCACGATCATTCTTTTGGTTGTACGCAAGCTTCTGTGAAAATTTCATAGCATTTCGACTTGTAGATTGTGAGTTATGATCGATGCAAGTTTGGGCTTCTCGTATGCTGTTTTCTTCGTATCAATACTTGTTCGACTCGATTCACAATTGTTCGTATCGATCGAAGTGGGTTTGTTCGACTCGATCATTGTTGCGCTGTTCGTATCGATCGGAGTGAGTCTGTTCGACTCGATCAGTGTTGCGCTGTTCGTATTGATCGGTCATGTTGCTCTGTTCGTATCGTTGGCTGGGGGCTGTTTCGTTTCGATGGACCTTTTGCGATTTTGGTATCGTTTGTTTGATGTTTAATTCGTATCGATCCTTGGCCGGATGATACGAATTGACTCCCATCGATGGATTCGAAATCGAACCAGGCTAGTTGGATACGAAATAGAGGCTATGTGGCGGATTCGAACAGAGGGACACTTGATGGATATGAACAGAGGGACGCAAATTGATGGACACGAACAGCGTGGTTATGGATGGATGCGAACAGATCGACTTGAACATGGTTTTTTGATGGATACGAACGGCTTGTTTACTTGAGTTGTATCGATCATATCTCGAGCATACAAACTCCCATTGACTTGAAAATTGGAACGTTAGCTTTTATAACTTTGCTTGTCATGTCATATCGATTGTAGCTTGATCCAGACTCGAACAAAATTCATCGATATCCATGGTGCACCTGCGTATAATCGATATTCAAGATGAGCGGTCTTTGATTTTCAGCTAATTCCTTGATATCACGGCCTTGCCAAAAGGCGGGATAACAGAAAGCAACCCCTTCAAAACCATTGAAAGACCCTTTCGAAACCATTAAATATTGCCTTTTGAAAGTGTTAGAAAAAACTTTCCTTTCTTTTTTCCGAAAGCTTCAAAATATCAAACATCCTCCTTTAAAACCTTTTAAATATTGCCTTTTGAAAACATAGGAAAAACCCTTCCTTTCAACCCTTTCAAAATCCTAGGGAACCACCCCTTTCGAAACCATTCATTAAAATCTTTTGAAACGGTCAAAACTCAATTCTTTCGAAAGCACTTTGGGTTCAATTTAAAACATGTGGAAACCTTTCGGAACCATTCAAAATTTTACCCGTTCGAAACCTTTGAAAAACGTCTCGGTTGAAACTATTTGGATTCTGCCTTCAAGTAGAGCAAAAGGATTAGAAACCCATTAAAGTCGAAAGCATCTGTTTCGAAACCATTTAAAAATATCTCTTTCAAAACTATTTGGATTTTACTTCAATTATAGAAAAAGGGTCTTAAAACATTTAAGTCGAAACCATTTCCTAAGGAAAGAAGTGATGGTGTCGAAAACATATCTTTCGAAAGCATTGGAGAGGTGGCCAGGTTTATAGAAAACAAAACAACCCTTTCGAAACCATTCATGTCGAAAGGTAAGAAGTGGCAACTAAAGGCTTCGACTCAGTGAAAAGAAATCTTTTAAAACAAAAGCGCAACCCAATCGAAACCATCTCTTTTAAAACCATTTGACCTAGTCGAAAGCTAACTGAGTTAAGAGCTACTCAGTCGAAAGCCATTTTAGTCGAAAGCAAGAAGGCACATTTTTAAGTTAAAAACAAAGTACTTCCTCAACCCCTTCGAAACCCCTGGTTTCGACTCCATACCTTCCGCCTACATCCAATTCACTACGTACTAGTAAACTGATACCATGTGCATTAGTTTCGACTATGTCGGAAGCGAAGAAGAGGAGGCGGAACCTGGTGCCGACTGTGTCGAAACAGTGAAAAACATGTAGCAAATAGTTCTTTACACCTAACCTGCTTCGTGTGTCTAATTTTGGTTGGTTGCCTCTTTCTTTACCAATAAAATGTACTGCGCTTTTCAAAAGTGTTGTTGACTTTCCAGATTTAATAATTTAAATTATTTTACAAAAAGCCCCTTCTCCTCTTTAAATTATATAAAACATTTAAGTCCAATACATTAAATAGTTTTTATAACCATTAAAAAACTTAGGAAAAATCTACCAATATTCCAGAAAATCTCTTTTAATATGTTTCCCAACATATAAAAATTTCAGATCCAAATCTTTTATTATTTAACCGAAAATAATTATTAACCCAAATAAACATTTTCTTTACTAGAAAATTCATATAAATTCCACATAATTTTAGAAAATTCTGAAAATGGAAACCCATCTCTAAAATCTTATTTATGATCTTCATAAAATTTCTCAAGGCATTTGGATGTCATATAATAGGGTTTTAACCTTAAAACATATCATAAAATCAATATGAACATACATAAATCATCAACATGTATATATAATCATTCCATCATTCAAAAACATGGAAAATCATTGCAAAACATTCAACATTCATCAAAAAACCAAAAACACAATAAAAAATGAGATGTAAACATTATTCACCTTAGGTTTAGAGATTAAAGAAATTGAGATGCGAATATATTTGATTTGAATTAGCTTCTTCCTAGATTTTCTTCCTCTCTTCCTTGTTAATGGTGGCCGACCTTGGGTTGTAAAAAATTTCAAATGAAAATGAATGTGTATGGACACACGACCTAAGGGTTTAGGGTATAAGAATGGCATCTTTCCTATTTTACCCAACCTCTATTTCAATTTAAACTTATTCTTTTAATTCATTGTTAAATGGCATGGCTACCCTTGATTAAATCAAATCTCAATCCCCTAATCAACACATTATTTTATTTAATTTTGCTAATTAAATATCCTAAATAATGTTTCCAAAAATCTGGGGTGTTACAGTATGATTTATTTCAAAGGAATTCCTATTAGAGTTCTATTCGATATGGGTGCATTACACTCATTCGTATCGAAAGAATTAGTGGATAAATTTAACCTTGCTATGGTATACTTACTCACATCTTCGAGGATTGCAAATGCTATCAGAGGATATGCAACTCTCACGATGTTATGTAAAGATGTTGAGTTGCTTTGGGTGGTTACTCTTTCAATTGTGATCTACATGTATTTCAATACATGGGATTTGGTATCATCCTTGGGATGAATTGGTTGGATCATTATAAGGCACATCTTTTATTTCCCGACAAGATTGTGACTCTTAGCCATCCATATTCTGAGAAGAGAGTAAATATAGACCTTGTAAGGGTTAACGGAGATTCAGGCGGATCTCCTTTTACTATTGAAGCTCGAGATGAGGATGAGATTGCTCGGATTACAGTGGTTAAGGAATACCCGGATATCTTTGAGCCTATAATAGATTTACCTCCTAAGTGGGATATCAAGTTATGAATAGATGTTGTTCCCAAAGCTCAACCTGTCAGTCTACCTCCGACTAGAATGTCAACAAATGAAATGAAGAGCTTAAGAAGCAGTTGTCTGAATTAGAGTCAAAGCATTTATTAGATCGAGCAGTTCACCCTGGGGAGTCGCAACTGTATTTGTAAAGAAGACAGATGGATCCCTTAGGTTGTGTATCGACTATAAGAAGTTGAATGATCTGACTATTAAGAATAAGTATCCCCTTCCTAGGATCGTTGATATGTTCGATCAGCTAAGCGGAGCTAAGATCATCCTATAATTGGATTTAGCTACAGATTTTATCAGCTTAGAATTGTTGAAGACATCATCCTCCTAATAATATATAGAACTAGATATGGCTCATATGGATGGTTGATGATGCCATTTGGTTTGACGAATGCTCCAGCCTATTTGTGGATCCGATGAATAGAGTCTTTAGTGATTAGCTGGATAAGTTCATTATAGTTTTCATTAATGATATTTTGGTTTACTCGAAATTCGAGGACGAGCACAAAAAGCACCGCAGGACAGTGTTGAAAACTCTAAGGTAGAACAAATTAAAAGGCAAGTTTTCCAAATGTCATGTTTGGCAAAGACAAGTCAAATTCTTAGGCTATGTTATTTCAGAAGAGGGTATCATAGTAGATCCAGCAAGGATAAAAGCGATACAGAATTGGAAATGATCGAAAAAAGTTCCAGAGATTAGAAGTTTCTTGGGATTAGCCGGGTATTATCGGTGTTCATCCAAGACTTCTCGAAGATTATGCGGCCATTGACAAACCTTACCATGAAAGGATTGAAGTTAGAATGGACGGGTAAGTGTGAGGAAGCTTTTTTGAAGTTGAAGGAATTTCCTACAAATGCATCCGTGCTTATAGTACCTAAAGGAAACCAGGATCTGGAAGTTTATACATATGTATGTGAATTTGGATTAGGTGCAGTACTAATGTAGAAGGGAAGAGTTATGGCATATGCATCGAGACAGTTAAGATCCAATGAGATTAGATATGCTACACATGACTTGGAACTGGCAACTATAGTGTTCGCATTAAAGATTTGGCGACAGAACTTTCTTAGAGAGCAATTTGTGCTATACATAGATCACAAGTCACTGAAGTATTTGTTTACATAGAAGGCTCTCAATATGAGACAACAGTGATGGTTGGAGTTTCTATCAGCATATGATTTTGAGATCCAGTACACAACTGGTAAAGGCAATCGAGTTGTTGATGCATTGAGTTGA
Organism: Allium fistulosum; assembly: GCA_030737815.1. Taxonomy (NCBI): domain Eukaryota; kingdom Viridiplantae; phylum Streptophyta; class Magnoliopsida; order Asparagales; family Amaryllidaceae; genus Allium; species Allium fistulosum. Next base: position 27,007,729 of record CM060906.1, read on the forward strand.
AAGTACCTAGCTGTAGTTTCCATAATGATAGCTGAGTGGAAAGATCTCGAGACTCTATCTACGCATGAGATTCGAAATAGGAATTGTATAGCTTGTTTAGATACGGAGTGAGCTAGCCATGTAGCTAGACCATCTTCGGTTGACCTGATCATAGAAGCACAAAAGAAAGATCCGACTACTTTAGCTCTTATTTAGAGGCTGGAATTTAGAGATGAAGGTGAAGATTTAACTAGCTATTCTCTAGACTCTCTTAGGTGCTTACGGAGAAGGAACAAATTAGTAGTACTAGATGTTGATGATCTCCGTAGAGAAGATTGGAAGACTACCATAGATCATGATACATCATACACCTAGGCAGTGGTAAAATGTATATAGATATGAAACGACTCTACTACGAGGAAGGTATGAAACATGATATTGGAAAGTTTGTTAAGGAGTGCATGACATGCCAACTAGGGGAGGTAAAGCACCAGATACCCAGTGGTCTTCTACAGCCGTTAGAAATACCTCAATGGAAATAGGATCAGGTATGAGTGGATTAATAATCAATGATTTACTTGTATAAATCCCATTAGAATGGGTTTTACATTTATGGTTACAGGTGTCGATGGATTTCATAGATAGGTTACCACGGTCTAGAAGTGGACATGACAATATTTGGGTAGTAGTGGATCAGTTGACTAAGATGTCACACTTTATACCAGTGAAGTTAAACCAAACTCAAGCTTATCTAGCTAGGTTGTATGTGAAAGAAGTGACAAGACTTCTTGGAGTTCCTAGCTCCATAGTTTGCAACCGTGATCCCCTGTTCACTAACAGATTTTGGAAAAGTTTCCCAAAAGCATTAGAAACGAAGCTAAATTTTAGTACAGCATATCATCCACAGACAGATGGAGAAACAGAGTCGGCGAACCAGGTTCTTGAGGATTTGCTTCGTGCCTGTGTACTAGACTTTGGTGGTGTTAGTACCTTAGGTATTGGTTTTGATGATAACAAATATAGACATTATATAAATATAAATACTAATGTTTTATCAAGTTATATATAGTATATAGTATAAGATATTAGACATGTGTTGATTAAGAAGACTGTACAGTATCAAGAGCATATTCAAGAAGATGATATAAAGTTTCAAGAGTTGGAGAATGAAGACTCATGAGTATTGAAAAGTTCAAGATTTCAAGATATTACAGATAAGTTATAGAGTCGTAGAATTTATGTTAAAACCTTGATAGCACTTTCCTGATCTCTCTCTCTCCTTCTCTAAGTTTTATTTTAAATATTTTTGAAATATCCTGGTTTTCGAAATAATCTTTTCAAACATCTATTCAAAATATTTCTCAAAATAATTTCTTAACCTCTTATATTTACAAAGATATTATATTAGGTTTTTAAGCAAACTTATTATATTTTTTTTTACTATTTTAGTTTATATCTTCCTTATGTTTATTTTTGATATTTATATTTTGATTTTAGATATTTACCTATAATTTATAACTATATTGATTTTATATATATTATTTACATTATATTGAATACTCTTATTAAATCTTTCAAATTATTTTATAAAGTTTTATTAAGTTATATTTTTATTAAAATGTGTATAAACTATATTCAAATAATTCTACAAAGTATCAAATTATTTTACAAAGCAACGGATTTTCAAAATAATATTTAAAAAATTGTTTTTCAATTTTGTGAAGGATATGTCGACATATCAAATTCCTATATGTCGATATAGTGGCTATAATTTTTGAAATTCAAATTTGAATGGAAGTGTCTTTTCGTCTTACCTCTTTGCGAATGGACATGACCGTTGTTTCCCTATATCTACCAGACTTCCAAACGAATTTTTAATCATCATTTTCTTATTTATCTCTCCACCTTCCACTCTCTCATTTATAAATCAAAATATACCCAAACTCTGCCAAAATTCAACTAGAATCAAATTCAATCATCACTAGTTTTATTCTCCTTCATCTACTCTTTGTTTTCTCTCGTCTCTCTCACTCAAACCAAAATCAAAGTGCTATTCAAGAGTTGTAGGATCAATTGTAATCAAGATTGAAGATCCGAGTCTATAAAACTCTATCAAATCATACTGCTATACTTGTGGGTGTGATTGTAGCCCGTAAAAACAATTGGGTGTGCTTAGTAGCCCATAAATCAAGTGACTATACCCGGAGGTGGGATTCTAGAGGGTGTGTCTCATAGCCTTGAAATCGAGATTGTGTTTCAATTTACTAGTCGAAAAGAAATTCGTACAAGGAATTGTGTGGGACTGGATGTAAGGTAACTCTGAACCAGTATAAAATCCTATTGTGTTCTTTTCGTTTTCTTTTGCTGCATTTACTTTTATCTGCACCTTAATTCTGTGATTATTAATTACATCGATTCAAGTAGCATCTTAAAGAATTGGAAAAATATTCATATAATCCATTAAACACTATTCATCCTCCCCTCTAATGTTAATTTAGCCTTAAGTTCCCTATTCCACTGACTTATAGTTGGTATCAGAGCATTGGTTTTCAAAGTATTCAACATTGATTTTTGAAAAAGTTTAAATGGCTACCAACACTGGTAATAGTGCTATTAGTAACATTGTTAATACACTTGTTAGTAACTCATTTGTCGAAGGACAATCGCTAGACCTCCACTTTTTAATGGTAGTAATTACATATATTGTTCATGTAGAATGAAAATTTATTTACAATCAATTGGTTTAGACAGTTGGAATATCACATAAACTGGGTACACTGAACCTAAGACTAATTTTGCACGGTAGACTGCTGAGCAGAAAGCTATTGCACAAAATAACTCTAAGGCTATGAATATATTATTTTGTTAACTAGATAGAAATGGATTTAATAGAGAATCTATATCTATGTCTGCATTTGAAATTTGGAGAACTTTGCAAGTTACATATGAAGGCACATGTAAGGTTGAACAAACCAAAATTTTCATGTTAACAAACCAGTTTCAATTATTCAAAATGGGTCCATATCTGATATGTATACTAGATTCCAAGGTATGGTGCACTCACTTATTGCACTGGGTAAAAATTTTTTTGAGGAGGATCAAGTTAGAAAAATTCTTAATTCACTTACTCGTGGATGAGATCAAAAGACTCTTGCAATCGAAGAGGCTAGTGACATTAGCACCCTAAAAATTGAAGAGTTAATTGGCAATTTAATGTTTTTTGAAGCACAAATGCACAACATTAGAGAATGCAAAGAAATAGAGAAGAAATCTATAGCTCTTAATGTAATGACAGATAATATGGATTCAGACAACGACGACGACGAAGAAATTTCCTTCATGACAAGGAATTTTAGAAAATATCTAAAATATAGGAAGATGAATAATTTCAAAAGAAATGACAAAAAAATCCAAGTAGCAGAAGCGGAAGTGGAAATGACATTAGATGTTATAACTGCGATGAACCTGGCCATTTAAATCGAGACTGTCCATATCCCGATAAACTAAAAACTACACCAAACACTGACTCATCCAAAAAACGAAGAAGAGCCTATACTGCAACGTTAGACGATTCAGACACATCCTCAAGTGATAATGAATCAGATACATAAATTTCTAATATGTGCTTCACAACAATACATAATTTAGAACAAAATGGAGAAATGGATCAGAAAAATGTATGCTTTTAATATATCAAAAGTTTTAATTTCTTGAAAGAATTTTTTTGGTTGCTTTATTGGTTGTTAGGAATATCCTATAGATTAATAATAATATTGGTTGAATATTGTGTGATTATATTTTAAATTTAAATATTTTATATATTTTAATAATATAATAATAATAAAATATATTGAAATAATTTTAGAAATAATTTTTCTGTAAATAGAATAAATATATATATATATATATATATATAATAAAAGAGGATATAGTCAAACAAAAATCATTTTTGAAAAATTTGACATGTATGTCGACATACATCCCCAACATATGTCGACTTACTTAGGCGATTTTGAATTTCAATTTGAAATTCAATATTTGAATTTTTCTCCATCTTTTCACAAACTTTATGTTCAAAAAAGATGTCCCTTGAATAGAGAACATGTTCTTTGATTCTCCGTTTATTTACTCTATCCCCATGCATTCATTTTCACTTTTATTTTCAAATTCAAAAATCATAAATTCTCTTATCTCTTTAAACTACTCTTCAATGGCATCCTCAAGCAATACTAAGGCAAATATGGGGCTTTCTATGAAAATAAAAGAATATCTTTTTAATGATCAAGAAGCAATGTAAGCTTATATTGAGTATATATCTTTCGAAAAATCTTTCTCGGAAGATTTGCTATTTTTGAAGATTTTCCTACTTATGATCTTTTTAATCTTTGTTTGGAAAATGAATTCTTGGTTTAATCGATGCTTCTCAAAATAATTTTGTTTGTTATCCAAAATTGGTGAAAATGTTTTATGCAAATTTAAAAGGAAAGTTTTATGATGGAAGAGAAGGAGAAGTTTTGGAGTAGTGTCAAGGGAACACAAATTGTTTTAAATTATGAACTTTTGGGTCACATTCTTGGATGAAAATCTAGTGGAATAGACCTTTCAACTTTTCAAATTGATTTTCAATACCATGAAGTAATCCATGACATTTTCGAAAGCAATGATGATTTTTAATTTAAAAACAAAAACTTGCATCCAAAAGCAAGAATTTTAAGCCTTCTTTTGCAACAAAGTATCACTCCTAGAACGGATAATTATAATAACCTGACACAAAAAGTTTTCAAAGCTCTTTTCACCATTTATGGTCAATACGACATAAATTGGTCTCAAGTCATTTTAGATGAACTGTTTCCTAAAAAAATTTCTAAACATGAAAACACACTATTTCATGGTGTGTATCGTACTTGTGTTTTCAATTATTTTGGTGTTGACCTTAAAAGAGATGAAACAATTCCTCGAAAAATATTAGACAAGGCCAACATTTCACTTATGTATATTTCACCCTTTTTGAGCCTTATGAAACACTTGTAGAAAAGGAACAAAGGTTGGTTTGGGAAGAGGGGCAAGAAATAAGAGAAGTGGTGGAAAAGGAAGAGGAAGGAGAGGAAATGGAAGTCGAGAAGGAAGGACAAGAGGAGGAGGAGGAAACTTCCTTGGAAAGTATCAATATGCCAACTAATCCAACCAATAAATATCTTCTCAAAAATCAAGAGAAGATCATTCACAACCACGGAATGCTTAAGAAATCATTCTCAAAGAGATTTACCTCAATTTCCAACAAAATGAATAATTTTTTTTGGAAAGATCATCTACAAGCTTGGTGGTACTTCTTCAACTTCATCCACATCTTTCTAGTTGTTTGTTTAAGCTATCTTTGTATTTGGATATTCTAGTTTTAAGTTTATGTTGAAACTCATGTATCATTTTTTGTTCCTTGTACTCATCCTTATTATCAATGAACATTCTATTTCTTGTTGTTATACATTGTCATTTATATGTGGAAAGTCATACAAATATAATAGTATAGGCTAAAACAATAGAACTGTAAAATAAACTAGTTTTGAAAAATATATTACATATGCCGACATATAACGACCAGTTTTCAAAAAAAAATAAAACTAAAAAATAATACCTACCAAACTCTAATTCATTTCAAATGACTTGTTACCTCTATATATACCTATTCACTCCAGAAAATCATTATTTTCAGTCTCTATGTTCAGGTTTTTTCATATATAAACTTATCTCTTTAACAGTGACTTCATCACATCAAAAAGTTTGCGAAAACCTCGAAAAAACTCTTGAATCATTCAAGAACATTCTTTTTTTTCATCCTAAGGAACCAGAGTCACTTAGAATTGAGTCAAATGCAGATGATCAAGGAGCAAGAAAGGCATTTCGACACGATTCATTTCTGCCTTGAACAAAGAAGAACCAACCACCAATCCAGAGTGTACCATCAACAAAGATGATGAAGATTGGGATGCTATCAAAGCAATCCAGTCTTTAGTGCTGATGGATGGGTTGAAGTTCCTCGAAATGTCTAGTTTAAATAGGTTTGATTGTATATAAATAATAATACTTGATTTCGTTTGGATTTGATTTGTGTGGATTTGTTTGAATGGTGTGTGACATTAACTTTGTTGGATTTGATGAATATTTAGATTGATTCATGATTATTTAATTTTACATATCACTTATTCTTTTTATACAATCATTCTCATCATCATATATATAATCTTATATATATATATATATCAATTAGTATTTTATTTAGGGGGATCTAGAGTTGGAATTAGAGTAAGAGTTAGTGTTAGAGTTATAGTTTTAAGTGGTTATTTTTGTTGATGACAAAGGGGGAGAAATATATAAAATCTAGGCATAGATTAAGGGGGAATTTTGTAACCCAAGGGGAGTTATATTATTTTAAATATAGTGAGTTGTCGTCATCAAAATATAAAATGTAAATACTAATGTTTTATCAAGTTATGTATAGTATATAGTACATGATATTAGACATGTGTTGATTAAGAAGATTATACAAAAAGTTTCAAGAGTTGGAGAATAAAGATTCATGTGTATTGAAGAGTTCAAGACTTCAAGATATTCCAGATAACTTATAGAGTCATAGAATTTATGTTCAAACCTTGATAGCACTTTCCTGATCTCTCTCTCATGTTCTAATTTTGTTTTAAATATTTTTCAAATATCCTGGTTTTCAATATAATCTTTTCAAACATCTATTTAAAATATTTCTCAAAATAGTTTCTTAAGCTTTTATATTTACAAAGATGTAATATTAAGTTTTTAAGTATTTTTTAATTTATTACATTTTTTTGGTATTTTAGTTTATATCTTCCTTATGTTTATTTTTTATATTTATATTTTGATTTTAGATATTTAGTTATAATTTGTAACTATATTGATTATATATATATTATTTACATTATATTGAATACTCTTATTAAATCTTTCAAATTATTTTATAAAGTTTTATTAAGTTATATTTTTATTAAAATGTGTATAAACTATATTCAAATAATTCTACAAAGTATCAAATTATTTTACAAAGCAACGGATTTTTAAAATAATATTTATAAAATGTTTTTCAATTTTGTGAAGGATATGTCAACATATTAGCTATAATTTTAAAAATTCAAATTTGGATGGACATTTCTTTTCGTCGCATCTCTTCGCGAATGGACATGATCGTTGTTTCCTTATATATTCTAGACATCCAAAAGAATTTTTAATCATCATTTTCTTATTCATCTCTTCTCCATCCACTCTCATTTTCTAAATCAAATTATACCCAAACTCTACCAAAATTCAACCAGAATCAAATTCAATCATCACTGGTTTGATTCCTCTTCATCTACTCTTTGATTTCTCTCGTCTCTCCTACTCAACCAAGATCAAAGTGCTATTCAAGAGTTATAGGGTCAATTGTAATCAAAATCGAAGATTTGAGTCTGGAAAACTCTATCAAATCATACTACTATACTTGTGGGTGTGATTGTAGCCCGTAAAATCTATTAGGTGTGCTTGGTAGCCCGTAAATCTAGTGGGTGTGCTTAAAACCCAAAAATCAAGTAACTCTACCCAAAGGTCAGGATTCTGAAGGGTGTGTCTCATAGCCTTGAAATCGAGATTGTATTTTCATTTACTAGTTTAAAAGAAGTTCATACAAGGAATTTTGCGAGGCTACATGTAGTGTAACTCGAACCAGTAAGAAATCCTGGTGTGTTCTTTTCTTTTTACATTTACTACTTTTACTTTTATCTGCACTTTGATTCTATGATCGTTTCTGTGATTGTTAATTACATCATTCCAAGTTAAATCTTAAAGAATTTAAAAAATATTCATATAATCCATTAAACACTATTCACTCCCACCTCTAGTGTTAATTTAACCTTAAGATCCCTATTCCGCCGACTTACAGGTGGTAATTGGGAGGACCATCTATGCATGGTTAAGTTTGCTTATAATAAGGATTATCAATCTAGCATCGGCATGGCTCCATGTGAAGCTTTATATGGTAGACCGTGTCGATCGCCATCCTGTTGATTAGAGACTGGAGACAACTTTGTAATGGGTGTTGATTCTATTAGAGAAGCAACAAAGAGATTGAGCTGATTGGATGAAGAATGAAGGAGGCCAGAAGGAAAGATATAGAGTTTGCAGTTGGAGATCTAGTGTATGTGAAGATTTCTTCACTGAATGGAGTTACGAGATTCAATAAGTAGGGGAAGTTAGCACCTCGCTATGTGGGTCTGCACCTAATTTCTGAACGTGTTGGGAGAGTGGCATATAGAGTTGCATTTCCAGATTACTTCTCCGGGATTCATAATGTGTTTTATGTATCTCAAATAATTAGGAAGTGCTTAAGGGATACAGAGATTGTTGTCAAGCCTAAAGACATTAAGGAGCTCGAGTTATCCCCTGATCTGACATACATGCAGCATCCAGTTTGGATAGTTGACTTTGAAATCCAATAGCTTAGGGGAAAGAGAGTTCCACTGGTGAAAGTACAATAGTTTGACAATCTATTGGATTACACTTGGGAGACATAGGAGATCATGGAACGATCTTATCCCGAGTTATTCTCATATGCGCATGAGTCGGTTTTGTAATTAGTTCTTTATCTATTATTAATTGGTGGTGTAAAGAGCTAGAATTTTTCTAGCTGGTTATAGATTTTCCCTAATAAGGAATTGCGAGGACGGAATTTCCCTAGGAGGAGTCAATAACAACCCATTGTCAAGAATCAATAAATTAATAATTAAATAATACTAGTAAATAAATAAAGTATGGTTAGAATTAATTAATATGAATTTCGAAAATGGTTTGAAAATTAGATAAGAAATATTTTATTAAAATGATAAGAATTAGGTATGAAAAGAATAATGATTAACAATTTATTTAATAATTTTGTAATATTTAAATATAAATTAATTATTTGGAATGTAATGCTAAATTAATTTTTATAAGATGGAAAAATATTTTGATAAAAGAAAGTATTATATTGATGAATACCGCAGACGCTCCCATGGAAAACTACTCGGTCTAATGAAAATTTTATCCTCAAGTCCCACTAGGTGGTCTACTAACTGGTTGCGCCCTCGGCATCAAGTCTATCCGAAATTCGATTGCCCATGTAGAAGGTAATCCCGTTACAAGTTCGAAAACATCTGCAAATTCATGGACTTGACATACTCTCTGATCTCATCTTCTTGATCTTTCATAGCACATAGCATAAAGTCCAACTTCTTCTTCATTATGTCCAACGCTATCATAATTCTTTCTCCTCCCTTTGGATATCTTACGGTGATAATCCTATCACATAATAAATCCTAGCATTATTATGCACCAACCGGTCCATACCCAAAATCACTATGTACCCTATGAAATCAAACACATATGGGCCACAAACAAACAAACAACCATACAAGTAAAACTCTAGGTCAGTGCATCTTAATCCGAGAGTGGCATACACATCGATCAGATTAACACCACGCAAGGACGTAATCAAGTAGGTTGTGTATAATTCTATCCTATCAACAAAATATCTCAAAACGAAAGAGTGAGTAGCACCAATATCAAATAGAACTCTAACTGTCAAAATCATACCTCTAAGCATACCTTTTCCTTTCTCCTCGGTAGTTGGACCAGACGAAGGTCCTTCTAAAACATAAACCTAAGTCTGCTTAGCAACTAGACAATCGACCTTCTTGTGGCCTGGCTTATTATAGATATAACAGTTAGCCCTATCGCTATTCTCCGACTGGGTAAACTTAGAAAAGTAGTGCCCCTTCTGGCTATAGTTAAAACAAGTAAAATTAGCAATATTCGGCTTTTGAGTCTTTCCTCTTGAAGTCTTTCCCCCCTTCCGATTCTTTCCCCCTTTTATATAGATTGAATCTTTTCTTCTGTCCATCATTGGGTCTAACATTAACCTTCTTCACTTCTTTGAACAAGCTATCATACCTCCTCTCTATCTCCACTACCATATCAAATGGAGCTAATAGATGAGCCATCACCTTATGATTCAGCCCCTTCCTCACACCTCCTATGAACTTCTCATTCTTCTTCAACGGAGTATTGATATGCTCCCTTCCACACTTTGGCAATGTATTAAAGCATTGAACGTACTATGCTAAAGTCATCTCTCCTTGCTTTAAGTAAAGGAACTCCCTACACAAAGCACGTTTCTGAGATTCGTGGATAAACTGAGCCCTAAATTACTCCTTAAACTGCTCCCAGGTTATCTCCTCCCCAGGGACTTTTGCAATCACTACCTCCCACATTTCCAATGCATCCTCCAGGAGCTGATGAGAAGTCAATATCCTCTTTTGATTATCAATATATCCTAAGTCTCAAAAAATAAATTCACACACTTTCAACCAATTCAACACTTCAAAGGCGGCCTATGAACTCCTTTCCTCCATAACTCTTGAAATCTTTGTTCATCTTTGAAAAGTTTGCTTCACTCACTACCTCCTGTTTCAGCTCAAAAACTCCAGCTAGCTGTTGCCCCATCGTTTTCGTCTTAAATTAGTGGAACAAAGCATTCACATCCATTCCACCTTCAGCCAGAGCAGGCACTTGAGTACCGGCTTTAGTACGAACTTCCAAGTTCTCCTTGTAGCAACCCATTGTCGAGAAGCAATAAATTAAAAAAATTAATAATAAAGATTAATTAATTAAATGTGATTTAATACAGTAAACGTGAAATTATGATAATAATTTGGAAATTAAATGAAAAGAATTTTTGTATTGATAAATATTGATTTAGTAATTTATTTAGTAATTTTAAAATTTAAAGTATAAATCATGATTTGAAATAAAACGATAAATTAGATTTTTATTGTACATAATAATTGAGATAAATAATTTTAGAATATATTTGAAATATAGAAAGAGTTTATTCTATAATAATAAAGAAGTTTGAATTTAATTAGTAAATGAAATTAATAAAAGCGATTAAATTAAATATTTTTTATAGAAAATAGATTTATAAATTGTAATAATATTTTGGATATTAAGAAAATATAATATGATGCTATTGGATAAGTATTTAGGCTAGAATATGAAGATGTAAATTGCTTTCATGAAAAAGAAAGAAGAAGGAAAGAAACGAATACAATTAGTAATAAAGCAAAGCCCAACATTCTAAGCCCAAAACCCAAATTCTTGTTTCATGAAATGATACCTTAGACTTTTCTTTCTTTGGAGGTTTCAACTCAGCTTAATTGTGTACATTCATTTTGTGGTCGCTTTTCCAGTTTAGTAAATAGAAACCCTATCTACATTCTATTACTCCAGAAATCAAATAAATTCAAAAAAATCTTCAAAATCATTAAATTCAAATATATACTTCTTGACATCCCTGTACACCAAATAACAACTTGAAATTCAAGCTCTGACCGTGAGTTTTGAAGAAGGGAATTTGATAGTAAAAGCAGTGAAGAGCACGCAAGGAGAAAGAAGGAATTGGAGAAGAAGTATTGATCTTCTACAATTCAATGTGAGTAATTTCACTCACTTTTCTATATTTAAACCAACATTAAGATATGTGGAATGGTTATTTAGTGTGTGCACAAGTATAACCCATTTATTATAAGCTAGTTTCTCCTTCTCTCATTTTAACTTTGAAGTATATTGAGTAACTGATGAATATGGATATGGTTGAATCATTGTTTGGGTGTGCAAGTGTGTATGCACCAAATTCTAGAAGATAGCAAGGCAAGAGGAGGAGGAAGCCTATAATCGATTGATGCAGGCTCCAAATTTTGCACCAATAGATGCTTAACTGGTCGATCGCTAGCAGTCAGCCGGTAGGTGTGACGAGCACTATTTAAAAAATAATAAAAATAAATATAAGTAGATTACATAATATGAATATAAATTATATAATAATAAACTTAAAATATATACTTGACTTTGATATATAGCATCAGAAGTTTTGATAATAAAATAGGATATTATCATGATATTTAAATAAGATATTAAAGAATTTTACTAAATCTTTACTTTACAAATAAAAACACATAAAATATATCTTTTATTTAAATAATTATTGTAAATAATTTTAAAATTTATATCTAATATTTTCAATAAATGTAAGTATCTTATAAATCATTTATGTAATTGTAATTCCTATATGATGAGGAATTTGAATAAACGATGAGTTGTAACACCATCTGGTATGAGGCTTTTAGTGATATTTCTCCAGTTATTCATTAGACTTGTTGCATAGAAATATAGTGTGGATTGAGGTATTTTATGAGCATTGAATAAATGTTCGAATAACACACGACGGTATGGGACGCCGTATGTTATTTGTTTGGTTATTCTTTGTAAGTAAATGTCACTCATATGAGGATTTGTTATGTATGATGAGGCTCACTACCATGAGCAATATTATATACTTGTGTAGAGCCATGTCTTGGCAAATGTATAGAGTCGTGTGTCAGTATATGTTAAGAGCTATGTGTTAGCCATTGAGTACAAATACTACATGTTTATCTATCTTTGTCCAACTTCCTTTATGATTCTAATGTGAACCATATTCACTACTAGAAAACACATCAATTTCCTACATAAAATTTCCTACATCTTTTCTACGCCAAAAGGCGGGGCGTAGGTATGGCGTAGGAAACACGTAGAAAGAGGTAATGGTGTAGGAAAAACGTAAGAAAATTTCCTACGTCTTACCTACGCCAGCTTCGATATGCTGAAAAATAATTAAAGCGTAGGAAAGGCGTAGGAAACTCCTTACGTTAAAATGATGGCGTGGGAAGGTCGTAGATAATTTCCTACGCCGTTTCCACGTCTACAAAGTTTTCTACAAACTTTTCATGGCGTAGGAAAGGCGTAGGAATTGTTCCTACGCCATGCCTACGCCATGGTCTTAGCCAAAATATTAACCTAATTTATCAAAACCGGCGTATGTACAAAACCCTTTCATTCTAATTTATCAAAACCGGCGTATGTACAAAAACCCAATTCGTCTTCCAAATTAAACCCATTCATCTCAAATCACACTCTGAAACCTTTGATCTCCGACGTCTCCGACTCCATCTCCGACTCCATCTCCGACGTCTGCGACTCCATCTCCGACGTCTGCGACTCCATCTCCGACGTCTGGAAACCTTCTTCCTCCCTCATACTCCTTATTACCCTCCTCATACTCTCTTCCTCACTCACGCCGTCGATTTCTTACATTCCAACTTCCAACCGAGTTAACTTCAAAGCGTCCAACGGCGGTCAGATCCCGAACTACAATGAAATCGGGTCACGAAGTGAGTGTGAGAGTAAATCAAAATGGTGCAAATGGTGCAGAAGCGACACAGTTGATGACATGTGTTTTGGATCTCAAGAAGCGTGGAGGTTGCCTCATCAGGTCTTCTCTTGTTCTACCAAGTAAATCTTGTATTTCATCTTACCTTATTGGTCTATATCGTTGATTCTATTAGTATTTTTTTTGGGTATTTTTACCTCTATTTGTAGTATTACTGATGTACTGTATGATTTGGAGATGTAGTGTTATCTGTACTGTAAGTCTGCTATGTTTGAATGGATAACAATATTACTACACTGCTGATTTCTAAACCCTTTCAGCTCTGCTATTGCGTGATTTATGTTTTCATATAGAAATAAATGAATGATGTATTCGTCAGTATTGTATGATTTGAGTTGACTTTTTCTTTGTATTGTATTCACATAGAACGAACGAAGTCCAATTCGGTTCAGGGTGAAAAAAGAAGAACAATTCGACTTCAACAACGCTAGTGGATGGATTGATGAAGCATCGACGGAATTTGCAGTAAGTGATTCTTATATCACATTTGCATTCAATGATCTTTTCACAAAGCCTATTGGACTACACCCATGTAGTTTTTGCACTACAAAGTACAGTTTTTGCACTACAAAGTGCGTTTTTGCACTACACTGCAGTGTTTGCATTATAAACACCGCCAGTGCAGTTTTTGCATTATAAACACTACAGTGCAGATTTTGCACTGTACCAGTGCAGTTTTTGCACTTTACCAGTGCAGTTTTTGCACATTTTCGTGTGCAGCACTACTGCACTGGCAACAGTGCAGTTTTGTACCACTCTACATGAATGTTGAGTTCAGTTTAGTGAGGGAGGAATGGTGAAGGAAGTTTGTAGGGACAATGAAGGGAGTCTGCTGATGTACATTGAAAGTGGTAGGTTTTGTTTGGATGAAGTGGTGATTGAGTGGTTGTGATTGGGTTGTGAAGTTTTGGGTGTTTCAGGAAAGGTGAATAGGAGATGGTGGTGTTGCCGACAGAAGTGTTTTGTTATGAAACTTTTTTGCCGACAGAAGAATTATTTTACCTAGCTTGTATGAGTTATTAAAGAAGAATTTATCAAACAAAATTTTACCAAATTCCCAAATCATCCGAAGTTTAAAAAGAATGATATCAATTCATAGCTTGAAAATACTAATCTTATTGGCCAATTTAAAGTCAGTAAATGCCTACTTATAGAAGGATACATGTGTGTTGTTGTGTAATAGTTTCCTCTTATATGCAGATATTCACTGGGTAATCTCAAGGCTTTATAAAAAGTGTTGTACATTCATGACTTTGAACATTGCTACTATTACCAACTGAAAGTTAGTTTTAAATGCCTACATATGAAAGAGAAATGTTTAAAAATCCATAAATGCTTACATATATTCATGATGATTTTGAACATTGCTACTATTTTTAAAAGTTAGTTCTAAATGCTACGTGTAAGAGAGACACTGATGTTTGTTGATTTTTCCATATATCAGTTTTTCTCTCTATTTTTCTCCCTTTCTTTAACAAAAAAAATATATAAATTTTATTGAATATCGACTTTCTGTTATAAAATGTAGAAAGTAGAAATCATTAAAGAGAGAGGTAGAAGATATATAATTCATTCCTGAAATTAGGCATGTATTTAAATTACATAGCCTCCTTTATATAAAGGCTTCAGAGCTAAGGATTAACTTATTCCACGATGTGGGACTAAACAAAACAACATGTTGCTCAGTTATGATGGAGTGTTTATGGTTGTTGAGGAAATCATGTTGCGTTTACAGTGAGGTTCAAAACTGAATTAGGATATTTTACACTTGCACTAACTTTTTTAGCATTCTTTAGATTTTTGTATTATCTGAACTTAAGAATTATAAATGCAGGCAAAATATCAAGCTAGAATTGAAGAATTGAAAAGTGAAGGCACGGAAATTACTTATGAAGTCGAAGAAGAAGTATTCGATATGCTTACCGGTGCTATCGCTAAAAGAAAGGATCGCAAACCCTATTATGGAAATATCCCTGGAGTAAATATTTAAACTTTCACCAAAATATTATTTTAATTAGTATAAAATGTAGAAATTGATGCAATATTTGATAAAATGCAGAAATACAAAGATGCCACTTGTAGCATCAACAAGGGTGAAGCGCAAACTAGAGCTGAACTAAAGGAAAAGATGGAGCGTCAAGATGTGGAAATTCAAATGCTAAAGACGCAGTATGAACAGCTTACTGAGATGATTCGACAACGATTTGATAGAGAGTCAAATGATCGTCGTGAGGGATGAGGGTATTTTTCATTCTTAGTCGTATCTGTTTGATGTCATGTATTATGAACGTAATATCGTACTATTTAGACATATGAGAACTTGATTGATATTGATTTGACTTTGTAATATGAATGAGATATTTGAATTTAATTGAAGATGAATGATTTGATGTTAATCGTTTTGTTGAAATGTTTATATACATGAAATAAGTTGATTTTAGTTTCTATTTAATGTACGACGAAAAGAAATATAATAGTATATAATATATAAAAATTGCTTCAGAAAAGGCGTAGGTAAAGCAAATATTGGTACAGCAAAAAATCGTGTGTATGGCGTAGGTAAAACGTAAAAAATATAGGCGTAGGTAAACCGTAGATAAATCAATGACGTAGGGAAGACGTAGGAAAAACGTAGAAAATCAAAGGCGTAGGGAAAGCATAGGTAAACAAAGGGCGTATGAAAGGCTTGGGTAAAAAAGAAGTAGAAATGTCGTACCATATCCATAGGAATATTACGGCGTAGGAAAGACGTAGAAAAATATAGGCGTAGGAACAGCGTAGGAAACACCACTACGGATGGCGTAGGTAAGGCGTAGGCATATTTTTAGCTACGCAGGTTTTACCTACGCCAACTTTGGCGTAGGCGCTGCGTAGCTATTGCATTTACCTATGCCCCGCCTACGCCATATTGGCGTAGGTAAACTGCAGTTTTCTTGTAGTGATTATGCCAGTATCCACTATAGCAACCTGATTGTGGGGTCGCGCCAAGAATCCATGTCACCTTATATTTATAGCTATGTGCTATCGCTGTGTGCCTTCGCCCTTATGTCACCTAGGCCATAGTTTGTTACCATAAGGGCATGTGCTGGGTAGTGACCGAATTGAGTCCTTGCTTAGATGAACACATAGGAGGATCCAGTCACGATATCGAGGGGAGGTAACTGAAGACTATAGGAGTCATGTTAGATGGACATACAAATGACTCTTGGAGCAAGCAGACATGCTGTCAGTCTCCTATCTATTTTCGATGTGCGGTGGATAGACATATACTATTTATATTATTATGAGATGATGAGTATGACTGTGCTAGAGATCATATGTCAAGAGTGTAGTCGGTCCCGTATTATCCATACTTATCTTTTGATATTATATTTTCAGTTATATTTGAGAGATAGCCATAGATTTATGGATATATGGATCGATGTTATGTATACGTGTAATGAATGTTCTACTCCAACATTACTCTTGTAGTTGATTGATGATTAGTTGAATGGAATGGCTATCCCATGATATATATATTTACACTTATGTGATGTATTTTATCACATTACCTTAGATATCATTATTGTCATCATATCACTTTAAAATTGGATTTAGACAGAGTCTGACCCGTGTGTTATATAATACTCGGGTCAGTCCGAGATATTATAGGATGTGGTACACCATAGGCGGCACTAGGTTTTTAGGAGGCTAGAAATCGTATATATAGGATAATACATTCCCTATTTATTTTTATATTCTCATAGATGTGTGTATATTAAGATATATTGGATGATGTATGTATACTATGAGCTAGAGACTATCATTTTGTAGCCCTACTGGACTTTGTATTATGTGATATAATATACTTTATCTGCTATGTTTTAACTATGTGTACTCTATTGTATTTTGTGATTATGTGTTGTTCTGTCCTGGAAGCAAACATGTTTATTGCTTTGTATTGAGACCGGTGTTAGTCCAAATGAATATTCATGTATGTACCCATATAGCCTCATTCTCCATATTATCTATAGTATCACATAGTAGTACTCTTGGTTGGTATGGATATAGAGGTGGGGTATTTCTAGTTGGTATTAGAGTAGGTTAGAACAATACGTGTTACAAAGAGACATGAGTCATTAGCCTTGATGGACTTAGGATTACTTTTCCCATGGGTATTAGGTAGATTACATATATATATATATATATATATTACTTAGGTATACATGGTGATTATATGGTCTAGTCATCTGGGTGCATATTTATTAGTTGTGTGGTATATATATGTGTTAATATTATTTTTTTTATTTTAATCTGAATCTCACTTCTATGTAGTAGTGAGAGATGGCCGGTCCTCATGCCGGTCTTGCAGACCCAGACCAGTCTAGTGGATTCAGGAGTTTACATGACTACAAAGCAGCTAATGGAGCTTGAGAGGAGCATCCAACAGTCCAGTATTTTCACAACTCCCTATCCTCCCCCTCCTTAATTTGATTTTCCTTGGCTGTGTAGTAATTACGCTAACCTTCATTGAAAGACCTTCAAGGGCATAGAAGGAGTGATAGGAGTGCAGGCTTGGCTAAAGACATGTGAGTGCATCTTCACACGTATGGGGATTACTAACTGGCAGAAGGTCTAGATAGCTTTAAGCCTGCTTTAGGAGAGAGCGTTGGATTGGAATGAGTTTTTGGTTATGGAGACGGATGTAGCAAAGTTGACTTGGGATGAATTCGAGGGTCGCTTTGAGGGGAAATTCCTCCCAAAAGCTGAGAAGGCGACAATGTTTAGGAAGTTCATAGATCTTAAATAAGGACTTATGCCCATAGTAGAGTATGTTGCCACTTTTGAGACATTGTCTAAGTATGGAACTGATCTTATTAATACTCCATTGAGGAAGAATTAGAAATTCATGTATGGACAGAATAAATCTTTGAAGAAGGCCCTTCTACTTCAATTGGAAGTTACTTTTAAGAAGCTAGTGGACACAGCATTGAGGTTAGGACAAGAAGAAGAAGAAGAAAAAGAAAGCAGTGAGAATGAGTCAAAGAGCAAGGCTGTTATTGGACAGAAGCGAAGGGGGAAGCAGAAAACCAGATTTCAGGGTAAGAGGCTGGTTAAAGCTAGCATGCCAGAGTACAAGTTAAATTCCAGTGATGCTACCAAGTGTTTCAGCTGTGGGCATGAAAGTCATTATTCGAGGAGTGTACCAAGCTATGCCCTCTTCCATTTCAGAAGAAGTGCAGGATCTGCAATAAGGAGGGACATCTTAGCTACACTTGTCCAATTACTAATAAGAAAAGTGAGAAGCTGAATGCTATAGAGGTGACTAGCAGTACTTCTCATGTGAAAGGGAAAGCACCTGCTGTCTTGGAGGAATTCCTATTAAAGTTCTTTTTTATATGGGAGCATCTCATTCTTTTGTATTAAGGGAACTAGTTAATAAAGTTAATTTTGATGTTGTATGCCTAGTCACATCTCTAAGGATTGCAAATCCAATCGAAGGATACGCAAACCTTGGAATGATGTGCAAGAATGTGGAATTAGAAATATGTGACTTTATATTCTATTGTGACATGCATTTATTGGCTCAACCGTTATAAAGCTCATCTCTATTGCCCTGAGAGAGTCATTACCTTAAGCCATCCGATTCCACTAATCGAGTTAAGTTTGGTTCTTGGATATTTCGATATAGACTTAGAGGGATCATTATTTGCTCTTAAGGAGAGAGATGAAGATGGTATTACTAGGATTCCTGCGGTTAGAGAATACCTAGATGTATTCAATCCAGTTACAGATTTACCTCCTAAATAGTCTATCGAATTTTGAATTGATTTTGTTCCTGAAGCTCAACTTGTGAGTTGACCTCCAACAAGAAAGCAGACTATCAAATTGGTATCCAAGAATTTCATTAGGTTAAGCAGTTATCCCTAGGGCGCCGCGACTATATTCATAAAGAAAGCGGACGAACCTCTCAGGCTATGCATTGATTATAGAAAGTTGAATGAGCTAACTATCAAGAACAAGTATCCCTTACCTTGGATAGATGATATTTTCAAGCCGAGTAGAGCTAAAATCTTTTCACAACTTAACTTAGCAACTGAATTTCATCAGCTTAGGATCATTGATGATAGTATTCCTTTAACAACATTCAGTACTAGATATGGATTCTATGAATGGCTTAAAATACCATTCGGATTGACGAATGCTCCAGCATACTTCCTTAACTTAATGAATAGAGTTTTCAGAGATAATCTTGACAAGTTCATCTTGGTTTTCATAGATGACATTCTAGTCTATTCCAAATCCGAGGCAAAAAATGAGAAGCATCTTAGAAAAATATTGAAGACTTTGAGGTATAATAAGCTAAAAGCCAAACCTCCAAGTGCCACTTCTGGCGAAGACAAGTTAAGTTCTTATGCCATGTTATTTCATAAGCTAGAATTTCTGTAGACCCGGCTAAAGTAGAAGCTATCCAAAATTGGAAGCAGCCTGAGATAGTTTTAGAGATTCGAAGTTTCTTGGGATTAGCCGGGTATTATTAGCAATTTATTAAGGATTTCTCAAAGATTTTTTAGCCTCTCGCTAACCTTACAAGGAAAGGAGTTAAATACCAGTGATAGCTAAATGTGAGAAAGCATATCAGAAGTTGAAACAGTTGCTTACTCATGTACGATTGCTTATCATTCCAAAAGGTAACCAGGACCTGGAGGTTTACATGAATGCACGTGGTTCTGGATTGGGTGTGGTGTTAGTCGGAAGGGAAAGGTGGTAGCATATGCATCAAGGCAACTAAGGCCTAATTAGATTGGATATGCAACTCATAACTTGGAACTAGTAGCTATAGTTTTTGCATTGAAGATTTGGCGTCACTACTTCCTTAGAGAGCGATTTGTGTTATACATAGATAATAAATTATTGAAGTATTTGTTTACTTAAAATGATCTCAATATGAGACAATAGCGATGGCTAGAATTCTTAGCAACATATGACTTTGAGATCCAGTACACACCTAGAAAAGGCAATCGAGTTACAGATGCTTTAAGCAGGAAGCACTAAACAATAGTTTCTATAATGATTGCAAAATGGAAGGATCTCGAGACACCATCTATATGCGAGATTCAAGATAGAGATTTTATGGCTAGTTCAGAAGCAATGCTATCTAGTCTTGTGGTTATACGATCTTTGATAGATCGGATCGCAGAAGATCGGAAGAAAGATCTGGTTACTCTAGTTCTTATTCAGAGATTAGAATCTGGAGACGAAGTTGAAGATCTTATCAGCTATTCTCTTGATTCTTATGGATGTCTAAGAAGAAGGAATAAATAAGTAGTTCTAGATGTTGTTGATCTTTGTAAAGAAGTAATGGAAGATTGTCATCGATCACTATATACTATTCACCCACGTGATAGTAAATGTATATGGATATGAAATGTCTTTACTACTGGGAAGGAATGAAGCGTGATATTGGAAAGTTCATGAAGGAATGTATGTCATGTCAGCGGTGAAGGTTAAATGCCAAAAGCCCAGCGGTTTTCTTCAACCATTGGAAATTCCTCGGTGGAAATGGGATTAGGTGTTGATGGACTTTATAGATAGATTACCACGGTCAAGAAGTGTGAAGACCACCCATGACCCCGCACTGAACCTAGACGTAGTGCGCTGTAAAGCGTGCCAGGCAACCATGGACGATTGTCAGGGTAAGTTAAAACAACAGAATCTATCGTATAACTCACAGCGCATGGATAAAATACAATAGAACATATATATAGTGAAGCTTCACAGAATAGAAGGTCATCATATAGAACTTCATAATAGTTGAACACAAACATCTGAATAGTCAATACATCAAGCCTCACTACATAACACTCAGAGTATTATACAAAGCAGCGGAACATCCAGTACATATGATAAGGAAATAATACGCAAGCTTCCAGCTCGTCTTCGATATCAGCAATGTGGAAAGCAAGAACAACACCTGTCACCTGCTACCTAGTCTGCCCGTCCCAAAATGGACGAACAGCCCAAGGCAATAAGAGTTAAAACATAAAGCCTTGAGTCAGACAACAGTCTTAGTGAGCGGTAAATTAACTAACAACATACCAAAAGAGCATAAAGAAAAAGGAATAGGAATACAACCCTCCCACTCCACCTCTTTCTACAGTGATAGCCCCTAGACACACACTAAGCATAAGCAAACATAGCAAAGCATACAATTTAAAGTAAAGCAATTATCACTCGAGTCTAGGGCGATGTTTTCCAAGTACAAACCCCAAGGCCTAAACCAAGATCAGATAAGCACCCAGAAAATACCGCTCTTGAGACCGAATGATGATACAACCAAACATCCATGACTCTGGCTATCACTGTTATCATTGCTTCGATATCACCGTTAATTGAATGACCGGCTCTTTATTTCATCCGTCCATCAAGGGCCAATGGAAACCCCGGTTCTAGACATAACTCCGCACGTCATCGTGACCCGTGCCTAGGACTATCGAATCAGCCTAGAGTACTTGACTACCAATCAGTAGCCTTCAGGGACTATCGAATCTTCCCAACGTACTCTTTCTTTGAGCATGCTAGAACCTTCAACAACGATGATATCTCAGCCTTCTAGTCATCCTCCTCGACGACTATTTCCATACTAGCTCAAGCGCATCTCGAGCAAACCATTATGCTCAAACTCGAACCATTTCACCGAGTTATCAATCTGCTTGGAATGATCCCGTCTGGATTAGACCAAGGCTATCTCATATCATACTTCGCCTCATCATCATCATAGCAAAGCTTCATCTCAACATCATCATCTAATCTATCCATATGAGCTTCACCATCCGCTGCATATGCCATAAGCAGCTTTTCTAATTCAAGAGCTTTTCCCTTAGCTTTTGAATCATCTTCGGTCTAAATCAAATCATCAATCATCTAATTCATATCGATCAATCAAGTCAAACATTAATCCAAGTAAACAAGCATTCAAATATGATCTAAATAGACAATTATAACAATAATGGCAATTTCGTAAATAAAGAGTCAAAAGTCTAACAAGCATGAAATCATGAGCAATGTCTCTATAATCTTGATGAATGAATTTGCATAGGTTAACATGTAGTAAAGTGGATGTCAAATCATCATGAACAATGGATCTATATGGATCTATACTTAGGTTTACAAAAATGCATGGAAATCACTACTTCAACACAAAATCAAGCCAACGATCCGATATACTCCTTTGGATCCGTGTGAGAGATAATCACTCACCAAATCACCTAAACAACTCAAAAGCAACACACTTCAGATCTGGACAGCGAAGGATCTAACTCGATCTATCACAAATCCGCTTCAAACGATGAAATCTCTCTTCGATGGATGAAGATCTTCAATCTAAGCTCTTCGATCTTCGATTTGATCTTCGATTTGGATGGAAGGAATCACAAGATTAGAGTGGAGAAAAGAAGTGAAGAAGTGTAGAAGTCGAGCTCTCAAAATGTCAGCACATCGTCGCTTCAAAATCCGAATCCCAAAAATGAAGTAGAACCCTCCTATTTATAGGCTGAAATCCCTTTAGGTCGCTTGCTCGGAGTTAGGTCGTTCACGACCTAAAAACCCTACGACCTAAAACCCTCCGACCTAACAGCCCCCAAGCCTCTACGACCTAAGACAATGCGCTTCCGCGACCTAAAAATGCCACGACCTAAGACAATGCGCATCTACGACCTAACAGATCCAACGACCTACGCGCATCCGCGACCTAACAAATCCAACGACCTACGCGCATCCGCGACCTACGACCTAACAAACCTGCGACCTAACACACACATGCTTCCTCGCGACCTACGACCTAACTCACTTAGGTCGTCTACGACCTAACTCAACACAGCTCCTTAGGTCGTCTACGACCTAACTACTAGGTCGCTAACTCGCTAACTCCTATAGGTCGGCAACTTCCTTAGGTCGCTAACTCTCTTAGGTCGGCAACTACCTTAGGTCGCTAACTCTCTTAGGTCGGCAACTACCTTAGGTTGCTAACTCTCTTAGGTCGGCAACTACCTTAGGTCGCTAACTCTCTTAGGTCGGCAACTACCTTAGGTCGCTAACTCTCTTAGGTTGGCAACTACCTTAGGTCGCTAACTCTCTTAGGTCGCTCCAACCGACCTAACCTATCCTACGACCTAAGCCACCACACGACCTATCTTCTGTACGACCTAACTATCATACGACCTAACTTCTATACGACCTAACTATCATACGACCTAACTTCTTAGGTCGTTCCCATCCTTAGGTCGCTCCACTCCACTAGGTCGTCTACTCCCTAACTCGCCATCTTCCTTAGGTCGCTCCAAACTCTCCTACGACCTAAGACTTAGACTATGGACGACTTATCAACAATGCGACCAAATGTCAACTGTTTTACGATGTTTCGATCCGTAAAAATACGGGTCGTTACATTCTCTCCCCCTTAGGAATTTCGCCCCCGAAATTCCAAACAAACAGAGCAATCAAAGACTATTATGCATGCCTACCATCCATAGCAATCAACAAACCATGCATCCAATTCTAGCTTAGAATGCAGGATTCTAAAACTAGAACAAGTTACAATGTCGTTAGATGACACGACACCTTAGGGCCATACCTTGAAGAGTTCAGGATGAGCTGCTTTCATCCTCTCTTCCACCTCCCATGTACAGTCGTTATCATCATCACTCCATTGTATCTTGAGCAACTTAACTACCTTCCTCCTAAGCTGTTTCGTGTCGGTTTCCACAACACGAAGTGGCTTACGAGGTCTCTTATCGACTGGGTCAACTTCGAAATCTTCACAGCTATCAGCAGAAATCACTGTATTCGAGTCGTGCACATACTTCCGCAGATATGATACATGAAAAACATTGTGCACACCCGACATCTTTTCTGATAACTCCAATCTGTAGGCGAGCTTTCCAATTCGCTCGGTGATCGGGAATGGTCCAAGAAATCTCGGAGTCAATTTTCCTTTCTTCCCGAATCGAATAACATTCTTCAAAGGAGAAATCTTCACAAAAACCATATCACCTACGTCGAATTCCAAATCCTTACGACACTTATCGGCATAACTCTTCTGTCGGCCTTGGGCTGCCTTCATTCGTTGCCGAATGATCTCTATACAATCCGAAGTCTGTCGAATCATCTCTGGCCCAAGTATCAACTTTTCTCCTGTCTCTAACCAACATGTCGGAGAGTTACACGGTCTTCCATACAATGCCTCATACGGTGCCATACCAATGCTTGACTGGTAACTATTGTTATACGAAAATTCCACCAAATGAAGATGATCTTCCCATGATCCTCCGAAATCCAAAACACAAGCTCTGAGGAGATCTTCCAAAACTCGGTTGACTCTCTCGGTCTGACCATCTGTTTGAGGGTGATAGGCTGTACTCAAACATAACTCGGTTCCCAAAACTTCCTGGAAGCTCTTCCAAAATCCACTAGTGAACAATGGGTCTCGATCGCTCACTATACTTTTCGGAATACCATGGAATCGAACTATCCACTTAACATATAACTCAGCCAACTTTGATGCAATCCTAGTCGATCGAACAAGAATGAATCTTGCACTCTTAGTCAGACGATCTACAATGACCCAAATCCCCTCATTTCTCGTTCTTGTTCTAGGTAGCCCATCAATAAAATCCATCGATACCTGCTCCCACTTCCATGTAGGAACTTCTAATGGCTGAAGCAATCCACTTGGCTTCTTCTGTTCGGCTTTTACCAACTGGCAGTTCATACACTTGGAAATAAAATTTCCAACATCCTTCTTCATACCTTCCCAATAGTAGGTTCTCTTCATATCCCGATACATCTTATTTCCACCTGGATGAATTGTCAACTTCGAGTGATGACTTTCCTTTAGAACTTCACTTCTCAATTCATCTATATCGTGAACAACTAGTCGTCCTTGCTTCCGAAGCCAACCTTCTCGATCGACCTCGAATCCTTTATCCTTTTCTGGGTCTAATCCAGATTCCAAATCACGGATAACCTTGACAAGCTTATCGTCTCGCTTTTGGCTCTCGCCAATCCTTTCCACAAGAGTAGGTCTTATCGATAAGTTTTCCAACATCTCAGGTTCCAATTCACATCTAGGCCTGAAGTCAAATCCAGCTAAATACTCGAGACTCTTCCATTCTGAAAACATGGCTCCCAATCCTGCATGTCTTCGACTTAACGCATCTGCCACTGCGTTACCCTTTCCCGGAGTATAAGCTATACCAAAATCATATGATGCTAAAAACTCTAGCCATCGTTGCTGCCGAAGATTCAAATCCTTTTGGGAGAAAAGGTACTTCAACGACTTATGATCCGTAAACAACTCGAATCGAACTCCCAATAGATAGTGTCTCCACATCTTCAGAGCAAATACAATCGCCGCTAATTCCAAATCATGAGTCGGATAATTCCTTTCATGCGGCTTCAGTTGTCGACTGGCATACGCAACAACTTTATCCCTCTACATCAGCACTGCTCCAAGTCCAGTCCCACATGCGTCGGTGTAAACCACCATCTCATCATTCCCACTAGGAATAGTCAAAACAGGAGCACTTGTCAGTCGCTCTTTCAGGATTCCGAAAGCTTGCTCACACTTATCATCCCATCTGAACACTTGGTTCTTTTTCGTTAATCCTGTCAACGGTGCAGCTACCTTGGAGAAGTCTTTGATAAACCGTCGATAATATCCTGCTAATCCAAGAAAACTTCTCACATCAGATGCATTCTTAGGTCTAACCCAATCCTGGATTGCTGCCACTTTAGCGGGATCGACCGCTATTCCATTTCCAGAAATAATATGGCCTAAGAACCTCACTTCGCTCTTCCAGAAGTGACACTTCGAAAACTTAGCCTTCAGCTGATGTTTCCGTAAGATTTCCAAAACAATACGCAAGTGCGTCTTGTGCTCTTCTTCAGTTCTGGAATAAATCAGAATATCATCCACGAACACTAGCACGAACTTGCTCAATAGATCTCTGAACACTCTATTCATAAGATCCACAAAATATGCTGGTGCATTAGTCAATCCAAACGGCATTACCAGCCACTCAAAGAAACCGGATGGTGTCCTAAAAGCAGTCTTCGGCACACTATCCTTAGCCACTCTCAACTGGTGAAATCCCGTAGCCAAATCCATCTGAGAAAACACCTTAGCTTCGTGAAGCTGATCAAACAAGTCATCTATTCTTGGCAATGGATACTTGTTCTTCTTAGTCACCTTATTCAACTCATGATAATCCACACACAACCTCAACGATCCGTCCGCTTTGGTTGCGAACACAACTGGTGCACCCCATTCTGACACACTACGCCGAATGAATCCTCTCTGCAAAAGGTCATCAACCTGCACCCTCAACTCTTGCTGCTCCCTAGGCGCCATCCGCCTAAGAGGCATCACAACAGGTCTGGCTCCTTCAACTGGATCTATACGAAACTCGATCTCTCTATGCGGCGGTAACCCTTTGACCTCGTCAAAGACATCCTCGAATCCATTAGCGATTGGCAACGATGACAGTCCATCCCGTGGAACAACCAGCGAATACATGAAGCTCATGAAGACGCCTTCTTCATGCTTACATCGTATCACAATCTTTCGCCCCTCCACATTCTCGACTATCACCTCCAACCTCTCACAATCAACCTTTGCCGCATACTTCCTAAGCCAGTCCATACCCAAAATAATTCCGAACCCCGCAAAGTTCAGAACAAAACAATCACAAACAAAAGAGCAATCATGACTCGATACAATCAGACCACGGCATAACATACACAAACAAGACGAACCCCCAACTGGATTAGTAACAACCAATGGCCTATCAACAATATCCAGTTCCAAACCTAACCGGTCTACAAGTTCACTACAAACAAAAGAATGCGACGGCCCAGTATCAAATAACACTCTAACTGGAACACCACAAATGGAGAGAGTACCCTGAACCACCACACTCTTTCCTTTCTCTTCAGCAGTAGGAGCTTTCGAAGATGACGGAACAGCTCCCAAAGCATAAGCTTGCACAATCTGCTTGTCCCTCCTCGGTTCTGGACAATTCCTCTTAACATGTCCCAGCTTGTCACAGTTGTGGCACTACACCGGCACCTTCGGATTCTTGCAATCCCTGGAGAAATGGCCCTTCTGCTGACAATTGAAGCAAGTCACTTCGCCTTTCAGCTTCTTCTGGCCATCCTTACCCTTCTGCTGCTGCTGCTTCCTCTTCTTGTTTCCACCCTGCTGTGGTCTGGACTCCTCCTTGGTCACATCAACAACAGATCCCTCCTTAGGAAACAGATTCTCATGCCTGAGAGCCTTCTCCACAAGCTTCTCAAATGGATCGTCCAAATGATCCACCAACTGCCTCCCAAGATAACTGTCCAAGCCTGTCACAAACTTCTCATTCTTCTGGTATGAAGATTCTATATACGACCGGGCATACTTGGACAAAGCTTCAAACTCAGAAACATACTCAAGAACTGGTCTTCCACCTTGCTTGAGCTCCACAAACTTCTTGAACAGAACAGACTTCTGAGCTATAGAAATGAACTTAGCTTCAAATCTGACTTGGAATTGCTCCCAAGTAATCTCTTCCTCCGAAGTATCAATGGTGATAGAGTTCCACCAATCAGAAGCTCTTCCTTGAAGCTGTCTTGATGCTAACTTCCTCTTAGTCGCATCCTCAATTCCCAAATCACCAAAGATCCTTCTACAAGCATCTATCCACCTCTGGACTTCAATGGTTGATTCTGTTCCCAAGAAAACCTTTCCTCCAAGAGCAGTGTAGTCCTTACACAGCTTAGCAAAATCCACCGGTCTTGGAGTTTGAACTTGAACTCCAACATCCACCGATGGCCCCGGAGCTGGCATCCTTCTCATGATCGAAGTCATCATAGCTTCGAACATAGCAGCATAATCAACAGCCCCTTCAGTAGCACGGCCTTCCCTAGCAGCTGGTCTCCCTCTTCGACTCATCCTTAATATCTATAAAAAGGAATGATTAGCACACCTTGAGAAACAACTGCATAAAGGACTCAAACTCTACTAAGCTACTATATTATATATAGTAATCATCCATCAAAATACAATTACGTCTCTCATACGTAGTTACGTCAGTGAGCGTTGGATAAAATCGATTAACCAAAGCTCTGATACCGAATGTGACGACCGCCCATGACCCCCGCACTGAACCTAGACGTAGTGCACTGTAAAGCGTGCCAGGCAACCATGGACGATTGTCAGGGTAAGTTAAAACAACAGAATCTATCGTATAACTCACAGCGCATGGATAAAATACAATAGAACATATATATAGTGAAGCTTCACATAATAGAAGGTCATCATATAGAACTTCATAATAGTTGAATACAAACATCTGAATAGTCAATACATCAAGCCTCACTACATAACACTCAGAGTATTATACAAAGCAGCGGAACATCCAGTACATATGATAAGGAAATAATATGCAAGCTTCCAGCTCGTCTTCGATATCAGCAACGTGGAAAGCAAGAACAGCACCTGTCACCTGCTACCTAGTCTGCCCGTCCCAAAATGGACGAACAGCCCAAGGCAATAAGAGTTAAAACATAAAGCCTTGAGTCAGACAACAGTCTTAGTGAGCGGTAAATTAACTAACAACATACCAAAAGAGCATAAAGGAAAAGGAATAGGAATACAACCCTCCCACTCCACCTCTTTCTACAGTGATAGCCCCTAGACACACACTAAGCAGAAGCAAACATAGCAAAGCATACAATTTAAAGTAAAGAAATTATCACTCGAGTCAAGGGTGATGTTTTCCAAGTACAAACCCCCAAGGCCTAAACCAAGATCAGATAAGCACCCAGAAAATACCGCTCTTGAGACCGAATGATGATACAACCAAACATCCATGACTCTGGCTATCACTGTTATCATTGCTTCGATATCACCGTTAATTGAATGACCGGCTCTTTATTTCATCCATCCATCAAGGGCCAATGGAAACCCCGGTTCTAGACATAACTCCGCACGTCATCGTGACCCGTGCCTAGGACTATCGAATCTGCCTAGAGTACTGGACTACCAATCAATAGCCTTCAGGGACTATCGAATCTGCCCAACGTACTCTTGCTTTGAGCATGCTAGAACCTTCAACAACGATGATATCTCAGCCTTCTAGTCATCCTCCTCGACGACTATTTCCATACTAGCTCAAGCGCATCTCGAGCAAACCATTATCCTCAAACTCGAACCATTTCACCGAGTTATCAATCTGCTTGGAATGATCCCGTCTGGATTAGACCAAGGCTATCTCATATCATACTTCGCCTCATCATCATCATAGCAAAGCTTCATCTCAACATCATCATCCAATCTATCCATATGAGCTTCACCATCCACTACATATGCCATAAGCAGCTTTTCCAATTCAAGAGCTTTTCCCTTAGCTTTTGAATCATCTTCGGTCTAAATCAAATCATCAATCATCTAATTCATAGCGATCAATCAAGTCAAACATTAATCCAAGTAAACAAGCATTCAAATATGATCTAAATAGACAATTATAACAATAATGGCAATTTCGTAAATAAAGAGTCAAAAGTCTAACAAGCATGAAATCATGAGCAATGTCTCTATAATCTTGATGAATGAACTTGCATAGGTTAACATGTAGTAAAGTGGATGTCAAATCATCATGAACAATGGATCTATATGGATCTATACTTAGGTTTACAAAAATACATGGAAATCACTACTTCAACACAAAATCAAGCCAACGATCCGATATACTCCTTTGGATCCGTGTGAGAGATAATCACCACTCACCAAATCACCTAAACAACCCAAAAGCAACACACTTCAGATCTGGACAGCGAAGGATCTAACTCGAACTATCACAAATCCGCTTCAAACGATGAAATCTCTCTTCGATGGATGAAGATCTTCAATCTAAGATCTTCGATCTTCGATTTGATCTTCGATTTGGATGGAAGGAATCACAAGATTAGAGTGGAGAAAAGAAGTGAAGAAGTGAAGAAGTGTAGAAGTCGAGCTCTCAAAATGTCAGCACTTCGTCGCTTCAAAATCCGGATCCTAAAAATGAAGTAGAACCCTCCTATTTATAGGCTAAAATCCCTTTAGGTCGCTTGCTCGGAGTTAGGTCGTTCACGACCTAAAAACCCTACGACCTAAAACCCTACGACCTAAAACCCTCCGACCTAACAGCCCCCAAGCCTCTACGACCTAAGAAAATGCGCTTCCGCGACCTAAAAATGCCACGACCTAAGACAATGCGCATCTACGACCTAACAGATCCAACGACCTACGCGCATCCGCGACCTAACAAATCCAACGACCTACGCGCATCCGCGACCTATGACCTAACAAACCTGCGACCTAACACACACACGCTTCCTCGCGACCTACGACCTAACTCACTTAGGTCGTCTGCGACCTAACTCAACACAGCTCCTTAGGTCGTCTATGACCTAACTACTAGGTCGCTAACTCGCTTACTCCTATAGGTCGGCAACTTCCTTAGGTCGCTAACTCTCTTAGGTCGGCAACTACCTTAGGTCGCTAACTCTCTTAGGTCGGCAACTACCTTAGGTCGCTAACTCTCTTAGGTCGCTCCAACCGACCTAACCTATCCTACGACCTAAGCCACCACACGACCTATCTTCTGTACGACCTAACTATCATACGACCTAACTTCTATACGACCTAACTATCATACGACCTAACTTCTTAGGTCGTTCCCATCCTTAGGTCGCTCCACTCCACTAGGTCGTCTACTCCCTAACTCGCCATCTTCCTTAGGTCGCTCCAAACTCTCCTACGACCTAAGACTTAGACTATGGACGAATTATCAACAATGCGACCAAATGTCAACTGTTTTACGATGTTTCGATCCGTAAAAATACGGGTCATTACAAGAAGTGGCCATGACAGCATATGGGTAGGGGTAGATCGGTTGCCAAATCGGCACATTTCATATCAGTGAAATCAAACCAAACCACACTGTAAGACCTCACCTCTATACCCATATTATCCAAGAGTATTATAGAGTAATACTGTCGGACAATACGGGGAATGAGGCTATATGGGGTACACACATGAATACTCCATTGTACTAGCACCGATATGTATTAAAACATCAAATATATATCTCACACATATGTACGCAGTATAAGTGCAAAGCAATAAACATGTGTGTCTCCAGGAGAGAACAATACACAATTTATAATAATCAGCAAGAAACACAAAGTCAGCCGCAGTGATAACATATAATATATATATATATACAATAATGTTATATGAGTACAATACAACTCAATTGTCAATTATATAAACATACAGTGAATCAATAATGTACATGTATTAGGTAATAATCCTAATATAATACTCCACTCAGCTCGAATAAACAAATGCTAGTAATATCGTCCTTATACCTGTACTGTCTCGGACTGGCCTGAGTATTATAAATAACACACGGGTTAGACGATGACTAAATCATAGGGTAAAACATTTATAATTTAATATATCAGCAATAATATAATAACACACATAATATAGATAAATACATATTATACGTAATATTTATAATCACAACAGCATAAACAGATCTCCACATATTGTATAACTTTAAATATAACAAAACATATATAAAGATGTCATCCCCCATCTCAAAGCAAATCAAATAATAATTCAAGAACATCAAATCTGATGGGTGAATCATCTAAATCCAGAAATTATTAAAATCAAGAAACCATCATTAATGAAATATCGTCAAATTATTTTGCAGCAATAACCAAATATATCACTCAATATCAACAATAAAAGAATCGTCATCAATACACCAAGATAGGCGACCTATTAGTATGTAGTAAAAGATCTGAGGATCCACCATATTCTAGACACCTATCCAGATATAATCTCATTTCCTCATATATGAATAAATCAAAATAGTATGGATATACGAGGACTAACTACACTTTAGATATAGATCTTTAGTATAACCACCTCATGGGATAGTGAATAATATATGTCAATCCGCATCACATACATAACCCTGAAATAGAAAGGAAGACTGATAGCACACAACATGCTCCAAGGACCCAGGACTACTCGCCTCCCGCAGAGTACCTTCTATCCCTACAGTCTTTCATTACCTCGACGGACATCGTGACCCAATCCACCAATGGCTCATCTACGCGTAGCCCCGGTCACAACCCTGCTTTGCCCTTATAGGTAACAGACTGCTGGCCTATGCGACACAAGGAGCTGTAGGTCACCTACCGTACCAACTACCAATCCAGTGATGCACATCCAAAATATCCAACAATGGTGTCATGGATCTGGGGCGCGACTCCATGATCAAACCGCTAGGGTGGATACTGACCAATCTGGTTCACTCCCGACCCAAAAAGGGAGCTGGACACAAGTGGACGACATATAGTACTCATATCCTAAATCAAGATATAGCTCTAGACGTAAGCCGACACACGGCTCTAGACATAAGCCGACACACAGCTCTAGATAAGTCAATACATGAATGTAATATACTAGAGTTCTAATCCCTTGCCGCCACACGTCTCTAACCATAAGCCACCACATTGCTATAATTTACTCAACACAGTGAGTATCTACATGAGTAATCCCCATTTGAGTGACATTTACTTACAAAAATAATCAAACGAATAACATAACGGTGTCCCAAACCACCACATGTTACTTGGATAAATATTCAATGCTTGTAAACTATACTCAATCCACACTAAATACTTTTATATGACAAGTCCGATGAGTATCTGGAAGAGTGTTACGGAAAGTCTCATACCAGACGGTATCACTAAACCGTTTATTTAGATTTCTCATCATACATAATAAATATCAATAAACCATCAAAAAGGATGTCATTACCGTATCACAATAAAATTATCAACTAAATCGATATCAACAGTGAATCACTCATGTCTTCGGAATCCATATAAAGAATGGAATCAATATAAAGATGCCAAGAAATCAGAAATCAAAAACTAATATAAAAATAGATTATTCAAATAAACATACATAAATGAATCAATACCCAGTAATGAAACATTCACAATATATAATTTTATATAACAAAATAAATACTAAGAGATGGATACTAAATACATATCCCAGAATTAATCAGATAGTTACTAAGCCCAAATATATTATAACAAAAGAAGTACTAAGGGATGAATGAATAATTCATATTTCAGAATAATTTAAATAATACTAGTAAATTTACTTTATTGGTTTATTAAATTTGTATTTACATTTATATATGAATCATAGCTAATAAGAATATATAAAATTATGTTTGGATGTATTTAATTTAGTTTATTTTTAAATGTACTTATACGTATATTTATGTATTTTTCAATTATAAATTACTCAAGTTTGCACAAATATAAAGCTACATATATAGGCATATACAAAGAGTGAAGAAACGTAAATCACTATAAAAAGATATAGATGCATACATAAATGCATACATTGAATAAACGAAACAAGGTACAAGATTATACACACACACAGTAACAAATGAAATAGTGATACATCAAAAGTCAATTCAGCAAAAAGGCAAGCAAGAAAACACAAAACAATAAAATAAATCACATTTCCCCTTATAGATGGTTGAAGCTGGCGTGCATAAAGGATAACACACAGTTATATATACATATACGCTACCTATTATCTTTAACAACACGCACATTTACATACATACATACATACATATATGTATGTATATATGTATGTATGTATATTCACAGGTAAACACACATACGTTTACACACTACCATACGAACTGAACCTCACTGTCACTCGGCTAAACCATCTAACATTAATAAATATTTGTAGCAGCTAGTATAAGAAATAAAATGTGCCACCATATATACATGATACCCACGCTTACAGTAAAACGATGCCTAAAACAAGAATATATTCACGCAAGAACACCCAACAGTTTCACACTCAAAAACAGGCAAGGAAATTGGGTTTAATATAGCCAAAATAATTAAACTAAAAACACAAAAATCAAAATACTACACAACAAATACTAGGAGCTTAGAAAAAATTAATGACATGGAAGGAGAGGGGGTGCAACGTACTAAGAAATACAACTAGATTAGTATGGCAAATGAAAGCACCATGCAAGCAAAGAAAATTGGAAGTATATGTGTATATTTAGCACACAACAAACACACTCACATATATATGCATAAATACACTCACGCACGCAATAGGGAGAACCTATGCACACAGTTCCTACACGCTGACACATGGGCATATGTTTACAGACTCCATACTGTGCAAATGAGAGTGCACACACAAACGCACATGAAGGTAGCAACACCGACACACATACTCATATATATATTTTATAAATCAACTTGATTAAACATAGATTTTTGTGAGGAGATCCTCACCTAGGAGTTGCATCTTCTTTCTTCTCTGCCTACTCCATTGAATAGCAATGAAAATTTATTTGCTCTCCGCCTCATATTCTCATTGATGAGGAGAACAATATATTTAAATTTGGGGTTTTATAATGATTTCTTTATGTATTCTTAAATTTAAAAGGAAGAGTATTTGTTTGTTTTTTTTTCTTCGAATGCGTAAGCTTCTCCAAGAAGAAAAATATCTCCCTGAGATGGATATGCGTGAGTACATGTTGGCTATTGGACTAGACTATTTGGGCTTAAGCCTAATATTTATAGCAAGTAAATTTATATTTTTACTTTCTTTTGCTTTTAAAAAAAGATTCAATTCAACTCAAATAAATACAAATCCCTATGTTAAATCACCTTGTAAATATTATTTCCAAAATTCTAACTTATTTAAATTGGAGGATCATATTTTCATAATTTAAATTTTCTTGTAAAAGAAAATTTCCCAATCTATTTATCAAATAAATCTCCAAATTCCAATATGATTAATTAAATTTCTAATATTAACGTTAATGAATTGTTACTTAAAAATCAGATTGTTATACACACCATATCTAGCTAAGCTATATGTGGAGGAAGTAGTTAGACTTCATGGAGTTCCCAACTATAGTTTATGATCTTGATCCCTTGTTTACTAGTAGATTCTGGAGGAGTCTTCAGGCAACTTTGGGAATAAACCTAAATTTTAGCACAGCTTATCATCCGCAGACCGATGGTCAGACGGAGCAAGTGAATCAGATTCTTGAAGATTTGTTTCGAGCTTGTATGCTTGATTTTGGTGGTAGTTGGGAAGAACACTTTTTTTTAGTTGTGTTTGACTATAAT
The DNA here is from genome assembly GCA_030737815.1 of Allium fistulosum. Classification (NCBI taxonomy): domain Eukaryota; kingdom Viridiplantae; phylum Streptophyta; class Magnoliopsida; order Asparagales; family Amaryllidaceae; genus Allium; species Allium fistulosum. The sequence continues at coordinate 27,043,361 of CM060906.1, forward strand.
AACATCTACCAATCCAGCATCGACATGGCACCATTTGAAGCATTATATGGTAGGTTGTGTTGATCATTATTGTTTATGCTTGAGATTAGAGATAAAAATTTGTAATGGGTCCAGATTCTATCGGAGAAGGATCCGAGAAAATCAGGCTAATCGAATAAAGGATGAAAGGGGCCTAGGATTGACAAAAGTCTTATAGCGATCGAATAAGGAAAGAGACAGAGTTTAAAGTTGGAGATCTTGTTTATGTGAAGATATCTCCATTGAAGGGAGTCACGAAATTCAGTAAATTGAGGAAGTTAGCACCTTATTTTGTTGGCTCATTTCCGATCACTAAATGAATTGGAAGAGTTGCATATAGTGTCACACTTCCATACCACTTTCTAGGAATTCATAACGTCTTTCATGTGTCCCAACCAAGGAAGAGCCTACGAGATATAAAGGTTGTGGTGGAGCCGAGAGACATACATGGGCTCGAAATATCCCTTGATTCGACTCATGTGTCGCATCCTCTTCAGATAGCTGACTCTGAAGTCCGACAGCTCAAAAGCAAGAGAGTTCCATTGATAAAGGTATAGTGGTCCGATAACCCATTAGATTGTACCTGGTGACTCAAGAGCATATGGAATGATCTTACCCTAAGTTATTCTCTGAAGTGCATAAGTCAGGTATGTTTTGTTTTCGTACTTCTTATTATGAATGGTGTAGATGAGCTAGAATTCGACTAGCTAGTTATAGATTTTCCCTAAGAAGGAATTGCGATGGCGCAATTTTCTTAAGGGCAAAGTCTATAATAACTCATTGTCGAGAAGTAATAAATTAATAATAAAGATTAATTAATTAAATGTGATTTAATATTATAAATGTGAAATTACGACAAAAATTTGGAAATTAAATGAAAAGAATTTTATAGTGATAAATATCGATTTAGTAATTTGTTTAGTAAATTTAAAATTTAGAGTATACATTAATGAGTTGAGATAAAATGATAAATTTGTTCTTTATAATAAATAATAATTGGGATAAATAATTTTGGAATTTATTTTAAAATAAATGTAGAAAGAGTTTTATTCTATAATAACCAAGTAGTTTGAATTTAATTAGTAAATGAAATTGATAGAAGTGATTAAATTAAATAAATAAAATTCTAGAAAAATAGTTTTATATATTGTAATAATATTTTGGATATTAAGAAAATACAATATGATGTTATTGGATAAGTATTTGGGCTAGAGTATGAAGATGTATGCTTCCATGAAAAAGAAAGAAGGAGGAAAGAAAGAAATACAATTAGTATTAAAGCAAAGCCCGACATTTTAAGCCCAAAACCCAAATTCTTGTTTCATGAAATGATATATCAGACATTTCTATCTCTGGAGATTTCATCTCATCTTATAAATATAACCCTATACATTCATTTTGAGGTTGCTTCTCCATTATAATAAATCAAAACCCTAATCAACATTCTATCACTCCAATTCAATTCAAATAAAATCTTCAAATCTTCAAATTCAAACTATGGTTCTTGACATTCCTCTACACCATATAGCAACTTGAAATTCAAGCTCTCGTCGTTAATTTTAAAAGGTGAATTTGGTAGTAAAAGTAGTGAGGAGTGTTAGTCCCTGAGAAGTTGGTTTTGATGACAACAACCTTAGAATAAGATTATAAAATATAAATACTAACATTATTGTTTAGATATATATGTATATGTAGGATATATATATGCAAGTACCAAAGAATGAAGACTGTACAGTATAAAGATTCAAGAACTGATGAACTCAAGATCGAAGATATCAAGATTCAAGACTCATGAGTATCAAGATTATCAAGAGTTCAAGATTTCAAGATATGTAATTTAGTTAGGAATTTTGTTAAAACTCCTAGAAAAGCACTGACATCTTAAAATCCATTTTATTCGTGGAATGGAATCCACTTCGAGCCCGTTATAGGAATGGAACCTATGAAAATTCTAGTGGAACAATGTTTTGTATCCACTGACTTTTATTCAAATGTTTTACAAAATTATATCTTGTTTTCAAAATGATTTCAAAATCTTCCTTTTTTAAATCAAAAACATCTATCCTGGTTTTAAAGTACCTTTAGCCTCAAAATAATCTATATTTTCAATATCAAATTATCCTTGGTTTTAAACTAACTTTTAATTATAATATATTTAACTTTTAATATTTATACTTAGATTTAAATATAAAATTATAGTAAAATTTTATATATACCAAAATATTATTCTCTATACTTATTTATGTATTTTAACTATAGTTAAGTATATTTATAAAGTTTAAAATAGTTTTAATACAAGATAGAAATTATTTTCAAAGAAAAAAAAATTACCAAAAATAACTTAGACCTGTCGACAACCCCAAGTACCCTTGTCGACAAGGTGATAGTTGATTTCAAAAGTTTGAATTTCAAAAGAAGTGTCTATTCGTCATATCTTTTCACGAATGGACATGGCTGTTGTTCTACTATAAATAGGGGTTGTTTTAAACGAATTTATATTCATATTTTCTCTGATTTCACTTCTCTTTTTCTTCCATATTTCTTATATACATTTTTACCATTACTCTGCCGAAATCACCATTGAATCTAACTAGATCATCTCTGGTTTGATTCTTTATCACTATTTCAACAAGATCCCCGTGCTATTCAGAGTTATAAATTTCTTTGTCAATCGAGCGAGAAAAGGTGCGATTGTAGCCTGAAAAATCAATCGGATGAACTTGTTGCCCGTAAAATCAAGTATCTCTACCCAGAGGATTGTGAATCTGGAGCGGTGTACCTCGTGGCCTTGAAATCGAGGGTGTAATTGTAAGAATTGATTTTGAAAGGAAATCTGTACTTGTGTTGCGGGACTGGATGTAGGGTAACTCCGAACCAGTATAAAATCCGGTGTGTTCTTTCCTTTATTGCTTTTACTTTATATCTGCATCTGTGTTTGATTCTGTGATCATATCTGTGTCTGAATATTGCATACATTTGTGTTCAAATTAATATAAACTCAAAAAGAATTAGTAATTCCTTAAAAAACTATTCACCCCCCCTCTAGTGTTAATTTTAGCCTTAAGATCCGTAATCCGCATTTCTCACATTTGGTATCGAAGCAAGTTTTCAAAGTTTCATAATCTGAATTTTGAAAAATTTCAAAATGGCTACCAACACTGGTACTGTTACTACTACCAACACTGGTTCTATTACTTCTGTCACTAGTTCATTTGTAGAAGGTCAGTCTACTGTCAGACCACCACTTTTTAATAACAGTAACTATGCATATTGGGCATGTAGGATGAAAATATATTTACAATCTGTAGGACTAGACACTTGGAATATCACACAGATTGAATATTTTGAACCCACAACTGATTTTGCACAATGGACTACTGAGCAAAAGACCGTCGCACAAAATAACTCTAAAGCGATGAATATTCTGCTTTGTTCACTTGATAGGAATGAATTTAATAGAGTGTCAGTTTGTAAGTCTGCATATGAAATCTGGAAAACTTTACAAGTTACTCACGAAGGAACAAGCAAAGTTAAATAGACCAAAATTTTCATGCTCACAAATCAGTTTCAATTATTTAAAATGAATCCTAATGAGTCTATTCCAGCTATGTATAGTAGATTTCATGATATTGTGCATCCTCTAATATCCTTGGGAAAGGTATTTTCGGAAGAAGATCAAGTCAGAAAAATCTTAAATTCTCTTACTCCAGAATGGGATCAAAAGACACTTGCGATCGAAGAGGCAAACGACATCAGTACCTTAGAGATAGAGGAATTAATTGGAAATCTAATGTCGTTTGAAGTCCAGATGATTGGGAGAAGAGAAAGCAAAGCATCTGAAAAGAAATCAATTGCATTCAATGCATTGACTGATGGATCAGACTCAAACAGCGATTATGATGAAGAGATAGCCTTTATGACCAAGAAATTTTGGAAATTCCTAAAATACAGAAAGATGAATAATCTCAAGAGAAACAACTATAAGAACTCTGGTAATCAGAATGTAGTGCCAAACTATATCAAATGTTTCAACCGTGATGAACCAGGCCATATCAAAAGAGACTGTCCGCATCCAGATAAGCAAAATCTTCCTATAAACAATGATTCCACAAAGAAACGAAAACGTGCATCTACCGCTACTCTAGATGACTCAGACTCGTCCTCAAGTGATGATGATCAGAAGACAGATAATTCAAATATGTGTTTTACGGCAATTCACGACTCCAACGAATTCAGAGAAACGGACTCAGAAAAAGGTACACGTTTACAATACATTGGTTGAAATTTCATGCTTAGGATTGGATGTTTGATTGGTTGATTTTGAATTGGTGTGTCGTTTGAATTTTAAATTTTTTATTATTATTATATTTTTACTATTATTTTATTATTATTTTTATTTTTAAATAGTATCATAATATTTTATGGAATATACTATAATTCTAGTAATATTCCAAATATTATATAGACATTAAAAATAATAAATAAATAAATATATATATATATATTAGAATAATTAAGAGAAATAAATCATAAAAATTCAGAGACACCTGTTGACAAGGCCCCTCCCACGTTGTCGACAAGGGTACAGAAATTTGAAATTCAAATTTGAATTCAAATGTTTGAATTTCCCTCCATCTTTTCACTTCATTCAAGTCTTTGAAAAGTCACCTTTTGACCAGAGAACCTGTCTCTTGAGAATCTATTTATTTACTATCTCTTATCATAACTTTTCACTTTCATTTTCAAATTCAAACTCTTATTTCAAAATTTCAAGCTTTCTACTCTCTACTCTAATGGCTTCTTCAAGCAACCCTTCCACAATGAGACTTTCCAGAAATATAAAAGAGCAACTTTTCAATAATCCGGAGGCTATAAAAGCATATATCAACTATGCTAATTTTGGAAAAGTCCATCTCGGAAAGTTTGCTTTATTTCAAGATTTATCTACTTATGAAATCGATTCTCTTTTTGCAAACAACCAAGTTCTTAGTCTTGTTGATGCTTCACAAAATGACTTTGTTTGTTATCCAAATCTTGTTAAAATTTTCTATGCAAATCTCTACCGTGGATTTTATAATGGAAATGATGATGAAATTTGGAGTAGTGTCAATGGCACTAGAATCATTTTAAATTGTGATGTTTTGGGTACCATTCTCAATTGCAAGAGCACGGGAATGGATCTTTCTAGTTTTAATATCGATGAAAATGATCGTGGGACATTTCATCACATTTTCGAAGGAAATGATAACTTTGAATTCTTAAGTCGAAACTTTCGACCAAAAGCTAGAATTGTTAATCTTCTTTTACAACATACTTTGTCCCCAAGATCGAGGAGTTTTAACAATCCAACTTCAAAAGTTTGCATAGCACTTTTTTCTATTTTTGGAAATTATGATATTAATTGGGCACAAGTTATTTTGGATGAACTTCGTCCCAAATTTTTTGAAGTGGGTGAAAACACTTTGTATCATGGAATCTATCTCACTCGGATTTTCTTTGCAGTGAATTTCAAAGGAGAAGAATTTGTGTCAAGAAAAGTTTTTAATCACTCAAACATTTCTCTTATGAAAATTCCATATGTTTTTCAACCATATGAGACTCTTGCCGAAAAGGAAGAGCTTTTGGCTCATGAGGAGATGGAAGAAGAAGAAGGGGATGAAATGGAAATAGAAGAAGAAGAAGAAGGTGAAACATCCTTGGAAAGTATTGACTATCCCTCTAATCCAACCAACAAAACCTTACTCAAAAATCAAAAGACCATTGTAGAGAATCAACGGACTCTTAAACGATCCGTTAGTAAGAGATTGGATAAAATGTCATCCAAGATGAACAAGTTTTTCTCCAAAGTCAGCAAGAAGCTTGGATTATCTTCATCTTCATCATCCTCTAACCAGTTCTACCTTTTCATGTCATGTTGTATTGGTTTTAGTTTGTTTTAATTTGAATGTTCGTGTAGTTCTTAATGTTTAATCATTATATCGTTCTATTATGAAATGAAATTGAATTACTTTTCTGTTATCTAGCTTATCTTATCTCCAAAATAAATGTTAGTATATTATATAAATATATATATATATATATACACACACAATTAATCACAAAATCAAAATGAGTCATCAAAATTAACTGACCCTTGTCGACAACCACCCAGAGACCTTGTCGACAAGTACTGGTCAGAAATGACTTTTCATTTTAAATTTGGAATTTGAATAACTACCTTGTGTCTATTCATTTCAAATGAATTTCTACACCTATAAATACATATTTCTTCTAGAATTCATCACTCAAAATCATTTCTTATCTACTCAATCTATATTCCTTCTCACAAACTCAAATATGGCCGATCCAATTCATAGTTTGACCGAGAATCTTGAAGAAACCCTTAATCTTTCAAGAACATTCTTTCTTTCATTCTCCGTAATCAGTGACACTTAGAGTTGAGTCAATTGCAGATGATCAAGGAACAAGAAAAGCATTTCAATGCGATTTGATGGATGATTTCCTCCCTACACAAAGATGATAATGAAGCACATCCTCCAGTCTCTCTCACCAATGAAAATGAAAATTGGGATGCCATTAAAGCAGACCCTATATTTGGAGAAGAAGGATGGGTGGAAGTTCCTCGTAATGTTTGATTGTTTTGTTTAATTTGAATTGATTGCTTGGATTGATTTGATTTGGTTTGGTGTGGATTGATAATTGGTGTGCAAAACATAATATGTATAAATACACAATGATATTCATATGATCTTTGATTAGTCATCATGTCTATCAGTATAATTATCTCTTAATCTATCTATTATATACTCCATTATATATTTTATTAATGCAGGTACTCTAGTACAAGAATAAGAGGGAGTTATATAGTTTGGAGTTAGTTTTTGTTGATGACAAAGGGGGAGAAGTATAAAATAGGATAGTTAGGCATAGATTAAGGGGGAGTTATTAGTTTTAGGGGGAGTTATTAGGATTGAAGTGATATTTTATAAACAAAGGTTGTCATCATCAAAAAGGGGGAGATTGTTAGTCCCTGAGAAGTTGGTTTTGATGACTACAACCTTAGAATAAGATTATAAAATATAAATACTAACATTATTGTTTAGATATATATGTATATGCATTATATATATGCAGGTACCAAAGAATGAAGACTGTACAGTATAGAGATTCAAGAAATGATGAACTCAAGATCGAAGATATCAAGATTCAAGACTCATGAGTATTAAGATTATCAAGAGTTCAAGATTTCAAGATATGTAATTTAGTTAGGAATTTTGTTAAAACTCCTAGAAAAGCACTGACATCTTAAAATCCATTTTATTCGTGGAATGGAATCCACTTCGAGCCCGTTATAGGGATGGAACCCTAAGTAGGATGGAACCTACGAAAAATCTAGTGGAACATTGTTTTGTATCCAGTGACTTTTATTCAATGTTTTACAAAATTATATCTTGTTTTCAAAATGATTTCAAAATCTTCCTTTTTTAAATCAAAAACATCTATCCTGGTTTTAAAATACTTCTAGCCTCAAAATAATCTATATTTTCAATATCAAATTATCCTTGGTTTTAAACTATCTTTTAATTATAATATATTTAACTTTTAATAATTATACTTAGATTTAAATATAAAATTATAGTAAAATTTTATATATACCAAAATATTATTCTCTATACTTATTTATGTATTTTAACTATAGTTAAGTATATTTATAAAGTTTAAAATAGTTTTAATACAAGATAGAAATTATTTTCAAAGAAAAACAAATTACCAAAATAACTTAGACCTGTCGACAACCCCAAGTACCCTTGTCGACAAGGTGACAGTTGATTTCAAAAGTTTGAATTTCAAAAGAAGTGTCTATTCGTCATATGTTTCCACGAATGGACATGGCTGTTGTTCTACTATAAACAGGGGCTGTTTTAAACGAATTTATATTCATATTTTCTCTAATTTCACTTCTCTTCTTCTTCCACATTTCTTTATATACATTTTTACCATTACTCCACTGAAATCACCATTGAATCTAACTAGATCATCTCTGGTTTGATTCTCTATTACTATCTCAACAAGATCCCAGTGCTATTCAGAGTTATAGATTTCTTTGTAATCAATCGAGCAAGAAAAGGTGTGATTGTAGCCTGGAAAATCAATCGGGTGAACTTGTTACCCGAAAAATCAAGTATCTCTACCCAAAGGATTGTGAATCTGGAGCGGTGTACATCATAGCCTTGAAATCGAGGGTGTAATTATAAGAATTGATTTTGAAAGGAAATCTGTACTTGTGTTGCGGGACTGGATGTAGGGTAACTCTGTACCAGTATAAAATCCGGTGTGTTCTTTCCTTTATTGCTTTTACTTTATATCTGCATCTGTGTTTGATTCTGTGATCATATCTGTGTCTGAATATTGCATACATTTGTGTTCAAATTAATATAAACTCAAAAAGAATTAGTAATTCCTTAAAACACTATTCACCCCCCTCTAGTGTTAATTCTAGCCTTAAGATCCGTAATCCGCATTTCTCACAAAGAGCAGGCAAGGAGAAAGAAGGAGTTAAAGAAGAAGTATTCATCTTCTATAATTCAAAGTAAGTACTTTCGCTCACTTTTCTATGTCTAAATTGATACTGAGATATATGGAATGGTGATTTAGTGTGTGCATCAGTAATAACCCATTAACTGTAAGTTAGTTTCTCCTTCTCTCATCTTGACTTTGAAGTATATTAGGCAACTGATGAATATGGATATGGTTGAATCATTGTTTGGGTGTGCAAGTGTGTATGCACCAAATTGTAGAAAGAGATGGCAAGGCAAGAGGAGGAGGAAGCCTGTAATTGGTTGATATAGACTCAAAATTTTACGACGCCGGATGCTTACCCGGTCGATCAGTGGGTGCGACCGGTGGCACCTTTTGATGTGCATTATTTAAAAATAAAATAAATAGATTATATAATATGAATATAAATTACATAATAATAACCTTAAAATCTAGACTTGATTTTGATATATAATATCAGAAGTTCTAATAATAAAATGAAATAATACCATGATATTTAAATAAGATATTAAAGAATTTTACTAAATATTTACTTTACGAATAAAATAAAAACATGTAAAATATATCTTTTAATTGAATAATTATTTAAAATGATTTCAAAATTTATTATAATATTTTCTATTAATGTAAATATTTTATAAATCATTTATGTAATTGCATCAAGACGAAGGCGAAATGGCTTGGAACTTGGCAAGCATGCTTAGAAGAAGGAAAGAAGTGGTCCTCGAAAGTTTCAGCCTAAAATTCTTGTAACAACCCTGGTTTGGAGATTACCTGTATATATTAAATTATAACAGAAGTTATAATTTAATATTGTAAAATAAAATGTAATTGGAAATTTTAAATTGTTTATTTGGAATAAATAATGAATTTTGTAAATAAAATGAGAAAAATAAAGTTTGGAACTTTATTTTGTTTATTTGGGTATAAATATGGGATTAAATATTGATTGGATAAGTATTTGGTTTAAATAAATTGAAATATTGGGTATTTATTAGTTTGGAGCTAATAAATTAATTAGGTGATGTATTTCAACGTTAAATTGTTGAAATAAATCTAAAATAATGAAAATAAAGTTTTAAAAACTTTATTTTGAGAATTTGAGTAGAAAATAATCAAATTGCAATTTTATTCGGGTAAATACAACAATATTGGTAATTATTGCCAATACTAACCTTTTATTGAATATAAAAGGAGAATTATGAAGAAAACATGTCTTTTATTAAAATAAAAGATGAAATATTGTTTGAAAATATTTTTTTGATGATTTAAAAATTGTTAGAATGATTTATTGCAATTTATTTGACAAAGAGAATAAATTTTGAACAAATTATGCTTTTAAAATGGTGTTTTTACACTAAAATTGTGTAAATTGTTAAATATTGTTAAAAAGGGGATTTTATCGTTAAAATTATCTTTTTATTGTTAAAATAAATTTTATTTTATTACAATAACTATTTTGTTTCAATACCATAAGATGTATGCATTTTTGTATGACTTTAAAATAAAGAAAAATGAGAATATGGTGATAAATTAAGTGAAATATGTTCATACCTTCTATTTTCTTTAAGTATTTTTGCATTTGGGCTCTTTGGGTAAGAAATAAGATCCATTAGCCATAACTAGAAGCTTCTGGTTAAGGAAATTAGTCTGTACGTAATTTTCTTCTTCCTCCTCTAAGAAATGAACTTACAGTAAAAAAAAGAGGAAAAAAACAATGGTTACTTTCATCTAAATCCTATTTCTACTCAATTTTTCTGCAAATTAAAGAAGAAAATCCACCTAAATAAGTATCTACATGGTAATCTACATCCAATACCTAAAAGTTTTGATCAAAATCTTAGAAACAAGATATGAATTTGTCTGTAACTATCTCCTTTTGTTGTGCATTTCTTGTTTCAGCTTCTACAGGTGTTTAGAGCCCCAATCCATTGCCAAAGCTTGCTTCTTGCCATCCAAATTCACTACTAAATCATAAGCCCGCGAATTTCTAGCTAGAAATTGAAGTTCCTGTGAAAAAATTTGCAAAATCTTTTGCTATATATGTTATTCTTTCTGGTTGTTATTCTCTTCGTTTTTTGATTTTTGGTAGTCATTTTGAGTGGCTATATCTCTCACGTTTCTTATCCAAATTCAACAATTTTTGATGATCCAAAAAGCTTAGACTTTGTACTTCAACATTTATGTTTTTGAGTTTTCTAAAATTTTAAAGTTTTCTGAAATTTTAACGACAACAACAACGATCGTTGATCTAAGAATTGTTTTGGTCGTATCTTTTGATCTATAAGTCCAATTTTGGAGATTCTTTTTCTGTATTCAAGCCAAGAAAATCACCTTCAACTTTTATGTTTTGGGTTTTGTCAAATTTTGAAATTTACATGGTCGAAAGTTCAATCTAAGGTCGCTGTCCCGAGACCAAAATGACAGAAGTAGTGAAATTCAGATCTCAGAATTGTTTTAGCCATAACCTTTTCATTTCTTATCGGAATTCAATAATTTTTAATGTTATGGAAAGCTCAGGATATCTTCTACAACTTTTATGTTTTGTGTTTTCTCAAATTATGTCTTTAAAAGGGGAAAATCGGCCAAACAAAACACAGGCCTGGGCAAAATGCCTAGGTTTCTTCCTGTGTATCTTGAATTGTTGCACCAGTTTTTGGTGCTTTCTCTTGTGTTTTCCGAGCATGGTTTTGATGCTCATTTCAGTGCAAATATTGAGAGCTTTATATCACATATGCTCTAGTATTGAATCATGTATTTTCTTGGATTGTTCGGGCATAGTTTTGATGATAAATTTTAATATAGATCTTGAGTGTTGTATTATCTTATTCAAGGGATAAACCATGCTTCTTGTGATTATTTTTGGGTTGCTTCTACTATATAGAAGCTCGGATTTTCACGAATCCGATATTGGGATTTTAAAGAATTTTGATGATTCATTCTGCGATGTTTTCATTGTGATTCTGAGCACACGTGCACGTATTTTCAAACTATTTTTCCAAAAGTGTTTATATTTTATCTATTGTTCTAAGAAATATATTTTACAAAGTGATTTCATATAAAACCTAATATAATTAATATTTCTAAATTATAAAGAGATTTTCAAAGTCGATTTCTTAAATATTTTTTGAAATTTATTTCAAATCCCGATTTCGCTAAAATATATTTTTCTATATAAAAATACACGTTTTTGCACTTTTCGGACGTATGAGAAAGAGAATTAAATGATTTAGTAAAACACGTGGTATGGGACACGTGAGTTTACTTTTTCGGTTAATTCCGGATTTGTACGATCGAAACCTCTTGAGTATTGTATTTTGAGTAGATATATGAGATTTATAATTCCTATTATAGGAATTATCTGAGTTAGCCAATATTTGGCGAGTTGAGACATTCGAGATCTCCTATTATAGGAGTAATAATCGATGAGAACAACTTATAGATGTTGTTTTACTCGCCGATAAGACGAGGCGAGTCTTGAGATGAGATTTCCCTTTTTGGGAATTATGGTTTATGAGAAACCATTATGAGATTTATTTGCACTTGCCGATGATATGAGGCAAGATATATGCGTATTCTGGAATTTCTGAGATTTGAGATTTTATTTTTATGATGTGGAGTTAACTAGCGGTTAGTAAATTTTTTAGTGTGAACGTGCGGTATGGGACGCACGTTAACACTTTTCGGGTTCCTTTCCGAGAGTTTGTGACACATCCATGAGTATGCCGGTGTTATAGACCTTCGGGTCATCTGAGTTATGTTACTTCGGTCACCATGAGTTATGTCACTTCAGTCACCATGAGTTATTTGACTTCGGTCACCACGAGTATGACCTTCGAGTCCATGAGTTAGGTACCTAAATTATAAATAGCACTGGATAAGAGTTTAGCACGTGCAGCATTGCTTCGACATTGCAATTAGGGATCTGGCCAATCCGGGTTTTCTGAGATTTCTGAATTTTCTGAGTTTTATTCGATTTTACCATTTTTGAGATGTTTTGTTGCATCGATAGCCTAGTGCTATATGAGATGTTATATATAAATGGTGATTTCGATTTTATAAGATCTGAAATCTTTTTAGAGTTCCATGAGATTCAAATTTGGGAATTTTGATGAGTTTCCCTTATGACTTTTGAATGGTTTATTGCATTTGTGTTGAATGCCTTTGAGTATGGATTTCTTATATTGAACTTAACTTATTCATGTGACAACCCTTTATGAAACTATACTATGGCATTACAATTGAACCACACTTGTAACCTTCCTTTATAGTTAAAGGAAGAATTCCCTTATGCACTTATATTTCTCTTATCTTGTACTAATATCAAGTTCTAGCTAGCCTAACCCGTGTATTTATTACTAGGGTCAGACCGAGTTGCAGGTTAGCTAGTTGGACTCTTAGCTTGCTTACCTTTTAGACTTGCTTATCTTATGGACCATTGCTAGCGTTTTTTTGGGTCTTCGGGTTATAGCATAGTTTTTGTGTATTAATCTTTTGGGTTGGGAACTATATGATGTATATTCTTTTGTGGGATGTATGTATGTATATATCATGGTTGAATACTACTTATGACAGGTTGTATTACATTTGATGTATGGGTATGTATATATATTCTGTGTTGTTGTTCTGTGACTGTGATAGTTGTAGTTATTATATTTTGTTACTGAATCGATCCTGTAGCCACCATAGTAGTGTATTAGACAGGAATTAAGTATGTCGAATTCTCAAGATGAAATGGAAAAAAATACGAGTACAAATATCGACATACTTAGCTCTTATCTACTGCAAGACTATGATGGTCGCCCTTAACCAGCCCTATTCTCCGCATTAGCAGATAGAATTACTAAGTAATTCTCTTTGTTAATGTGGGTCTCGGGGTGGGCGTCACAAATCCCTAAGAAAACAACTCTCACCGAGTCATTTGGCTCGGTGCCGAGTCATTTCCTTCCCCTAGAATGACTCGGTGCTTCATACGACCTATTATCTACTCCTCTAGTGTGTGCTCAAGTGTTTTCATAAGGGATTGATGACCAATCACCAAGTTTGAAGAGAAAAGAACTAAAATAGTAAAGAAATCCAAGTAATGAAGGAAATATCACCAAAGTCAACCAAGCGACTAGAGAAAAGGCATGAAACATATCAACTTGGAGATAAGATGGAGGAACAAAAGAAGATGATCCATTTCCAACTAAGGAAATGACTCGGTATCGAGTCATTTGACTCGGCATCGAGTTGTTTTTACAACTCATATGGCCTTGGTTTCTTCTGTGCAACTCTGGGCCGACTAGTAGACTTTGATGCTAACAGGCTTTCAACCCAATACCTCGTCTACCTCTATATGACAAACCTATGGGCAATTAAAATAGATTTGGTTTCTGCCATCACTATGCGGAAGCTCTGCCTCTTCTTCATCTTCTATCTCCACATAATAGTCACCAAAAGGCAACTACTTTGGGTAATTCTAGGACTTAGAATATGTCTAACTCCTATACTTGTGACTTATTATCTTTCAAATCTCTTGTAAACTCAAATGAACTATATCAAATCTATAAGCAACAAAGCTACAAGGTGGACGTACGCCATAGATTGCCGAACCATTATAAAATCCCACGTCTCTCAACTTTATTTCTGTTATTTTCCATTTATTTAAACTGTTGTCCGCTAGATCTAGACATCACAGGTTCCCTACTATCTTTTCTTGAGTGTTAATCCACTTTTGGCATTAACAATTTAATGCTTTCACCAAGAAAATTGAATTTAGGCTTTGATCTAGCTCTTTATTTTGGATTGCATAAGATCCAGAAGTTAGATGTAACATCCCTAATCTTGAGGCCCGAAACTAACTGCTATAGATGCTACAGTCATCTATAATATTAATTTCTGGTGATAAAACGCGGTTATGTTAATGGTATCCATAATATCAGAAGCACAAGAATATTAAATAATTCAAACACAATTTCAAAACCACTTTACTCATTACAATTCAAACAACATTTCATATTCAGTACATAATCCCATAACGTCACCTAGGTTTAGATAAATATAATAAATACAAAATATGCCAAGAGCGACATATGAAGATGCCCCCTTGGATGATCGAGTTACTAAATAGATAGTTATAAAATCTGCCATTACAAACAACATTCAATCATAGCGGAATAGATAATCTCCTACATAGCTAGATCTGCCTCTTGCATGTCTTTAGATGCTTTATTTGGACAAACCTACTAAACCCGAAAACCTTAACTCTCAACCAACTCAAATTAAATTTTGAGCACCCGAGAGTTTAAAAGGGTAACATAGTGCCTCTGTCCGTAACTAACTACTTCTAGGGCAACTGATCCTAATGTTTTTGCGGGCTCATTGATAACTTATCTTTACTTTATGTATTCTTTTTCGCGTGTAACTTTCTTTTAGTCTTACCCATGACAAAGCCCTGCACACTGGAATTTTGGACTTATATTAGCTAGGTGCTACTAGCTAAAGTATTAGGCGCGACCCTGCACCGGTCCCATCTGGTTTTCAAATCTTCGAGTCATACTTTTAGTAAAATTCTGGGTTAACTAACCTATCCATAATTCCTTAAAAACAAAATCTTTGTAAATGATTTAACCCTTGAAATCATTCTTAAAACAAGGAAAACATTAGTCCTTTACTTTACTCAAAATACTTATGCCATGATATATGCTTTATAAGACATTATTGATGAAACTCGAAATCATTAGGGTCTTCGACCCTCTCAAAACTTAGGCTATAAGGCCAAAATTAAGCAAAAAAATTTAAAATTATAGAACTCGGCGACGTCCTTGCGATTAAGAATCTTTGCCTACTCAAAAGCATGTCGAAGTCTTTTATTGGAAAAATACATGGGGATGATGTCAAAGTTATTACTTCATAAATTATCATGTTAAAACTATAAAAATTGAACTTCGATAACACAAAAAACATTGGCTCCAAGGGCTCATCGAGGGTATAAAATTTAGATTATAGGTTAAGCTCGATGACCATAAAAATATGGGTTAGGCTCAAAGACTAGTTAAAGACATTCACTAAGCTTGATAACAATATTAAAAGCGGCATAGTACAAACTCGGTGAGAAGTTACAAGCGGTAAGGGTTAGGCTCAGTGACAATTTAAAGCATTAGGCTCGACGATAAATTAAAACATTAGGCTTGATCATAAATTTAAATACGGCATAGAGTATGCTCGATGACCTTCTGGCTCGGCGAGGAAAAACATTAAGAAGTGTATGCGACATCATGCTTCTTAGTAAAAATGTGGCATCATGCGCCTCGACATGCCCCTATCGAGTCTAATATCTTTATCTTTATTACTTAGGCCTCGATGAGGTTCAAACCCAATACATTTCATGCCAAGCTCATTGACACCATATGTGTTGGTTGGTTCCGCGTTGATGACTCTGAGATGTAGTGAGATGAGGATCGACATGGACAATGTCGTCATGGCAGAATGGTAATTAGCTTGAAAACTGCAATTAATATATAAAGTTGTTTCTTTTCAGCAAACCTTTATAGTTTGTCAAGATCTCGTTGGCTAATCAAAACTTTTCAATTTCTTTACTGAAAATCTACCGCACTTAGTAATTATCATCACTAAACATTTTTGCAAATTAATCTCTATCTTAATTTCTTAATAAAACAATTAAGCGCTTCTTGCTTAAATAATTTATTTATCATATCAAAACACTTATGAAAAATCCCCAAAAATCAAAATAAATCAAATTAATCATACTCTTCGACATATAAAAATTTCAGGGCCAAAAAAATTATTTAATTATTTTAAATAATTATACCCGAATCCACCAGTTTCTCCACTTAGAAAATTCATATAACATCCACCCTTGCTTGGAAAATTATGAAATTAAAAACCTACTTCTAAAATGATATTTCTAATATCATATCGAAATCTCTAAGTCATTTGGGTATCAAATGATAGGTTTTCCAACTCAAACATATCACTAAATTTCATATTTGAATTCTAGAAAATCATTAACAAGCATACAATCATTCAAATTACTAAAATAAGGCATAATACTTGCAAAAGAAATGGGTTTACACTTAAAACCAAAACATAATAAAAACGTGAGATGTATATTCACTATTCACCTTGATTTGGATGAGAAAGATGAGATTTGGTGTAGAATTGATTTCTTTTAGCTTTTGATTCCTTAATCTTTTAGTTTTCTTCTTGTTTCCCTTTGCCATGGCCGACCTCACTCTAGTTTTAGTTTGTATGTGTGTAAATGAATGAAGGAAATGAAAATAGAAGGGTTTAAGGGTAGGAATGAAGGCTATTTCTATTTTGCCATTATCGTATTCCTCCTTCTTATCCTAACCTTTTATTTCTTTAATTGCTTTACTAACTAAGGCACGACCTACTTAATTACCAAATCTCAATTTTCTTATTCCTTTAAATTATTTAATTTAATTTATCTAATTAAATATTCTATATAATGTTAGCCAAAATTAGGGTCATTACAGACTCCCCTCCTTAAAGAATTTCGTCCTCGAAATTATGGTAAGGTACATACATCAATCAAACATAATGGTAAAACATACTGTTAAACAAGTCATGATAAGTCTCTCTAATCCTGCTCTTTGTTTTCCAAGTAAAGTCTCTCTCATCATCACTTCATGGACCTTTACTAATTTTACTGTCTTGTTCCTTAGCTTCTTCTCATCCTTAGCCACTATACGAACTGGCTATTTAACTATGGTTATGTCCGGTTCCACTACTAAGTCTTTTAACTCAATCAGAGTAATAGTAGTCTTTGGATCTCAAACACACTTCCTTAGATGAGAAATATGGAAAACATTGTGGACTCCTACTAAAATATTCGGTAACTCTATCCTATAAACGAGTTTCCTGATCCTTTCTACAATAGGAAATGGTCCAACAAAACTCAGTGCCCAATTTCCCTGACTTCTTAAATCTTATTAAACCCTCCACCGGTGATACCTTGATGAAAACACGATCTTTGACTGAGAACTCTAAGCCTTTTTGTCTCTTAGCTTCATAGCTTTACCGCCTTGACTGAGCTTTCTTCATTCTAGCCCGAATTAACTCAATCTTTTCCGCAGCTTTGCTCACTAAATCTGGACCAAGAACTTATCTATTTCCAGTCTCTAACCAACATATGAGAGATTTGCATGTCCTTCCATACAAAGCTTCGAAAGGTGTCATCCCTATACTAGTTTGATAATTATTGTTATTCAAAAATTTGACAAAATGTAGATGGTCCTCCCATGATCCTCCAAAATCTAGCACACAAGCTCTTAACAAATCATCCAAGACTTTGTTAACTCTTTCTGTTTACCATCGATCTGCGGATGGTAAGCGGTACTCATCTTGAGCTTGGTACCTAAAACTTCTTGTAGACTCTTCCAGAATTCACTAGTGAAAAAGGAATCTCTGTCACTTACTATACTACAAGGAATCCCATGCAGTCTAACTATATTCTTCATGAATAACTTAGCTAAAACTGGTGCCGTCCTAGTTGACTTAACATGTATAAAGTGTGCACTCTTAATCAATCTGTCCACTATAACCCAGATACTTTCATTTCCACTATTCGACCTTTGCAACTCGTCTATGAAATCCATAGATATAGAATTCCATTTCCAATTTGGAATATCTAAAGGTTAAAGTAGCCCACTCGGCTTTTGATGTTCAGCATTCACTTGTTGACAGTTTAAATACTGTTTCACCCATAAGCCTACATTCCTCTTCATACCTTCCCAGAAGAAACTTCTTTTCATATCTTGATACATCTTGGTTCCTCTTGGATGAATGGTAAACTTCGATCGATGACATTCTCTAAGAAGTTTCATCTTTAGATCTTCAATATCCAGAACAAATAACTTTCCCTTCTTTCTCAACAAGCCATTTTGGTCAATACTGAAATCCTTTAAATCATTAATGTCGGTCCCACTCTTTAACCTTCTGATCCGTTCAGCTAATAATGGATCATCTCCTTACTTAGAAGCAATCCTTTCGATCATTAGTGGTCGAACTTCTAAACATGACAACTAGCAGTTTCTTGACTCGAACTTTCCATAGATCTTAACTGCACATTGCATGTAGTTAATGCTTCTAAATCTTTCCACTCAGTTATCATTGCCAACACTGCATTCTGATGCCTTCTACTGAGCGCATCTACTACTCTATTTCTTTTTCCTAGGTGTGTATTCAATTCCAAAATCATAAGCAGCTATAAACTCTAACCATCTCGGTTGTGTCATATTCAACTCCTTGTGAGAGAATAAATATCTTAACGATTTATGATCCATGAACAACTTGAATCTCTCTCCCTAAAGGTAATGTCTTCAACCTTTAGAGCAAAAATTACTATAGCTAATTCTAAATCATGTGTCGGGTATCTAACCTTATGCAACTTGAGCTGTCGAGAAGCGTAGGCAATTACTTTACTCCTCTACATTAACATAGCTCCTAATCAAGTTCTACATGCATCTGTATACACTACTAAATCTTGATTCCTCTCCGGAACAACTAACACCAGGGCATTGGTCAATAAATGTTTCAGCTTTTGGAATGCCTCCTCACATTTATTGGTCTAAACATAGTTCACATCCTTTCTTGTTAGCTTAGTCATCAATGCTGCTATCCTTGAGAAATCTTTGATGAACCTCCGGTAATAGCAAACTAGTCCAAGAAAACTCTTTATCTCGGTTACTATCTCGGGTCTCTTCCAATTATTAACTGCCTCGATCTTAGCTGGATCTACTGACAACCCTTTTTCTAAGACTACATGACCAAGAAACTTCACCTCCTTCTTTCAAAAATGACACTTTGAAAACATTGCTTTTAACTGATGTTGTCTCACTATCTCAAGCACTATTCTAAGATGAACTTCATAATCCCTGTCATCCTTCGAATAAATCAAAATGTCGTCTATGAATACCAATACAAATCTATCCAAGTGTTCTTGGTAGATCCGATTCATTAAGTCTACGAAGAAGGCTGGTGCATTAGTCAGTCCGAACGACATTACTAACCATTCGTATGATCAATACCTTGTTTCAAACGTCGTCAAGGGAATACTATCCTCCGCCACTCTTAGTTGATGGAACCCTGTTGCCAAATCCAATTAAGAAAACACATTGGCTCTACTCAAGCGATCAAACAAACCATCAATCCTCAGTAATGGATATTGATTCTTTATCGTCTTCTCATTTAACTTACGGTAATCGATACACAACCTTAAGATCCATTAGGTTTCTTAACAAACACCGCAGATGCTCCCCAAAGCAAACTGCTTGGTTTGATAAAACTTTTCACTTCCAAATCCGCCAGTTGCACTTTTAACTCCTTCACCTTAGTAGGCATCATTCTACTTGGCGGCCCACTAACAAGTTCAGCTCTCGGTATAAAATTTATCTAAAACTCAATAGCTTGTTTCGGTGGTAGTCCTGTCACCGGTTCAAAGACGTCTACGAATTCTCTAACAACGAAAACTCGATTCAACTCATCTTCCTCCTCCATTGCACCCTACAAAGCATGAATATCAAAACTCGAGTTTTCTATAGAATATATAATTCGATCACTACTACGAGGGTGTCTTAGTGATATTTTCCTATTGTGGCAAAATATCCTAGCATTATACTTACTTAACCAATCCATACCCAAAATAATTTAAAGCCTACGAAATCAAACACATGCAAACTGCAAGAAAACATATGACCTAACAATTCAAACTCTAACTGGTCACATCTCATCCTAAGAGTTGCACACCCTCTTATCAGATTTGCAGCCCTCAAAGAAGTAATTAGGTATATGGATTCTAGGTTAAGCTTATCTGCCAAACAATGAGATATGCAAGAATGGGATGCACGGTATCAAATAGAACTCTAACATGCATATCATGAATCAAAAGTGTACCTCCCATTACAGCCTTTTCTTTCTCTTCTGCTATTGGTCTCGAGGTAGCTGGTTCTAATGCAAATATCTTGCCCTTCTCAGCTTTAGCTGGCTCCTTGCATTGGTTCTTATAATAACCAATCGGATCACAGTTGAAACAGTTCACCACTTTCTTATCAGCAACTTTCTTCCCTTTGCTAGACCGTCACTCATGAGCAAAATGTCCCTTCTTATCACACTTATAGCATATAATCTTAGATTTTCCTTTCTTGTCAGCTCCACTCTTCTGAGCTCCCTTCTTGTGGAAAAACTTTCTCTTCTGATTCTGCCCACCTTGAACCTCCACTACTTTGTTACTACCAAAGAAAGCAAGCATCTCTTCATTTCTTAAAGCCATCTCAACAACTACATCACATGGATCCCTTAGACGTGGCAAAGTTGCCCTACCAATCTTAGGTCTTAATCCATGAATGGACTTCTCATTCCTCTTAATTACTATATCCATGGTAGCTTACCCATACCGGGATAACTCCTTAAATCTCATAGCATACTCCAGCACCATTATATCTCCTTGCACTAACTTAACAAACTTTCTCAATAGGTTATACTTAGCGATTCATGACATAAACCTTTCTTCAAACCTTCTCCTAAATTCAACCCAAGTCAGGGTTTCCTCTACTACTCCAACAATAACATGGTTCCACCAATACAATGTAGCTCCTTATAATTGCTTGGACGCTAACCTCCTCTTCTTCTCATCATTCAGTCCACGATCACGATAATCCTATCACAATGCAACAACCAGTTCTCCACTTCGATAGCATCTTCTGTTCCAATAAATGGCTTTCCTTCCATTCTCGCATAGTCTCTACTCAGCACAACAAAGTTGTTGACAACTGGAGTTTCTAGATTCACTCCTCTAGCATTTCCACCTACTAATCCAGTAGCAGCTCCTACTTGCATCATGTTGACAAAGAACTAATACATAGCTCCCATATCTACCTGTGGTGTTCCAGCACCTACATTAGCAGCTTGTGCATGAACCGAATTCCTTCTAGTATTGGATATGGCGTTTTCATTTGTTGTGGTGATTCCTCCAATGAGATTCACTCTTCCGTTTCCTGCCTCCATATCTTACTTTCCTTTAAATTTGCATTCGAACCTTAGTAAGACACAGAAGAATGGTCTAAGAGAGATGGGAAAATAGAGATAAAGTTTATACTTATATACAAGTACATTACTATAATGTTATCCCATACCCCAATCTTATTCTTTGATTCATTTGAATTATGTTTTAAAACCTCGTTTTAAGTTCAAAATTCTTTTGAATTTTATATAAGCCTATGCTTTGATACCACATTGTAATATCCCCGATCTCAAGGTCCGAAACTAACCGCTACAGATGTTGTAGTCATCTGTAGTGTTAATTTCCGATGACAAAATACGATAGTGTTAATGGTATCCATAATATCAGAAGCATAAGAATATGAAATATTTCAAACATAATTTCAAAGCAACTTTTCTCATTACAATTCAAATCAGCATTTCATATTCAGTACATAATATCATAACGTTGCCCAGGTTTAGATAAATATAATTATTATAAAATATGCCAAGAGCGGCATATGAAGATGCCACCTTGGATGATCTGAGTTACTAAATAGACAGTTATAACATCTGCCATCACATACAACATTCAATCACAACGGAATAGATAAATAGATAATCTCATACATTGCTAGATCTGCCTCATGCATGTCTTCGGATGCTTTATTCACCAAAACCTACTAAGTCATAAACCTTAACTCTCAACCTACTCAAATTAAATTTTGAGCACCCGAGAGTTTAAGAGAAAAACATAAATTTTGAGTCATACATAAAGCCTGTGCGAATAATAATATGATATCTCGATTTATCAATACTAAGTGAGACCATGCTGCCTAGCGGAACGGGTTTCCCCTTACTAATATCCTTTAAAAACATATCTTTTATAATCAAAATCCTGCAACCAAACTGGTTATAATAAACAATATACAATAACATGTATGTATACAAGTAGGTAATCAATGGACTATCTATCCCACATCATAGTTTTATCAGGCTAACTATAAACCTATGGCTAACTCGGGCCTACCAGACATAATAAATGTTCTAACTTGCTGTTAGAGAAAAACTGGATGGTCTGTCCGTAATTTACTACTTCTAGGGTCAACTAATCCTAATGGTTTTGCGGGCACACCAATAACCTATCTCTAATCTATGTATTCCTTTCCGTGTGTAACCTTCTTTTAGTCTTACCCATGAAAAAGCCCTACACATTGGAATTTTGGACTTATATTAGTGTAACACCCCTAATTTTTTGATAATATTATTCAGGAGATTTAATTAGAATAAATTAAATAGAATAATGTAGAGTGATAAGGAGATTGAGGTTGATTAATAAATTTAGTAGCCGTGCTTATTTAAAACGAAGGAGCTTATAAATTGTTAAGTGTTAACTAATAAGAATAAGGGTTTTAGAGTAAATTGTCGCCCATGTTCCCACCCTTATACTATTTTCCCTAAGACCATTCACATTCATTTTTCATAAGTAAAACAAACATAAGAAAGAAAATATCAAGGCCGACCATTAGGAAGAAGAGAAGAAGGCAAAATCAAATCTAAAGCTTAGGTTCAAGCTAGAAGAAATCAATCTCAATCAATCTCCAATTTCCTTATCCAATCTAAGGTGAATAATAATCACTACATCTCTATTTTGATTTCTATAATCATATGTTTTCATATTTAAGGGTAAATTTGTTTTTATGATATATTGGATGATGATATGCTTGATTTATAATTTATTAGTTTAAACAAGGTTGTTTAAAAGAGGAATATGCACGGTTTTAGGGAAAAACCAAGGTTAAATTATTTTTAAATGCATGGGAAAATTTTACATTATGAGAAACATGATTTTGGAGTTAGGTTTCAATTTTTATAATTTTCCAAGCCGTGGGGAATTACTTATGAATTTTCAAAGGAAAATATGGTTGATTGGGTTTATAAATTTATTTCAAAAATTATATTAAGAATTTGGGTTAGAAATTTTGATATGTTAGGCAATATGATTAAAGTGAATTTCTGGAATTTTTGGGGATTTTTACTAAGTGAATTATTATGGAAATTAAATTATTTTGAAAGGAGGACATAAATGATTTAATTGTTTTGTTAATGGGAAGGGCTTATTTGTTAAATGTTAATTAGTTTTAAATCTGAGAAAATTGTAGCAAATATTAGCAAAATAATTTGAAAGTTTATGTAACCAATCAGGTGTTTACATGTGGGCAAGTTTGTTACAAAAAGTTTACTTTATTTGGTAAAAACAGCCTTTTACTCAGAAACGTAGGTTCCGCCTCCTTTGGAAGGAGCTTTCGACTCAGATCTTCCGCCTCCAACCTAGTCGAAACCTTCTAGGTCATAACCAGTAAACCAATACACATGGTATCATTTAGCTGGTACGTAGTGGATTGGAGAAAGGCGGAATGTAGGGTGTCGAAACGTAGCTTCCGAAGGGGTTGGTTCCTTTGTTTTGTTTTAAAAGAAAACCGCTTGCTTGTTTACAAAAGGGTTTCGAAGTAGTCAAAACCAATGGTTTTGAAAGCGTATTTCTAAAGAAGCTTTCGAAGGAGAGCCACCGCCTTTGTTTCCAAGTAGTAGCTTCCGAAGAAGTTACTTAGTTTTTATTTGAAGCTTTCGGAAGGGGTAGTTTCGACCAAGTCGAAACCCTTCTGTAATTTGATGCCTTTCAATGGTATTGAAGACATCAATGTTGTCCAAAGGTACTGTTTGTTTTGTAAATATAAGCCACTTCCTACTGCTTTCGAAAGGGGTTAGGGGTTTCGAAGGCAATGGTTTCGAAAGGGGTTTCGAAGCCATCCTTTAATTGTTTTACCCAGATGTTTTGTGCTTTTGAAAGGATGGTTTCGACACCATCAAGATTCCCCAATACTTTTATGAATGGAAGAATGGTTTCAAAAGAGTTGCTTTCGCTTATGTTCACTTTGACCCAAATTGATGTTTTTTAAATATAAGCCCAATGATTTCGAAAGGGGGGCTTTCAATGGTTTCGAAAGGGGTACTTTCAAATGGTTTCGAAGCTATGCTTCTATACTTATACGATAATACTTTAACACGGTCGAAAGGTTTCGAAAGAGAGGTTTTAAAGTATTCGAAAGGCAGGAGCCTTATGTTTTAAAGTTGGATTTTAATGCTTTCGAAGGAGGTCATCCTATGAGGTTGAAAGCAAGGTTTCGAATGTGCCGAAAGGCTTTTTAAACCCAAACTCAAATTTTAAAAGAAAAATCCATGGTTAAATTAAAGGAATTTTTGTAACGGTTTTGAGAAAAAGCTTTTCTTGTTAAAATTATAGGTTAAAGGGATTAACCATGTTCTATATTAAACCCACAGGAGTGGTATTGTTATGTTATTATGATTGCTTCTTTAAATATAAATATATTCACATTGTTTTGAATCCCATAGCTGTATTTTGGGGAAGGGTAGAATAACCAGTTAGGTTGACCCAGTAGTGAATATAAATTAAGTGAACTCCTAGATGAATAGATTTGCATCCAAGAGGTTAGGGAGACCAAAATGTAGGATGCCTAAATTTAGAAGTTATCAGAAAGACTGGTTCATAGTGATCACATAAAAACTATGACTAGGAAGTTATTAGGGTTACTAATAGGTTCATGGTGATCCTATGAAAACTATGTTATAAAGAGTGGTTGGCGGGGGCCAATTGGTTTGTAGTGCACCCATGAAAACTTTATCCGGATTAAGTTATTGACAGTTGTCACTAGGTTCCTAGTTAACCTATGAAAACTAGGATAAGAGAGAAGTTATTGGAGTTACCAATAGGTTCAGGGGAACCCATGAATTAATTTAAGTTAATTGGCAAGGGGCCAATAGGTTCATAGCGCACCTATGAAAACTATGGAATAAGACAGGGAGTCCATACATTATACAAAGGTTATTAGTAAGCCCATGAAAACTGATAGGTTAATAGTGACCCTAGAAACTATAAAATATGATAGGGAGTCAACTAAATAGAGGATGGGGAATCCAATATGTTTTCATATGTTTGCATATCATCATAATATTTTAAAATGATTATGTTTTAACCATTGTGGATGCAGGAGCACGATATATGGTTTTATAAAAGGTTTTAGGATACTAGTGAGGGGAAACCCGTTCTGCTAAGCGGCGTTGTCTCACTAGATATCTAAATGATTTGAGACGGTGGATTATTATTCATATCGGGCTTTATGTCTGACTCGAAGTTTATATTTTCCCCTTAAACTCTCGGGTACTCAATTGATTTTGAGTAGATTGAGATTTAAGGTTTTCAAGATCTCTTCTTAGACGAAAAAAGCTTCCGGAGGCGTGTAGGAGGCAGTTAGTTATTAGATTTATCTTTTTCCACTGTGTATTTTGGACGCAAAGGCAGACTTATTAGCCTTATTATATACTCTGATCAACCAAGGGGGCATCTTCATATGTCGCTCTTAGCATATGTGTAATAATTAAATTTTTCTAAACGTGGTTAATGTTTGTGGGATTATGTAATGAACATGAAATGTTTTGAATGGAATGTGGAAATGTGCTTTTAATTTGTTTATTTTTTTTTCATATTCTTGTGATCTGTGTACTGATGTATCTAACACCGCCGTATTTGGTTGCCAAGGATTAATAACTAAGGATGACTACAGCATCCATAGCTGTTAGTTTTGGGCCTCCAATAAGGGGATGCTACAATTAGCTAGGGGCAACTAGCTAAAGTATATGGCACTATCCTACACCAGTCCCATCAGGTTTTCTAATCTCCGAGTCATTCTTTTAGTAAAATTCTAGGTTAACTAACCTATCAATAATTCCTTGAAGACAAAATCTTTGTAAATGATTTAACCCTTGAAATCATTCTTAAAACAAGGAAAACATTGGTCCTTTACTTTACTCAAAATAATTTGTTGATGAAACTCGAAATCATTAGGGCCTTCGACCCTCTCAAAACTTAGGCCATAAGGCCAAAATTATGGAAAAGCTTTTACAATTATAAAAATCGGTGACGTCATCGCCATTAGGAATCTTTGCCCACTCAAAAGCATGTCGAAGTCTTTTATTGGAAAAATATATGGGATGATGTTGAAGTTATTACTTCATAAATTATAGTGTTAAAACTATAAAAATTGAACTTCGATAAAGCATAAAACATTGGCCCCAAGGCCTCTTCGATGGTATAAAATTTAGATTATAGGTTAAGCTCAATGATCATAAAAACATGGGTTAGGCTCGAAGACTAGTTAAAGGAATACACTAAGCTCGGTAACAATATTAAAAGCAGCATAGTACAAACTCGATGAGAAGTTACAAGGACATGCGTTGATTGTTCGAATTTGATCAAGGCTTTCCACAGGATCACTTTCCATTACCTAGAATCGACCAACTTGTTAATGGAACCGTAGGGCACGGACTACTCTTATTTATGGATGCCTACTCAAGGTAAAACCAGATCATGATGCATAAGCCCGATCAAGAGAATACCAGCTTTATCACTGACTTGGGGCTATACTGCTTTCGCATAATGTCGTTTGATCTAAAGAACACTGGGGCCACTTACTAGAGATTGGTAAATACAATGTTCAATGATTAGATTGGGAGAACGATGAAAGTGTATATGGATTACATGCTATTGAAGTCCCGAATACCTGGAAATCATCTGGACGACCTCATGGAGAAGTTTGAGATCCTCCGGAAGTATGGAATGAAGTTGAATTCGCTGAAGTGTTCTTTCAGTGTCTGTTCTGGAAAGTTTCTTGGATCTATTATGAACACAAGGGTGATCGAGGCCAATCCGGAGCAAATCATTGCCTTGCGAAATGTCAAAGCCTTTACAATGAAGATGGAGTTACAAAGTTTGAATGGAAATATCGCAGCATTGAGATCTCGAGAGCAATGGATAAGTGCATACCGTTCTTTGATGCATTAAATAAGGGTATGAATTTTTTTGAATGAAATTAGGACTTCTAGACCTCTTTTAAGGAATTATTGCGACATATGGAAACACCGTCGGTTCTATCTAAACCACCGGATGGTGATGACTTATTCATTTACTTGGCAGTGTCTGACCATGCATCAAGCTTGCCACTAGTACATGAGGAAGCTAGCATTCAACTACCCATATACTACATTAGCAAGCGATGCCCAGAGCCGAAGGAAACTACTCAAAGTTGGAGAAGCTTGCATACTGCTTGCTGATAGCATCAAGGAAATTGCAACCATACTTCTAAGCTCACCCAATCAAGGTGTTGATGGATCAACTCTTGAAACAGGTACTCTACTGGTCCGAGACTTCGGGACATCTTTGAAATGGAACATCAAGTTAAGCCAATATGATGTAGCTTATCATCCCCAAAGGTCAATTAACAGACAGGCATTGGTGACTTCATAATTGAATTCACAATTCAGGATGACAAGGAGTACACTATGATCGTAGCATCACAATGGAAGTTTTTCTTCAATGGAGCATCAGACGAATTCTGCTCAGGAGTGGGAGTTGTGCTTGAAACTCATGAAGGACGGTCAATTTGTTATGCTCTGAGGCTGGAATTTCCTACCACTAACAATGAGGCAGAATACGAGGCATTAATAGTGGGATTAAAGGTTGTGAAGGAATTAGGAATAAAAGCTTTACACTTCTACAGCGACTCACAACTAGTTATATGTCAAGTGAGAATGGAATATCAAGCTAAGGGTGTAAAACTCGCCCTTTACTTGACAAAAGCATAGGAATTTCTTAATGACATCGAACATTACACAATAACTCATATTCGCAGAGAACAAAGTGTGATGGCTGATTACTTAGCGAAACTGGCCAGTTCCAGAGATGCATAGTCAATGGGATTGGTTCTAGTAGACGTATTGGCCAAACCTAGCATTGATCAAATGGACTTCGATTGGGTTTTAGAGACTACAAAAGAGGAGGAATCGTGGTTCGATCAAAGACTACCTCCTAAGAGGAATACTCCCCGGAGACCGGAATAAACAAAAGAAGCTCCTTCGGAAGGCACCACGATTCGTATGCAGGATGGAGTGATATACATAAGAGGATTCTCCTCCCCCTTTGCTTAGGTGTATAGCCAAAGATGAAGCTAGGAAGATCCTCATGGAAATTCACGAAGCCGGCTGTGGTGATCACACCAAGGGACAAACACTGGCGAAAAAGGCACTCCGCTATAGATATTTCTGGGTGAAAATAAACCGAGATGCAACAAACTACACCATACGATGTGGTCGATGCCAGAGATTTGCGAACATTCCATAAGCCCCATCTTCATAACTTACTCAAATGATCAGCCCTAGGCCGTTTACGGTTTGGGGAATCAATTTAATCGGCGTACTACCAATAGCAAAAGGAGGAGCCAAATACGCTATTGTTGTAGTTGACTACTTTACAAAATGGGTCGAAGTGGAACCGCTTGCCATGATTACTACTAAAAAAGTGATTAACTTTGTAAAAAATATATTATTTGCAGGTTTAGAGTACCGTAGAAAATCATCACAGACAATGGAAGTCAATTTAAGAGTGCAAAGTCCAAGGACTTCTACAAGCGCTATCGAATTGAGAAAAGCTTCTCCACGGTAGTGCATCCGTAGGCAAACGGGCAAGTGGAAGCAGTGAACAAGATCATTAAATCCACCATGAAGAAGCGGTTGACAAAAGCTAAAGGAAATTAGGTTGATGAGCTTTACTAGCACTATGGGCTTATAGAACAACACACAAATCTATGACTGGACACTCGCCGTTCGTTTTGGCATATGTTTCAGAAGCTATGATCCTAGTGGAATTAGAAGTTTCCACTCATTGTAGAAGGCATTTCAATTAGAAGGAAAACGAGTAGCTCCTGCTCGAATCGCTCGACCAAATTGATAAGAAGCAGGAGGAAGCCGAACTAAGGACTGTTGCTCACCATAAGAGAGTGGCATGACACTTTAATGCCAAGGTTTGCAATTGTACCTTCGAAGTGGGAGATCTCATTCTGAAATGGATCTTCCCGGGTATAGGATCGATTGGCCCGAACTGGGAAGGACCCTATGTGATCGACCAGAAGCTTGGAGATGGAACATTCAAGTTCGCAACTATTGGTGGGATTCCGATTCCACGTGCTTAAAACAACGACTCATTGCCGCACTACTACATTTGATACCTATCTATATATTTCCTATTTTCTCAAATAAGCCATCCAGGGACACGGAGGGCATTGTAAATAGGCAGGACTTGCCTATTTCCTACTATTTCTTTAATAAATCTAGCTTCTTGAACCAATGGAACCGTATTCTTATAAGCCAAACCATTGAGTCGATGGAGAAAATTGACTCAAATCATCAGATCGACAGAGAAAATTGACTCAAACTGCTGGATCGATGAGGAAAATCGATCCAAATCTTTTAAGAACCAGCATTGCTGTGGTAATGCCAAGAAGGTTCGGTACTGTCGGATGGATGGGGAATATAGATCCAAACCTTCCAAGAACAGACGTTGCTATGGCAACGTCGGGAAGGTTCCAAACCACCGAGTCAATAGGGAAAATCGACTGAAATCACTAGGTTTGATAAGAAAGATCGATCCAAACCTTCTGAGAACAACGTTGCTCCGATAACGTCGGGAAGTTTCCAACCGCCAAGTCACTAGGTATAGAAAAAAGTAGCAAGAGAAAGAAGACAAGAATATTTTTGTAGTGGTTCGGCTGTTAACGAAGCCTACGCCCACTTTATAATTTCTATTATAGATTGATTGCTGTTACAAGAAGTGTTTGATTACAAGGCTTTTGATTGTCCTTAGCTAGACTAGATCTCCAAGGTTATAATCCACTAGAGAATCACAGTGAATCCCTTTGGAGATTGTTGTGAGGGAGGTGAAGAGTGAAGAATGTTTCCAATAGAGCTTCAGCAACCAGTCCGGAGAAGATCTAGTTTATGTTGTAGGTAGGATGGTATTTATAGATCTCGGAGAGCTTCTGGGCCATGCCTGTTCACTAACTGCTTGCAGATGGACACAGGAAGATGCAACGAGGCTTAACTCGTGACCTGAGCCAAAACCATGGATCGTTAGCGATCCATAGAATTAGCTCGGGTGCGAGCTAATTACTTAGCTCCTTTCCTCTACTTTACTATGCTAGGCCACAATTATTCCACGGTTACATATGGATCGCTGGCGATCCATGGTGTATGGGTCGCTAGCGATCCATACACTTAGCATATTTTGCACCTTGTCTTCTAAGCTTTCCTTGCTCTCCATGTGCCATAGCGACCCATGATGTCGTATGGATCGCTGGCGATCCATACACTTAGATTATTTCTAGACTTTGGTGTTTGGCATGCTTTTGTCTCCTTGTATCGACGTTGTTCGTGCATTTTTGTCGTACGTCGCTTTGTTTTGATGACTATTTTCTTTTTAGTTGTATTTAGCTGCTGATCGGACTGGATGGATGTTGGTCTCTTAGTTTATTCAAACTCAGTCTTCGCTCTCGTAATATGACTTGGCTCTCTTTAACTTGTTGCCTTTTCCCTTTTGGTTGAGTTATGAGTCATTCTGACTTCACCAAGTCGTCCCTTCTTCTCTTGGATCCTGATGGGTTACTGGATAACAACGGTGACGTACTAGGGCAAGTCGAAAGTGGATGGGTCGGGTGGAAGTTGACTCGGCAGAAGAGATCTTGGAGGAGAATCCTAGGATAGCTCGGCACTTGAAAGGCTCAAAGGGAAAGCAAATGAAAGTGAAGAGTTGAAAATTTTCTAAGTATATAATTTCTAAGAGAACTATACAACCTAGCACCGAGTTAAACTTCTCGGGCCCAAGTTGTTTTCCTCCCCATGTGCTATTCTTGAAGCATCATGAAGTATTTCCATACCAATATAAAGCGCACGTAGTCTCCATAGTGTCATAACATCGCTAATGCAGGAGGTGGAATTTCGATTCAAACTGAGACAAATAGTTAACATAAAATCGAATAAGTAAAACCACATCTCGAAACAATGTTCAAACTACCAACTTGAATTCACAGGATAATAGTCCAGAACATATCTCGATCCAGAGCACGCTTTGTTTTCAAGAAAAGCTTACTCTGGGGGCCAAATGTTAGCTGGGTTTTTAACTAAGCATAGATCAAAAGGAGTTAGAACATCAAGATGAAGGTGAAACAACTTGGAACTTGGCAAGCATGCTTAGAAGAAGGAAAGAAGAGGTCCTAGAAAGTTTCACCCCAAAATTGCCTAAGGAAACAACTCGGCGCTGAGTCATTTAGCTCAGTGCCAAGTCATTTTCTCTCCCTAGAACTACTCACCAGCTTCATATGACCTATTCTCTACTCCTATAGTATGTGTTCAAGTGTTTTCATAAGGGATTGATGACCAGTCACCAAGTTTGAAGAGCAGACAACTAAAATAGTAAAGCAGTTCATGTAATGAAGGAACTATCACCAAAGTCAACCAAGCGACTAGAGAAAAGGCATGAAACACATCAACTTGGAGATAGGATGGAGGAACAAAAGAAGATGAGCCATTTCCAACTAAGGAAATGACTCGACACCGAGTTGTTTTTACAACTCGTATGGCCTTAGTTTCCTCTGTGCAACTCTGGGCTGACTACTAGACACTGTTGCTAACAGGCTTTTGACCTAACACCTCCTTTACCACTACAAATACAAACACAGGGGCAATTAAACAAGATCTAGTTTCTGCCATCACTACGTGGAAGTTCTGCCTCTTCTTCATCTTCTATCTCCACATAATGTCACCAAGATGGCTAATTTGGGCAATTTTATCTTGTGTCTCTCTACTTTATTTATATTATTTTCCCATTATTTTAATTATTATCTGCTGGATCTAGGTATCACAGATTCCCTATAATCTATTCTTGAGCGTTGATCCATTTTTGGCATCAACAAGTTACCATTTGGTTTAGGACTTTCGGTAATATTTTTTCGGTTATTCAGTCGACATGTTGCATAGAAATATAGTATAAATTGAGTGTATTTTATGAGCATTGAATAAATGTTTAAATAACATGCGGTGATATGGGATGTCGTAGTGTAATTTATTTGGTTATTCATTGCAAGTTAATGTCAGTCATATGGAGATTTGTTATGTATGATGGGGATTGTTGCGGCGAGGAATATAAAATACTTATGTAGAGCTATGTGTTGGCAAATGTATAGAGCCGTGTGTCGGCATAAGTTTAGAGCTATGTGTTAGCCATTGAGTACAGGTACTATGTGTCTATCTTTCTTTGTCTAACTTCCTTTATGATTCGGGAGTGAACCTGATTAAGCCAGTATCCACCCTATTGGCCTTATTGCAGTGTCGTGCCTCGAATTCATGACACTTCAAATTTATAGTTGTGTGTTATTGTTGTGTGTGTTCGCTCCTGTGTTAACTAGGCCGGCAATCTGTCCCTATAGGAGCATGTGCTAGATCATGACCGAGTTGAGTCCTCACGTAGACGAGCATATAAATGGATCTTGTCATTATACCTAAGAAAGGTAACCAAAGACTATAGTAGTCATATCAAATGGACATGCATGTGGCTTATGGGGCAAGAAGATGTACTATCAGTCTCCCGTCTGGTTTCGATGTGTGCGATAGATAAACATATACTATTTACATTCCTATGAGATGATGAGTATGACTATGCTAGAGATCATCAGTCTAGAGTGTAGTCAATCCCTTATTATCCTTACTTATCTTTTGATATTTTGTTTTTAGTTATATTTGAGAGAGAGCCATAGTTTTATGGATATATAGATCGATTTTATGTATACGTGTATTCAATGTTTTACCCAAACATTACTCTTGACATTGATTGATGATTAGTGGATTGGAATGGTAATCTCATGATACACACACACACACAATTACGTGGCATATTTTATTACATTAACTTGGATATTATTATTGTCATCATATCACTTTAAATTTGGATTTAGACATAGTTCGACCCGTGTGTTATATAATACTCGGGCTAGTCTGGGATATTGCAGGATTTGGTACACCATAGGCAGCTGGATTCGGTGGGTTTTTAGGAGGCTAGCAGTCATATATATATAGGATAATACATTCCCTATGTATTTTTGTAGCCTCATAAATATGTACATATTATGATGTATTGGATGATGTGTGTGTATTATGGACTAGACACTGTCATTTTGTAGCCCTACTGGACTTTGTATTATGTGATATATTTTATATGCTGCATTTTGACTCTATGTGCTCTATTATATTCTATGATTATGTACCGTTCCTTCCTGGAAGCAAATGTGCTTATTGCTTTGCTAAGACCATGTACATTTATGGTAAATAACTTATGATTTGAGATATATACTGGTGTTAGTCCAAATAAATATTCACGTGTGTACTACATATAGCCTCATTCTTCGTATTATCTTATAATATTTATAGTAGTACTCTTGGATAGTATGGGTATAGAGGTGGGGTGTTTCACCCCTCCTTGGCCATTAGTTTGAGCGCTATCATCTCCTCTACTAGGATTGATATAGCAACCTATCAAGTCACTGTTCTATCCAAATCAATTTTCTTAAAAATAATCCAAATTTGATATAAATATTTTTGTATCCACAATCTCCTTTTAATTCCTTCAAAATCTAAAATAATATTTATGGTATTTAAATTACCAAAATTTAGGCCAGTGCTATTATAGCATCCAATAAATTAAATCACACAACAATCCATAACCGATTATTTAATCGTATCATATATCGCTATATATGAAAAACAATCAATATATTTGAGGAATCCAGTTGGATCCCTCCAACCTATTTCCCTACATCCATAGATGTCATATAACATAAAATACCAATCCCGCTTCGAGGCAGGATATCACGGTAATATAGGGTCATCCGCTATTATGCGGGGGGCATAGTGTCTCATCCGCTCTAACGGCGGGAAATATATCCAACTACTAATATATACTACTATATATAATATAATATTCAACTGACAATAATATATCAATTCAACCAATCATCCAATAATTAATTTTTAATTATTATAAATTAAATCCAGTAATCCAAATGAGTGAGAATTACTCATATTTATTTTCCGAATTGCCGAACGCTCATTTTAGATTAAATCGAACTGACGTTCGATTTAACCTAAAATCCCAGCTATTTCCAAACGACTCCAAATCAGTTCCATTGTGTAGCCTACGTCATTGTGAATTTTATAAGTTTGACCTTATAACTATCAAAAGAAGTACATAAGTTGACTTATCACATATACAAGCTAACACATTGGCTTTTTAAATAATAACCTTATCTTTATAATTCATATAATAACATAGTATACTTTCCTGTTTTGAAATCATATACATAATAAATAATCGTTTATATAAATTCCTAAAATCTAAATTTACATAAACTTTCCAAATCAAGACATTTAAAATTCCTGTTTTAAAATTCTATTTTTACGCATAACAATCAAATTCAATTGCATATGCTGTAACAGACTAGATTCCAAAATATCAGTTGCTAAATTAATAAATCCATTCAGGTATAGATATGTGAGTAATAAAACTCACCTTAATTCAGAATCGATGAAATCGAATTCGCTTCCATACCCTGGCTCTTGCGTCGTCTACTGCCTCATCACGACTGCCACTGTCCAAAATTAATGTCGCACTCCTTCCCACAGCAATTGCGACCTCGCCTTGTCATAACAACCATTAGCAACCGCCTCTCCAGCTGCTGGGCCCTTGCGAGCAAGTTCACTTCACTTGCTGCCTATTCTGGAATAGCCGCCTCTCCATCGCTTGTACCCGAATCAATCACGATGCCACCATCCCCTTCTAGTCCACGGCTTCTCCCTTTTCTCTTTTTCTTTGTTTGTCGATCGTTCACAGCCGCCCCCAGGCTGCCGCCTCCAACTCGCACTCCAGATTTTTCCCCCTTCGCCATCGCAAACCCTAAAGGTCGAATGAACGAACCACCACCATGCCAAAATCAAAATGCGCGACACCCTCCAATCAATAACATGACCTCGCTCAACGCCTCCCTTGCTCTGACCAGATGTCTTCCCAGGCTCGCCGAACCCAATCTCGCGATTGCCACCCCGTTTTGTTTTATTTTTTTATTCCTTTTTTTATATATATCGCTGTTTCAAACTGAGAAGGAAGAAAAAGATGAAACCGCGATTTCAAATGGTTAAGGGGGCGGCTTCAGTACACAGTAGGGTGGCTGAACATGGCTAGGCCGGCAGTAGTGTCCTCTTTTTAATTATATTTTACATTTTTTTCAAAATATCTCGTTCCCGTAACTCGAAATCCTGAACTCCTATCAAGGCGTGTCGCCTGGAGTCCCTAATGTTATACCCCTATTTCAAACGCAATGGAACAAGTTTTGGGACCTAATTCGATCGTATGTGAAAGGTAGCGTTTTGAATCCAATTATAATATTAAATTTTTTGATATTAATTTCAACGCGTTTTCTATCCCGTACGACCAAATGGTAAATAAAATCGCTATAAAATTTGAAATCCGATAATAATACACTATTACGGATCCAATGGAACTGGTTTCATCGAATTCCGAGACTGTGTCCTGGATTGCTATTTTAACGCGTCGATTAAATCGACGATTTTCAAAATCGATGAAATTACTTGGAATTTCAGTTTTAAAAACTTACTAACTCAATTCTAATTCAAATAGAATTTATACTCACATTAAAAATCATTCTGATTCATATTCAACTCTAATTTCAATTATCCACCATTTTCGTATTACGATAAATCGTTATATTTGAAATTTAAATTCATTCTATAATTTCAACCAAAATCTTCATATACAAAATCAAACTATATTCCAAATCCAATATTTAAAACCATTTAAATATTCAAAAAAAATGACAGAAAATCCGGGTCGTTACATTCCTCCCCTCTTAAAAGAATTTCGTCCCCGAAATTGCTAAGATAGAAAGAATGCTCCAAACTCATTAACTTATCAAAACCTACTTAGTTAAAACTCGATATTTCACTTTTCTATATCCATTAGTTACAACCAAAACAATTAATTTTTAATTTCTAAACCAAAACCCTTTATTTCAATAATAATTTGAAATCAAATTTCAGTTAACAAAAACTTTACAAAAATTTTCAAAATTTTTGTATCACCCTTAATTTCCGAAATTTTTTGGTAGAGTCTCCCCTGTACGGAGTGCCTTTTGCAGTATGAAAAATATGATAAAAAGATATGCATTGGCTCTCGTGGCCAGAAAACGCAATATATAACAATATTTTTATTTCCATGCGCTAAATTCGTAAGCGTACCTTATTTTAGCGTTATTAAGCGAGCTCGCTTAATTTATATGAAATTTCGCAACCAAATCTAGTCCAATAGTCTTTTGGTACCTATACTTACTTAAATAAACCCCATAAGTACCTAAAATATGAAGTTTAATAGCATTTCATGCATTTAACTAGTTATACACATTATTTTCATAACCAACATGTTATATCGTGGATGTATAACCAATTTTATAAACAAAACATGCTATAATATGTATATCTAGCGTGTACATGAAAATATTAGGTTCCAACATTTAATCATTCACTTCCAAATTGATTTGCATACCATTTATTCGATATTAAATTTATTCCCAACAATACAATTGCATCCAATTTATATTTACACCCATTACATTTTCCATTTCTTTAAGCTTCCACTTATTCGTTTAAATCGATGCTCGTCAATTTATTCACTTTCATTTATTTCACTTAAATGATTCACATTCAATCTATTCACTTGATTTATATCCATTCATTTCGTTTTATGTTCAACAACATTCCATTATTATCAAATCAAAATTTCCAACCTATGTTCATTTTAAATTTGATTCATATTCAAATTAAAATTGATTCCATTTCACTCAACAACGTTCCAAACACCTTCAATCCATTTTAAATCCATATCCAATTTACATCTTATTTCATTCGCTTTTCATTTGATCCACTAAGTTTTGTTCACTTTACTTTCTAAAAAATGATAATTCCATGCCATGTTAATTTATGTATGAATCATTTCATAAAATATTAATTAAGTTTATAAACATTTTATACAACAACTTATGTTTATTCCCTTTCCAAGCTTAAGTTCACTTTAATTTGTTTTACTTGAATTTTAGTAAAAACATTTTATACCACCCTTTCTTATTATTATCACTTACGACTTAAGTCCATATTTCAATTCTTATCAATCAATATTTCAAACACATTTCCACTCATTTTACGCTTAAGGCGAATTTTCTTCATATTCGAGTTTATATTCACTTCTTCAATTCATTTCCAAGCAAATCCAATTCCATTCACAAATTTAATTTATTAGTTCACTTCATGTAAATTTATTAATGAATCATTTCATAAAATTAGCACTAAGGTTAATTATAACCTTTTATTCAACATTCATATCATTTCACATCAAACATAAGTTCATTTCCAATTAAATCCAAATTCGGATTTTCACTTCTTTTAAACAGCCAATTAACCATTCAACTTGGTTTTCTTTTCCATTTCTATTATATTCGACAAGATTTCAAAATATATATAAGTCGAGCTCCATTTAGAACTTAAGTTCCATTTTTTTCCCAATTTATAAATTACACAACTTTTTTTTCACATTTTTATAAATTATGTTCTTGAGTTTATACCCTATTTTTAATCAAATCCAATTTGATTCACCATTCATTTGATTTCCATAACTCAAGTTTATATTTATTTCATTAAGTCATCACAATTACACATCCAACTTCATTTAATTCAAGTTCCATTTCAATAACGATAACTTATAGTTATATAACTATTTCACAATTCAAATTTATTATTTTAATTCAATTTGAAATAATTTCAATTCCAATTCAATTTTTATTTAACTTAAGTTAAATTTCAATCCATACAATCCATTTTAACTTACTTAAGTTAAAATTCAATTTCAAAATTCAAAATTTACACTTTCCTTACTTATCTTCTCAATTTCAAGTTATAAGTTCAAACTTATTTCCCCATATTATCTAAAATATTTAAATAAGGATTCTAGAATTCAAACACCCAGTTTCTATTTCAAATCATTTTGAAACCCCATATATAAATATATATTCCTTTTTGTATATCAGATCATACTTGTGGATTTTTATTTGAAACAAAACTTGTTTACCAAACAAGTCCAAAACAAATAATAATGGTATCAACCCGTCACTTAGAAACTCGAAAATGAATACTGATGATGCTACAGTCATCACCAGGATTATTTTCCAGCGACTGATGTGAGTTCAGTGCTTTTATCACCTTCGAAATCCATTTAAAACAATTTCAATTCAGAAATATTCCAAATAATATTACTATTATTCATTTCAAAATACTTTAGAAAACATTTCCAAAAATCTTTGGGATTTAATTTTTCTAACTTTTGATTTGAATCGATTTTAATTCTAACTCATGTGTATAACCCATTCTCATGCGGTTTTTAGTTTGGTTATATAAACCATTTCAAATCTTATAATCTTGTTTAGATTATAATATTATCAACCAAACACACCAATCATACTATAATAATTTTAGAAAATTATTTCTTTTATATCAAAATATAATTTGGGCAAAATTATTTCATTTACCCACCTTTTAAACAATATTGTGTCGGTTTTCCTAGTTTGAGAGTTTAGAAATCCCTATCGATATAGTCATCCAGACCGTACCGACCAGAATTCATAAACACCCAACTGATAAGTCAACAAAATATAAAACAATTTATATTCACTAAAAAATACGCGCTCATATCTATTAATACACTCAAATTCATTCTAGGGTACTACTGACCCTATCTCTAATGAGTAATTCCCACCAAAGCCAAGGTTCTCGCTTAACCATCAGCTCTGATACCAAATAATGGCCTGCAATTTTCGACCCTCGAAAAACAACATCAATACATTCACAGTATAACATGACGAGCAATCGAGTGCCGAAAATACTAGATCATTAGGGGTGAAGAAGAAAATAGATAGAAGGAAACATAAACAACAATATATAGAATCTCACAATCGCAGCGGAATACTATATAATAGATAAATACAGATTCTTATACAAAAATAAACTGTAACTGTTTATATACATACAATCATCAGAGTACAACAGTCAGCCAATCAGTATGGACTGTTATAATAACTTGTCCTCATAAATACTGAAGATATAGTTTATCACACACAGCGGAAATAACCAAGTACGTGAAATACGTCTGAAATCCTCCGGCACGTCTCCTGTGCTCCATAGCATCCTAACCTGAATCTGTAATACTCGGTATGACCTGAGTATTAAAATAAAATAACACCCGAGTCATTCTGGAAAACCAGCGTGAGAAAACACACAAAATTTGAATTATTACTGTTATCAAAACCTTTGAAAACAAAGGTATCTCGTAAGACCATGACACACATAGACACGACGGGTTTCTACCTTATGATAACCAAAACATTTTATATCAAAATCATCTGATATTACAATAGTGTCAATAGAAAATAAACTACAAAATAGCTGAAATGCTTGCATCTCACGTTTCAGCATAGTTAGGCCCAATCAAAACAGTACAGGCTCGTAGGGGATATTGGATTCCATACATTGACTAGGCTACTGGGGTACCGCCCGCCATAGTACATCTCTAGAAAAATGTACCGAGATCGTACCAAACGATCCCTACCAACATAGGACCGGCCTACCCCTTACTAGATAGTACCGAATATGTTATTACCCCGGGTGTTCCCACCCTAATCGAGCGCTCTCTTTTCCATGCACAACCATGTCCCCAGTTTTAGTCATTCCCAGTTGATGAGGCTTGAGGCTACGTTTTACCTTTAGAATAACATTCATACTTGGAATGCTAACACTGCCTTCCAGGCAATGATGCAATGATAGGATTCATCCATATAAGTTGTTCTTGGTCTGAACAAACCGAATTTCCAAAATCACCGCCTTCATTAGCTTCACTATATCACAATTTGTAACGCTCAAATCGCATTGAAGTGGTTTTCAGATAATTAAATCCGATCCCGGTCTCTTCGAAACAGTTAACGAATTTGCCAGATTTGATAGTCGGTTATATAACTATCAAATTTCACACATAAGCAGTCATTAGGCCCAATTTTATAAATCTTCCAAAACATTCATTTCAAAATATCTTTATAAAGATAAATATTCAAATCTCTTCCAGTATATTCAATAATTGAAACAATTTCAAATACATATATCCATAATAGGATATTTTCGAATCATATCAATACTTAGAAATATTTTTCTCCAATTCCATTTATAATTCAACACTTCGAAAATATCTCAAAAATCTCGTAGTTAAAATATTTCAAATCCTTCCAGTTCAATACTTAGGAAATATCTATAAGTATATTTTCCCGAAATCATTTTATTTCCAATATTAAGGAAATATTCCATTTATTTCCTATTTCTAAAAATCCTTTACAATTCATTTGTAAATTCCTTAACTCATTTA
This sequence comes from Allium fistulosum, assembly GCA_030737815.1. Taxonomy (NCBI): domain Eukaryota; kingdom Viridiplantae; phylum Streptophyta; class Magnoliopsida; order Asparagales; family Amaryllidaceae; genus Allium; species Allium fistulosum. The sequence continues at coordinate 27,084,423 of CM060906.1, forward strand.
TAATGAATTCTATAAGTTTTCGGAATTCCTCGATTAATTTCCTTTAAAATTTCCAAAATCGATTACACTTGTTTGTAATTCCAGCTACCCATTTCAAACTTCTTTTATGAATTTTAACTCATTTTCGAAGTTTCTGTATTTAAATACTTTCGAAATTTCCTTAAGTTCCTAGAATTTCCCTTATAAAATTTCTCTTACAACCGCCTCCATTAAATAACTTGGTTTATAAATCTCGAGAGCATTTATAAACACATCCCAATCACTTGTCATTAAATTCCATGTATAAAATAATAAGTATTTTTAGAGAATAATAATTTATTTTTAAAACACGTTTAAGTAATTTTTTAAAATATCACAACACTTTAAATAAACATCGATAATTCATTTCCAATTCATTTTTTTAATAAAACTAATCAATTTACAAAGCTATTATAAAAATTTGAATTCATTTAAAATTTATATTAGATATTTGAAAAATCCAATTCCCAAAATATTTCAATATTAAAACAGCATTAACTATATAGTTTAATAAATTAAAATCCCATTTTAAAAATAAACTAAATTTCTCGACAAAATATAATTTTAAAGTTCCAATAACCAACTTCAATTTATAAATTCCTCTCGATTCATAACACATTGATTCCATTTCGATTCCCTAACCATTCTCACATTTCAAAAATAGAATTCATTATTTTTTTTCAAAACCGATTTCCATATCTCGATATAAATTCACACTGTGAATTTATATTCCCAATTTATCGACTGATATCATTTTCCCTTATTTATAAACATCGTTTATAAATTTATAAACTCCTTTGAGTTTCACTAGTTTATAAAAGTAATCTCATTTATAAAATCTTATTTTACGTATCCATTCCTTAATAAATCCCATTTATTTTTCAAATCTACCTTTAATATCGATTTCAACTTCTTTTTCCATAAATCCAGAAATATCACTTAAAATCCATTGTTAAAACTCCTTTATATAAATTATTTTTCAATCTCTAATTAAAACATTTTACAAACATTTGAGTACAAATCCAAAATCAAGTCACTGTTCTGTCCAAATCAATTTTCTTTAAAATAATCCAATTTCGATATAAATATTTTTGTATCCACAATCTCCTTTTAATTCCTTCAAAATCTAAAATAATATTTATGGTATTTAAATTACCAAAATTTAGGCTAGTGCTATTATAGCATCTAATAAATTAAATCACACAACAATCAATAACTGATTATTTAATCGTATCATATATCGCTATATATGAAATACAATCAATATATTTGAGGAATCCAGTTGGATCCCTCCAACCTGTGTCCCTGCATCCACGGATGTTATATAACATAAAATACTAATCCCGCTTCGAGGCAGGATATCGCGGTAATATAGGGTCATCTGCTATTATACGGGGTACATAGTGTCTCATCCGCTCCAACGGTGGGAAATATATCCAACTACTAATATATATGTAACGACCCGTAAATTTTAACTGTTTTAATAACGTTATTAGTTGAAATTTTGTGAAATTTTAAACGATAAAATTTTGAAATATAAATTTGATATTTGGAATGCGTCTAGTTAAACATAGTAATTGGTAAATTTTCGTCTGAAAATACGGAAGTTTATTTCGCGCGTAAATTTACTTCAATTTAATCAGTTAAAAAAACGATGAAAATAAAATGTTTTCAAAACCAAAATATTTTTACATAGAAAAATTCTAAACCATCTTCTGAGCAAGATGCTAGTTTGTCGTTTTTCCAAATTCGGGCATCTTTGGCTCCGTCGGTCTTATTTTCTTGCGTTTTTCTTGCATTTTCCGTAATAGGAAATTTCGAATTTTTATAATTCAACCGTACCACCGATATCTACATGCCGTTTTGATCGTCTCGTCGTGCTGATCTCTATGATATGTTCGATTGTCAAATGTGGAGCCTGGTGTGCGTTGCACTTCGCGAAACGCCTTCTGTATCGGTTCCGAAACTTGAGCCTTTTGTTTAACCATTCCATTTTTTTTACTGTCTTAGACCAAATAGCTTCTTGCCATTATGAATTCAAACGGCTGACCTTTTCATTGCTCAATGTAGCTTTGGAAATTGTATCTTCATTTGTGATGAAGCCTACTAATCTATTTTCACCGTTCAAACTTTTATTATTTTCCAGACTATTGCTTTCACCAGGGTTAAAGTTATGTTCGCCAATTAGTTTCTGTTCCACAATTCCTATTCTCTTCCTTCTTTCTCTTTGCCTATTTTTCGTTTCTGACATTCTTATCTTAAAAAAAATACTTGTGCCAGCCTTCTTCCTCACATGCAACCAACTCCTTTCCAACCCGAAACCCATCGGCTTCCCTACCTCTACCGCCCGACGCAAGCAACACCCGTCACCACATGCCGACAGCCCATCACAAACCCCATGCGCTGCCTCCTCCCATTTTACCCGCAGCCGCCTCTGCCCACCGCCTCCACCCCAACGACCCATCCCCTCATCCACATCCACCTTGTCACCGACGTCGGCCTATCACACCTCTACACAACATCAGGGCCGAACCCACCAATTTTTTTTTCTGTCAGGCCTTCACCTGCGTGCTCCTTTAACCCGCGGCCTCCACTTCCTCAGCTTGCACCAACCGAACCCCATCACACGTGCGACCAGCATCCTCCGCATGACCACCGCTTCGGCTCGCCTTTCCTCGCCATTGCCTTCACCAGTTTTCTTCACTTCCTCTTTGAGTAAGTAGGTATTGTATTATAATATAACAGTAGTTGCAAGGTTTATGTTTTGTTTGCTGTTATAATATGTTAATTTGATACAAACTTTATTGCACTGAGATGTATTCTATTTTAAAGTATAGTCTGTTAACATTGTGTATATATGTTGTTGTATATTTTATATATAAATCTATATATATAGTATATGTTTATACATAGTTCGATTTATATATTATGTAAGTTACGTATAATATTAACTTTGGAACAACCTTATTTATATTCGGTTATATAAAATTTATACGGGCCTGTTTACGTCAGCTTACATATGTATAATTATAAAATGGTCCTCTTTTCTAATAGTTTGAAGTAACCAAGTTACGCAAAGGTGTGCTGTTATTTGTATGTGTGAATGTATTTGTGTCTGCATCATGTGTTTTATTTAAGCAGTTATCTACTCCTCTGTTATTTTACATATAGATTTATGTTCAAGTTTTGAGAAGTTGTATGCTCTATTTTTCTTAGTTATCTTACGTATATGCATGCTTAGTTGTATAAGGTTACATTATATATTAGTTTAAAATTGAAACAGTTTTGGTGTACATATTTTACATGATGTTTGAATACATATTTTCTATATATATATATATATGTGTCTCGGTATCAGTAAAATTGGTCTGCATATATATGGGAGGTTGGCAGTTTATAAGGAGTTGTAGTTTGAGGTAACCAAATCATGCTGGTTATACAGTTACAAGTCTATAAGTCATAAATGTTTATTGTTAATATATAATATAAATAGTGTATATATATTTTGTTGGATATGTGGTTCACGTTAGTTATAATAGTATACCTTTCTTTTTATATATTCCTAATGGTTACGTGTATATTTAAGTTGTATGTATATGGTTTTGTGTAGCTTATATATAAAATTAGTTGCTTACATGTGTATGGCCTGTATGTATGTTGTTCATTCATCTTAGGTTGCATGTATTTGTTACACATCTTTGAGTCAGCATATTTATTTTGCCTACCTTTTACCTTTAGTTGTGACTATGTTTCATCTGCATAGAATGGTAGTCTGCAAGTTTTGTACATTATATGTTCCGCTTTTAAATCTAATATTTACACACACGTATATATATTATTTTATATTTGCTTTAAAAAAAATTAAATATTGATTTCATGGGAATGATAATAACAATAAATTATATGAATTTTCTGTTTACATCGAGCTAAATTGATTCATTCTCGTCTATTCCTATTTATCAGCCTTGTACGTCAAATTCGTGCCAATCTAGTTTTGACTTGGGATTCGTGTTTGCGGTTCGCAACTCAACTTCATTTTCTGTCCTCTCTAGCCTCGAAAGGTGAGCACTCACTCACGATTAACGTTCTTTTATTTATTAAATTTGATTTCAATTGAAACGACAATTGAAATATGCTGCTGTTAGTTAATTACACTGTTATATATGCTATTGCCTGTATCAGTTCACCTGTGACATCTGACACCATTATCTGTTAATTTTTTTTATGCAATGATAATACAGTTTGGCTGATAATTGATTTATTGTTGATGTTTCTAGTGGATGTTAAATTGTTAATGTTAAAATGATAAACAGTATGAAATTGAACTTGATATAGGATAATTAAATGTTAAATTTGATTAACTGACATTTGTATAGTATGACCCCTTTTAATTGTTAAATTAATTGACATGTAGAATAGTGATAATTACACTTTGAACCATTGAACGTATATTTGATTAATTGTTGTAGTGTTAAAATTGAAATCGAATGACAATTGAAGAACCGTATAAATATTAGTGTAACATAATCTTTAATCTACATGAAATGATAGTGTAGATTCTAGAAATAATTATATTAATTCGCATAAATAACAATGCGAATTAATACGGTTATTTCGGGATTATTTGAATTGATTATTGGATTGATATTGGTTGTTGTTATTGCTTGTTTATTTACTTTGACACCATCCCAGTTATCACACTGCAAGTTCCCTTTGTTATACTTTGATTTTTGAATTGAATTGGAATCGGGTTGAAATGATAAATACCCAAAATTGAACTTTGACCTTGGATATAGAAAATTAAATAAAACCCGATTGGTCAATAATTTGATTTAAAAATAAAACGAAGATTTTATTTGAATAAATAATATGGTTTTGAAATGAAGTAGAAATTTGAATTTTTAATGAAAGGAAGTGTTAATATTTAATAATCTGAAAACAAAATATTAACAATGTAATTGATGAAAGAATGTTCTTAAATTTGAGAAATGATTGAATTAAGTTTGAAATTATAATTAAGTTGAAATTATTAAACTTTGAAATTATTTAATAATTAAGTTTTGACTTATTTAAAAATTAAATAAGATTGAATTATTCAATGATTAAATTGAATTGAAATTCTTTAATAAGAAAAATGGAACTTTTGAATAAGTGAATTTACTTCGTAAATAATTGAAATTGAGTTTTCTTTATTATTTAAGTTTTTGGAAAATTATTTAAGTAAGTAAATAAGTGAAATTGAATTTCTTTAACAAGAAATAAAATGTGATTTATTGAAATTAATATAAGACTTGAAAATTTAAAGAATTTGGTTTGACGAATTTAGTTTAATTCAAAATTGTAAGTTTTGATTTAATGAAGTTGAACTTAAGAATTGACTTAATGAATTGGAAATTTAATAGGAATTGTTTGAATGATAAAGTAACTTAACGAATATTGAATGAATTCGATAAATGAGTTTAAATTGATTTGAATGTTAAATGAAATTTATTTAAATGATTTCGGAATGAAACGTATATATGAACTTGAATCAATATTTGAATGGTTTAAAATAAAGATTGAAATTTGATTTATAAGATTTTGAAATGGTAAATTGGAAGTTTTGAAACGAAAATTTTGGAAATTGATTTCGAAAGACAAATGAAATATTGATTTACGAATTCTAATTGAATTGAAATTGATTTGGTTTTGAAATATATTAAATGACCAATCGGTGTAATAATTACGAAAGTTATTAAAGAGACCGGGATCGGTTATGGATATACTCTCTATCTAAACCGAAAACCACTTTAATAACTATACGCGGAGTGATGATCCAGAATGAAGTGGTTGGATTGATGTACGTGATGATTGAAGAAAGAGAACGATAATGGATAGCCTTGACACTTGTGTCAAATTGGAAATAACTAAAATAGGAGCTGTGCCGGGCCAATGGAGGATTAGCTACCTCAAGTGGACACACTTCTTCGAACTACTATTACTTGTTGTCGATTGGTGCACCCTTGATTTTGGGAGTGTTGTTTCACGGTGTTGCGGGCGCTGCGGCGTTGCGTTCTCACCAGTCCGGATCAGGCGAACGGTAGTATCACTACCTTGGGTATTGCCTCATGTGCCTTGTCATACTTGTATTCCATTTATACTCGACCACTACGATTTTGATTTGTACCTTTAGTATATGGATTGCCCTCTGGTGACTTTCGGTTTTGGGGAAACTACGGTCTTGTATATGCTTTTGGGAATAAAAATGTGTTAAGGGTGGAATGGGCCATGACTTAACGCTATTTTGATATCTTATTATTACTGATAGACATTATCTACTTATCGTACACTACTACATAGTAGATAGTTTAACGGATCCTTAAAGGATGGTTATTCCAAACATCCTTTGAGTTACTTGTATTTCAATTGCTATTTCACTTGAGTTGGATTTATTAATATAAGAATGTTAATCCTGACTCGAGTGTCTTGTGTTTTTGCTTTACGCTCGGGTCAGACTGAGTGTACCAGTATTCGAGCCTCACCTTTGGAGTTGGAGCTTTGCTTGAAGATCCAGCCATCTATTCTGCTTTCAGTATTCAATGATTCCAGTGATGTATTCTGATTTGTATCTGATGTATCGTATTACTCTTCCGTTGTATCTGGTTTAACTCTGATGTATTTTATATATTCATATAGTAGCTTCATGAACTACTATCTCTTTTATTTCCGCTGCAATTATTACTCTGTGTCTGTGATCTGTGATTATATTTATTTACCGTATATGTTCAGTTTTGCCAATTCAAATTAACAATTCGGTATTTTGAATTATTCAAGTCCGACATGTGCGGATGCGAATGGTGCAAAATGGCGGGTCATTACAGTTGGTATCAGAGCTTTGGTAGCTCTAGGCAAAACTCAACATATAGAGTAAATGTATTTACAGAATCACTCTCATTCGTGTTTCAATCTCTTCCTTTTGACTCGATTCCTTTGAATTTTGGAACGTTCCCTGCGGTTCCAAAAATTCATTCGTGTCCCTCACTATTCGTCTTCTTTCAATTCTGGAGCACCCCATAACTCCATTTTGAATGATATCTATAATAGATCGGCGGTCTCGCCAATCTTCGAATGATTCGTAAAGGAGTAAACTCCTTTACAATAGGCATTGGTTTACCGGAGATTTCTGTATCCTCGGTTTACGATGCTATCTATCTCCTGCTATACCTGAATTCTAATTCTTGAGATCGAATGTCGATTTACCTCGGAATTCTACACCGATCTTATATTTGAAGTCACGGTCGACCCGGTTAAGGTTGCCCGTGAATTAACTCATCCATCTCCCGATTGTGGTAATTGAATTATCTTATCTTTTGTTTAAAACTTATTTTCGAATCAAAATTCTCTTTGATTTGAGTCAACAAAGTTGAATCTCTATCCTTATTTTGAAAATTCATTCCTGTATCGTCGAGCAAAGAAATGTATTTGTAAACTAATATATGTAAATGCTTTAAATATATGCTGTGTTGTTTGAGTTGTTGAGGTTGATTTGGGTTTCCGATCGATTCGTCTGATCAACGCTATCGATAGGATTTCCAAAACACTTGAGCAGAGCAAGCTGACACAATGTTGTTTTCAAATTTGGAAAATAAAATAAAGTTTGTATGATTTTACTATATATATAAGTATGAATTTTTCTTTAACCAAACTGTAATAAATTAATTATTGGAGTGATAATATTTGATTATCATTTATTGTTTTGTAAACAATTGACTATTGCAATATAAATAATTGAAGTATAAACTTGGCTATAATGCAAATTTGAAATCTGAATGTATTTAAATCAAGAATTTGAGAATTTAAATTTTTGGGTGATTTCAATTTGGTTTTTAAGTTTTAAGTGTATTGTATTTAAAATATTTTCAAATAGAAATCGTTTTCAAAGAATTTTAAAATGTTGAAATCAGTGCTCTTCTCTTTGTCGCTGGAAAATAATTTCGGTGATGGCGGCCGCATCATCGACATTCATTTTCGAGTTTCGAAGTGAAGAAACCATTCTGTAGCTTTGCTACGGTTTTGTTTTGAGAAATTTTTTTTTTGAATTTCGTCAGTATATTTTGATTCACATATATATAGGTATCTTATTTTAAAATTTAATTTGATTTGATATAAATATATTATATATATCTCTAAATTGTTTAAAGTTAATTGGAAATCTAATTCTTAAATTTTGTTAAAGGATGATTTTAATTATAAATAAAACCAAATTTGGAATAAATATTTAAACTTGAATAATTGAATTGGGAAAATTTTATTTGTATATTGTTCAACTGCATTCTAATACAACTTGCCTAAATCATTCAGAAGTTGAATATGTAATTGGATAATATATAAGATAAATTGAATTTATAAATAAAATTTGAGTGTTTATAATAAATGTTATACACTAAATTTTGATTATAAAGATGTTAATAGAGTTAGATAGGATAATAAGTAAACTCAGTTAATGATGAAATAAATTTGTTTTGAAAGAATTAATAAATTTGTTTTGAAAGAATTAATAAATTGAAATTTGATCAACATATGAAAATACCTTGAATTTAAAAGAAATTAATAGATGTAAATTAATTTAAATCGAAACTTTTATGTTTTAAATTAATTTATATGGGTTAAAAATATGTGAGTAGATATATTAAGTAGAATAAATTTAACAATAATTTGGAATAAAGAAAAATTTAAAATTGTTGAAGAAAATATGATTATAATAAAAGACTATTCAAATTTATGGTTTTAGAAATTGTAAATTGAAGAAAATGGGATAATAAGATAATGAATTTAGAAATAGTTGAGATTGATTTTAGTGAAATCAAATGGATTAAATCAATTATTGAATATCAATTAATTTAAATTTGAAATTATATGGTTTAAATTAACTGTTATTCTGTATTTCAAATCTGTTTTCTTTCTGGTTGTTTCTATTCTCCTACCTCGTTCCTTTTCGGGGACGAAAAGTTTTGAGTGGGGGAGAGTGTAACGACCCGTAAATTTTAACTGTTTTAATAACGTTATTAGTTGAAATTTTGTGAAATTTTAAACGATAAAATTTTGAAATATAAATTTGATATTTGGAATGCGTCTAGTTAAACATAGTAATTGGTAAATTTTCGTCTGAAAATACGGAAGTTTATTTCGCGCGTAAATTTTCTTCAATTTAATCAGTTAAAAAAAACGATGAAAATAAAATGTTTTCAAAACCAAAATATTTTTACATAGAAAAATTCTAAATCATCTTCTGAGCAAGATGCTAGTTTGTCCTTTTTCCAAATTCGGGCATCTTTGGCTCCGTCGGTCTTATTTTCTTGCGTTTTTCTTGCATTTTCCGTAATAGGAAATTTCGAATTTTTATAATTCAACCGTACCACCGATATCCACATGTCATTTTGATCGTCTCATCGTGCTGATCTCTATGATATGTTCGATTGTCAAATGTGGAGCCTGGTGTGCGTTGCACTTCGCGAAACGCCTTCTGTATCGGTTCCGAAACTTGAGCCTTTTGTTTAACCATTCCATTTTTTTTTACTGTCTTAGACCCAATAGCTTCTTGCCATTATGAATTCAAACGGCTGACCTTTTCATTGCTCAATGTAGCTTTGGAAATTGTATCTTCATTTGTGATGAAGCCTACTCATCTATTTTCACCGTTCAAACTTTTATTATTTTCCAGACTGTTGCTTTCACCAGGGTTAAAGTTATGTTCGCCAATTAGTTTCTGTTCCTCAATTCCTATTCTCTTCCTTCTTTCTCTTTGCCTATTTTTCGTTTCTGACATTCTTATCTTAAAAAAAATATACTTGTGCCAGCCTTCTTCCTCACATGCAACCAACTCCTTTCCAACCCGAAACCCATCGGCTTCCCTACCTCTACCGCCCGACGCAAGCAACACCCGTCACCACATGCCGACAGCCCATCACAAACCCCATGCGCTGCCTCCTCCCATTTTACCCGCAGCCGCCTCTGCCCACCGCCTCCACCCCAACGACCCATCCCCTCATCCACATCCACCTTATCACCGACGTCGGCCTATCACACCTCTACACAACATCAGGGCCGAACCCACCAATTTTTTTTTCTGTCAGGCCTTCACCTGCGTGCTCCTTTAGCCCGCGGCCTCCACTTCCTCAGCTTGCACCAACCGAACCCCATCACACGTGCGACCAGCATCCTCCGCATGACCACCGCTTCGGCTCGCCTTTCCTTGCCATTGCCTTCACCAATTTTCTTCACTTCCTCTTTGAGTAAGTAGGTATTGTATTATAATATAACAGTAGTTGCAAGGTTTATGTTTTGTTTGCTGTTATAATATGTTAATTTGATACAAACTTTATTGCACTGAGATGTATTCTATTTTAAAGTATAGTCTGTTAACATTGTGTATATATGTTGTTGTATATTTTATATATAAATCTATATATATAGTATATGTTTATACATAGTTCGATTTATATATTATATAAGTTACGTATAATATTAACTTTGGAACAACCTTATTTATATTCGGTTATATAAAATTTATACGGGCCTGTTTATGTCAGCATACATATGTATAATTATAAAATGGTCCTCTTTTCCAATAGTTTGAAGTAACCAAGTTACGCAAAGGTGTGCTGTTATTTGTATGTGTGAATGTATTTGTGTCTGCATCATGTGTTTTATTTAAGCAGTTATCTACTCCTCTGTTATTTTACATATAGATTTATGTTCAAGTTTTGAGAAGTTGTATGCTCTATTTTTCTTAGTTATCTTACGTATATGCATGCTTAGTTGTATAAGGTTACATTATATATTAGTTTAAAATTGAAACAGTTTTGGTGTACATATTTTACATGATGTTTGAATACATATTTTCTATATATATATGTGTCTAGGTATCAGTAAAATTGGTCTGCATATATATGAGAGGTTGGCAGTTTATAAGGAGTTGTAGTTTGAGGTAACCAAATCATGCTGGTTATACAGTTACAAGTCTATAAGTCATAAATGTTTATTGTTAATATATAATATAAATAGTGTATATATATTTTGTTGGATATGTGGTTCACGTTAGTTATAATAGTATACCTTTCTTTTTATATATTCCTAATGGTTACGTGTATATTTAAGTTGTATGTATATGGTTTTGTGTAGCTTATATATAAAATTAGTTGCTTACATGTGTATAGCCTGTATGTATGTTGTTCATTCATCTTAGGTTGCATGTATTTGTTACACATCTTTGAGTCAGCATATTTATTTTGCCTACCTTTTACCTTTAGTTGTGACTGTGTTTCATCTGCATAGAATGGTAGTCTGCAAGTTTTGTACATTATATGTTCCGCTTTTAAATCTAATATTTTACACACACGTATATATATTATTTTATATTTGCTTTAAAAAAAAAATTTAAATATTGATTTCATGGGAATGATAATAACAATAAATTATATGAATTTTCTGTTTACATCGAGCTAAATTGATTCATTCTCGTCTATTCCTATTTATCAGCCTTGTACGTCAAATTCGTGCCAATCTAGTTTTGACTTGGGATTCGTGTTTGCGGTTCGCAACTCAACTTCATTTTCTGTCCTTTCTAGCCTCGAAAGGTGAGCACTCACTCACGATTAACGTTCTTTTATTTATTAAATTTGATTTCAATTGAAACGGCAATTGAAATATGCTGCTGTTAGTTAATTACACTGTTATATATGCTATTGCCTGTATCAGTTCACCTGTGACATCTGACACCATTATCTGTTAATTTTTTTATGCAATGATAATACAGTTTGGCTGATAATTGATTTATTGTTGATGTTTCTAGTGGACGTTAAATTGTTAATGTTAAAATGATAAACAGTATGAAATTGAACTTGATATAGGATAATTAAATGTTAAATTTGATTAACTGACATTTGTATAGTATGACCCCTTTTAATTGTTAAATTAATTGACATGTAGAATAGTGATAATTACACTTTGAACCATTGAACGTATATTTGATTAATTGTTGTAGTGTTAAAATTGAAATCGAATGACAATTGAAGAACCGTATAAATATTAGTGTAACATAATCTTTAATCTACATGAAATGATAGTGTAGATTCTAGAAATAATTATATTAATTCGCATAAATAACAATGCAAATTAATACGGTTATTTCGGGATTATTTGAATTGATTATTGGATTGATATTGGTTGTTGTTATTGCTTGTTTATTTACTTTGACACCATCCCAGTTATCACACTGCAAGTTCCCTTTGTTATACTTTGATTTTTGAATTGAATTGGAATCGGGTTGAAATGATAAATACCCAAAATTGAACTTTGACCTTGGATATAGAAAATTAAATAAAACCCGATTGGTCAATAATTTGATTTAAAAATAAAACGAAGATTTTATTTGAATAAATAATATGGTTTTGAAATGAAGTAGAAATTTGAATTTTTAATGAAAGGAAGTGTTAATATTTAATAATCTGAAAACAAAATATTAACAATGTAATTGATGAAAGAATGTTGTTAAATTTGAGAAATGATTGAATTAAGTTTGAAATTATAATTAAGTTGAAATTATTAAACTTTGAAATTATTTAATAATTAAGTTTTGACTTATTTAAAAATTAAATAAGATTGAATTATTCAATGATTAAATTGAATTGAAATTCTTTAATAAGAAAAATGGAACTTTTGAATAAGTGAATTTACTTCGTAAATAATTGAAATTGAGTTTTCTTTATTATTTAAGTTTTTGGAAAATTATTTAAGTAAGTAAATAAGTGAAATTGAATTTCTTTAACAAGAAATAAAATGTGATTTATTGAAATTAATATAAGACTTGAAAATTTAAAGAATTTGGTTTGACGAATTTAGTTTAATTCAAAATTGTAAGTTTTGATTTAATGAAGTTGAACTTAAGAATTGATTTAATGAATTGGAAATTTAATAGGAATTGTTTGAATGATAAAGTAACTTAACGAATATTGAATGAATTCGATAAATGAGTTTAAATTGATTTGAATGTTAAATGAAATTTATTTAAATGATTTCGGAATGAAACATATATATGAACTTGAATCAATATTTGAATGGTTTAAAATAAAGATTGAAATTTGATTTATAAGATTTTGAAATGGTAAATTGGAAGTTTTGAAACAAAAATTTTGGAAATTGATTTCGAAAGACAAAAGAAATGTTGATTTACGAATTCTAATTGAATTGAAATTGATTTGGTTTTGAAATATATTAAATGACCAATCGGTGTAATAATTACGAAAGTTATTAAAGAGACCGGGATCGGTTATGGATATACTCTCTATCTAAACCGAAAACCACTTTAATAACTATACGCGGAGTGATGATCCAGAATGAAGTGGTTGGATTGATGTACGTGATGATTGAAGAAAGAGAACGATAATGGATAGCCTTGACACTTGTGTCAAATTGGAAATGACTAAAACAGGAGCTGTGCCGGGCCAATGGAGGATTAGCTACCTCAAGTGGACACACTTCTTCGAACTACTATTACTTGTTGTCGATTGGTGCACCCTTGATTTTGGGAGTGTTGTTTCACGGTGTTGCGGGCGCTGCGGCGTTGCGTTCTCACCAGTCCGGATCAGGCGAACGGTAGTATCACTACCTTGGGTATTGCCTCATGTGCCTTGTCATACTTGTATTCCATTTATACGCGACCACTACGATTTTGATTTGTACCTTTAGTATATGGATTGCCCTCTGGTGACTTCCGGTTTTGGGGAAACTACGGTCTTGTATATGCTTTTGGGAATAAAAATGTGTTAAGGGTGGAATGGGCCATGACTTAACGCTATTTTGATATCTTATTATTACTGATAGACATTATCTACTTATCGTACACTACTACATAGTAGATAGTTTAACGGATCCTTAAAGGATGGTTATTCCAAACATCCTTTGAGTTACTTGTATTTCAATTGCTATTTCACTTGAGTTGGATTTATTAATATAAGAATGTTAATCCTGACTCGAGTGTCTTGTGTTTTTGCTTTACGCTCGAATCAGACTGAGTGTACCAGTATTCGAGCCTCACCTTTGGAGTTGGAGCTTTGCTTGAAGATCCAGCCATCTATTCTGCTTTGAGTATTCGATGATTCCAGTGATGTATTCTGATTTGTATCTGATGTATCGTATTACTCTTCCATTGTATCTGGTTTAACTCTGATGTATTTTATATATTCATATAGTAGCTTCATGAACTACTATCTCTTTTATTTCCGCTGCAATTATTACTCTGTGTCTGTGATCTGTGATTATATTTATTTACCGTATATGTTCAGTTTTGCCAATTTAAATTAACAATTCGGTATTTTGAATTATTCAAGTCCGACATGTGCGGATGCGAATGGTGCAAAATGGCGGGTCGTTACAATATACTACTATATACAATATAATACTCAAGTGACAATAATATATCAATTCAACCAATCATCCAATAATTAATTTTTAATTATTATAAATTAAATCCAGTAATCCAAATGAGTGAGATTTACTCACCTTTATTTTCCGAATTGTCGAACACTCATTTTAGATTAAATCGAACTGACGTTCGATTTAACCTAAAATCTCAGCTATTTCTAGACGACTCCATATCAGTTCCATTGTGTAGCTACGTCATTGCGTATTTAATAAGTTTGACCTTATAACTATCAAAATAAGTACATAAGTTGACTTATCACATATACAAGCTAACACATTGGCTTTTCAAATAATAGCTATATCTTTATAATTCATATAATAACATAGTATACTTTCCTGTTTTGAAATCATATACATAATAAATAATCGTTTATATAAATTCCTAAAATCTAAATTTACATAAACTTTCCAAATCAAGACATTTAAAATTCCTGTTTTAAAATCCTATTTTTACGCATAACAATCAAAGTCAATTGCATATGCTGTAACAGACTAGATTCCAAAATATCAGTTGCTAAATTTATAAATCCATTCAGGTATAGATATGTGAGTAATAAAACTCACCTTATTTCAGAATCTATGAAATTGAATTCACTTCCATACCCTGGCTCTTGCGTCGTCTGCTGCCTCATCACGGCCGTCATTGTCCAAAATCAATGCCGCACTCCTTCCCACAGCAATTGCGACCTCGCCTTGTCATAACAACCATTAGCAACCGCCTCTCTAGCTGCTGTGCCCTTGCGAGCAAGTTCACTTCACTTGCTGCCTATTCTGGAATAGCCGCCTCTCCATCGCTTGTACTCGAATCAATCACGATGCCACCATCCCCTTCTAGTCCGCGGCTTCTCCCATTTCTCTTTTTCTTTGTTTGTCGATTGTTCACAGCCACCCCCAGGCTGCCGCCTCAAACTCGCGCTCTAGATTTTCCTCCTTCGCCATCGCAAACCCTAAAGGTCGAACGAACGAACCACCACCACGCCAAAATCAAAACACTCGACACCCTCCAGTCAATAATACGACCTCTCTCAACGCCTCCCTTACTCTGACTGGATGTCTTCCCAGGCTCGTCGAACCCAATCTTGAGATCGCCACCCCTTTTTGTTTTATTTTTTCGATTCCTTCTTTTATATATATATATATATATCGCGTTTTCAAACTAAGAAGGAGGAAAAAGATGAAATTGCTATTTTAAATGGTTAAGGGAGCGGCTTTAGTATACAGTAGGGTGGCTGAACATGGCTAGGTCGGCTGAAGTGTCCTCTTTTTAATTATATTTTATATTTTTATTTTCAAAATATCTCGTTCCCGTAACTCGAAATCCTAAACTCCTATCGAGGCATGCAGCCTGGCGTTCCTAATGTTATATACCTATTTCGAACGCAATAGAACAAGTTTCGAGACCTAATTCGATCGTATGTGGAAGATAGCTTTTTGAATCCAATTATAATATTATATTTTCGATATTAATTTCAACGCTTTTTCTATCCCGTACGACCAAACGATAAATCCAATCGTTAAGAAATTTGAAATCCGATAATAATACACTATTATGGTCCAATGAAACTGGTTTCAACGAATATCGAGACTGTGCCTCGGATTGCTTTTTTAACGCGTCGATTAAATCGATGATTTTCAAAATCGACGAAATTACTTGGAATTTTAGTTTTAAAAACTTACTAACTCAATTCTAATTCAAATAGAATTTATACTCACATTAAAAATCTTTCTGATTCATATTCAACTCAAATTTCAATTATCCACCATTTCCGTATTACGATAAATCGTTATATTTGAAATTTAAATTCATTCTATAATTTCAACCAAAATCTTCATATTCAAAATAAGACTATATTCCAAATCCAATATTTAAAACCATTTAAATATTCAAAATCAAACGATGGAAAATCCAGATCGTTACAGGTAAGGCTTGTGCATTCCAACTAATCCACCCGGGTTCGAGTCCTGCTTCACCTTTTTTTGTTAGTGTATATTCTCATTGTAAATAAATTATATTTTTGATGGAAATAAATGTGAATAATTATATCAAGTAAAAATATAATTTTTATGTAGAAAAGTTTTATTTAAGACTTAGTATTTAAATTTATTAAAAGTATACTTACTAATTATTTTAAAGAAGTATTTAATTATAGAAAATTAGGAAATGACTTTTATAAATTGAGATTAATTTATAAAGCGATTTTTAATGTTTTTTATTTTTATAAATAAGGACTTGTATTACTATTTTATTTTATAATCTAAAGATATTATATAATGATTTAGCAAATGGAGTATTTATTTTAATATTAGTTTAAATATTATTTCAGCGTATTCTTATGATCTTGTTTTATTACATTATTATTATCATTTCTTATTCTTCTCTCATTAACTTATCTGTTATGAATGATTCACCGTTGATATTGATTTGAGTTATATTTTATGATAATATGGTGAATGGCATCTTTATATTTGATATATGAGATTTCATTCTGTTTGATGATAAATTTGAATAAACGGATTAGTGATACCGCATGGTATGGGACTTTCGGTAACACATATTCGATTATTCATCAGACTTGTCATATAGAGATATCCAGTGTGGATCGAGTGTATTTTATGAGTTTTGAAAAATTATCGAAATAACATGCAGTCTTGTGGGACGTCATTATGTTATTTGTTTGATTATTCATTGTAAGTAAATGATACTCAAACGGGGATTACACTCATGTGTATATGTGATACTCGGTGAGGAGTATCGTATTGTTGGATGTTGCCTTATAAATGTCGTATCTCGACCTATTACTAGAGATATGCATAGCTATAGGGTATGAGTACTATATGACCATCCACATTATGTCCAGCTTCCTTATTTTTTGAGGTTAACCAGATTGGCTAGTATTCCACTTGGCGGCCTGATCGTGGGGTCGTGCCCCAGATCCACGACATCGTAGTTATATGTCCCTTTGGTGTGCATCATAGTATTGATAGTAGTAGATGAGTTGTTGCCCATAACCCCTTATGTCCCATAGGCCAACAGTCTGTTACCATTAGGGGCAAAACAAGGTTGTGACCGCGTTATGCGTAGACGAACCATTGCTGATGGGTCACAATGTCCTTCTAGGTAACTGAAGACTATAGGAAATAACAGTACTTCGCGAGAGGCAAGTAGTCTTGGGTTCCTAGAGCATGTTGTTTTTTCCATCTCCTTTTCTGGTTTGGGGTAATGTGTATGATGTGGATTGGCATGTATGTCTCATTCATATAATGAGTTTACTAGATTAGAGACTGGTTGAGTCTAAAGTGTAGTCAGTCCCTGTATATCATACTCTTTGATGGTTTCGTATTTTTGAGATAGCTTACTTTATTGTTGGTGCTTTGGTTTGTGGATGATTTATATTTATGGTTTGTGTGATGTTGGATATGGTTTGGATGATTTGATAGGCTATCTCACATTATATATATATGTATATGTATATATATGTTTGGATAATGATTTCTGAATATTGACGATCCACCCATTTTGCGTTGAATTCGTGATTTTGATTGGTATTCTTTATATAGGCGAGGACATTTTATTATCCCTTTCATTTATTTTACATATTTCATATCACCTATCATTATAGACATAATTTAACCCATGTGTTATTTATAACACTCGGGTCAGTCCGAGACATTTTAGGTGCAGAGGACGAGATAACTGTTTCATTGGATGTTGGGCATAAATGGAGGCTAGGTTTTGTTATTATATATTGTCATTGTATAATATTGAGTTGTATATAGATTCATGTATTAGATGTTTTGATGTTGGTGTAAATTTGCTGCCTGATTAGAATGATGTATACATTCTTATTATATATTATCACTGCCTTTGACTTCGTGTTCTCCTTATCATTATTTATATATTGTGTCATGTTCTGTCTTGGAGGCATACATGTTTATTTCTTTGTACTGAGACCATGTATATATATGGTTAGTTTTGTATGATTTTAAATATGTACCGGTATTAGTCAAAGAGATTATTCACGTACGTACCCCATATCGCCTCATTCTTTGTATCGTCCAATAGTATTATTATATAATACTCTTGGGTAGTATAAGTACAGAGCTGGGGGTGCTATAATTCACTCTAGCACTTTCTATGGTCAAACGTTTATTATGTAGGTCCATTATTGCATTCTGCATAAGCAAGGGTTCGTAAGAACCAGAAGTAGAGAGAGTGAGATTAATCGTAGAGGGGTAGATTTATTCTCCTATATATGTATATCAGTATACAAGTACGTTATATATATAGCATATACCCTCCCCATGTGTTCAATTTCTACTAACAAGCTTCTACTTATCTCTGTTTTACTTAAATGTTCCCCCAACCTAAACTTTGATACCATGTTTTAACAACCTCCACTCCGAGATTAGAAAGTAGACGTCGATGATGCCCTAGTCATCACCTTAATCATTTTCCAACAAAAAAGTGAGTTTAGTATTATTTTACACAACATAAGTAAATGGAGTAGCTAAATAGCTTCATCACATCATTTTAACCCAAATCATTGCCCATGTGGGAGTAAATATGAATAAAACATAGATATAGTAGTGTTGTGTCCGACGTATGAAGATGCCAATACAACACATAACACATCGGAATATCAAAATAACTTTTATTAAATAGCGAGCCTCCTACTTTACCTTTGAAATCTTCGTCCTCCAAAGATACATGTCTAATCTATAAACTCAACCTACTCAAATGAGTACTCGCGAGTTTATGAGAAATAATAAAAACACTGGTCAGACATAAAGCCTGGTATATGTAAGACCTTACCCTAGTTATCCATAGTGAGACCACGTCGGTAACACGAAATGGGTTTTCCCCTCACCTTATCATCATCAAGATACATAATATATGTACCAACATTACGAAAAAGCAATCATGTGCATATATCAAATAAAGAAATGTACCCTACACTTACAATCTAGTTATGAACCATGTCATATATCAATTCTAATCAAGTATAACCTATACTAATCAATCTGTTATGAACCATGTCATATGTCAATTCAATTCAAGTATAACCTATACTAATCAATCTGTTATGAAACACGTCATACAATCATTTATCATCTATTCAACATCACCTAATCTCTTGTTTTAGGCTTTCATCATTGACTTATCATTAACTTATTTAGTGATTACCTCCCTAGGCCTATCTATCACTAATTTATCTTTTTTTGAACAACGTTACCTAATGAAATGATCACTCATTCCACCAATAGGAGCCACCCTGACTAGAGTCACCCTCACTCTTCTAAGAGGTTGAACGTAAGCACCCTTAATATAGCAAACGTCCTTGCTAAGCGTCAATAGCTCTACTTAGTCCCTGAACTGTTATTGTTCATGTTGCCGATTTATTAATTTTAGTTATAATACCCACTAATGTTTTGGCACCCTGCCTTAACTCCCCTTTAGAGTCTATAAATCTTTTAGGATTGAACCCTATCGCAGCACCCTTCCATATACCATTGGACTTAGACTATAATCAAGGAACCTTGCCATCCAATAACTCCATGAGCCGGTATATCTTTACGATCATAGTTCAACCCATTTAGTTCATTTATTAGTTGTGTACCCCACACATTAGATAAAACATCTTTATCTTTTAATGTGAATAATTCCTTATCATTTATTAGCTTCTCTAAGCTTTCTTCCATTTGAAAATTAGTTAACATAATTTTAACTTATAAAATCTTTCCTTTATTTCATCCCTATGAAATATTTAAATAACACTTGGAAACTGTCTTCCAAAGTGCCCTAAGCATTTTCTCATTTTACTTAAAAAATATAGCATCCATGCTTTCGTGAGTTGTGGTTAGTCGTCATAGACTAGCTTTCCCATAGCTTTCGAATGTTAGGTTATTATACAACAAATTTGGTTTCCCATAACCATTGTGGGTCAGTAGCTTCCCAAGCTATTACGTATTACTTTTAAGTAATGGTCGTGGGTCAACCTTTCTATAGCCATCGCATGCTAACTCACCTAAAGCCTTCGTGCTTTATCTCATTTATAGTCATCATGTGTCATCCCTTCTGAAGCCATCGCGTGCTACATCCCCTGAAGCCATTGTGTGTTATCTCATCTATAGCCATCATGAATAATCTCCTCAGTAGCTATCGTGTACTAAACTCTCAAAAGCCATCATGTACTAACAATTTAAGTGTCGTCACATATTAACTTACTTTATGTCATCACATTATTGATTTCTTATAGCCTGGTTTCACTAAGTCTTCGCATGAGGACTTCAGAAAGTCATCGTGAGTTAGTTCCAATAAGCTATCGAGCTTAGAATGTTAATTGCAAGCCTCTACATGTTATACTAAACTAGACTGTATATAGGCAATAAGTTGGCTTTTGTAGGTTTAAAGTGGCAAGCTTGTAATTAAAGTTAAAACTGATAAATTTCCTTTCTTAGCTTAACTTTTCGTCAAATCCCATTTGGTGTTGAATTCCCATTGGCCGATATTCATCTTTATTAACTTTCAGAATTGGGCTAATAACATCTTCCATTCATTCATTAATTAATTATCCTTTTTCTTAGCCAATTAATTCATATAAAATAAAAATTGATGGGAAAAATTCCAAAATTCACCAAAAATCAATTTTTCCATATTTTACCTTTTCCCAAAATTTTAGGTCAAAATCATTAATTTTATTATTTTTAATAATTAATCTGCCCGAACTTAACTATTTTCTCAACTTTGAAAATTCCCAAAAATTTGAATTAAATTCCAAAAATTTTGAAATTTAAAACCCATCTTCATTTCATCGTTATAAACATAATATCTAAATTTGTAATTATTTAACTTAGATTAATTCATGTTTTACCCTAAAGTGAATTCTCTTATTTAAAATTTCCAAACATAACCAAATAATGTTTAATTTATTCAGTCATGGTTTATCATCATCCAAACTTTCCAATGTAATCAAATCCGAACCCAATAGGTAGGGATAGGTTTTAGAGAAAGATTTTACTCACCTTGATTTAAGAAACTTTGTTTTAATCTCCCTTTTCCTTAACTTTGAAAGCATTAATCTTCTAGCTTTGAAATCATCATCTTCTTCTTTCTTGTAAAATTAAAGGCCGACCTTGACTTAGAGCTTTAGGTGTTTTGTTTGTAAAATGGAATGAAGTGGAACGAATAAGGAGTTAGGCCTAAAGAAAGTGGGATAATGCATTTGGCTTGGGCTAATATCCCGTTTCATTTTGGGAAAGTTTTAGTTCTACTTCCAGCTTTGATTTCAATTGGATTTTTGCTTCTTTAAATGGTTGTTTGATTTCTTTGTGTATTGAGCTTGTTTTTGTCTTTGGGCCTGCTTTGTTTTTGCACTTGTTTTAATGTTGTGTTTGATGGAGCCCTCATTCTTTAGATGCCTTTTTCTTGTACACATCTTTTTTCTGTAATAAAAAATTCCAGGACCCTTTTCAAAAATATCTCATTCTAGCCTAGTCACACTATTACATTTCTCTTAACACAAAGCTTCCCGTCCAAAATTTAGATTTATATTCATTAACAAGGCCAACCTTAATTGCTCTAATTACCCTTGGTCCATTCAATTAACTTTATAAAATGTCCCATGTTAACTCCCATTGAGAAGCGACCTAAAATATTGAGCGAGTCAATGAAGCTTGCGACCTAACTGCTGAAGAGATTCTGCGACCTAACTGAAGTCTGCGACCTAAGACACAGTGACCTAAAGAACATCGCGACCTAACTGTTGAAGGAAGCTTGCGACCTAACTGAAGCCTGCGACCTAACTATCTCAAGAACCTTGCAACCTAAAGACTTAGCGACCTAACTGCTAAAGGAAGCTCGCAACTTACGACTTGGTGAAGCTGCGACCTAACGACTTAGGGGATATTGCGACCTAGCAGTATTGCTACCTAAGCGACCTAACAGGCTACGACTTAAAGAAGTCTCCGGCTTAACTACAGAGCCAACCTGAGGAACATTGCGACCTAGCAATGTTGCGACCTAAAGAACTACGACTTAAGGAACTCGTGACTTGGCTTAAGTCGTCCACGACCTAAAAGCCACGAGGTTAAAGTCCAGAGCCCATACCTTTATCTGATAAGTCGACCACGACTTAGCACTTGCCCAATCCCTTAACTCGTCACCGACTTACCTTAAGTCCTCCACGACTTAGGACTTGGGAAAATCTCCAGATAACTTCACCACTGCATTTCTTGAGTCGTGTATGGAATGCGACTTATCTTAGGTCGCTCGCGACCTACGACCTAGCTTAAGTCGTACGCGACCTAAGACTTAGCCATTTCTCTGCCCAGAATTCAGAGCTGTCCCTATAAATACCCCATCACTTCCAACATGAAGGGGACTTTTGGCCATTCATTTCTTCAAGCGCCGTTACGCTGTCGAAGTCTCCTCTCATTCAGCAATCAAAGATCTTCAAGCATTCGAGACACTACAACAATCTTCGAGAAGAACTCCTTACATCCAACACGGATTCGCCGAGTTTCATCATCAAAGATCGAGCTAGTAGTCAAGAGTGCTTTCATGATCAAGTTGCATTGTATTTTGAAGGATATTGTATCAAATTATAACCGAATCAGCAATAAAAGACTATAAAGTGGACGTAGGCTCAATTACGGGCCGAACCACTATAAATCTGTTGTTCATTTACTGTTTTTCTGCTATTTTCAGCTTATATTCTGTTCCCGTACCAACGGGTGGTGCTTTCACAATTTTATCACACACACCGGGTGTTAGCGTTCACTTTTTAGCGTTAACATTTTGGTGCTTTCACTGAGAACCCAACTCAGGCGATCATCCACCGTTGCTTCGCAAAGGTTCATAAAAAGAACCTCTCTTAAAAACCAGATCCGAAATAATGGCTCCTGGAAGAAGAGGTAGGCCTATCAGATCCAAAAATGCTGACGAAGGGACTTCCGCTTCCCCAACAACAGACCAAGCAACTCCTACCTTTGGAGTCACCAGAGCTGAATTGGACGACGCAGTTTCTGGATTATACCAACAAATTGAAACTCAAAACGCTTTGATGATGGATAGAATAACTGCTCTGCTCGAGGCAAATCGTCAACCAGAAAACCATCAAACCACCCTTCCTGAAATGCCACCTTTTCAAGCCGATGGGTCTATGCCACAACCAACTCGTCATGAACATATGCCCGGGCAAACTTCCGAGGGAAGAACTGATGCTTGCCCGGAGGTGTCTTTGAACAATAAAGAGTACCTGTTCGAAATGGTCGGCCGCATCATGCAAGAGAGCATGCAAAGGGAAGAGGATGATGCTGATTGGGGATTTGCACCGAGCAGAACTCCGTTTACTGAAAGGATCTTAAAAGCTGAATTTCCAAGGAAATTTGCACCTCCTATTATCCAAGCCTATAAGGGAACCAGTGACCCTAATCATTTCCTATACAAATACGATTGGCATATGACCGGTGCAAGAGCATCAGACGAGATCAAGTGTCGATACTTTCCAGTATACCTGGAAGGTGTGGCTTTACTTTGGTTCACAAAGCTTCCAATTCGGTGTGTTGATAAATTCTCCGACTTAACGCAAAAGTTCAAAGAACAGTTCAGATTGTATGCTTCAAAAGCTAAGGATATAATGTCACTGTCTAACCTTGAACAAGCGCCCGGAGAATCAATCAAATCTTTCTTGAGCCATTTCAATATAGCTTTAGCCGAAGTAGAAAATGCGGAACCACGCATGATCTTGACTTATTTGGTGCGAGCCGTTGATAAATCGAGTAAATTTGGGATATGGCTAAAGATGAAGGAACCGAACTCACTTGATAAATTTTATAAAAAGGCCGACGAGTTCATTCGCCTTGAAAGCCTTTCTACGACAATGAAAGTGGTTGCTGCCCAAACTAATAATAACAATGTCCCATCTAATAAAAGAGAATCTGAAAGTCAGAAGAGGGAGAATGAAGGAGGAAAGAGCCAGGGAAATGAAAAGAAACCTCGCCGCTTTAATCCTTCGGATTATACTCCTTTAACTGATACACCAAGAAATATCTTTTTTGCAACAAAGGACGTTGTCAGGTATCCTAAGCCACTTGAGATGACGAGAGGCGCAAAGCGTAATGGAAAATTCTGCCAATTTCACAATCAACCTGGCCATGACACTGACCAATGTCGCCAATTAAAGAATGTAATTGAAGAATTGCTGGAGCAGGGTAAACTCCAACAATACGTTAAGAAAAGCGGAGTCGCTCCAACCTCATCCACTCGGGACCAACAACATCCTACCCATAAATCCGATTCTCTCAGCAACACTGCAGTGCAAGATTCAGAAAAGCTTGTCATTAATGTTGTCACAGGAGGTCCACACCCAGCAGGCAGAAGTTGGGACGACTGCTAATGGTCCACAAAACTGCAACTGGGGCATCTTTCACTTTCTCTGGCATATAAATCTGAAGCTGCAAATCTAGCACAAATGGAAATCCAGCTTGGAGATTCTGAAACAACAATAACTAGCATCCATTTTTTACTTAGCAGCATTGCTTGAATTTGTAAAAATGATAATGGATGTGTGACTTCTGCATTGTAAACCGCTGAGAAATCAGCGTGACTGAATAATGAAAAACTATGCATTCTGTGTTTTCTATTATAAATGCCTGTTATATTTCGATGTGTAAACACTCTAAATGTATTGCTAAAATGTCGATCTAATATTGCAGGTCATTAAAGCAAAGCTCACCCATCGCAAAGCTAAGCGAGCCTTACAAATCATTTATTAAAGCAAATACCAAGCAACAAAAAATTCCATATTCAAATCCTATACAAGAAGAACCTCACATAAAAAGTTGGCAACTTCACTGGGGCAAGCCTTCGTTAACCAGTTGTGATTGTCAATATGAACAGGCATCCAGCTAGGTAACTCGCGTCTGTCCCATGAAGTTATTCAACAATGAAGTCCACTTCTTCGGATAAGGCAATTTACCTACAAAAGGAACAAAGATACGCTTGGAAATGATGATAAAAGATCGCTAATGGGCAGATGATGGGAGAACATGACCAAGCAAGCACGGAAGCAACCAAAAGGAATTTTGCTCCTCAATAAAAGGGTCGGTAGAACCATCGAAGGGACACCTTCCCAAGCAGAAGGAACAGGGCCCTCGCTAACTGATCGTGATGCATCCGATCAGGCAGCTTGCGTCCGTCCCGTGGATCTACTCGCCCCTGAGAAGCAACCTTCCTGGCACACCAACCAACCGATGCTCCTTCCCAAAAATCAACAAAGCCCTCTAACGAGGCACGCCAATAAATGTGAGAGCTTTCCTCAATCAAAAAGATCGGTGGGACTACCAAAGGGGCACTTTGTTAGTTAATTGCGATCGTTTGTGCAAACAAACATCCAATCAAGCAACTTGCGTTCGCCCCGTGGACCCCTCCGACCATGAGAAAGTAACTTCCAGGCAATCACAAACCCTCTTCGGAGGCACAAGCCATCTTCGGAGGCACGCTTCACCATGCTTGAAGCACAAAATCAAAAGCCCTTTTCGGAGGCAAAAGCCCTCTTCGGAGGCACATTTCACCCGTGTAGAAGTGCAAAATGCTTCTCTTAGGAGACCCACTTCACCAGTGATGAAATGCTAAAAAGCCCTTTTCGGAGGCACATTTCACCCGCGTAGAAGTGCAAAATGCTTCTCTTTGGAGACCCACTTCACCAGAGCTGAAATGCCAAAACTGCTTCTCTTCGGAGACCAAAATTGCTTCTCCTCGGAGACCAAAATTGCTTCTCTACGGAGACCAAAACTGCTTCTCTTCGGAGACCAAAATTGCTTCTCCTCGGAGACCAAAATTGCTTCTCTTCGGAGACCAAAACTGCTTCTCTTCGGAGACCAAAATTGCTTCTCCTCGGAGACCAAAATTGCTTCTCTTCGGAGACCAAAATTGCTTCTCTTCAGAGACCAAAAGACCTCTGCAGAGGCGTACTTCACCTTGCTTGAAGTACCAAAAATAAACCCTTTACTGGGGCACAAAAATCAAAACCTTCTTCAGAAGCTCATTTCATTGTGCAGGAAAATTCATTTTTAAACAAATAAAAGTGATCATTCCCAAAAGTCGAAGTGTTCTTCTGACAGAAAGAGAAAGTAAAAATTTCTCCAGAAACGAGATATACTCTATTAAAAGCAGAATGATTCCTTCCTCAAAAATGGAATAGTTATTCTCTAATATAAGAGTATCAGTCTTGTAGAAGTGAGAAATATTGCAATTCACTTGTGGTGTGGGGGCAACATTATACAATTCAGTTACATTAATAAAAGTAATATACAAGCGACACACCACAAGTTCATTACAATATCACATAAAGAAGATGTGGAATAAATGCGTTCTTGAAACACAGACAAGAGTTTGTACAAGTAAAAAGAATCGTTTACTCTACACTTCAAATGAAAAACAGATATATTCCTATATACACAAGAATTTGTACAAGTAAAATAGCTATTTTATTCAATATTATGGAAGCTTTTTACATGGTGTAGATTACAAAAAGGAGCGGAGACCGGTATCCGCACAATCTCCGGTCAATACAAAAAGCAGAAAAAGACAAAATCAAACTCATTTCTCCTTCTTCCCACCCTTGGAGCTTTTACCCGGCCTGGTAATTAGTTTCGTAGGCCGTATCGGAGAGGAAGGAGAAAGAGACTCAGCCGGATCGATCTCTGCTTCATCCCCAGCAGCAGAAGAACTCTTCTTTCCTTTCTTCGAAGCCACACGTTTCCCCTTCTTCTTGGAAGAAGACTCACTCCCCAGAGTAAGAAATGTAGAAAGTTTTGTGTCGTAGTCAAAAGACTGCTCCGGGGTCTTCTCGCTATCTTCCAGATCTTCTGCTTTCTGCTCCTCGGAAGCAGGTGGTTCGTCCAAGCCTTGAAGGGCTGCTATCTGTTCTTCCTGTGGACTTGGTTGAGAAGCTGGAAGAGAAGTAACTTGAGAAGGAGGAGGAACGGCAGTTGAAGAAGGAGAAATTGGTGTAGTTTCCGGCACATCCGCTGCATAATAAAAGAAATCAAAATCAGTATTCTCCGAGGAAAAAGAAGACAGTGGATCGTCAAAGCTTAAGTAAATAAGTAAGAAGTTCGTCGAACTCGGTTGAATCGAATAAGCAATTCACTGAATTCGTCTCGTCAAAGTTACCTGGAGAAGCCGGTTTAGCGAGATCAATCTCAAATTCCCGAGCCTGAAAGTCCTTCATTGCCTCTTCTTCTGTAGGAGTGGTCACAACTGGATGTGAAGGATGAGAGCCGGAATCCATAATGTTTGCATCAGCCGAAGTGGAAGTATGAGCAGGGGCAGTTATAGGAGCTTCCTCTTTTGAAAACTCTTCTCCCAGTGATTCAGCCCGCGCTTTAGCAAGCTGTTCCTTCCCTCTAACAAGAGCGGCGCGAGCCTCATCATCAAGATAGCGAGCCTCAAATTTTGCTTCCTCAAATTTTGCTTCATCATAGCCGGCACCTTTAAACATATCAAGTGCGGCTTCCCACACTTCAGCCAGAGTGATTTCATAATCTGGACCCAGAAAAGCAAGGCTCCCACGACCCAGAATGCAGTGTAAATAAAAGTCGAATAAGGTAGAACTGATGTTTGCTTTCGTTGCCTCATGTGATTGCTCAGCCGCTTCTTTTTCGGCAATGGCAGCCACCCTACCTGTAATAGCCTCATCACGAGCTGTCTCAGCTTTAGCGAGTCGAGACTTTAGTAACTCAATCTCCACGTTCTGGGAGGTGACTTTTCCCGCAGTTCGGCGTTTTCTGTGCGATACTTCTCATTAACGTGCTGTTCGGCGGCAAGCTTCATTTCTACATCTCTTTGTGCAGCATGTGCATCCCGCACTTGCTTCTGAAAGACATCTTCTTTTTGAGTATATGATGCAGAAGAAGAAGCGAGATTTTCCTTAAGCTGCTTAACTTCAGACGCAAGCTTTGCATTGTCGTCTGCAATGCTCGTCATCTCCACATCATGCTGCTTACGCCATTTATCCCATTCTGATTTATCGTTTTCCATGGTCATCATCGCCTCAAGGTTAATGTGATTGACCCTTTGAAGTTCATCAACCAACTTCTGCCATCCAGACATTCTTT
This sequence comes from Allium fistulosum, assembly GCA_030737815.1. NCBI lineage: Eukaryota > Viridiplantae > Streptophyta > Magnoliopsida > Asparagales > Amaryllidaceae > Allium > Allium fistulosum. The sequence goes on from CM060906.1 coordinate 27,113,022, forward strand.
CAATATCAAGCTTGACAGCATCGACATTTCTCAGCATTGCCTGCTTATCAATGGGAACCAAATCTAAGTCAAAACGGACTCCTCTTAGACACCAATTCGGAAATCGGCTCTGAAGCGTCGGAGGGCCGTCTTTAACTTGATACTGTGGCCTGTTAATGATGGTTTGAATATCAGATTCCTTTAGAGGAGGAGAACCGGCCGGAATGTCAGAAGAAATGGGAGCGTTAGTCTTCTCAGAAATAGCAGACGCGTCACTTGGCTTAGACCGTTTGCTCGATTCATCAGTAATATGAGTCTTCCCTTTGTCATCATAAGACTTTCGCTTATGAGAATCGTAAGTTCTGTAAGAAGAATCATATCGATCAGCATCTCTTCTTCTCTGCCGCTGCTCATAATCCCATTTTTCTTGAGCCTTCCTTTGGGCCCGTTCCTCATCAGTCTCTCTCTGGTCACCAAGATATTTCCTGAAGTCATAGGATCCACGGCCTCCATGGCATTGAAATGAGTCATAATATGAGCCGGAGCGTCCCATCGGAGAATCTGAAAAACGGAAAATAAGTAAAGCTTAGAAGCTTCCAGAAAGAAAGAGTAAATGCTTATAAGTGTAGAAAAATCCTAAGTGTGTGCGGCGTGCGAACTACATGCGTCAAACTACAAACCACGCTTTGGTGCGAGAACGGAGACGACGGGTGTAGAAGGCGTCGAGGTCTGTTTCAAAGAGGAAGTCGCTTCAATGACAGGAGAGTTCACCTTTGGAATATTATCCTTGAAAAGCTCTTGAGAAGTTATCATTATGTCACTCAAGTCATCGAAGGTGTCATCGTTATGATGCTCAGCAGAATTCTCCTTCTCAACTTCCACATCAGTTGATTTTTCAGAAACTCAAGGATTTTCTTCCTCCTCGATAATTGGGGCAAGTGCCGATTTGCTGACTAACCCTACAACATTAGTGGATGCGGAACACTTTATCAAAGCAGCCTCTACGACAGGTGTTTCTGATGCAGCTTCTTCTACAGAAACTGGGGCATTCGATGCCTCTGCTTGAGAGCCCGAAGCAGCTAACGTTTCTGCATCAGAACTAGAAATTTCATGAATCTGGGTCGATCTAGAAGGATGTAAAAGACCAAATTGGTGCAGAAATTCATCTTTCAGCAAGAATTTGGCACTCCTCTCCTCAACATCAACGGCACTCAAAGTATCTAAAATTAACTTGTGATTGGTATCTCGAAGTGGAGGAGGAAGTACTGCAAAAAGAAAGAATGAAGTTAAGCATTTGGCAGTTCGAGTTCTGAAAAGTCTTAAAAACAAATCAGAAAGAGACAATCTTACTTCCGACTCTCCAGATGGCATAAAATCCCGGAGGACAGCGGACATAAAAGAATTGAGTCAAGAACCCATGGGCACTTTCGGGCAAATCCAAAATTAGTTTACGGTTCCTGGCACTCCTCACAAGTGTAATGGAGGGATGTTCTTTGTTCTTTGCAAATGTGCACAAGAAACGAATTTCGGCAAAACTGGGAAAACGGCCCAACGTTCTCCTGAAAAGCACACACAGTCCCAGCAAGATGGAGTATCCATTAGGATGCAGTTGAAAAGGGGAGATAGATAGCCGAAGGAGAAATTCTCGAAGACAATCATTAAAGGGCGGAATAGCTCCGCTCAAGCACATCTGACGATTCACAGCAACAAAGCCAAGAGGCGGCCTATCAGTAGTGTCGCTTGACCCAGGAAGTAAAGCATCTGCTTCGGCAATGCCGAACTGGATGCACAATTGTCTGAAGACCTTGTGGCTCAGAGTAGTGGAAGTCCGTTCCGGAGGGTCGTTCAGTGGAGTAGCAATTGGAAAAGCTTCTCCAGCTATTTCCAAGTCTTCCTATTGAGACGCCATTCTACACAAGGAACTGGACGATCAAATATTAAGGTGCACGTTTCCTAAAAAAGAGTGAAGTGTTGTGCCAAACTAACGCAATAACAAGCAAATATAAATGAAACTAAATTAATTGATACTTGTCGATTATAAAGTTTCGGGGCTTGATATCTTAAGTCCAAGAACAGTGTTGTGTTGATGCAAATAAATCAGCTTTAGTTGATCGTTTCAATTTTGCTTTAATACTTCACTTAGATTTGTTAGTTCACAGCATTTCATTCGCGAAGTTTATTTAAGTTTGATATTCTTTGTCGACTAATCTGTCATTTGGTGTGGGCAATCAATGGCAGTATATTCGTCCCATTTTTTCTGTGAATATTGCTTCTAAACAGGTTATCAGCATTAAAGTTAAGGCAATCTGAAAAGAAGTACAACGAAGTTTAAAACAATTCAAATTCAAAAATCAGCCAAATTCTGCCTAAATTTCTAAGTCCCAGGTCGTTCACGACCTAACATAAGTTGGAGCAATTTTAAGTCATGCAGTGCAAATAAAAGCATTCAGGGCTGTGCAGAATTGTTTCAAGTTCTAGGTCGTTCGGCGACCTATCCTTGGTCGAGGCACCTTTAGGTCGCACAGTGCAACTGAAGGGTTAAAAGCAATGCAGATTTGATCAAGTCCTGACTCGGCTACGATTTAAAGCTTATGTCACGGGAAAGTTAGGTCGAGCAGTTTCTGGTTCAAGCAACTCTTAGGTCGTTCAGCGACCTAACACAGGTTATAGTCTTCCTTAGGCCGAACTATTCCTTAGGTCGCGAATGGTCTTAAGTCGCCTGAAACCCTTATGCTGCTAACTTCCTCTCCACGCCACAAACCACCAAACCCTATAACCCGTTATCAATTACACTTATAAACCCATCGCCTTCCTCACCCCTTCAATTCATCGAAAGATACCAAAAGCGATTCAACACATCCCTAATCCATCGCAGATTCAACACATTGCTATGCCCTCATGAATCAGCCAAAGCAACTATCGAGAGTCAACCACGACAGCCACTTGAGACGATGCACAGCTCATAGAATGGGGCTAAGGTCGAAAAAGCAGGGATTCAAGGTTAGACGATGATTATGATAGGATGGATATCAAACTCACTTACAGGATGTAATGGTAAGGAAGAATCGACGACTGGAATAGGTTGAATTCGCCTTTGAAAACTCGAAAAATTCATCAATGGCAGCAGGGGATCGAAGCAGTAGAGTAGGGAGGAAGAAGCGACCTAACCGGTTTATATGAAACCAAGAAAGGAAGATGAATAGACATGCAAGTTAGTGTTTTAGGTCGCTCGCGACCTAGCAAAGTTAAGTCGAAACACACGACCTATGACTTCGGCCCGTACTTCGAGGGGCAAATGTTAACTCCCATTGAGAAGCGACCTAAAATATTGAGCGAGTCAATGAAGCTTGCGACCTAACTGCTGAAGAGATTCTGCGACCTAACTGAAGTCTGCGACCTAAGACACAGCGACCTAAAGAACGTCGCGACCTAACTGTTGAAGGAAGCTTGCGACCTAACTGAAGCCTGCGACCTAACTATCTCAAGAACCTTGCAACCTAAAGACTTAGCGACCTAACTGCTAAAGGAAGCTCGCAACTTACGACTTGGTGAAGCTGCGACCTAACGACTTAGGGGATATTACGACCTAGCAGTATTGCTACCTAAGCGACCTAACAGGCTACGACTTAAAGAAGTCTCCGGCTTAACTACAGAGCCAACCTGAGGAACATTGCGACCTAGCAATGTTGCGACCTAAAGAACTACGACTTAAGGAACTCGTGACTTGGCTTAAGTCGTCCACGACCTAAAAGCCACGAGGTTAAAGTCCAGAGCCCATACCTTTATCTGATAAGTCGACCATGACTTAGCACTTGCCCAATCCCTTAACTCGTCACCGACTTACCTTAAGTCCTCCACGACTTAGGACTTGGGAAAATCTCCAGATAACTTCACCACTGCATTTCTTGAGTCGTGTATGGAATGCGACTTATCTTAGGTCGCTCGCGACCTACGACCTAGCTTAAGTCGTACGCGACCTAAGACTTAGCCATTTCTCTGCCCAGAATTCAGAGCTATCCCTATAAATACCCCATCACTTCCAACATGAAGGGGACTTTTGGCCATTCATTTCTTCAAGCGCCGTTACGCTGTCGAAGTCTCCTCTCATTCAGCAATCAAAGATCTTCAAGCATTCGAGACACTACAATAATCTTCGAGAAGAACTCCTTACATCCAACACGGATTCGTCGAGTTTCATCATCAAAGATCGAGCTAGTAGTCAAGAGTGCTTTCATGATCAAGTTGCATTGTATTTTGAAGGATATTGTATCAAATTGTAACCGAATCAGCAATAAAAGACTATAAAGTGGACGTAGGCTCAATTACGGGCCGAACCACTATAAATCTGTTGTTCATTTACTGTTTTTCTGCTATTTTCAGCTTATATTCTGTTCCCGTACCAACGGGTGGTGCTTTCACAATTCTATCACACATACCGGGTGTTAGCGTTCACTTTTTAGCGTTAACATCCCACACTTAATTTATCAAATCTCCCTTACGCAATTCTTTTAATTAAATTATCTTATTATTTCTTTACAAATGTCTTCTTATTATTAGTTTAATTTAATTTTCCATACTATGGACCCTTCAAAATATGGGGTGTTACATCAATAGGCATTTCGAACCCGCATTATTTATAGGTTCTCACTTATTTACTTCTTAGTTATCTTTAACTTTTAATATTTCACCTAACTGTTCATTTATTAGGTCTCGGCTTAGCTATTCATTAAGCTTAGTTTGGCCCTAGGCCCCATTTGGTTAATTTAAAACTTGGAACTACTTCTATAACACATTACACTTTAGAAAACTCTAAACTCTACCTAGAGCTATTTTAATCCTTAGGTATTGGTATTAGCTTTCCTCCACTAGCTAATAGATCTTGACTATCAAATCACTATCCTCGGGTCTCGTTCAAGGAAAGCCTAGTTTATACACTCTCGTTAGGAGCACATTCGTTCAAAAACCTCATCTGGAACCTTTGACCGTCTCATTCGATTATAATCTTATTTAGTTCATTTACTTAGAAATTCTCTTAGTATTTCTTAGTTCATTTTAGGTTTCAAATACTATACCCTCAAGGTAACACCTTTGGCTAGTCTCTTCCTTCAGCACATGTAATGAAGTCTATATTACGAACTGCCCACCTCCGCACGTCTGCACATTGCTTTCCATTTGTTACCTCTTTATTCATCTCGTCTTCACTTTTAGTTAGTGGTAGTTGTTAGAACCTCTATTGTTGGATTTTAATGACAACAACTATACAATTATGCCAAAGAATCTCTAAGCTAATTTGTAGGTACACAGGCATCAAAAAGAGACAAACAAATACGTTCAAAATGAAGATACACAGTACAAAAAAGGATGAAAGTATGTATATGGAGATACAAGAAAAGATATACACGATAGAGACAAGATGAAGGTGACAAGCAAAGTATTACTAGTCATAGAGTGTCGTGTCTAGAGTTTACAAATGTTAAAACCTTCTCAAAATGATTTCACACATATACATTCATGTTTTAAATGAAAAATCAAGTTTTCAAAAAATTGCATGGAGCGGGGGTCGAACTCATGTCACTAGTTTAGAAGGCAAGTGCTCTATCCAAATGAGCAAAGGTAACTTTTGCTTATCAACATCATTTAGCCGACTGAATGCTAAAACAAAGCATAAATTTTTATGCAGTTTCAGCCGGCTGAATGGTTTACCGCCGGCTGAATTAGGCCAAAAATTGCCTATTTCTTTGCTGTTTTCGATTTCACCAAATTCAGAAGGCTGAATAATTATTTTCAGTCGGCTGAATATTTTTAACAGCTATTTTTATGAAAAGAAACTTCTCTTCATCGAAGAGAAACATCTTCAAACCAACAGTTGCACCTGTTTCTTTTCAACATTGCCTTTCATCAATGGTTGCAACTTTTTAATCTCTATAAATAGATTCCAGAATTCAACAAACAATTAACTTAACTGATTTTAATATTCTTGAATTCTTATCTCTCAATCTATTTTCAATTTGCACTCTAACTGCATACAAACTTTGATCGTTGATCACTCCATCTTCCACATTTCTCATGCACATTACACTATATATCATAAAGGAGAAGATTACAGGAAGATTGTACTTAATTGACTTATCGGTGCTATTTAAAGAGCATACTACAGTCAGATACTTTTGTTATTTGTAAAGAAGTCCTGTTCGGTTGCTCAGGCGGTATAAGTCCTATTCGGTTGCTTAGGCGGTAGAAGTCATTTTTGGTTGCTCAGGCGGGGTAAACCTATTCCTCCAGGTTAAGTGAGGGTTGCTAGTTTAATTCCAGAAGGAGTCTGAGACTGGACGTAGAATGGGAGTTCGAACCGGTATAAAAATCTCTGGTGTCATTTACTTTACTGCTTTAATTATTTACTTATTTAATTATTATTCCGCACAAGTAGTTTATCCATATTACACGATCCTATAGCACCAGTAACTTTCATTTGGTATCAGAGCCTGGGATTCTAGAGATCATAACAACATCCTAGAATAAATGGCCAAAAAGAGATCTAGTCAAGGCAATAGGAAGAGAAAGAGCAATAAAGAAGAATCAAAGGAGCAAACAAGCAAATGCTTCATGGCTAGACTTAGATCACAATCGGTATGCTTAGATTCTTCATATAAAAATCTTCTGTTAGCACATGATGAATTATTAAAAGATTGTAAAACCTTGATTAAGTTAATAGAATTGCTTTAGCTAAGTTAAAAGATTGTGAGTAAGAAATTTCCAATTTAAAAGAGGAAAATAAATTTTTGATAAAACAAACTAAATGTTTTGAAAATACCGTAGAAGAACCTGTTTCACTAAAAGATTTCCTACAAAAAGAAAATGAGCAGTTAGAAGATAAAAACAATTATCTTATGGAGGAAATCAATGTTTTGCAAAATAAAAATACTATGTTTAAAAAATAAAAATAAATTTTTTCAAATGAAATTACGGATTTGAAAAGAAAAAATGATTTATTACAATCATCTTTAGATAATTCAAAATCTCGAATTTTTCTTCTCGAAAATGAGAACTATACGATAAAAAGGGAGAATTCTGAATTAAACAAGCAAATTGATATTTTGAAAAACGGTAATATTTATTTTGAAAATAATAATTTTGACTTCAAAGCAAAATTTGATAAACTTAACACTGAAGTCACAAAATTTAAAAAAGGTCAAAACGATTTAAACATGATTTTATCTAGTTCTAGACCTTTACATGACAAAAGTGGTTTAGGATATAATAAAACTGATCGTAGAAATAGCACTAGATACGCTTTCATGTATGGTAAAAATGTTAGTGCTAGTACTAAATTTCGAGTAAAGTCTAAATCAAATTTTTATAGAAATTCAAATACTGCTATGACCAATAATGTTTATAATTTCTCTAGAAGTACAAAATCATTGAATGGAAATATGAATAAAAATTATCTAAGTATTTGGGTTCCTGTTAATTGGAAAAATAGAGAAATACAATGATGATTATTTTGATATGGTAGTTAATAATGAAAATTATATTTATAAAGGTTCAACCACAACAAAATGGGTACGGTTTCCAAAGACCTAACCCCCCGGACCCCAACATAGTAAGTGGGTACCAAAAATGATTTTTATTTATTGCAGGTACTCAGAGAAACAAAAGGAAAGATTTTGGAATTTTAAAGAATGTTCCATACGTTTAATAGAATTACGTGCTTACAATGAAATATGGACTTCATCAAATATGGTAAAATCTATTTTATTTTTCTCCATAATTAATATTGAATTTATCCCGCTATTTACAAGATATTTTATAAAATTTATTACATTCCCTCATTCTTTTTGATAATGACAAATGGGGAGAAATTCATATGCATATTAATAGAGGGAGATATTATACTTAGGGGGAGATGTTATACTTAGGGGGAGCTTTAAACATATTAATATATTTTATACATAGAATGAATATTTTTAAAATTGTATAGCTGTCATCATCAAAAAGGGATGTTAGAACCTCTATTGTTGGATTTAATGACAAAAACTATACAATTATGCCAAAGAATCTCTAAATTAATTTGTAGGTACATAAGCATCAAAAAGAGACAAACAAATACGTTTAAAATGGAGATACACAGTACAAAAAAGGATGAAAGTATGTATATGGAGATACAAGAAGAGATATACACGATAGAGACAAGACGAAGGTGACAAACAAAGTATTATTAGTCATAGAGTGTCATGTCTAGAGTTTACAAATGTTAAAATCTTCTCAAAATGATATACACACATATACATTCATGTTTTAAATGAAAAATCAAGTTTTCAAAAAATTACATGGAGCGAGGCTCGAACCCAGGTCACTAGTTTAGAAGGCAAGTGCTCTAACCAAATGAACTATGGTAACTTTTGCTTATCAACCGAATTCAGCCGGCTGAATAATATCATTCAGATGGCTGAATGCTGAAACAAGGCTTAAATTTTTATGCAGTTTCAACCGACTGAATTAGGCCAAAAATTGCCTATTTCTTTGCTGTTTTCGATTTCACCAAATTCAGAAGGCTGAATAATAATTTTCAGTCGGCTGGATATTTTCAACAGCTATTTTTATGAAAACTCACTTCTCTTCATCGAAGAGAAACATCTTCAAACCAACAGTTGCACCTATTTATTTTCAACGTTTCCTTTCATCAATGGTTGCAACTTTTTAATCTTTATAAATAGATTCCAGAATTCAACAAACAATTAACTTAACTGATTTTAATATTCTTGAATTCTTATCTCTCAATCTATTTTCAATTTGCACTCTAACTGCATACAAACTTTGATCGTTGATCACTCCATCTTCCACATTTCTCAAGCACATTACACTATATATCATAAAGGAGAAGATTACAGGAAGATTGTACATAATTGACTTATCGGTGCTATTTAAAGAGCATACTACAGTCGGATACTTTTGTTATTTGTAAAGAAGTCATGTTCGGTTGCTCAGGCGGTATAAGTCCTATTCGGTTGCTTAGGTGGTAGAAGTCCTGTTCGGTTGCTCAGGCGGTGTAAACCTATTCCTCTGGGTTAAGTGAGGGTTGCTAGTTTAATTCCATAAGGAGTCTGGGACTGGACGTAGAACGGGAGTTCGAACCAGTATAAAAATCTCTGGTGTCATTTACTTTACTGCTTTAATTATTTACTTACTTAATTATTATTCCGCACAAGTAGTTTATCCATATTACACGATCCTATAGCACCAGTAACTTTCAGTAGTTTCCTTTATTTATTTTTAAAGCACCTTTATAGGATCTTGTCCCCTTACTACTTATTCTCGTAAACTGCATGCATTAAATTATTTTCGGTATCCTTGTTATCTAGTTTGGGCATTACATCCATTTTTCTTAATTATTTAATATACAAATTTCCTTCAAAAATTCATAAATAAACCTTTTATGTTGAAAAGTTCTCGAAATCAAAAACCACTTTTAAAATTATGTTTTATCCATCTTCATGATATTTCAAAATCTTTAAAGTAAGGAATCTTAGCAAAACTTCCTAAGTAAAACTCTTTCAACCTAAAATATTCTTTAAATCAAGATATATAATTTAAAATGCATATTATAAACATATTATACGATTTCTATCTTTCATAAACAAAGTTGAAATCAACTTAGATGAAAACATCCTAAAAAGAAATAATATCACTAACCTAGATTCCTTGTTTAGCTTTGATCTTTGAAAGCTTTAGGTTTTCCTTAGCTTTAGGTTTTCCTTAGCTTTAGGTTTTCCTTAACTTTATCTCTTATTTTCCGCTTCTTCTCCTTTTTAATGGCGGTCGGCTATATTTATTTTTTCTACTTTGTTTTACTTTGTAGAGAATGAGTGTAAAAATGAGGAGGATGATATGTTTAGTAGCACTTATATAGTAAGGATTGTTTGTTTTCTTACCCCAATTTGTTCCCACTTCACATGCCCTCTCTTTTCAAATTTACCTCATACATGGCCACATTTAATTATATACCATTTACCCTTGATTATCAATTAATAATTTCCTCTTTATACATATGACCAAATTTATTTACTTTTAATTACTTTTAACTATTAATTAATAATTTCCATTAATAAAAATCTCCCATGTTCAATTGTTTATATCTTCCCTTAGTACACACGGTAAAATTATAGTTATATCCTATTTAATTGAATACCCTAAATTTTCGTTTAGTAATTTCCTTCTTCTAATTTAGTCCCTTAGATCTTCACTTAATTATTTTATACTATTAACCCTATATACACAACAAGTAAATTAATGCCCCTTATATATTTATCTTGTTTAATTAATTTGTTTTTCCTATTTAATTCCTTAATCAAATCAATTAACCATTATTCTTATAATTAATTTTCCTAATTAATTATCCATTAATTTATGGGTCGTTATAGGAATTTCACTTCTAGCTAGAAACCCACTAAAGTCTTGATATTAGAACCTTATGGTGATTTTGGCATTGGAATTATTTCAAGGGATAGGGGGAATCACTTTCCACATAAAATAAAAATGATATTTAGTAAACAAGTTAAAATGGATTAAGATGGAATTTAATTGGCTACTTCTTGGTATACTTGGAAGATGATGAGTGATGTTTAGATAGTTATAAGTGATTGATTATGATTGTATTTATAAAGATCATTTGAAAATGTTTTTAGTATAAGAAAGCATGTGGTTTAATTAAAATATCCATGGTTAAAGAGTGTGGGTGTGTATGCATGTGTATACATGGTATTGGAAAATGTTTTAAAACAATTAAATAAATATTATTAAAAGCCAGTTTATTAAAATGTATAAATGTAAATATTTAAATAAATTATTGAAATTGACTTTGCGTTAATGTGTTCATTTGTGCTTTAAGAATTTTGATTGATGCGCCTGCCCAACATCCGATAGGGATTCCTAAAAATTGGGACAAGGCATTTTGACATATTGCTTTGAGAGACTACAATGTTGTGATGAGAGGAAAATATTTTGAATAATATTAAAAACCATATTACAAAATAATATTCTAACGAATAATATAAATGGTATTTGAAAAGGGGAACGTATTGATAAATATTTTGAAATGGGCATAATGTTTTGGAAAAATGAAAAACTGCTATTTTGGAAGAAGTATAAATGTTGGGAAGTGTTGTAAATGACATTTAAAGAAAAAAAAATCATATTTTTAGGTAAGCTAAATGATACTTTGAAAGAAGTGAGTATTTTGAGGAAAAGTAGTAGACAATATTTTACGAAATATTTTTAAAAAGGAAACAAATATTTTTGAAATGCATAAACTGTATTTTGAAAGAGCACCATAAGATACTTTGGGAAGTGTTATAAGAATTTTGATAAGAAAGCATATATTATTCTGTGATGTAATTAATTTTTTTGAAAATGATAAAGTTATGTTCATAAGTTTAGATATTTTGTACAACGGTTGTAGCCATCGAACATTAGTGGACAGTTTAGATTGATGGCGATGCAATGTTGATTGCAAGATCAAAACTATAGCCAATTGGCAAAGCCAAAAGTTGATATTCCATGGCAAGGCAATGTCATTATATATTATTAATATTTGTTAATTTGGAAGTATATGGTGTGTGATGATGTGAATTGTGTTTATGACATATGGTATGATTTGGTTATGCCTTGAAGGAATGACATGCATATATTTATAATAAAGTGCATTGTGATGTATGTGTATAAATTTCATATTTGAAATGATTTTCAAATAAACATGGCATTTATATATATTGAGTAAAGTATTGATTTTGAAGAAAGTTATTTTTGTGAGTAAAAATATTCCATGAAGAGAAGTTTTCAAGAAAATATAGTAAATATTTTAATGAAGGTAAAAAAAAGCAAGAAAAAGTAATTTTGTGAATTTGACATATTATGATTGAAAAGAAATTTTCAAATAAATTATTCATTATAATATTTATATGTATTAATAAAAAAATTTCATTAAATGATGAATATATGTGATTTATGTGAAATGAGTTTTAGAAAATAAAATAATCCAGGAAAAATGAAGGAAGTAAAAAATGTGAATATTGCATTGAGTGGTTGAAAAGAAATTTCAAGGAAGAATAGAAAATTTCATAAAAGTGGTTTTTGATGAAATATTTCGGTCTCACAACACCTTAGATGATCATGGTAGTAAGTATAATGTACTTCTGTAAATTAAAATCAACAAACTTAAATAATATTAAAATTTCCTTTAGGTAGTAATTATGTTGCTGGGAGCTTACACAATCAAGTGGTTGCACTTTAACTGTTTGTTAAAATGTCAAATCAAATTGAAATCTAATTAAGGTGAAAGATAATAGAGAAAATCTTGTACTGGAATCTAGGAAAGTAAAATTGCATAAAAAGGGTAAAGACACAGAGAATTTTACATGGTTCGTATGTTAAGGAATCCTATGTCCACGGTGGAATATCACTTTCTTCATTTATACTCCTTGTACAAGCATTTATGGCAGAGAGTACAAATTTTTTCGTTATTAACCTTAAAACACTCGAATTGGAAAAAAGATCCCTTTCTTCTTATAGTGCATTTTCTATTTATAGTATGGAGATACATGTAGATTGTCATCACTCTCCTTATACTATTTTAATGCCCACCATCGTATTCCTTCATGTGTCATCCATCCATATTCTTTGATTGGTTTGCACGGATTGAAGATGTGTCTTTGGCGGCAAATCAAAATTTGAGCGGTTGAATTCTGAGCGTTGGCGGGAAGTTTGAAATTAAAGCAAAAACATCTGAAATTGAGGTAGGAAACTCAAATTCAAATGGATCACGGAATTCTAATCGAAAGGGGCAAATGGCTTGTGTACTGCTTCACGAGGATGTTGAGAGTTGTCGCTTGGCTTTGTAGTTCGGGTGCAGCCAATACATACAGAGCGAAACTGCGTCATTCGCATGATATTGCCCTGGACATGGCTGTAATTGAGTTGTCTTGCCCAATCTTCAATGTTCGTGCGACATGGAGTTGAGTTTCTTTGCCTCCAACCTTTGATGTTAGATTAATATCTATATGAATGTGCTCTGATCTGCTCCTGATGTTGATATGCACAGGTTGTTTGATAAGGGCTGCTTGCGTCTTTGCTATTTTCTAACAAGAGAAGAATTGTGGTGAAGCATTTTTTGGGTGACCCTGTGTGCGACCCTTGGAATGCTTCAGATTCCTCATGGTACTACTTAAAAAGTCCTTAATAAGCGCAACACAGATCTGCACTTGAAAGTAGTAGCAATGCATTAGCTTTTAGGAATAATAATTAGGATTATTGGATCATTTAGAATGTAGTGCAGTCCTCTTTTTTTATCCCTCACTTTTCACTCCTGTGTTTGTTACATCCTAATGGAGTTGTGTTTCTTTATTAGCTTATTATGATGGCAGTGTGCTTCTTCATTGGCCTGACTTTGCTATTGAATTGCGGTGCTATTTCGTCTTTTAGTGTCAAATAAAAAGGTAGTGCATCCCTACATACCTAGAATGTAACATTGTTAACGCATACCTGTCATTTTTTACATTAATTTATGAGTGCAGCACGTTCCCATTTGCATACGACTTTTCAAGAGAGGGGGGAATATGCCGTATTTTGGCATTATTAGTGCAGCTTTTGGTGTAGCAGTCCTGTATCTCCATCTCGTTGTCACTTCTGGGTTATGCTGCAGTTCCATGTATTTTGGTTGCAGATTTTTTTCTACACTCTGTGACCACGTTAGGTTTTCGAGCTTAGTATCATAATGAGTGAGCGGATCGGCATAGCCTTTGAATCATTGTCGTTGTCTTAAATATTCTGAGCATGGTACGTTCTGGCTTCTTCTTATTCTTTGCTTCCTCTTCTTGTAGTCTAACTTCTATTATGAGAGTGGCCCATTTTAGTTTGGTGCTTGCATCATTTCGCCTTAAATAGGGCTTATGAAATACTGATGTAACACTTGCCCCCTAAGTCTACATCGATCATAGATGGGTGTGGACTTGTGTCTTCTACAACCGGCCTCCTCATCCCACTACTTCTGTCTACTTCTTTCTTTCTTTTCAAAGAAGAAAATGTCTTAGTAGTCGCTTCACATTTAATGCTCTTGCACACATGTCACTTGCCCATTGGCTGACCCTATGTGGTGTTGTAACATTAATCTTTTCATTTACAAGACTGATGTATTTATAAAGATCATTTGAAAATGTTTTTAGTATAAGAAAGCATGTGGTTTAATTAAAATATCCATGGTTAAAGAGTGTGGGTGTGTATGCATGTGTGTACATGGTATTGGAAAATGTTTCAAAACAATTAAATAATTATTATTAAAAGCCAGTTTATTAAAATGTATAAATGTAAATATTTAAATAAATTATTGAAATTGACTTTGTGTTAATGTGTTCATTTAGTACTTTAAGAATTTTGATTGATGCGCTTGGCCAACATCCGATAAGGATTCCTAAAAACTGGGACAAGGCATTTTGACATATTGCTTTGAGAGAATACAATGTTCTGATGAGAGGAAAATATTTTGAATAATATTAAAATCCATATTTAGAAAATAATATTCTAAGGAATAATATAAATGGTATTTGAAAAGGGGAATGTATTGAGAAATAATTTGAAATGGGCATAATGTTTTGGAAAAATGAAAAACTATTGTTTTGGAAGAAGTATAAATGTTGGGAAGTGTTGTAAATGACATTTAAAGAAAAAAAATCATATTTTGAGGTAAGCTAAATGATACTTTGAAAGAAGTGAGTATTTTAAGGAAAAGTAGTAGACAATATTTTAGGAAATATTTTTAAAAAGGAAACCAATATTTTTGAAATGCATAAACTGTATTTTGAAAGAGCACCATAAGATACTTTGGGAAGTGTTATAAGAATTTTGATAAGAAATCATATATTATTCGGTGAAGTAATTAATTTTTTTGAAAATGATAAAGTTATTTTTATAAGTTTTACGACGGTTGTAGCCATCGAGCATTAGTGGACAGTTGAGATTGATGGCAAGGCAATGTTGATTGCAAGATCAAAACTACAGCCAATTGGCAAAGCCAAAAGTTGATATTCCATGGCAAGGCAATGTCATTATATATTATTAATATTTGTTAATTTGGAAGTATATGGTGTGTGATGATGTGAATTGTGTTTATGACATATGGTATGATTTGGTTATGCCTTGAAGGAATGACATGCATATATTTATAATAAAGTGCATTGTGATGTATGTATATAAATTTCATATTTGAAATGATTTTCAAATAAACATGGCATTTATATATATTGAGTAAAGTATTGATTTTGAAGAAAGTTATTTTTGTGAGTAAAATTATTCCATGAAGAGAAGTATTCAAGAAAATATAGTAAGTATTTTAATGAAGGTAAAAAAAGCAAGAAAAAGTAATTTTGTGAATTTGACATATTATGATTGAAAAGAAATTTTCAAATAAACTATGCATTATAATATTTATATGTATTAATAAAAGTTTTTCATTAAATGATGAATATATGTGATTTATGTGAAATGAGTTTTAGAATTAAAATAATCCAGGAAAAATGAAGGAAGTAAAAAATGTGAATATTGCACTGAGTGGTTGAAAAGATTTTTCAAGGAAGAAAGTATTTATATTATTTATGGCATGCATTAATAGAAAATTTCATAAAAGTGGTTGTTGATGAGATATTTCGATCTCACAACACCTCAGATGATCATGGTAGTAATTATAATGTACTTCTGTAAATTAGAATCAACAAACTTAAATAATATTAAATTTTCCTTTAGGTAGTAATTATGTTGCTGGGAGCTTACACAATCAAGTAGTTGCACTTTAACTATTTGTTAAAATGTCAAATCAAATTGATATCTAATTAAGGTAAAAGATAATAGAGAAAATCTAGTACTGGAATCTAGGAAAGTAAAATTGCATAAAAAAGGTAAAGACACAGAAAATTTTACATGGTTTGTATGTTAAGGAATCCTACTTCCACGGTGGAATATCACTTTCTTCTTTTATACTCCTTGTATAAGCATTTATGGCAGAGAGTAAAAAAATTTCGTTACTAACCTTAAAACACTCGAATTGGAAAAAAGATCCCTTTCTTCTTATATTGCATTTTC
Organism: Allium fistulosum; assembly: GCA_030737815.1. NCBI lineage: Eukaryota > Viridiplantae > Streptophyta > Magnoliopsida > Asparagales > Amaryllidaceae > Allium > Allium fistulosum. The sequence continues at coordinate 27,129,123 of CM060906.1, forward strand.
TATTTATAGTATGGATATACATGTGGATTGTCATCACTCTCCTTATACTATTTTAATATCCATCTTCGTATTCTGCCATGTGTCATCCATCCATCTCGTTTGTTTGGTGTGCACGGATTGCAGATGCGTCTTTGGCGGAAAATCAAAATTTGAGCGGTTGAATTCTAAGCGTTGGTGGGAAATTTGAAATTGAAGCGAAAACATCTGAAATTGAAGCAGGAAACTCAAATTCAAATGGATCACGGACTTCTGATTGAAAGGGGCAAATGGCTTGTGTACCGCTTCACGAGGATGTTGAGAGTTATCGCTCGGGTTTGTAGTTGGGGCGCGGCCAATACATACAGAGCGAAACTGCATCATTCGCATGATACTGCCCTGGACATGGCCGTAATTGAGTTGTCTTGCCCAATCTTCAATGTTCGTGCAACATGGAGTTGAGTTTCTTTGCCTCCAACCTTTGGTGTTAGATCAATATTTATATGAATGTGCTCTGAGCTACTCTTGATGTTGATATGCACAAGTTGTTTGATAAAGGCTGCTTGCGTCTTTGCTATTTTCTAATAAGTGAAGAACTATGGCGGAGCATTGTTTAGGTGACCCTATATGCGACCCTTGGAACGCTTCAGATTCCTCATGGTACTAGTTAAAGAGTCCTTAATAAGCGCAACGTAGATCTGCACTTGAAAGTAGTAGCAATGCATTAGCTTTTAGGAATAATAATTAGGTTTATTGGATCATTTTGAATGTAGTGCAGTCCTCTTTTTTTATCCCTCACTTTTCGCTCCTGTGTTTGTTACATCCTAATGGCGGCGTGTTTCTTTATTAGCCTATTCTGATGGCATTGTGCTTCTTTATTGGCCTGACTTTGCTATTGAACTGCGGTGCTATTTCGTCTTTTTGTGTCAAATAAAAAGGTAGTGCATCCCTATATCCCTAGAATGTAACATTGTTAACGCATACCTGTCATTTTTTACATTAATTTATGAGTGCAGCACGTTCCCATTTGCAAACGACTTTTCAACAGAGGGGGGAATATGCCGTATTTTGGCATTATTAGTGCAGCTTTTGGTGTAGCATCCCTGTATCTCCATCTCGTTGTCACTTCTGGGTTATGCTGCAGTTCCATGTATTTTGGTTGCAGATTTTTTCTACACTCTATGACCACTTTAGGTTTTCGAGCTTAGTATCATAATGTAACACCGGATCGGCGTAGCCTTTGAATCATTGTCGTTGTCTTAAAATTTCTGAGCATGGTACCTTCTAGCTTCTCCTTATTCTTTGCTTCCTCTTCTTGTAGTCTAACTTCTATTATGAGAGCGGCCCATTTTAGTTTGGTGCTTGCATCATTTAGCCTTTAATAGGGCTTATGAAATACTTGTGTAACACTTGCCCCCTAAGTCTGCATCGATTATAGATGGGTGTGGACTTGTCTCTATCTACACCCGGCCTCCGCATCCTACTACTTCTGTCTACTTCTTTCTTTCTTTTCAAAGGAGAAAATACCTTAGTAGTCGCTTTACATTTAATGCTCATGCACAAATGTCACTTGCCCATTGGCTGACCCTATGTAGTGTTGTAACATTAGTCTTTTCATTTACCAAGTAAACCTATCTTGATTTTTGTGCTCATTATTCTTGCTGTTTGAATGACCGAGTGACATTTCAGAGATTTTCCATCATTCCATTGGTGTGGCAAATATTCAACTAAGGTAAGTATATTTTTTTTCTCTTCTTCTTCTTGCTCTTATATGTTCCTGTATTATCACAAAAGAAAAGAGAAAGAGAGAAAACGAGAAAATCTTTATTTACTAAGTTGCTCCTTTTCTTGAGTTCATATTTTCTTTCAAATTGAAGTAAGAATGTTGTTTTCTTATAAACCTCTTTATTTTAGCATTTTTTCACAATTTATCTCGTGATTTCAAAATGGCCTCTTCTTCTTCCCCTTTGTCTTTGCCCTCTAAGAGAACTCATTTGAAAGATGTTGAGAGTACTCTAGATCAATTTGGGTTTGTAGGTTACGATAGGGTTCCTGAGCTTCATGAATGTATTCGCACTCACCCGATGGGTTTACCTCTCTCACTCTTAAACATGTATGATGCAGGCTCAATCTTCCCCCAAATCAAGTCCTCTACTAGTGGCTAACCCCGTTGATCTTGTTCCTATCCATCTCGCTCCACTTTCATACTCTCTTGTGATTGTCGTATGTATTCTCTATGCCAATAATGGTTATGCCATTACTTGTAAGGAGTTTCAATTCTTGTTTGGTATCAATAAAACCCCTTTAGGTGGCGATGTTGGCTTTTATTACGCTCGAGATAAGAAAGTGATACTGACGTCGCTCCCCTGCATGACACAGATATGGATCGACTTATATTCTTTAATTCAAACTCTATCAATTTTCCTTCTTCCATTCGCACTTATCCCACTTGGCCTATTTTTTCTGATGAATCTTTCAAATTGTATGAGTTCCATAGGAACCTAATTTTAGAATTAGGTAAGGATGAGAGGAAAAATACAAATGGTTTTTTTACTGAAGAGATGCTGAAAAACCATGGATTTTCGAGCTTAAATCCCAAATACTCTAGTACTATTTTTAAGCACTCCCCTATTTCAGATGAGTCTAGGGGTATAATTTGCTAACAAGAGATTTAAGGTTTACAATTTTTATGTTTCCAATCTTCGTGAGACCTTATTCTGACCTTGAGACTCCTTTTATATATAGGCAAAATGGACGATGATCACTTAGATGCGCTTCTTTCGCCTAGCCAATCGCTAAAGAAGAATATTCATAGGAGAAACGTGATGTTTATAAAGATTCTGACCAAACCTCCAAGAAGTTAGCCATTTTCACTCCCCCTCCTCCTTCAATGGCTCTCCCTATTTCTACTTGACGGCTCTCCCTATTCCTCCTCTACTGTCTCTTCTTGACCCATGCACTCGGTATTTTCCTTTTTCCCAAGGCGCTGTATCTGAACTTCCTAAGAGGGTTAGAAATACCACCTTGGATAATTTATCTAGTATTGCTTCATCTCCCTCTCTCTTCTCCCTCTTCCATTTCCCTAGCTTCCCTCTTCCAATCTCATAGCCAAGGTAAAAAAGTCTTGGTCCTATGTAAGTGATTTTTCTTTCACCCCCTCTCTTTTTTCCCTTACTCATTTAGTTATTCCTTACCTATTCATTATTATATTTATTTTTTGGCTTAGGGCCTTAACAGGCGAGGCTCAAAAGAGATGGGATGGAGAGTAGGTCATGTCTTTGGCTCACATTGTCAAACTTGAAACAAGCCTCTATTTGGTCACTTCCGAGAAGATTAAGGTTGTGAAAGATTTTATACATACCACCTTAAGGCGGAGGGGAAAGAGAAGACCGCGGAGGAGGCCCTGGCCTCGAAGGACCGCGAGCTGAAGGAGAAGGATGTGGAGCTGGCAATGTTGCAGTAGAGACTTGAGGAGAGCATTTCCACTGTGGTCTACAAACTGTATGCCTCGGCTCAGCATCAGTTCGATGCCGAGGTCAAACTTGACTTTCTAGGGTACTCGACCAAGATTGACAAAGCTCTGCCTACTACCGGGCCAAGTGGGAGAAGGTGGTTGCTGCAAATAGTGCATCTCCTTCCATTTCTGCATCGCCAAGTGGGGATGAGGCGCATGATGATACTAAGGTATCTAAAGAGACGCAGCTACATCACTCCCTAACGTAATTACTTAACTTCCGTATGTGAATTTTAATTTCCAAATGTATGACTAAATGAGACTTATTTCCTGACTTTGTTATGGATGACCAGTTGTTATTCTACTTTCGTTTTTTCATGGTTAATTTCTTTTGTGATTTTATTTTGTTAATGCTTTATGAACGATTGGGTCGACTTAGTTGTTTTTGTTTCTAAAGAAGTTTTGTTTACTAAACTTCTAAAAGAAAGCGAGGATAGGCTCAAAACTCAAACCTTAGATCGTCTTGGTCTTAGCGCTGCAGCTACTCATAGGTGGGAGGAAGAATTAGATGGGTCTTTTACAAAAATTAGGGATGAAACCCAAGGGTTACTATCTAGGATTTATCAAGTGGTTAAAGAAAAGGAGACACTCAGTGAATTTGTACTGCGCCGATGGCAATATACCTTAGAAAGTGGCTCTCATCCACCCGATAGCCTTCACTTGGAACGGCTTAGGCTTGGAAATTTAAACAAGGATTGAGTTCTTCTTGCTTTTGTCATTTTTGTATATCGGTTTATTGAATTTGTCGTATGACGATGTAGTTAATAATACATGTTCCTATTTTGATTTTAACATGGAGTATTTTTATTTTTCTTTGAGTCAAACTTTTAATCATTGCCCACTAAGTTGATCCCCATAGGCTTTCACTTGAGTTTAACGAAGTCCTTGAATTATATATTCATTCTGCCCTCATCGTTCATGGCTTTGATGTTATGAGTGTGACCGAATTTATGGTTGAAGTGAAGACTACTACTGCGGCCTCGGAAGAAGAGCATATCAGTCTTACAATTGCTAGTAAAGTGCTTAAAAAGACTTGAAGGAGACCACCAAGGAGCTCAATAAGGAAAAAGATGCATTGAGCCGCCAACACCAACTTAATGTTAAGCTACACAAAGGGGTTCTAGTGGCTGAATCGAAGTTAGAGAGAATGCATCAATCCTTAAAAGACGATGAGGCACTTTATGGTGTCATTTATTAAGTAGAGATATAGAAGTTGAATAAGACTATAGAAGATCTATCTGCTCAACTTGCTCGCCAAATTGAGGCGGAGGGAGATACTAAAGAAGGAAGAATGATTAAGAGATCCAGTTCGGCTTTGATTCCTGCTCACCCCACGAGCATGAATCCTTCTTTGGAAAATGAGAGGAAGAAATGGGTGGAGCCAAAGGTGCTTTCTCATCCGTGGAGGGAAGGATGAAGGACTGATGCCCTTAGGTACTTTTGGTGGCTTTGCTAGAAATACCAAGGAACCTAAGGCTCAGTTTATTGACATTTTAGAAGACACGAGGGTAAAAGCTATACTTAAGTTTTATGAGCCTGAGGAGTCTTTGTGTGAAGCTCGGGATATGATCCCCTCCTTCTCAGAAAAACTTAAACAACAGAAAATTAAAAGCAAGGTGGGGCAGACTTTCTTGCAGCATGCCAAGGATGTCTTTACTTACTTCTACCCTACACTTAACTTGAGCTTCCTATGTATGTCACGGGTTTCGAGGTAGCCACAGAGGGGCCAATGGGTCATCAAGCGGGCACCTACTAGCACTCCCGAAAGACTATTCCCATCAGTTCAGCCAAGCCCTCAAGGAACATGCCTTAGGTATTTTTAGTGTAGTATTTTAGGGGATTGTAATTATAAATGGCTTTGTACTTTTATATTGTTGGACACTCTCTCTGGGCTATACATGAATTATGAAAATTAATTTTTCTTTGTAAAGCTTGTGAATTTCTTATACATTTTTACTCGGTTGTATTTCTCTTTAATTTTGCTTTGTATAGGCTCATTTGACTTTCAGCCCTCTTCTTTTGATCAAGACCCAGAAGTGGCCGCTCTTGAAAGGAAGCTTGATTTTGCTTTAGCTAGAGTTGCAGAACTAAAAGGTTTGTTAAAGAATGCTGAAGGCATATAAGAGGTCGTATATACTGTAACGACCCGTATTTTACATATCAAAGGATCATAAAATAATTTTATTTAATTCATTTGTAGTCATATGATTCTAATATTTTGGTATATGGTTTTTAGGGATGTTTTACATATCTATGATTTTTCCTGAATTTCTATGTGACCATTATGCCCCTTGAGATCTTATTTCAACTATAGCTTTTGATAAAAGCTGAATTAGATGCTGTTATCCCACCTTTTGGTCAAGGCTGGAATATCAACAAACTAGCTGGAAAATGACGGATATCAGGATTGGAAATCATTTGGAGACGAGGCTTCGATCAATGTCGTCAAAATTTTGCCGAGCTCCGATCATGACGGGATCAATTGGGAATGATGATCAAGGCTAGGAGAGACTACGTTTCAAATTTCAGATCAATCGGAGTTCGTATGACCGAGATATGATCGGTACAAGTTAAGGAAAATATGTTGTTCGAATCGATCCTGTTCGACTCGGTCATAGAGCCTTGTTCGAATCGATCCTGTTCGACTCCATCCAGAACCAGACTCTTCGCATCGATCACCAGGGTCTACTTCGACTCGATCAGCTCCGCATCGATCGCCATAGCCTACTTCGAATCCATCAAGGGACAGCGCACTTTGTATCGATCAGCCAGAGTCTACTTTGCATCGACCTTGTTCGTATCCATCAGCAAGCATTTGTTCGAATCCATCCTAGAAGGCCTTGTTCGAATCCATCAAGGCTCCTTAGTTCGTATCCATCAAGTAGTCGTTACTTCGTATCCATCACCTCATCTCCACCTTCATCGATACAAACATGGCAACACCATCGATACGAACATGGCGAAGACTCCAGATCGACTCGATCAACTCGGCGACAAATGTAGACCAATGTAAAGAACGCGCGCCACATCACCAGCACGCGCGTAAAAGCCATCGAGTCGAACAAGATTGAGTCGAACAAGACCGAGTCGAACAAGATCGAGTCGAAATAAGGGAGTCGAACCAAACAGCCAACGGAAGATCCCAATTCGTATCGATCATATCTCCTAATCTACAAGTCCAAATGCTATGAAATTTTCACAGAAGCTTAGGTGCATGCTAAGGAATTGTTTGCGCCAAAAATGGTCACAAACCCCGTATGTTGTGAAAGCACCAGTGTATGAATACAAATCAGCAATATTCAAACAAAAATCTCAGATCTAAACAAACAACAAACAGCAATCCAGAAATAATGAACAAAAACACGAGATTATAGTGGTTCGGCTATCTCCGGCCTACGTCCACTCCAAAGTTTTTATCTTTTATTGATCGATGCTTGAAGAGTACAATTTCCTATCGCGTAGTACAACGGATTTTATGATTATAATCTGAATCTAAGGCAGGAATGGTGATCTGGAGTAAATCTGGCAGAGTCCGGGCGCTCTTTAGCTCTCAAAATTGTCCGACCCCTTTTTTGAATAACCAGGGGCTCTATTTATAGGTGTAGGAGGCTGATATTTCGCCTAAAATGAGGGGAGATCAGTTCTGGCACGTGAGGGGGCCCACATGCCCGCTTTCTGGAAATTCGGGCCCACTTTGGGATCGATTCGAAGCTATGTTCGAATCGATCAAGAAATTGTCCAATCGAGCTGAAATTTGGCGTGACATTCTTCAACATGTGCTCAAGCTACTGTGAAAATTTCATAGCATTTGGACTTGTAGATCTCAAGTTATGATCGATTCAAGATTGTATTTCCGTTAGCCATGCTCTCTTCGAATCGATTTGATTCGAATCCATCGCTTCGAATCGATCCAAGCACGCGCTAGCAGATTGACGTGGCACGCGTCCTTCGTGTCGATCCTCTTTTCATGCCGCTTTTACCGTTTCCTTCGTATCGATCGGTTTGAATACGATACGAACATTGCCCCTGAATCCTTCGAATCCACAACTTCGCATCCATGACTTCGCATCCACGAAGCCGTCTCCCAATGTATCCTTCTCGTATGCCTTCAACCTTCTTCGGGTCGATCTGTATGTGAGTCCTTCGTATCGATTCTAGCAACGATCGATACGAACTGCATCGCCATTCCTCGCCTTCCTATCGATACGAACTATATCGATACGAAGCCTGTAGCCTGAATCCATCCCGATCGATACGAAATGTATCGATTCAAACAAACCTCTGCATGCTTTCCTACCAATCTGGGTGTGTCACCATCGAGTCGAAATCCACCTAGCCTTCCTATCCAATCGATACGAACTCAATCGTTTCGAAGTCCATAACTATGCTTTGCTTTTGATCGATACGAGCCGTATTGATTCGAAGCATCTCCTGCTGATCGATGCGAAGTGCATCGATACGAAGCGCGGCAGACCACGAGTGATGCGAACAACATCGATTCGAACTAATATCGATACGGAATGCATCGATACGAACCTTTCCATGCATTTTAATCCATTCATATCTTGTGCATACGAACTCCGATCGTCCTGAAAATTGAAACATAGCCTTTCCTAACCCTAATTATCATTCCTAATCGATTCTGCCTTGATCGGAGCTCGGTCAAATTTTGACGATATCCATTGCAGCCTTGTTGCCAATTGAACTCCAATCCTGATATCCATCATTCCTTGCCAATTTGTTGATATTCCAGCCTTGACCAAAAGGTGGGATAACATTTGCCCCCCAAAATATGCCTTATGATAATAAGGCGTGTTTTGAATAGTTCTTTATCTGATATCCAAAGTCCATAGCCAATTTCATGTCCATCCGGACTCGAAGATCGAGCCTTTGATCCATTCTTATCCAATAGCCAACAGCCGAATCCAGGACCTCTCCGGGTCGGTATCCAAATCCATAACCTCTCTAGGCTCTTGCCAAGCGCAATCCACACCTAATGACCGTGGTCCAGTGTCCCTGGACGTTGAGCTAACCTCTCCGGGTTCTTGCCAAGCGCAATCCACACCTGACGACCGTGGTCCAGTGTCCCTGGACGTTGAGCTAACCTCTCCGGGTTCTTGCCAAGCGCAATCCACACCTGACGACCGTGGTCCAGTGTCCCTGGACGTTGAGCTAACTTCTCCGGGTTCTTGCCAAGCGCAATCCACACCTGACGACCGTGGTCCAGTGTCCCTGGGCGTAAGTAATGCCGTGGCTTAAGTCCTAAGCCGAATCCTGGTCACTCCGGACCCTTGTCGAGCATAGTCCATACTCGACGACCGTGGTCTAGTGTCCCTGGACGTAAGTAATGCCACGGCTTAAGTCCTAAGCCGAATCCTGGTCGCTCCGGACCCTTGTTGAGCATAGTCCATACTCAACGACCTGAGACAATAATCAATAATAGGGGGCCTAAGTCCTAGGCCGAATCCTGGTCACTCCAGACCCTTGCCGAGCATAGTCCATACTCGACGACCTGAATGAGTCACTTCACCGCGTTCGGGCAGAACGACTCACCCCTTGCCAGGCATAATCCATACCTGACGACCGTTTATCAAAAACCAAAAAGAATCCAATCAAGATCCAATCCAAAATCTAAATCAAATCGGAAAACCAGAAATCCATATCAAAAATCAAAACCATCATCCAAAACGGAGAACAATCATCCGAATGAATGCCAAAACCAGAAAAACAAGCAAAATCAGGAGTTCAATCCAAACTCCAAAAACCAAACCAGAAACCTAAGTGTCCAATCCAAAAACAAAAGATAGATTTCGCAAACCATGGCTTTGCGGTTTATCATCACTCAGAGCATGCCTAGGGGCTATCTCCGTCCCCATACATGTGTAAATGACTCGGTTGCTCGCCAATGGTTTGTTACTTATTTCATATTATCCTGATCAATTGATGACCAATCGACCATTATTCCTGTGCCTCATATCCTCATGGTTTGAGGTAGACGGTGGTTGCTCCTGCTCCACCGCTGCATTCCGAGCCCCAACATACTGCCTCAACTGTCCATTCCTCACATGCTCCTCAATTATGTCCTTTAGGTGCCTGCAGCTATTGGTATCATGCCCGTCCAAATCGTGGAAGAGACAATGCTTTCCTGATTCCCTCTCCCGCTCGGATGGTTCTCTCCTAGCCGGCCTCCGGTAAGGAAGGCGATTCTGAGTTTCCATGTATATCCGCTCTAGTGCCTCGTTTAATTCTTTGTATGTGGAAAACCTTGGATCCTTCCATCGCTTTCTAGCTTTTTCAGAGTTTTCGTCCAGCTTCCTTTTTCCTTTATCTTTATCCGAGCTTCCGTCGGATGGTCCTCCACCCCCGGTCACATTCACCTCCTTTAGCTTTAAATCCATACATGCGTCTTCTTGCCGAAGAAATCTTTCAGCTTCGTGAAAGAATTCCCCGAGATCCAGTGGTGGGTCTCGTACTAAAGATACCTTAAAATCTGAATCCTCTCTGACTCCCGACACTGCCGCCATCAAAACCATCGATGGATCCGGCCGATCCACCGAAGAAACCGCCGCATTAAATCGAGTTAAAAATGCTCTAAGCGATTCATCTGTTCTTTGCTTTACCGATGTTAACGTCATCACGTTCTTAGGTCTTTTGATATGAACCCGAAACTGTCCCAAAAACCTATCCACCAATTCCCTCCAAGTCCTGATAGATCCTTCTTCCAGCTGCCTAAACCACATTGCCGCTAGGTCTGTTAAGTATAAAGGGAAACATCTGGCCATCACTTCCTCCGATGCCCCCAGCACTTCCATGTGCCTAGTGTATCTCATCAAGTGATCAGTCGGGTCAGCCTTTCCATTATATACTTCCACGCTAGGTAACTTGAACTTAGGTGGATTCTGAGCTATCCTGATTTCCCGAGCGAACGGACTCCTGTTCACTCCTTCCAAGTCTCTATTGGTTGAACCTCCATGCATAGTCTTCCTAATGATTTCCATTAATCCAGCGTTGCCTGTTAGGGGCTGCCCCCCATGCTCCCGAGGGAACTCCGGCACATATTCTTCATGTGGCTCATTAGCCGCAACGTTGGCTCTAGCCTGCTGAACTCCTTCCAAAGGTCCTTCTGCGTTGGATCCTGCGGGCCTGCCCCCAAGCCCTTGTTGATTGCCTTCCGGTTCTGTATTCTGTCCTACATTGGGTTCCGCAACCCTAGTCCCTTGTTCCACATTTGCAGTCGCTGTAGTTGGTCCAATGTTCTGTGTTCCTGCAGCTCTCATCTGCTCGAAGAAATTCTGCATCATATCTTGTTGACTCTTCAGCAACCTTTCATGTAATGAATTTGCCATAGCTTCCATTTCATCTCTGGTAATGTAAATCGGAGCTTGTCCTTCTCCAGCTCCGGAGGATGCCTCTTGACTTCCTCCCTGTTGGCTTCTCTCAGCTCTTTGTCTTGTTTGTCGAGTCATTGTAGCGTCAATCCGAATCCTTCAAACTTTCAAGGCTAAACTTTGAATTGGTGTAGCGGGTGCTAGTTCTTCTCAGTGAAAGCACCAAAGTGTTTGCGCCAAAAATGGTCACAAACCCCGAATGTTGTGAAAGCACCAGTGTATGAATACAAATCAGCAATATTCAAACACAAATCTCAGATCTAAACAAACAACAAACAGCAATCCAGAAACAATGAACAAAAACACGAGATTATAGTGGTTCGGCTATCTCCGGCCTACGTCCACTCCAAATTTTTATCTTTTATTGATCGATGCTTGAAGAGTACAATTTCCTATCGCGTAGTACAATGGATTTTATGATTATAATCTGAATCTAAGGCAGCAATGGTGATCTGGAGTAAATCTGGTAGAGTCCGGGCGCTCTTTAGCTCTCAAAATTGTCCGACCCCTTTTCTGAATGACCAGGGGCTCTATTTATAGGTGTAGGAGGCCGATATTTCGCCTAAAATGAGGGGAGACCAGTTCTGGCACGTGAGGGGGCCCACATGCCCGCTTTCTGGAAATTCGGGCCCACTTTGGGATCGATTCGAAGCTATGTTCGAATCGATCAAGAAATTGTCCAATCGAGCTGAAATTTGGCGTGAACATTCTTCAACATGTGCTCAAGCTACTGTGAAAATTTCATAGCATTTGGACTTGTAGATCTCAAGTTATGATCGATTCAAGATTGTATTTCCGTTAGCCATGCTCTCTTCGAATCGATTTGATTCGAATCCATCGCTTCGAATCGATCCAAGCACGCGCTAGCAGATTGACGTGGTGCGCGTCCTTCGTGTCGATCCTCTTTTCATGCCGCTTTTACCGTTTCCTTCGTATCGATCGGTTTGAATACGATCGATACGAACATTGCCCCTGAATCCTTCGAATCCACAACTTCGCATCCATGACTTCGCATCCACGAAGCCGTCTCCCAATGTATCCTTCTCGTATGCCTTCAACCTTCTTCGGGTCGATCTGTATGTGAGTCCTTCGTATCGATTCTAGCAACGATCGATACGAACTGCATCGCCATTCCTCGCCTTCCTATCGATACGAACTATATCGATACGAAGCCTGTAGCCTGAATCCATCCTGATCGATACGAAATGTATCGATTCAAACAAACCTCTGCATGCTTTCCTACCAATCTGGGTGTGTCACCATCGAGTCGAAATCCACCTAGCCTTCCTATCCAATCGATACGAACTCAATCGTTTCGAAGTCCATAACTATGCTTTGCTTTTGATCGATACGAGCCGTATTGATTCGAAGCATCTCCTGCTGATCGATGCGAAGTGCATCGATACGAAGCGCGGCAGACCATGAGTGATGCGAACAACATCGATTCGAACTAATATCGATACGGAATGCATCGATACGAACCTTTCCATGCATTTTAATCCATTCATATCTTGTGCATATGAACTCCGATCGTCCTGAAAATTGAAACATAGCCTTTCCTAACCCTAATTATCATTCCTAATCGATTCTGCCTTGATCGGAGCTCGGTCAAATTTTGACGATATCCATTGCAGCCTTGTTGCCAATTGAACTCCAATCCTGATATCCATCATTCCTTGCCAATTTGTTGATATTCCAGCCTTGACCAAAAGGTGGGATAACAGGAATGTCCACGCCAAATTTCGACTCCATCGGACGCAATCTTGATCGATACGAAATCCGTTCGTATCGATCATGGATAGGACCGAAACTTCACGGGCTTGGATGCGCGGGCCTGGTCACGTGCCATAAGGAGCCTCTCGAGATCTGAGCGAAACATCAGCCTCCTACGCCTATAAATAGAGCCCCAGGGCATACAGAAAATGGGGCTTCTTCTTCTTTGAATTCTCCAACGCCTAGACTCTTCCGGATCCAGATCTAAACTCCATAGCTGCTGCAACTAACTACTTTCACTGCTGTAAATCATCATTATTGACTGTAATATGCTGTAATCAACTAAAATCATCAAGTGAACATCAATAAAATCATCAACTTCAGAGTGGACGTAGGCAAGATCGCCGAACCACTATAAATTCTTGTGTCTCTGTCTATCTCTTTCCGTTTTAAGTTTATTATTCTTCATTTTTTATCCTCTACATTACTCAGATTTGTGATCTGTGATTATATACGGCTGATTTGTGTCCACACACTGGTGCTTTCATGATATTTGGGGTTTGTGACCATTTTTGGCACAAACACTTTGGTGCTTTCACTAAGAAGGCTACGTCAGGAATCCTATCGTTTGGAAGTTAAGTTTGAAGGCTTAGAGATTCAGATCTGAAAAGCTATGACAAGGCAATTAAGTAGAAGACAAAGGCCAGAGAGAGGTCAGCATGAAGGGAGTCAAGAGGCTTCCTCAAGTGAAAATCAGACATCAATCTTCATCACCAGGGATGAGATAGAGACAATGAAGAAAAGATAAGAGGAGATGATCCAGAACTTGCTTCTTCAGATTGGGCAGCTTGGAGTGCAAAATCAAGGAGCAACCAGAGTTCAGAACGGAGTAGGACCATCTGGCACAGCCCCAGAACTAGGGGCGATAACCCAGAGCATGTTGGCCCAATCCCGGACGGAGTATCGGATGGAACTGCGCAACGCGACATTGACAGAGACATGAATGCTCAGCCAAGAGAGCAGATTCCAGGAATCCCCCATGAACTCGGGGGGGCAAATCGGAAACAACGGACAAGGACTACAACTTGGAGATAGTGACAGATTGGCGGAGATGGTTAGACGAGCCATGAGGGGTGGAATAGTGAATAGAGATATGGAGGATGTGAATAGGAGTCCCTTTGCTCCTACGATCAGGCAAGCCAGGAATCCACCAGAATTCAAGTTACCAACACTGGACATGTATAATGGGAGGACGGATCCTGTGGTTCATCTAACGAAGTATATGAGGAACATGGAAGTGCTGGGGGCATCGGAGGAGGTCATGCCCGGTGCTTCCCACTGTATCTGGCAGACATAGCAGCATTATGGTTCAAACAACTGGAGAGCGGTTCCATTCGAACATGGACCGATTTGACTGAAAGGTTCACGAGGCAGTTCAGGGTTCACATTTCAAGACCGAAAAATCTGATGAGCTTGGCAACACTGAAGCAAAAAACCGGGGAGTCTTTGAGGAACCTTCTGACGCGATTTAATGCAGCGGCAGCATCGGTGGATCGACCCGATCCATCCATGGTTTTGATGGCAGCCGTATCTGGCGTAGCAGATGGCACAGAGTTCAAGAATTCGTTAACAAGGGATCCCCCTATGGATCTAGGAGAATTTTATCATGAGGCTGAAGGATTTTTGCGATTAGAGGATGCAAGTGCTGAAAGAGAGGAAGGAGAAGGAGTTGAAGTTTATGCAGTCAAGGGTGAAAATCCTCCTAAAACAGATTCAGGAACTAACAGAGGGAAACGAAAGGCCCAGGATAATGATGGTGTACCAACACGACCATGAAAGGAACCAAGGTTCACCTCCTATACGGAGTTGAATGAGACTTTGGAGCGAATCTACCAGGACACCAGGGGGCAGATTCCTTATCGAAAGCCAATAAGAAGGGATCCGACCAACAATGAAAGAAGGTCAGATAAGTACTGCTTATTCCACGAGCTGAATGGTCATAGAACGAATGATTGTAGACACTTGAAAGATGAGGTTGAGGGACATATCCGGAATGGTTTGCTATCGCAGTATGCAAGAGGGGGAACGACACTGGTGGAATGGGAGCGGCCACCACCTACACCTGCTAGGGACGGTTCAGGATCGAGGCGTCAACTTGTCATCAATTGATTGGGATAATGACGAATAAGTAGCAAACACCACACCAACGCGATTAAGTCTTTTTACACATGTACATGACCGCGAACGATCCTCAGACATGCTCTGATATGACTATAAACTGCATCAATGTAGGTGTTTGCACTTTGACGTCCCTGTTTTTCTTTTGTTTTCTATTTCTCATATTTAGACTCGATTTTGTTTGAGATTTCTGTTGGAAGACTTATTCTGAATAAAAATCCACTACCTATGATTCCACAACGGCTAAGCTACTTACACATGTACGGGACCGCGAACGATCCTCAGGCATGCTCTAGATGGCAATAAACCGTCATAACAAACAGTTCAGAAACTCACTTGAACGTGAATTTTGGCACCAATGATACCAAGTTCCTCCCCGGGCACATACAATTCGCCTCGAACGGCACCCGACCGCAAACGGTCACAATTCGCCTCGAACGGCACCCGACCGCGAACGGTCACAATTCGCCTCGAACGGCACCCGACCGCAGACGGTCACAATTCGCCTCGAATGGCACTCGACCGCGAACGGTCACAATTTGCCTCAAATGGCACCCATCTGCAAACGGTCACAATTTGCGTCGAACGACCCCCGACCGCGAACGGTCACAATTCGCCTCGAACGGCACCCGACTGCAAACGGTCACAATTTGCCTCGAACGACACCCGATCGCGAACGATCACAAATCGCCTCGAACGGCACCCCGACCGCGAATGGTCATCATTCGCCGCAAACGGCATCCGACCCCGAACGGTCACGTACTACCTTGAATGACATACGATCCCGAACGATCGTCATTCGCGGTCAGATAAAACTATCAATTTCTTTGCAGGTCATCAACAGGATATGAACATCCAGCTTATGGCATTACAAAACACACCTTCTTATCACAAGGCATGTTTTGGGGGGCAAATGTTATCCCACCTTTTGGTCAAGGCTGGAATATCAACAAACTAGATGGAAAATGACGGATATCAGGATTGGAATAGTTTGGAGATGAGGCTTCGATCGATGTCGTCAAAATTTGGCCGAGCTCTGATCATGACGGGATTAATTGGGAATGATGATTAAGGCTAGGAGAGACTACGTTTCAAATTTCAGATCAATCGAAGTTCGTATGACCTAGATATGGTCGATACAAGTTAAGGAAAATATGTTGTTCGAATCGATCCTGTTCGACTCGATCATAGAGCCTTGTTCGAATCGATCCTGTTCGACTCCATCCAGAACCGGAGTCTTCGCATCGATCACTAGGGTCTGCTTCGACTCGATCAGCTCCGCATCGATCGCCATAGCCTACTTCGAATCCATCAAGGGACAGCGCACTTCGTATCGATCAACCAGAGTCTACTTTGCATCGACCTTGTTCGTATCCATCAGCAAGCATTTGTTCGAATCCATCCTGGAAGGCCTTGTTCGAATCCATCAAGGCTCCTTAGTTTGTATCCATCAAGTAGTCGTTACTTCGTATCCATCACCTCATCTCCACCTTCATCGATACAAACACGGCAACACCATCGATACGAACATGGCGAAGACTCCAGATCGACTCGATCAACTCGGCGACAAATGTAGACCAATGTAAAGAACGCGCGCCACATCACTAGCACGCGCGTAAAAGCCATCGAGTCGAACAAGATTGAGTCGAACAAGACCGAGTCGAACAAGATCGAGTCGAAATAAGGGAGTCGAACGAAACAGCCAACGGAAGATCCCAATTCGTATCGATCATATCTCCTAATCTACAAGTCCAAATGCTATGAAATTTTCACAGAAGCTTAGGTGCATGCTAAGGAATGTCCATGCCAAATTTCGACTCCATCGGACGCAATCTTGATCGATACGAAATTCGTTCGTATCGATCACGGATAGGACCGAAACTTCACGGGCTTGGGTGCGCGGGCCTGGTCACATGCCAGAAGGAGCCTCTCGAGATCTGAGCGAAACATCAGCCTCCTACGCCTATAAATAGAGCCCCAGGGCATACAGAAAATGGGGCTTCTTCTTCTTTGAATTCTCCAACGCCTAGACTCTGCCGGATCCAGATCTAAACTCCATAGCTGCTGCAACTAACTACTTTCACTGCTGTAAATCATCATTATTGACTGTAATATGCTGTAATCAACTAAAATCATCAAGTGAACATCAATAAAATCATCAACTTCAGAGTGGACGTAGGCAAGATCGCCGAACCACTATAAATTCTTGTGTCTCTGTCTATCTCTTTCCGTTTTAAGTTTATTATTCTTCATTTTTTATCCTCTACATTACTCAGATTTGTGATCTGTGATTATATACTGCTGATTTGTGTCCACACACTGGTGCTTTCATGATATTTGTGGTTTGTGACCATTTTTGGCGCAAACAGATGCTCTAGCCTATTTCATTTCTTTGGGATGGAAGTTTCCCATTCCGTACAGTGGTCATATAGGAAAATTGGATAAGTGGTTAAGAAGTTATAGCAGTTTTAAGTTTTAAAATATGATGGCCAGAATTAGAAGGGGATTAATGAGCAGAATTAGCAAGCCCGTTAGTATAATCAGGTTTGGCTATAAATATGAGGTGAGAGAGACCATTTGAATGTTTCTCTCTCATTTTAAATAAACCCTAAACCCTAACTCCTCTCTAATTCTCCATTCATCTCATTAGATTTCATTTCAAATCATCTCTAATTGCAAATTAGAGGCTAGATCTTCAACTAAGAGCTTTATCTCATCACTTTGGTTGCATCTTCATCCGTTTTCTCAGTGTTTGGATCAGATCTTTATCATATTTCATAGGTTTGGTAGATTTGGTGAGTTCTTATGATCTCTCACTAGTCTATTTTGGATTCTAGGTTGTAGTTAGGTGATTATAGGTTATAATTATCAAATTAAATTGATTAGACTTAGGTAATTTCAGATCTAGAAAACCTAGATTAACCTAATTAAACATGTAATTGGGATTAGATCATTGGCTAGTGTCATTTGTGCATATTAGGCTATGAAATTCTATGTGTTATATTAGATCTATGCTAGAATTGTGATAGTAGATTGAATTAGATGATTTGTATGTTCATATTGGATGTGATTGGATGATTTGCTATGTTTGATTTGCTGTTATGTTTGAATTGCTTGCTATGCTTGATTCGTCTGCTAGTGTTATGCATGTTTTAGGACTTAGATTGGTGATCGGAGCATTTTGGGAGCAAAGTTCGTTGGAATCGGAAAAAACATAGAGGATAGGCTCTGAAGCATGGCAGGAAGACAACCTGAAAATATCATGACAATTGGAGCTAAGTATTTGGACCGACAATGATCCGATTGGATCAAATCGGTACCGCTTCGAAAAATTAGCATGCCAATTGAAGTGAGATCCACAGGGGAAAATGAGCATGGATTTTAGGGTTGCTATATGAAGTTGGATCAGAGGATAGGCCAAGTACTAAAGATTGGATGGATCGATTTCAATGGGTTGAACCATGATGCATGGAAGAGAAGACTTGAAGGCTAAGGGAGATGGATCGGGGTCTAAGGCATCAAAGGGAAGTGCAATAGAGGTTGCAAGAGAAATGGAGTTGGAAATGGCTAAGGTTTTGGATCGGCACCGATCTAATTGGATTGGATCAACACCGATCCAAATTGTTGGCTCTAATGGTGATGTGATCCGGGGTGGAGACTCTAGGACTGTAGTGGATCATGCTGGAAGTTGTGGCTCGCCGATTGCTTCTACGGTTGGGAATTTTATAGCATAATGAAGTTTTAGCTCCTCGATCGGGGGCTCGAATAAGGAGTATGATTGAAGGAGTAGATAGACAGCTCGGGATGGAATGAGGTCGTTGTACAATAGACTGGGTTGAGTGGAATGGCTCATGCCTGGAAATGGGTTGGAGTTGTGAAAACTTTGAAGATTTGGGAGTGCCAAGGAATCATTGATAACTCGGAGTGTTCTAGTTGTGTTCAAGCAGGTGTACTATATGCGGGGGCACCCGAGGGCTGGTAGCGCCATTCGTGTATCCTGGACCACTCCAAGAGGGTCTAATATAAGACGGTATGGAGGTACCGTAGGAGCCAACCGTGTGGGGTTTCGGACCTAAAAGTATGGGGGAACACAATCGAGATCCGAGATTTCCATTAGTCTATGTCAAGTGAGGACGGGGCCATACGAGTTATCATATATTCAAGGCTTTAAAGGATGATAACTAGATTTTGGTTGATGGATGCTATGGTTGTTATGTTTGCTATTTCTCTTGGGTAGGCTATCATCTATAGGAATGCTGGAGAAGAGATTGGGAATAGGGTCAACGGAGGAGGCTGCTTAGATTCTTCTATCCTGTTCTGTTATAGTATCCTATTGTCGTTTATTTAAGTAGCATATTATATCTTACTATTATGTGCTAAATTTTTTGTTCTAGGGACATGTCAGGTATGGTTATTTTGTACCTGTCTAGTACTATATTTTCCAGTATAGCTTTTGAAAGTCATTTACCGCTCACACCAGACTGTTGTCTGACCCAAGGTTTTATGTTTCCTCTTATCATCTTGGGTACTCTTAAAAGAGTAGACTAGATGATAGGTCTGGAGTGCCAGCTGTGGTACAAAGACGAGCTTGGAGAAGTTATGGCGTATTACTCTATATCTGTAGTTTTCGCTGTCAGTCTCTATGTACTCTAAGGGATGTAGCGAGGAAATGTATGACAATTGTACCATAACTCATGATTTAATTGAGATGTTATTTTTATTTGTTATGCCTCACTATATTCTGTTGTATAATTTCTATATTATATTTTATCCATGCATTATGAGATATGCAGCAGGTTTTCTGCTTTAAATTTCAACCCCTGATGATCGTCCCATATCATCTTGGCATGTTTACAACGCTTTTTAGGTCATCGATGTGCAGGTGGTATGGGGCGTTTTTCAAATAACGAACAAAATTCAGGCTTTGAAATGTAAAGTTGAGGAGTTAGATGGGCAGATTACAAAGCAAATTAGCGCTAATGATGCTCTTTCTACAACTTTGACTATAGGTGCAAATTCTAGGTCTCATGCCGCTCCTGCTCCCCTACCTGGGGAAGATCCGAACATAGTTCTCTCATGGAAGAATGATTTGAAAAATTATTATGAGACCAAATTTGCTAAGTTAAAAGATCGTTATGAAAAATGGGCGAGGCCTTCCGTGGGTAATAGCTTACCTTAGCTATGAGATTTAACCCTATTCTAATATGGCTGAGAAAACAATAGATCAACTTTGGTGAGAGATTGGACGAATTAGGAGAGTAGCTATGAGACGTGTTAACGGTCTTAAAAACAAATTTTTAGAGCAGAATCTAAGGCCTACCTTGATGCTGTTGCTATCTCTCAAGGTGGATTAAACGGGGTTGCTTTGTTGGAGCAGATTTATAATGAGAAGGTAAATAGGGTCATGGAGGAGACTGGTGTGAAGTATTCAATTGACGTTTTCACTCACTTCTGGTCGGGGCTTGATCTGAATTTCCTATATAATCGTGCATATTATGAATTTGACCCGTAGGACTATGGTGATTCTTGGGTTGCTTCTAATTATGATACTTGTACCGCTTATGACAGGGTTTCCCCTAGCCGCTTGTCACTTCTTATCACCGAATTGATTGATCCAATTCCTGCTCTCCAACTCAAGGACAACTCTTCCCAACCTCTCACATCACATTCTTGTAGATCATGTAGCCAAAGAAGGATTATAACTGATTCTTGTTTTGAGTTTGAATCGGATTTGTGATGCGATTTCATTTTATTGTATTTTTGTACTTTATCTTTTTTGTATATTAATAGGACTAAATAAATATAATAAAATCCTTATTCTTCGTTGTTTACCTGACGAGCTTTAAATAATTTTTTGGAACCGCATCTTTTTTGGCAGATATTGTGTATCCCATGAGTTGTTTTCGTAGTTCATGCCTCTTGGTCGTTGCTTTTGGTGTTTGAACATTGTCGTGCACTCGGCATGGTCGACCGCTATTTGGGTGTGGACTGTTGTTTTGACTGTGAAGTCGGGTCGTGTATTTACAACCTTCTTAATTCATGCGCATGGTTTTTTGTACTGGTTTAGGCTATCCAATACCCTTACGTCCAGTGTAGCTATATTAATAGAATTAAAATAGAGGGATTTTTATACTGGTTCAGGTCATCCAATATGCTTACATCCAGTTTAGTTATTAGGCTGAGAAAGCCAAGTTGTGTTTTGTTTAGTTTTTTTTGATAACTAGTTCAGGCCATCTAATATCCCTACATCCAGTATGATTATTCAGCTATACCAAAGAAATTAGCACAGAGAGATTTTTATACTAGTTCGGGCCGTTAATATCCCTACGTCTAGTCTATTGTATTTTTACTTTTCATAACAAACAATGTTTCTTACAAATGTAGTGTAGATTACACAAAATAGGGTCCGAGGTGCTCTGAGTTCCACGTTCTTGGAACTAAGTTGCCATCAGGTTTCAATAGCCGGTATGCACCATTCGTTAATACTTCTACTATAACTAATAGGCCTTCCTAGTTTGGGCCCAGAGCTCCATCTACTGGGTCTTTCGTATTCGCCATTAACCATCGCAGTACTAAATCTCCCTTGCAGAAGTTTCTTTCTTTGAGCCTTGTGTTTTAATTTTTTGCAATTCTTTATCGGTATGCAGCAGATGCTACTACTGCTTCATATCTTATCTCTTGAGTGAGGTCGGGTGCAGTTTCTTTTAGCTTCCTTTTATTTTCTAGTGTAAGAGATTCTTCTATGTGAGGGGATCTCTACTTCAACAGGAAGCATGGCCTCATATCTATAGGTTAAAGAGAAAGAGGTATGCCCAGTTGGAGATCCGGTCGAGGTTCTATAGGCCCATAGCACAAGAGACCAATCTTTTTTCCACTTCCCTTTTGCTTTCTACAGCCTCTTCTTAAGCAACTTCTTGATAGTCTTATTTACTGTTTCGATCTGCCCATTTGCTTATGGGTGCACCACAGAGGAAAAACATTTAATTATGCTATTCTTTTCATAGAGTTTGAATTCTTTACTCTCAAACTGCATTCCATTATCAGAGATTATTTTGTGGGGGATTCCAAATCTGGTAATTATGTTCCTTACTACGAAGGTTACTACTTCTTTTTGTGATTGTAGCTAAGGGTTCTCCATCCACCCATTTAGTGAAGTAGTCGATTGTCACTACTACAAACTTTGCTCCTCCCTTTGATATAGGAAGTGGACCTATCAAGTCTATGCCTCATATATCGAAGGGCCATGGGCTAGCTAGTTGGATAAGCTTGTGGGAGGGATGTCTAGAGATACCCATGAATCTATGACATTTGTCGCATCTCTTACAAATTTCTTTGCATCCTGGAGTGTTGTAGGCTAATAATAACCATGTCTCAATACCTTCTTTGCTAACTTGGCTCCTCCCAGAATGGTCCCCGCATTACCCTTCATGTACTTCTCTCATGGCTCGCTCTACCTTTTCTTTGGTAATGCACCTAAGATAAGGGGTGGAATACCCTCTCTTGTATAATGTGCCATCAAAGAATGAGTAATACAGAGCCTGATATCTTATTTTCGGGCCTCTTTTCTGTTTTGAGGTAGGGTTCCATTTTGCAGGAATTATTTTATAGGATTCATCCAAGTATTTTCTTCGGTTTGCTAAAGTGGAGGTTCAGTTGGGGGTTTCCCTCGGTTTTCCTTGGTTTCCTGTTTTTGAGACACCTGTATCATTGGTCGTTAAGCTCATGTTAGGACTAGTATTTGATTAGCTCTGTTATCCTCAGCTCTTCCTTATGCCCTATTGGAACTATGTTCATTTCATTTTCCACTTTGGTGCTCGCAACTTAGATAATGAATCGACGGAAGAATCTTTAGCGATTTCTTAGAAATCCCTACATATTTGGCTAAGGTTGGCTTCTGAGCTTGGTAGTTGCCCTGCACTTGATTTACAACTAATTGGGAATCGCCGTAAATTTTTATGTGGGTTACCTTCATTATCTAAGCCATTCGCAAGCCTACAAGGAGAGCATCATACTCTGCCACGTTATTAGTTGCTTTGAACCCAAGCTACACTTCCCTATACATTTTTTTCTTATCTGGCGTAACTAGCATATATCTAATTCTTGCCCCCTGTTCATTTGAAGCTCCATCTATAAATAGTTACCAGAATTATGGGGGTAAACAATTCTTCCTCTAGTTGGGGCTCGACTGGAAGTGTGCATTCTATGATAAAGTCTGCTAGTGCTTGACCTTTGATCGCTTTTCTTAGGCAGTAGGTGATGTCATATTGGATGAGCTCTATTGCCCATTTTAACAGGCATCCTGATGTCTTTGGCTTCTACGGTATTTGCCTTAAGGGTTTATCTGTGAGGACTTTGATGGGATGTGCTTGGAAATAAGGTTGCAGCTTTCTTGCTTTGAGGAGCAGGTTGTAGGCTAGCTTCTCAATGACTGAGTAATTTAACTCTGCTCCTAACAAATGCTTTCAGTTGAAATAGACGGGCCTTTGGGTCCCTTCGTCTTCTCGAATCACTTTATCCATTGCAGCTACATATACATATATGTCCTCACTTGTTATCGGTTTAAATAAAAGGGGAGTGTTGACCAGATGGTCTTTCAAGTTTTGGAATGCGACCCTACACTCCTCAGTCCAGTCAAAACTTTTCCCCTTTTTTACCTGATCAAAAAATGGTATGCCTTTGTCAGTGTCTTTTGAGACAAACCTCCTTAGTGCTGCTACTCTTCCATTTAAGCTCACAAGAACTTTCGTCTTTGTTGGGATTTCCATCTTTCTTATGGCTTCGATCTTCTCTAGGTTTGCTTCAATGCCACGTGCGCTTATATGTAACCCTGGAATTTACTTGACTGAATTGCAAAAGTGCATTTCAATGGATTCGGCTTCATATTATATTACCTTAAGACTTCAAATATTTTTCCCAGGTCCTACACAGGACTTGATCCTACCTTTGACTTAACTATCATGTCATCTACATATACTTAAACATTCCTTCCGGTCTGATTTGAGAACATCATATTGACTAGCCTTTGTAAGGTTACCCTAGTGTTTTTGAGTCGAAACAGCTTGACTTTATAACAATACAAGCCTTTGTCATTACAAAACTAGTATGCTCTTGATCTAGCTCAAACGTAACTATTTGATTGTATCCGGAGTATGCATCCATGAATGAGAGTAGTACATGTCTATTAGTCGTATCTACTAGCTGATCAATTCTGGGTAAAGGGAAGTTGTCTTTTGGGCAGGCCTTTTAGAGGTTGGTATAATCTATGCAGGTCCACTACTTTCCATCAGGTTTCTTTACAACCATTGGGTTAGCGATACATTTTGGGTAATATACCTCCCTGATAAATCCATTTTCCTCAGAGCAATATATCTTTCTTGATATAAGGTTCCGCGCTTTTGTTTGAATGGATGGGCATCAGTATCGATGTTGAGTGCATGGCAGATGATGGCTGGGGTCTATTCCTACCATATCTGAATGGGTCCAGGAAAATACATCCACTAACCTTTTCAGGATGTTTATTAACTCGACTTGGGCATCGACGTTGAGATTCTTCCCTATTTCGAGAATCTTTGTGGGGTCCTTCAGATCTATTTTTATATCTTCGAGGCTATCTACCAGCTCCAACTCTTTCTTCAATGCTCCTAATCTCGAGTCTATCTCACTTTCTGTTTCCTTCTCGAGCTGAAAATTGATTGAGAGTGCTTGTTTCTGAGCTTCATCGGAGAAGTACTACGCGTATACTGAATTATACTCATCAGTGCCGATCATGTGCACATACGTTCTTTTCTCTCTTCTCGTGGTAGCAAGATGATTTACTTTGGTGTCCGTACTAGCAATTGGTATAGACATAGTTTTTTGAGTTGGTTTGATTTCTTGTTTGTTACTATTATCGCAAATATCAGAAGAGATAACATAGTAATTCAGAATAATTTTATTACTAGAGTTAAGATTTACATAGTATAGTTCCCTAGCTAAGAATTATTTTCCTCTTACCGATCCTATTCCCAAAGGAGTGTTGAATTTCATAAGAAGGTCTTTCTAAGAGATAACTGCCCCCAAGTCTATCTGTGCAGGTCTCCCTAAGAAAGAATTATATTATGACGGCTGGTCAATAACCAAGAAACTTGCATAGAAGGATTTATGCAGAGGTGTTGTTATGGTTGTGAAGACTAGACATGTAGATCCAACTGGGATGGTTACTGTGTTGTTGAAGTCGTAGATCAGCTCAAGGCTGGGTTTTAGAATCTCAGACGGAAGCATCATTTGGTCGTATGCTAACTTAAAGATTACATTGACCGAACTTTCAGAGTCAACAAAGACTTTTTCATAGTGCAATTCAAAATCTGCACTATGATTACGAGTGGCTCCTGGTGTGGGAAAAAGATTCCTCATGCTACTGTGAAAACAATTTCCTAGGCTGGCTTCTTATCGACATGGAAAATTGTCTTCTGCTGTGTTCTAGCCTCTTGCACATACTTCTCTTGTACTTTCTTGTTCATCCCAGCGAGGTATGATCCACTGTAAATTGAGGCTATGAGGTTTGAGGGATTTCTTGACTGGTTTTCATTCGGGTTGGGAGTGAGGCCTTTGGCCCCATTCTCGTTGTTGGACTTCTGGAAGCTGCCTAGGTACCCTTTTTGGATCAGTCTTTCTATCTCATTCTTTAAATGTCTGCAGTTGTCAATATGATGGTCGTTGGCTCTGTGGAAGCAGCAGTATGCTCCACCCTGATTATGTTCTGCTTTCTTCCCCTTATTCGGTATGTTGTATGCAAGATCATTCTTAGTCATCTTGTATATCTGCCCAGGAGTGTTAGCAATAGGAGTTTTCATGGTGAGTTCAATTCCTTTTGACGTTTTGTAGGCGGATGATAAGCTTCAGCCCCTCTTTTCTTGTCATAGCTAGGGGCATAAGTTCTCTAAGGTTGCACCGTAGATCCGTCCTCTTTCATTCTAATATAGTTGGCAGCTCTTTTGTAAAAAGCCTTCATGTTGTGACATGACTTTCTACTGTTTTAATTCGACATACGTAACATCCCCGTACTTGGAGCCCAAAACAAACGGCTACGGATGCTGCAGTCATCCATAGTTATTAATCCTCAACGACCAAATACGGTGGTGTTAGATTCATTGATACACAGAAACACATGACCGTGGAAAAAAATTTAACTTCAAAATATTTCAAATTCATTACATAATCCCACATTCGCAAATCACGTTTAGAGAAAATATATTTATTACAACATGCGCCCAGAGCGACATATGAAGATGCCCTTTGGGATGATCAGAGGAAATACAGGCAATATAACAGCTTTGCCATTACAAACATCACAGCGGTACCAAAGGAAAGAGACTCTAAATAGCTATCATGCCTCCTGCACGTCTCCGAAAGCTTATTCGTCTTAAGAGGTAGCTGAATATATCAAATCTCAAACTACTGAAACCCAATTGAGTACCTGAGAGTTTAAGGGGAAAACATAAACTTCGAGTCAAACATAAAGCCTGGTATGAATAATAATCTACCATACCAAATCATTTAGATATCTAGTGAGATCACGCCGCTTAGCGGAACGGGTTTCCCCTCACTAGTATCTCAAAACCTTTATAAAACCATATATGGTGCTCCTACATCCACAATGGTTAAAACAATTCAAAATAGTATAATTTGCTGATATGCAAAATCAAATGAATCAATTCTGGATTACCCATCCCCATTCAATTTAGACTATCTGTCTCGGTTATAGTTTCTAGGATTACTATTAACCTATTAGTTTTCATGGGCTGACTAATAACCAATTAAACGTTTAAAGACTCCCTATCCAATTACATAGTTTTCATAGGATCACTATGAACTTGTTGGTAACTCCAATATTACTCTTATCCTAGTTTTCATGGGTTGACTAGGAACCTATTTGTAACCCCAATATCCTTCCACTTATCCAAGTTTTCATGGGATGACTAGGGGCCTATTGACATTTGTCAATATTACATCCAAATATAGTTTTCGTGGGCTAACTACAAACCCACTGGCCCTGCCAGTATCCAATCATAGTTTTCATGGGCTTACTATTAACCTGTCTATCTGACATCTTCCTTTACACATGGTTTTCATGGGATAACTATGAACCTATTGGCCCCTACCAATATCATACAGTTTTCATGGGCTTACTGTAAACCTATTGGCCCCTGCCAATACCTTTTCCTTATATTTTAGCATTCTATATTCTGGTCTTCCTGACCTCGTGGATGCAATTCTACTCATTCAGGAGTTTATTCAATTTATATTCACTACTGGGTTAACCTAATTGGTTCTCCATACCCTTCTCCCCAAAATGCAGTTTTGGGTCCATTATTATGCGAAATAATCATATTAGAAGAAGCAATATAACAACATAGCAATACCACTCCTGTGGGATTTAATTTAACAAAAATAGCGTCTTCTTAAAGCCATCATAAAAACTTATTTAAAATATAGCCATGGGTTTTTCCTTTCAAAATTAGAGTTTGGGTTATAAAACTTTTCGATACCTTCGAAACCTAGCTTTCGACATCATAGGATGACCACCTTCGAAAGCTCTTAAAAACATTAGGTTCTTACCTTATAATACTTTAAAAGCTACCTCTCGAAACCTTTCAAATACATTAAAGTATTATCTTTTATCTTTTGAAGCTTAGCTTCGGAACCAGTTGAAAGTACCCTTTTCGACACTATTGGAAGTAACCCTTCCAAAATCATTGAAAGTACCCTTTTCGAAAACGTTGGGTTTATACTTAAATCATTATTTGGGTCAAAGTGAATATAGTCGAAAACATCTATTTCGAAACCATCCTTTTATCATATAAAAATATTAGGGAAACATGATGATGTCGGCACCATCCCTTTCGAAAGCATAACACATCTAGGTAAAACATTGGAAGGATTGAGTTGAAACCCCTTTTTGAAACCATCACATTCGAAACCCCTAACCCCTTTCGAAAGCTTTAGGAAGTGGCTTAAACTTTACAAAAAAAACCTTCCGATGACACTGATATCTTTAATACCATCGAAAGACTATAAAATGGCAGCAGGGTTTCGACTAGGTCGGAACCCCTTCTTTCAAAACATCAAAGAGCCCAGTCGAAAGAAAACTTTAAGTTAATGACAACCCTTTCGAAACCCTTTAAAACCTCTTTCGAAACCCTATTCTACGACTCTATCGAAGGCTTAAAACAATACATAGGCATCCACTTTTCTTTTAAAACAAACCAAGGTTTCGACCCCTTCGGAAGCTATGCTTTCGACATCTTACCTTCCGCCTATCTCCAATCCACTGCGTACCATCATAGTGATACCTTGTGTATTGGTTTCGGCATAAGGATGGAGGCGGAAGCTAGTGTGTCGAAAGGCGCTTTCCTAAGTAGGCGGAACCACTTTTCTGAGCAAACCAGGTTTAATTTTTGTTTAAGTAAACTTTTCTCTAACTAACCTGCCACGTGTCAACACCAGATTGGTTGCCTTAACTTTTTCAAATTCTTTTTTAAAAATAACTGCCGCTAATCCAGATCTAAACCATAGTTAAGTTAATCAAATAAGCCCTTCCAATTTTTGCAAAGAAGTTCCTCTTCTAAAACAATTTATTTTGCATAGCAAGTCACTTTGGAAAAATCCCCAAAAATTCCAGAAATTCACCTTAATCATTTTACCTAATAAATCAACATTCCAGACCCAAATTCTCAATATATTTTCCAAAATAAATTATAAACCCAAATAACTATATTTTCCTTTGAAAATTCATAATACTCTTTCCATAACTTGGAAAATTCTCAAAATTGAAACCCAACTCAAAAAATCATGTTTCTCATAACATAAAATTTTCCTATGGAATTTAAACCTCTTTAAATCTCGATTTTGATCTAAAACCATGCTAAATCTCTTTTAAAATAACCTTGTTTAAATCAAATAAATCATGAATCAAGCATATCATCATCCAATATATCATAAAAATGAATTTATCCCTTAAATTTAAAAATATATGATTTAAAAAAAATCGAGATGGAATTATTATTCACCTTGCTCTAGATAAGGAGATTGGATTGAGATTGATTTCCCCTAAGCTTGATTTTCTAGCTTTTATTTGATTTCCTCTTGATTTCTTAATGGCCGGTCGTTCCTATATATTTTTGTTTACGTTTTAAAATGATGTGAATGGGAAGTAAGAAGGTGGGAACGACAATATATAGGGGTGGAAGCTAGGGGCGAAAATTCCTAATATACCCTTATGTGATTTGATGAACAAAAACCCCATTCTTTAGCCCATTAATTAATTTATTAAGCACGGCTTTAATTAATTAATTCAAGTCTCGATCCCCTTTTAACTTAACATTTACATTATTCTATTTAATTTATCTAATTAAATCTCCTAAATAATGTTATAAAAAATTAGGGGTGTTATAGGCTCCCCTCCATAAAGAATTTCGTCCTAGAAATTCAGTAAGGTCTAAATATCAAACATATCAATCATCTGTAACGACTCCTATCAACCATACTAGTCTACCTGACTAGCAAATATCTATATAAATCTAATATAGACATACCCTCATAGTAGATCGGGATACGTATCTCGAATCATGTCCTCTGTCTCCCAAGTACAGTCCTTCTCGTTGTTGCTCCATTGAACTTTCACAGACTATGTTGTCTTGTTCCTCAAGCTTTTCTCATCTCTTACTACAACCCGAATTGGTTGTCTAACAAAAGTCAAATCAGGCTCTACCACCAAATCCTCAAACTCTGTCTGAGGGATAGTAGCCTTTGGATCATGCACATACTTGCAAAGATGAGACACATGAAATACACTATGGACACCTGCCATACTGCTTGGCAACTCAACTCTGTATGCGAGCTTTTCATCCTCT
Source organism: Allium fistulosum (assembly GCA_030737815.1). Lineage (NCBI taxonomy): Eukaryota > Viridiplantae > Streptophyta > Magnoliopsida > Asparagales > Amaryllidaceae > Allium > Allium fistulosum. The sequence goes on from CM060906.1 coordinate 27,158,783, forward strand.
CTATAATCGAGAATGTACCAACATATCTCGGGGCTAATTTTCCACACTTTCCAAACCGTACCACACCCTTCATCGACGATACCATAATGAAAACCCTATCTCCCACTGAGAACTCTATGTATTTACGCCTCTTATCCGCGTAACTCTTATGTCTGGATTGAGCTTTCTTCATCCGTTATCGGATTAACTCAATCTTCTCTGACGCCTCCCTTACCAAATCTGGATCTAAGACCAATCTGTCTCCGGTCTCCAACCAACATGCAGGGGATTTGCATGGCCTTCCATACAAAACTTCAAAAGGCGCCATTCCTATACTAGTCTAATAACTATTATTATAGGAAAACTCAATAAAATGTGGGTGATCCTCCCAAGATCCACCAAAGTCCAACACACAAGCTCTCAACGAATCCTCGAGTACCTTATTGACTCTCTCTGTCTTCCCATTCGTCTGTGGGTGATATGCAGTACTCAATTTGAGCTTAGTGCCTAACACATCCTATAGACTCTTCCAGAATTCACTAGTGAATAAAGTATCTTTATCGCTGACTATGCTACTAGGAACTCCATGAAGCCTAACTATGTTCTTCATGAACAACCTTGCCAAAGCAGGCGTCGTGGTCGACTTTACTAGAATGAAATGGGCACTCTTGGTCAACCTATCCACATTAACCCATATACTCTCATTTCCTCTCCTTAACCTTGGAAACCCATCTATAAAATCCATGGATATTGAATCCCATTTCCAAACTAGAATATCTAGAGGCTGAAGTAACTCACTCGACTTCTGATGTTCGGCTTTCACTCTTTGACTGTTTACACACTGCCTAACCTACAAGCCAACATCCCTCTTCATGCCTTCCCAATATAAGCTCCTCTTTAAATCTTGATACATCTTGGTTCCTCTAGGATGAATCATAAACTTGGATCGATGACACTCCTTAAGAACTTCTCTTCTCAAGTTCTCAACATCTAGAACACATAACCGTCCCTTTTTTTTGAACCATCCTCTCTGGTCAAGACAAAAATCTTTCAAATCATCGACCTTAGTTCCAACCTCAAGCCTTCTGATCCTCTCGGCTAATAGATCCTCCTTCTGCTTAGAAGCAATTCTCTCGATCAACACTGGTCGAATTTCTAAACAGGACGTTATGGCAGTACTCTGACTAGAACTAGCAGTCGATCTTAACTGCACAAAACAATTGGCCAAAGCTTCTAGATCTTTCCACTCTACCAGCACAATTAACACCACATTCTGGTGTATTTTGCTAAGAGCATCTGCTACCTTATTACCTTTCCCTGGGGTATACTCTATACCAAAATCATAAGCAGCCATCCAGCCACCTCTGCTATCGCATATTCAACTCCTTCCAAGAGAATAGATATCTTATAGACTTATGATCGGTATACAACTCAAATCTCTCCCCCAAGAGATAAAGCCTCAAAATATTCAAGGCAAACATCACCGCTGCTAACTCCAAATCATGAGTAGGGTATCTTACTTCATGCGGTCTAAGCTGCCTAGATGCATAAGCAATGACTTTTCCCTTCTACAACAACACTGCTCCCAATCCAGTCCCACATGCATCTGTGTATACTACTAACCCTTGGTTACAATCTAGAACTACTAACATTGAAGCATTGGTCAACAAATGCTTTAACTTAAGGAATGCTTCCTCACATTTGTCGGACCAAACAAACTTCACTTCCTTCCTGGTAAGCTTAGTCAAAGGCGCTGCTATCGGCGAGAAATCCTTAATGAATCTCTGGTAATAGCCAGCAAGTCCAAGAAAACTTCTGATCTTAGTCACCGTCTCTGGTCTCTTCCAATTGTTCACAACTTCGATCTTATCTGGATCGATTGACAATCCTTTCTCTGAAACCACATGACCAAGACAATTAACCTCATTCTTCCAAAAATGACACTTGGAAAACTTCGCCTTTAGCTGATTCTGCCTTAGCATCTCTAGCACAACTCTAAGATGGTCTTCATGCTCTTTCTCATCCTTAGAGTATACCAATATGTCATCTATAAACACCGACATGAATATATCCAAATACTCTCGGAAGACTTAGTTCATCAAATCCACAAAGAAAGCAGGTGCATTTGTCAACCCGAATGGCATCATCAACCACTCATACGAACCATATATAGTCCGAAATGCAATCAAAGGAATACTGTCCTCTACCACTCTCAATTGATGGAACCCCGTCGCCAAATCCAACTGGGAAAACACACTGGCTCCACTCAACCGATCAAACAGATCATCAATTCTCGGCAAAGGATACTTATTCTTTATCATCCTTTCATTTAGCTTACGAGAGTCGATACACATCCTCAACAACCCATCTGGTTTCTTCACAAATACCGCGACCGCTCCCCAAGGCGAACTGCTTGGTCTAATAAAATTACTTCCTTCCAGATCCACTAGGTGCACCTTCAACTCCTTCATCTCTGTCGGTGTCATCCTGCTAGGTGGTCTATTTACAAGTTCAGCTCTTGGCACAAGATCTATTCGGAACTCAACAGCTCGTTTCGATGGTAGCCCTGTGACTGGCTCAAACACATCTGCAAACTCTCTTGCAATTCGAACCTAACTTAACTCTTCTTTCGCTTCCATTGCACTTAACAAAGCATGGCAACTTCGGTCAGAATTCTCTACTGAGAATATAATTCGGTTATGACTATCAGGGTGTCTCAAAGATATCTCCCCATCCTGGTAGAATATCCTGGCCTCATTCCTCCTCAACCAATTCATACCCAAAATGATTCTGAAATCTACAAAATCGTACAGATACAAACTGCATGCAAACTTATGACCTAACAAATCAAGTTCTAACTGGTCACATCTCATCCCCAGAGTTGCATACCCTCCTATTGGATTCGCAACCCTTAAGGAAGTAACAAGGTATGTGGGTTCTAAGCATAACCTATTAACCAAACACTAGGATATAAATGAATGTGTTGCACCGGTATCAAAAAGTATCCTAACTGGTATACTCTGTATCAAAAACGTACCTTCAATCACAGTCTTTCCCTTATCAGCTGCAGTAGGCCTAGCTGATATTCCAATAGCAAAAAATTCCCTTTGTCCACCATGGCTGGCTCTGGACACTGGTTCTTGTAATGCCCAACTTGATCACGGTTAAAGCATTTCACATTCTTCTTGTCTGTAGCCTTCTTCCTCTTGCCTGACCGGCACTCATTCGCATAATGACCCTTCTTGTCACATTTGTAGCAAACCAAATCAGCCTTTGCCTTCTTGGCAACATCCCTTTTCTGGGCTCCCTTCTTCTTAAAGAGTTTCCTCTTCTTTCCTTGAGGACCCTGGGATTCAACGGGCTTCTCTCTAGCTAAAATAGCAAGCATCTGTTCATGGCGAATGGCCATCTCCACCACCACATTACTAGGTTCTCGGATATGGGTCATGGTCATCCTAGCTAGCTCAGGTCTTAGTCCTCAAACGAACCTTTCATTCCTTCTGACATCAGTGTCAACTAAAGCATATCCATATCGAGATAGCTCATCAAACTTAGCAGCGTACTCGACCACTGACATCTCTCCCTGAATCAGATCCATGAACTTCATCATCAATGCCGACTTCGCAACCTTAGACAGGAACCTCTGCTCAAACCTTCTCCTGAAATCATCCCATGTCAGCTCTTCCTTCGGAACTCCGGCGGTCACACTATTCCACTAGTGAAGCACTGCCCCTTGCCTCTTTCTAGAGGCTAGCCTTCTCTTTTCCCATCATCCAAAACTAAATCATTGCAGATCCTTTCACAACTCAGTAGCCAATTCTCAACTTCGACAGCATTCTCCCTCCCAACAAACGGCTTTCCATCTAGACTGGTGTAGTCTCTGCTTAGCACAGCATGGTTATTCCTAATTGGAGCCATAGGGTAAGCTCCTCCAACACTACCGGCAACTCCAGCTTGCAAAAGATTAGCTAACAACTGGTACACCATCCTCGCATCTACTGGCCGATTTCCAGCACCTACATTAGCTTCAGCATTTGGATTAGCATTAGAATGTCGACCTTGATTCCTCCAGGTATTAGGTCTAGCATTTTCGTTGGTTGTGGTGCTTCCTCCACCTAGATTTCCTCTCCCGTTTCTTGCTTCCATATCTTCTTTCTCGTAAATCTACATATGAACCTTAGTAAGATACAAAAGAACGGTCTAAGAAAGAGAGGAACACGTACTTATATATATATATATATATCAAATACAAGTACGTTACTATAGCGTTAACCCAAAACCCGGTCATATTTTCAAATACATTGGATTATGTTTGAAAATCTTTTAGGTTTAACTTTCTTTTAAAGTTTCATAAACCTATGCTCTGATACCAACTTGTAACATCCTCCTATTTGGAGGCCCAAAAAAAATGGCTACGGATGCTGCAGTCATCCATAGTTATTAATCCTTGGTGATCAAATATGGCGGTGTTGGATTCATTGATACACAGAAACACATGAATTTGGAAAAAAAATTAACTTCAAAATATTTCAAATTCATTACATAATCCCACCTTCGCAAATCACGTTCAGATAAAATATATTTATTATAAGATATGCCCAAAGCGACATATGAAGATGCCTCCTGGGATGATCAGAGTAAATACAGGCAATATAACAACTTTTCCATTACAATACACAGCGGAATCAAAAGAAAAGAGACTCTAAATAGCTATCATGCCTCATGCACGTCTCTGGAAGCTTATTCGTCTTAAGAGGTACTTGAAAACCTCAACTCTCAAACTACTCAAAATTAATTGAGTACCCGAGAGTTTAAGGGGAAATATAAACTTCGAGTTAGACATAAAGCCTGGTATGAATAATAATCTACCATCTCAGATCATTTAGATATCTAGTGAGACCACGCCGCTAGCGGAACGGGTTTCCTTTCACTAGTATCTCAAAACCTTTATAAAACGATATATTGTGCTCCTACATCCACAACGGTTAAAACATTTCAAAAAAGTATAATTTAATGATATGCAAAATCAAATGAATCAATTCTGGATTACCCATCCCCATTCAATTTAGACTATTTGTCTCAGTTATAGTTTCTAGGATTACTATTAACTTATTAGTTTTCATGGGCTAACTAATAACTGGTTAAACGTTTAAAGACTTCCGGTCCAATTACATAGTTTTCATGGGATCACTATGAACCTATTGGTAACTCCAATATTGCTCTTATCCTAGTTATCATGGGTTGCTTAGGAACCTATTGGTAACCCCAATTTCCTTTCTCTAATCCTTGTTTTCATGGGATGATTAGGAACCTATTGGCATTTGTCAATATTACATCCGGATATAGTTTTCGTGGGCTAACTACAAATCTACTGGCCCTGCCCGTATCCAATCATAGTTTTCATGGGCTTACTATGATCCTGTCTATCTGAAATCTTCCTTTACACATAGTTTTCATGGGCCAACTATGAACCTATTGGCCCCTGCCAATATCATACAGTTTTCATGGGCTTACTGTAAACCTATTGGCCTCTGCCAATATCTTTCCTTTATATTTTAGCATCCTATATTCTGGTCTTCCTGACCTCTTGGATGCAATTCTACTCATTCAGGAGTTTATTCAATTTATATTCACTACTGGGTTAACCTAACCGGTTCTCTTACCCCTTCTTCCCAAAATGCAGTTATGGGTCCATTATAAAGTAAATATAATCATATTAGAAGAAGCAATATAACAACATAGCGATACCACTCCTGTGGGATTTAATTTAACAAAAATAGCTTCTTCTTAAAACCATCATAAAAACTCCTTTAAAATATAGCCATGGGTTTTTCCCCTAAAAATTAGAGTTTGGGTTACAAAATCTTTCGATACCTTCGAAACCTAGCTTTCGATTTCATAGGATGACCTCCTTCAAAAGCTCTTAAAAACATTAGGCTCCTACCTTATAATACTTTAAAAGCTACCTTTCGAATACATTAAAGTATTATCTTTTGAAGCTTAGCTTCGAAACTAGTCGAAAGTACCCCTTTCGACACTATTGGAAGTAACCCTTCAGAAATCATTGAAAGTACCCCTTTCGAAAACATTGGGTTTATACTTTAAACATTATTTGGGTAAAAGTGAACATAGTCAAAAGCATCTGTTTCGAAACCAAACTTTTATCATATAAAAATATTGAGGAAACATGATGGTGTCGGTACCATCTCTTTCGAAAGCATAACACATCTGGATAAAACATTGGAAGGTTGGAGTCGAAACCCCTTTTCGAAACCATCACCTTCGTAAACCCTACCCCTTTCGAAAGCTTTAGAAAGTGGCTTAAACTTTACAAAACAAAATACCTTCCGACAGCATTGATATCTTCAATACCATCGAAAGACTATAAAATGGCAACAGGTTTCGACTAGGTCGGAACCCCTTCTTTAAAAACATCAAAGAGCCCAGTCGAAAGAAAACTTTAAGTTAATGACAACCCTTTCGAAACAATTTAAAACCTCTTCGAAATCTTATGCTTCAACTCTATCAAAGGCTTAAAACAATACATAGGCAGACACTTTTCTTTTAAAACAAACCAAGGTTTTGACCCCTTCGAAAGGTATGCTTTCGAAACCTTACCTTCCGCCTATTTCCAATCCACTACGTACCATTATAGTGATACCTTGTTTATTGGGTTCGGCATAAGGATGGAGGCGGAAGCTAGTGTGTCGAAAGGCGCTTTCCTAAGTAGGCAGAACCACTTTTCTGAGAAAACCAGGTTTAATTCTTGTTTAAGTTAACTTTTCTCTAACTAACCTGCCACCTGTCAACACTAGATTGGTTGCCTTAACCTTTTCAAATTATTTTTCAAAAATAACTACCGCTAATCCAGATCTAAACCATGGTTAAGTTAATCAAATAAGCCCTTCTAATTTTTGCAAAGAAGTCTCTCTTCTAAAACAATTTATTTTCCATGGAAAATCACTTTGGAAAAATCCCTAAAAATTCTAGAAATTCACTTTAATCATGTTATCTAACATATCAACATTCCAGACCCAACTCAATATATTTTCCAAAATAAATTATAAACCCAAATAACCATATTTTCCTTTGAAAATTCATAATAATCTTTCCATGACTTGAAAAATTCTCAAAATTGAAACCCAACTCCAAAATCATGTTTGTCATAGCATAAAAGTTTCTCATGGAATTTAAACCTCTTTAATTCTCGGTTTTGATCTAAAACCGTGCTATATCTCTTTTAAACAACCTTGTTTAAATCGAATAAATCATGAATCAAGCATATCATCATCCAATATATAATAAAAATAAATTTATCCCTTAAATCTGAAAATATATGATTTAAACAAAATAGAGATGGAATTATTATTCACCTTGCTCTAGATAAAGAGATTGGATTGAGATTGATTTCCCCTAAGCTTGATTTTCTAGCTTTAATTTGATTTCCTCTTGATCTCTTAATGGTTGGCCGTTCTTCTATATTTTTGTTTATGTTTTAAAATGACGTGAATGGGAAGTAAGAAGGTGGGAACGACAATATATAAAGGTGGAAGCTAGGGGCGGAAATTCCTAATACACCCTTATGTGATTTAATTAACCAAAACCCCATTCATTAGCCCATTATTTAGTTTATTAGGCACGGCTTTAATTAATCTATTCAAGTCTCAATCCCGTTATCACTTAACATTTAAATTATTCTATTTAATTTATCTAATTAAGTCTCTTGAATAATGTTATCAAAAATTAGGGGTGTTACAACATAGCAGTTCTTTTTTTATCCCGTCGGCACCGCCATTAGCAATGCTTCTTTACTAATCACTCTTATACAGAGTGCCTTGACTATAAAGTATTTAATGAAGTTGCGTAGGCTTTCATTTTCATCCTTCTTTACACATGACATAGTATTTATGTCTAGGGAAGCTTCTCTCCCTGAATTGAATTGACTTAGGAAACCCGCAGATAATCGTTTCTAAGGTCGGACCTCCCGTGGTTCGTACCTCCTAAACCATCGTAAGGCTACACCATCTAGGTAAATAGGGAAAAGCTTGCATCGGGCCATTTTTCCTACCTTCAAAATGTCCATATAATACTCGAAAGTGAAAATGTGGTCATCAGGGTTTGTAGTCCCATCAAACTTGTCAATTGAAGGTGCTTTGTAGTTGTCAGGGAAGTCTGTCTCTATAATGGTCTCACTAAATAGAGAAGAAACCTCTTCTCCTACTTTCTCTCTAGTGCTTTGCTGGCAGATCTTTGATGGATGCTCTACATGAGCTCTTAATTAAAAGATTTCATCTTCCTAGAGGTCATCTGAGATGAGTCGCCCCTATATAGCAAAGTAGCATCATCATTGAGGACAGATTAGGCCTGTTTTTTCAACAGTAGTGGGTTTATATTGGTAGGCTTTGATTTGATTTAAGGGTTAGCTTGGATTTTCTCTTTAGTTTGACATCATTTTTCTGGCTAGCACCATCATTCCCATTTTTGGGAGTGCTATTTTCACTTTCCCGCTGTACAGTTAGCGTAGTTGGCAAATAATGGTGGTGAGCTGTGGAACGTGGAGAGGAGGCTGGTCTAAGAGAAATATCTTGGGCTACTGTCTTTTCTAGCCTGGAAGTGTACAAAAATATATGTTCAATGTGTACAAAAATTGATTTTTGAATCAAAGGAATATACGAGGGTTTCTTTGAAATAGAATTTTGTATGCTGAGATATTTTGAGTTAAAGATAATAAAACCACTTAGTTTACCATGCATGACTTTTTTATTAAAAGGTTAGATTTTTGTAATCTTTGGATTTTTAGAAAAGTGGATTTGAAAATAACTAACTTTGGTGTAAGGTGCTTTTAACCAAATTTAGTATTTTCAAAGTTGAAAGTTGAGTTGAATGGAAAAAAAATTAGGCAGTATTTTAGAAAATCTTGTATTTTCAAGTGCTGGTTTGAAATAGCGATAACCTTTAATCTCGTGTTATGATTTTAGTTATATTTCTTTGGTTTAAATGGTATTTTTTAAAAGAACAACTTTTATGTTAATCACTTTTTGATATTTTGAAGTTCAAAAGTGTGAAAAATCTTTTTTATACAGAAGTTTATCTTTGTTAAATTTCTCTAGCTTGAAAAATTGAAGTTTACCGATAACAACTTTTAAATCACTTATACATTTTCAATGGTTTTTTTCTTCTGGACAACTAGGATTGTAAGAAAGAACTTTTATTCAAAGTATTTTGCAAAATTTTAGAGTTTACTATATGAAAATCGAAGTTTAAAGATGAGGGCAAAGTTATATACATTCTCAAATTTGAAATATTGAATTTTATAGATATATTTAAGGTCCTCTATATTTTATAGATGTATTAGAAATTGTTTGGAAGGAAAGAGAATTTAAGGATTATTTTACATCTTCATCTTTGAAAAGTAATAATTAAGCCAGATATTTTGACAACTTGAACTTAATTAAGGGATTCAGTATTCATAAATGTAAAGGTGTTTATTTTATGAATGAATGTTATGGATTTGTATATGATATGTTTGCATAATGTGTTTTAGTATTATGGATTTTTGGAATACACTCCATACTATGGAAATTGCTCCAAAGGTTTCCCATATTTTCGACATCCAAAGTATATTTTGTTTGTGACGGTTTAGTATATATTTAAATGAGTAATTTAACTCAAAACACATGACCACATACAATTGACAAGGATGATAACCCATTGTTTGGAAAAGCCACTATAAGGGTCTAATAGTGGAATTAAGGGAGTCATGGATGGTTGTTTATTCGATACGATGGGTGATATATGCCTACGTAGAGGCTAAAAAACAACATTCAAATATTTTTGGAGAATTATTTAAGTCACTCTTTAAAACTTGATGGGTTGATGCAGATCACTTTACATGCTAACCCGAGATAAAGAGTTTTGTTTGTTATTGGCTTTGATGTTTGTTATTTGGTTTAATGAAAAATGTTTTAGTTTATGTTCAAATTGTCGAAGGGCGTAGTAAATCTAGAAGTTTATTAGCTTGTTATGGATTTTCCCTAAGGAGAAATTGCAAGGACACATTTCTTAATGTGGGAGCTATGAAAACCCAATGTTGAGAAGCAATTAATTAAAATTTATAATAGATATTTAAACAATTAAATGGGTTTTAAATTGTAAAATTTAAATAATATAGGATTAATTAAAAATATTTGGAGTTCGAGATGATTTAGAAATAAAGAAATGTCTTCGGGATTTAAATGATGAAGCATTTTGTGAAGTTAATAATTTAGATGGTAACATATTCATTGTTAAGATTTAAGGAAAAGGTTAAGTTAATTATATGGAAAGAAATTATTTATTAAAATGATTACTAAATGAATTACTTTAGAATTAAATAGTTTGAAGCAATAAGTTATTAATAATGGAGATATTGGATTTTTTGAAATAATAGTTTAAATTAAAAAGAAATTCATTTTTGGGTTTTAAAAACTCGTTTTAAAATTAAGTTAAATCCTAGAAATTATGGAATGATTTCTAATAAATATTATTTAATTTTAAATGAATTTCTTCATGATTTTGAATATGAAGAAGAGATTTTTAAAATATATCCTATGGTTTAAAATAAATCGAAATTGATTTGGAGGTTTATTAGTTCAATTAAAATCGTATTTAATTATAGAAAATCATGGGATGAATTTTATAAATATTATTTGATTATAAAATAGATTTCTATGATTTTTAAATATGGGAAAGAGATTTGGAAAATGGTGTTTTCATCTCTTTAGGAATATAAAGCTTTTTGGAACTTTTAATATTTTTTAAACAGATATAATCTCTTTCCTAAATGAATTGAATGTTGGTTTGATCATATTTTTTCTGTGATGAGAATATTGAGTAAACATAGTTATAATATCGTTCGGTATGAGACGTTCTATAATATTTCTCAGGTTATTCATTGGACTTATTGCATACTATGTTACATGTGGAGGGAGTTTAGTTTATGAGCATAGAGTAAACGAGCGAGTAACACTAGGTGATATGGGACGCCTGTCTAGATATTTGTTTGATTGCCTTTTTTGAGTAGATATCACTTATACGAGATGAGTTATATGTGGTATTCATATAGGGTATTGTGGGATGAGAGTGACCAAGTAGAGAGCCATAAGTGTATATTTATTGAGTGTGTACTCCTTTTATTTAGCAAGGAGTAAACAAAAGTTAGCTATTATCCATCCTAGCAGTCTGATAATAGGGCCGCGCCTCAAATCATGACTACCTTATGATGTGTATGGCTAAGAGAGCCAAGGCTGAGGGCCACCGCCCCTATGTCACCTAGGCCAATAGTCTGTTACCATTTGAGACACATGTTGGGTTGTGATCAATGCATTGTGCAGTCATGCATCACATTGGTGTGTGTATGATGGACACCTAGTTACAATGGTCATCGAGGTAACTAAAGATTGTGGGAGTAGCATTGAGAGCATGTAAGGAAGGCTCTTAGAATAGGCTGAGAGCTATATGTCTCCCGTTTGGTTATTGATGTGATGGTATAGACATACACTTATTCACCTTTTTGAGATCGTGCAACAGGAGATCGGGAGCCGGTATGATCATCCGATGAGATTGATGTTGAAATAGTTATATATGAAGACGAGAACCTACAATATTGCTCATAGGTAGCAAGTCTAGATGACCATCTTTGGGAGTCAGGTGGGGTATTGATGGGTTGAGAGCCCAGGTGATTAGTCATGAGGTCGAGAGCCAAGATGATTAACTATAAATTTGAAAGTCCAGACGACTATTTATATTATTGCGGATTACTTGGATTATTTAGTTACCATGTGTCTATGAAGTAGTGTAACCCCGTACACATCTATTATACGGTTATCTAAGAGGTAAATATGATTGTTGAGAACATACCATGTTATGTAGTTGGACCTCATAATTATCGATTGTGTGGTTATATAAGAGATGGCCATGGCCGTCGTGACCAAGCCTTGTTTGTATTTGATGTATATCTGATTTGGAGGTTTACTTGTTATGTTTCATTTGTTTCGAGTATGATGGACCTTGGGAACGTTCAGTTGATTATTCAAGAGATAATCATGGACATAGCTAAAAGGTTGCCATGATTGAGTTTTATGGTTATTGCGTATTGATTGTTGTGTTTGTGTAGTTAGTTTGACCATTTTGATATTGTTCTATGATATGTTAATTGACCTTACACTGATATAGGTGATGATACATGTGTTTTGTTTGAGATATAGTGTTACACTTGAGATTTACATGCCCTTTTTGAGATAAACTTGTATATACATGCCAGTTGTTATTTTACACACACACATCCATATTCTAGATGGAGTCTGGCCCATGTGTTATTTAGATTATACTCAGGTCATCGGAGACATACCTGGTTCAAGGATGAAGTGACCAGCTTGCGATTTTTGGACACGGTTGGAGGCTAATTTATTGGTAGATTGGTGTATCATGATGTATATATGTTGCCTCTTGTATGTATATGATGATGGGATGTATAAGTTGGACATATGCTGTATATAATTTTGAGAGATAGCAGGCATTGACCATTTTTGTAGACCCACTTAGACTTATGCAACTTTTTTATTATATGTCATCGATGCATTGATGACTCTATGTTCTCTGATATTTGTTTTATATTATGTATGTATTGTTAATCTTGGAAACACACATGTTTATAACTTTGTGCAAAAACCGAGTACATTTAGGTGAGTTGTTTATGATTTCTGAAATACATACCAATGATAGCCTTAGGGAATATTGACATGTAGCAGTCCAATACCGACTCATTCGCCATATTATCAGATAATATTACTCGGTAATACTCTTTGGTAGTATAAGTATAGATGTGGGGTGTTACAATATGTCATTAGCATGCATCGACATATGGTCTTTAGTTGATATGTCAACATGTACATCTCATGTATGCCGACATACATGTCTACTATTTTTTATTTAATTTTTATTTATTATTTTTTAATATAAATATTTATTTTATTTATTTTTACTATATTTCCAAAAAGTATAATGTGCACTATATACATTTATTTTTGCTAATAAAAATTTAATAAAATTTGTGACATATAAAATTAATTTTTGATTTTATATTTACATTTGTGTGTTTATATATATACATATATAATATTTTATAACATATTTCAAATTTTAAATATACATTATCTAGTTTATTTTTATTACGTTTAAAATTTAAATAATTTATTTATGTGTGTGTATTTGTAAATGTTACGTATAAACCAATATGTATGTCTATGTATTTATGATTATCTATTTATTGAGAGATATAATTTTTTTTTAAAACCCAGGATAACACGGCGGGCCAGTAAACCCTTGAGGAGGGTATTGTAAAGCCGTCCGCTGATCCAAGCCCACATACCCCTGGGTAAATTTATATAGGATAGGGAAGAACATGATAGGAATCGAACCTGGGTCTAGAGAGATATAAATTAAAAATATAAGAAAACAAAGTAAGTTTCAGTGTTGCCGATTAACATGAGCTTTGGTCTTTTTCTGCCATGAAACATAGATTGGCACTTTTAGTATATGAACTGGCATTGCTTAATGTTATGTCAGAATCGTCCCATGTTGCTATATACGCTACTTCCTTTTCTTGATTAAATAAGTGTTTGGCGAGTTCTTCGACCTCTTTAGATTTAAGTAGTCTTGCTTCAGATGTCTAAATATGTCACATTCATAACCCTTGATCGCGCTTCCGTTTCTTGAGTTATTTGTATTGTTGTTGATCCTTTGTAATTTGTTCTTTTTCCCGTGTTTCAATAATTTTCTAAAATTTCTTTCGATTAATGCGATTTCATTGTCGTCGTCGTCTGATCCTTGATCACCTATTACAGCATTGAAAGCAAGAGATTACTTTTCATTTGCAGTGCTTTCTTATCTATGCTGCAGTTGTACTTTGCATGACAATAAAATACCAGTTAACCCTTTTACTCTCATTGTACTAATATCATTGGCTTCTTCGATCGCCAAAGTTTTTTGACCCCATTCACTAGAAAGTGAGTTTAAGATATTACGAACTTGGTCCTCTTTAGTGAAACACTTTCCTAATGATATTAATACATGTAGTATGTCCTAAAATCTAGAATACATGATATAAACAGATTTATTTGGTTTCATTTTGAAAATTTGTAACTGATTCGTCAACCTAGAAATCTCCGTTGGTTTTACTTTACTAGTGCATTCGTGTGTGACTTGCAACGCCCTCCAAATTTCAGCTCACTTTTTCAAAAAAACACTCTATTGAACTCATTTTTATCTAGGGCATAAAATAAAGTATTCATAGTCATTGAATTGTTGAGTGCTTGTGTCTTTTGTTCATTGGTCCACTATGCATAATTAGTTTGAGGCTCTATGTACTCAGTTTATGTGACATTCCATATATCTAAATAATTAGATTATAAATAAATTATCATTCTACATGACCAATATGCATATTATTACCATTAAATGGTTGTGGTCTGGTGGTGGATTGACCTTTTACAAATGTGTTGAAAAGGATGCTATTAGGTTTATTAGTCATTTAAACTTTTTCAAAAATCAGATGATGAGTTTTTGAAATCCTTGCACTGGCACCAAAAGTGGGGTGATGTGAGAATTTCTAATACTTATGTTGGATAGATCTTAAGGCTATTATAACACCTGAGGGGGTGAATATTGTATTTAAACTTTTTAATACTTAACTTATAGTTTTCAAATTATTCAATTCAAAATCAGAGATATAAGCAAATAGATATAAAAGTAGTAAAAAAACACAGTAGTAAAAAGAGACACCATGAATATTTATACTGGTTTGGATTCCCAAACCTATATTTAGTTTTGTACTCCATACAGAATTTTCACTATCATAAACTTGCAATTCCACGGGTGGTAAGTACACCTATACAACTTGTCTTTGAATATGGTGGCACGAAAACTTGTCCTAACTTTCCATAGGTGGCTGGATACACCTAACCTTTTAACATTCCATGAGTGGCAAGAATACTAATTACTTGCACCAAAAGTTGGATAAACACTCAATCGATTGACCAAAAGTAAATATAGAATTCAAGAGATTAAAAGGAGAAAAGAACACACAAGAATTAGAGATATTTAGCCATCCACTACCAACTTTGCTACTGATTATACTTTTCTTTCACAGTGAGGATCTTACAACACAATATTAAATAATTTGGGAGGATGTGATAGAGTTTTGGCATAAAATCCAATGATAAAGATCAAAAAGAGAAGATCATTTTTCTATGCACCTCCTCCTCTATTTATAGGAAAACCTATAACAAAATCGTCGGGAAAAGCTCACCTAAGTTCTCTACTTCAGGCATAAAGCTCCAAGCAAGAGATCGTGGTCAAAATCGTTAACATTGATGGATTGGTACCAATCCTTAAGGATTAATACCGAGTTATGCAACTTTGTCTTTATGTGCTTAATTTTTTCTTTATCTTCCATTTCTTGACTATGCTATGCTGACTTATTACAGATAAAAAAGGATCTTGTAAGCAAAACTTGGTATCAAGTTGTGCATTTGACATGTAACTTCAATTTTTTGCTTCTCATCACCTTACTTGTTTGAAAAGTGACTAGGTACTTTCTTGTAGTAAGTAAGGATCGGTACTAACTCTTGGGATCACCTAAATTTTGGCATTAGACTTGCATTCTTGGAATTGGACTTACATTCTTGACTTCTAGTTCATCTCATAGGCATTCAATGGTTCTAATTCATTGAGATATCGCTTGATTCAAAAGCAGGATAACACTTGCTCCCTAAAGTATGCTTTGGGTTAACAAAACATGCTTTGGATCAAGGCAAGCTATCGACTCTGAGCTCTAATTTGAAAAGATGCCCTCGTCCTCTTAACTGTCTTTATAAAGCAATGCATCCTTTCAAGATCAGTATGTCGCTTTAAACAGTTGTGGATTAGTATCCCTTGGATGATATAAGTGTGGAAGTATCCCACTTAGATTCTTTACTCGATTCTGGAAATTCTAAAAGTTACTTCTTTTATTTAGTTAAGTAGGATTCCATCTTCCTACTTCGTTCATTTTTCATTTACATTGCCATTTCTATTCTTCTTTTTCTTTCTTTTCTTTTTTTATAAAAATCTTTTGACTCAGTACCTAACCTTATGGATCAGTACCGATCATTTTTCAAGTGTTATTACTTAAGTAACACTTAGTCATTTTGCTTTCACTTTTTCTTTGTCTGCCTACTTAATAATTTCAAATTTAGCTCTTGCAATTCATCTTCTTCCATGCTTTGCAAACTCCACTACCAGCCCTTAGCTTTATCATCGACCACCTTTTGCTATTCACCAGTGCCAACTTGCCGCCATGCATCAAACCCGAATCTCAAGAATATATTGCGGACTTTTTAGATGTCAACTTAATTTCTGATTTAAGCATCGCCTTCTTATTTTAATCGCCAAATGAATTTGGTCGCCGTTGCTTTATGGTCATCAATGCTTGATAATGGCCTTTGATGATATTCGACCACATTTCCACACTTCTCCTTCCTCTTACACTTAACTATGACCCATGAAAAGCTTGAACTTGTTTACTCTTGGATTTTCTATAACCAACCCTATGTTTTCCCAAGCATGACCCCAAGGTCCCCTCTACTTTCAAGTGCTCGGTGTCAATTTTGGGTTTTCCTAGAATCGATATCGAGTTTATGTGACTTAGGAAAGTTTTTATGTTTGATAGGTATTCTAAGTGTAAAGATGAAGTATTTGATTCCTATCAATTTTTGGTCGAATATGGATTAGTGGCTTTTCAATGGGACAGTTTTGAAGCATGATCACATCGAACATGTCTCGGCACCCGATGGAACCATGCATCAATACTTTTGATCAATCACTCTTGTGTCCCTTTAAAGGAAAATTTCATGTCACTATGGACAACTGTTCCGTTATTGTAAATTCGGGTAAAATCCAACACATAGTTTCGTAGTGCGTGGAGCTCATTTGCTAGCACGAGCGAGCTATCTATACAGAGTGTTCGCATACACCGTTCTCTGGACACATGACTCACACTATATAGATTGAACTACCCACATCACTGCCCCCACCAATGTATGAGATCCGGTTGATCAATGCACATTGACATCAATTGGGTCGTATACATCGATTACACGGGGTTAGTTACAACATTAAGATTAAAGTTAAATCTTTCCCGGCCTTACTCATATATAGAACTTTTCAATAAGGTATGAACTATAGACGCTCCTCGCATCTCTTTTCCATGGGTGTGGGTCCATCTACTTTAGAGTTTACGCCACCCATGGTAGCTTTAACTTCGGTCCCAGTATATAATTTGACACCTTCTAGACCTCGACCATCTTATCATCAACCTGGATAGTCTTTCTGCGTTGTTCCTTTTGCCATAGAAGATAAATTCTACATAGGGGTTGCCCTCAACATTAATCCATAGGGTGTCATGATTCTCGACAACCCTCCCAATTCTCCAACATCTATGATGACTAAGGCAAATTCTAAAGAGATCCGTAACCACCAAGTTATTCCTCTTGAAGAAGTCTTAACTCCAAAGCCCTTTTAGCAGACCCATGCCCCCACCAGAAGGATATATAACTTGTTATTGTTACATGTTCCTTTATGAGGGTGTTCCTCCATTTATTCGCTTCGTTCGAATCGTTCTTCAATTCACAAAGCTTGTCTCTACCCAGTTTCATCCAAATGACTAAGCTTCATTGAACTGTGCCTACATGGCCTTTCTTTGGCACTTGGGGAGGGTGTCCACTCACAAAGTGATTAGATATTTATACAATTTCAAGAAACGAAACAATAATCTATCCCTAACTTATCTGGAATTTTCTAAAGACTACCACATAATCATTATCCTTAAGAATAAATTTAGTTAATTCAAAGACGAGTACTTCTATGTATGTTGTCTAGCTAGCTTCGCTTAGAAGTGGCTATCAGGACGTAAGTTCTATCATCATTTCTTGACTCTATGAAGTTTATTCCATCCAAATTACTAACTCCGTCGTTTCATAAATTTACAAATATTCCAAAGAGGCTGGCGTGATTCTGGTGCATACACTCTAAGTTAAAAAATATTATTTGTACCAAAATTGGGCACAACACTCTTCAGAAGTATTTGAAGAGATAAAATGAAGAAGTTAAATGAAAAAAGAGGATTATCTAACAAACACTTCAAAAACAAACAAGAAAGTACGCAGAAACACAAGGATTTAGAGTGGTTCGGCGTGTTGCCTACGTCCACTATGAAAAGATTGACTTTTATTAACTTTTCTCTACTGGTTACAATGGGTTACAACAGTAAATCTCGAATACAACAGTGAAATTCGAATACAATGCTGAATTCGGCAGAGTCTGGACGTCCAAGAGCAAAAAGATCCCTTTTCTGTAGGCTCTGGGATGCTATTTATAGGCGTACTCTGCAAATATCTCGCTCAGATCTCGGGAGACCTCTTCTGGCACATGAGTGGGCCCACACGATCGATCTCACATGATTTGCATGCGATCTAGGATCGATACGAACGAGATTCGTATTGATCGAAAATTCATCCAATTGGGTCAGGATCGATTGTGAGTGTTGTTGAGGATGTACGCAAGCTTCTGTGAAAATTTCGTAGCATTGGACTTGTAGATTGCGAGTTATGATCGATGCAAACTTGTGTTTTTTCTTAGCTACGTCGTTCGTATCGATACCTTCAAATCGATTAATTCGTATCGCTCTATGGGCACGTGCTTGCAAGTTGACGTGGTGCTAACTCCTCGAATTGATCCACTTTTCATGCTGAGTTGACTGCTTCCTCTTCGTATCCATTGAGCGCTATGTCCTTCAAATCGATGCCGGTGCGTATCCTTCGTATCGATCGACTAAGGATTTCTTCGTATCGATACTCGCAAGTCATTTCGTATCAATGATGTGTTGCTACTTCGCATTGATTGTTTCGTACCAATTGTTTTTAGTGGCACGCTTCGTATCGATCAATGGCCGATTGATACGAACTGAGTTGTTGGAGGGACCGGTATGAATCTCGTATGAACGAGATCGATGCGAAGTGTTGTTTGTTGATGGATACGAAATGGAGCAATTATGATCGATACGAAACGACAACTCTCCATGGACACAAAGTAGTCTGGCTTTGATGGATACTAAGTTAGGCGTATGCGATGGATACGAATAGAAGGATACTCGATGGATATGCATAGAAAGATACTTGATGGGTACGCATAGAAAGATACTTGATGGATACGCATAGAAAGATACTCGATGGATACGCATAGAAAGATACTCGATGGATACGAATAGAAGGAGGCTCGATGGATACGAACAGAAGGACGCGAACAGAAGGATACAAACGAATTGATTCCCTTGGTTTGTATCGATCATATCTTGAGCATATGAACTCGAATTGACTTGAAATTTGCAACGTTGTCCTTCGTTGCTTTGCTTGTCTTGCCATACCAATTGTAGTTTGATCCGGACTCAGACAAAATATATTGGCATCCATAGTGAGCCTGCGTATAACCGATCTTCGGGACGAACTGTCCTTGGTTCCTAGTTAAGTTCTTGGTGTCACGGCCTTGCCAAAAGGCGGGATAACATTTACCCCCAAAGTACGTCTTGTGAGAACACGACGTGCTTTGAAAACCTGCAATCTTCATTTTGAAAAGTTCCATCTGACTTGTTGAACGGTTGTTGTTTTCTCGTCGAAAGTTGTAATCTTTGATTGATCCATAGAAACATACACTATGAACCGTAGACTGCCCATTGTTGTACTGTGTACTGTTGTAATCGATCGATGTATGATAGTAATTTGTCGTTTGTTATTGTAATTGTCACCAGACAAGTATTCAATTCCTGCGAATTTTAAAGATTGGATGTTAGTTCATTATTCATGAATGTATGTTAACCTGACTCCCGTTAGCGTTCGTACGTTCACGAGTCGATGTCAGATTTTCAGTTTTTTTTGTATCGACTTTCACATCGATCCTCTCCTAAATCAATGTGAAATTCGAGTTGTAACAATGCTTGATGGTTATGTTTGTGTATCTCTTCGTATCAATCCTCTCCAGGATCGATTTTAGAAGTTGGAATGCATTCTTCGTATCGATGGATATCGATACGAAATAGTTAGTTCTTTGAAACGCTTCATATCGATAGTGGGAGGTCGATATGAGATCTTGTAGTCTTCAGGGAGATGGATACGAAATCGGCCTTTCGTATCGATGGGTCGTCGATGGATACGAATGACCACGCTCTGGATCGATTCGAACTGATGGTCATGAATTGCTATAGTCTCGACCGATGCGGATAGAGGGGTACGAAGGACCTTCCTCCTATCGATATTGGCAGCCGGTTATCTCGGTATAATAACTGGGATACGAAACGTCTTTTTTCCTTTGGTTTCATACCCATAATAATACGCTTAGGACTTAGAAAATTTTCCACTTGTTCATTTGCATATCCAGCCTTCATATCGCTACGGATAAAAGAGAAAGAAAAAACGCCTTTGCTTTCAAACCGCACCAAGCCTTCAATCCCCTAAATCAATTATTAAGACTAGGTAATTAAACCACGAACTCGCATTAAAAACGATGAGACTTGAGATTCATGGCCATTTCATTCGACTTTGATGCCGATTCTGGTAAATAGGAGGCCATAGATGGTCGGAGCAAGATTGTGGAAGGTTAAAAAGAAATTCGAGCCATCTGGAGGAGAAGGAGAGTGGATGGATATGGTGGATTCGTACGTATCAATCATGGGTGGCAAAAGAGCTTATCGATCTGAAAGCAAGGGAGTTTCGTATCGATGAAGGGGGTGGTTTTGCATCGATCCATGAAGGGAGTCCTTATCGATCCAAAGTGATCGATACATAAACTTGAGCTTGCCGATCGATACGAAAGCACCGCTGAGCATCGATACGAAATGGACAATTGGTATCGGTACAAGCTATCTCTTCGGTGATCGATACGAAGTGAGGTATTCCATGATCGATACGAATTATATTCTCTGGGGATTGATCCATATCTGAACCTTGATGGATACGAAACTTTTGCACACTCGAGCATTCAACTCCGACGAGCTTCCACCTTGCATAATCGGACTTAACTGTTTCACTGCATATTTGACTGCCTTTTGAAGCTCGTCAATGGAACTGTAACTTAACAAAATTTAACGAACTTTAACTTAGATCGATCTCCAAAGTCTGGATGGCACAATTGTGACGGTCAACGATGACGGTCACTCTGGTTGAAATTTTAAGTCTTGTCGTTCGAACATCTTTCAATCCCATAGAATTTCTCAAGTATTATGTAGCACTGCACTACACAACACATTCATGCACTTAACATAGGGGAACACATGGGCTTATTATCATCTAATGATGGTTTTTAATAAGTTGATTAGCTATGGAATCCACAAGTTCACAACAGTAGGAGCTTCAGGGTTCATCTCCTTTTGTTCTAGAGATTCCGGCCATCGCGGTTGAAGTTATAGACCCAGCTCCGGATGAGCTTCCTGGTGCCACCTTTATCATGAATCCACAGGATTATGTGTCGTCTAACATTTTCGAAGATATGTTGGGACGAATATGTCTAAGGCACAGTCTACCTTTGGACGATGTATTATTTCCAGGACCGAATGATAGACCGCATGCTCCCCCAAAGGGGTTTACGGCCTTTAATTGCCATGCATGTACAGCGGGAATACTTCCTCTGTTTAACCAATACATTAGGGAAGTGTTGTCTTTCCTCGAAATCGCCTCATTACAGTTACATCCGAACGGATATGCTCTGCTCAACAGTCTATTCATTGTATTTATGGAGCATCTTTTCCGACCACCGATCTCGATCGAGATTAGATATTTATTTAATGTGAAGAGCCGGGGAGATAGTCCCTCGTTTACATTCCTAGAGGAAGCCAGAAATTGTAGAGTTGTGACCAGCTCCTGGACCAGACTGAGTTATTTTAAAACTGAATGGTTCTATGTCCGATGCCCTCCAGGATATGCTAGCTGATCGTTAGCTAGACGTAAGTGCTTTGTCTTTTTTGCTAGTCGACAAAATAATTTCAACTGGTATTGGGACTAATACTCTCTTTCTTTTGCAGCCGTAATTCCACGACCTGAGGGTGTGCATTTTAAAGAAATTGTGCGGGTCCTTCAAGAAGTGCCAAGCGAAATAAGGGACATAGACTCGGTGCTAACAGACCGAAACTTGAGAACCGTTGGGCTTATTGAGCGAAACCAGAGCATAAGGCTTGAAGGAACGCTAAGAGTGGCCCCGACGAAGCGAGTAAAACGCAAAGCGCCCGGGGTCGTATTTGCTGAGGAAGGTAATGAAGAGAGAATGCTCACAAATGATGAACTTGTTGCTGGGCCTTCTACTCGATTTCAAGCTACAGAAGGAAGGAGAAAAGGCAAGGTCACTGCTCATTAACATCCTAAGTCTTCGAGGTGGAAATCAGTTGTGGTTTCTTTGCCAGCTCTCGGCATTAGAATCTCAGAGGCTCCTCCCTCGCCAACAGAGAGTCCTTTTGACGTGCTTGCCGATATTTCGATTCCGGACTTTGTGTAACTTTCACATGATACCGGATTGGAGGAGCTTCAAAATGCTGTAGATTTAAGCGAGTCTCTACCCATTAGTGCGGCTGACATTACCGGTTGGTCGGGGGGTTGCACACACATACACACTTCATGGCACTACACGGTTTCCAACTTTAGGTTGCCTGTTTCAACAATTCACTAACTTCGTCTTTCTTTTACTTTACAGATACGATGAACATGCGAGATTCTATGCTCAGTAGTCTTCATTCAGCGCGCCAACCATCAGGCTCATATTATGAGTCCCGCCGAAGGGAGGATGATAGAAACCGTGATCGTGGTTATTCTAGTCAGGAACGCTACGAGAGGGATAGGGATTACAAAGAATAGAGATATCGATCCCGATCGTGTTTCCCACCCCCTCGACCCCCCACACAACCTTCGGGCCAGGGAAAACAGCTGGTAGAGCCCCCTCGTCACAAACCATCTTCGCAAGCTTCTCAGTCTGAGTCGCAATGCCATAGAACTGAGGTTGAGTCTCCAGTCGTCGTTTAACAAGCTATCACTGAGCCTACTGGGGAAGGGGCTATTAGAATTGCTCAGCTAAAGAAGGAACTTCCAAATATATACTTTGACGGCTACATTTTCCCTCCTCACTTAAAGAGAATTCCTTCAGAGGCGGAGAACACAATGCATGATTACATTCATGACATCTATTCCCAGTACAAAGAGTGGGCGAAGGCTGCAGAGAAAGCATCGAAGGTGGCCTTCGAGCAGGCTAAAATAATCGAAAAGTTAGAATCTGTTCTCGCCCAGAAGGACCGCATCGTTCAAGTGCTTAATGATGAAGCTGAGTCCTCTCGAAAATCAGAGATAGAGGCCACCAAAAAGGCCGATAAGGCGAACTTGGCCATGGAGAGGATGAGGCAGACATACTTTGCCTTGGTGGAGCAGATGGGCCACTAAACACCACTGTCACAGCTGAACGGGACGCTGCTCTGAAAGAACTTGCTGAACTTAAAGCTAAATTTTCCGAGATCATCAAAGAAAAGGATGATGTAAACAAAGCCGCCCAGGAAGCATGTGAACAGGCCGTTGTGCTTCGTGGCGACCAGGATGCGGCAACAGCTAAGGTCTGAGTGGTGGAGACTGAGGTCGAGGAGAAAGTCCGGATGGCTGAGTCTAGGCTAGAAGCTAATATTGAAGATCTCCTTATTGTTTATAATGCTAACGTCTTGAAGCACAGGACTCTAGCCTGGCTCGACAATTATCCGATGCATCTATACAAAGCTTGGGGCCGATTGGTTGAGGAGGAGAAGGCGGTGCATCTGGGTGAATCCATCGACGAGTTTGAGCTTGAGAATCGTATGCTAAATGAAGACGAATGAAGATTCTCTATGAGTCGATGATTTCGTATGAAAAAGAGAAGCTCGGCGCCCAACACTTGGAGGCCGGAGAAGGTTCAGCTGTTGAGCACCACGATGCAAGTTCTGAAGTTCCTGTGCCAACCCAGCCTGAATCTGCACCTGTTGTTGATTACCAATCAGTACATGCTTACAATCCGGATCAACCGCGGTTATCTCCGGCTAGAGAGCAAGTTTCTGAAGCCGTTTAGTCGTCCACGAGCCAAATTGAGGAAGGTACTCTGAACATTCCGCATACTTTCTCAAAATCAGGAGCTTGATTTGAAGCGTTTACTAACAGTCTTCCTTTTTCTCTATCCAATGACTGGAGTTACACCGATCGTGCCTCCTGCAACTCAAGAATTACATCAAGCACAGGAAGCCATCATCACTGAAGCGACCACCACAACTACAACTGCGTCGATTGATGGAATGCAAGGGTGCACACTCTCTTTCGACGAACAGATGATGGAGGAACTCCTTAGTCATCACAGTGACCCCTTTGCGGACCTACCATTTGTTACGGGTGGAAGCGCACCTGCTACTGGGTCTTCAATGCCAACCACTGATGCTTCCAGCGAGGCCCAAGCAGTTCGTGAAGAAGAAATATTGGCCAAAATCGACACTGAAATGGAGGCAGCGGCTCATGGTGGTAGTTTTGGAGGTGGGATGGAGGCACCTGGTCCAGCTCCGTTAAGGGTGATATCACCTGGTGGTACAGTTATTGATACCAGTGTGCCTATCCCGCCCCTTATAGTCGATCCAGTTCCTCTGACTCCACCTTCAGGGAGCATTCCCGTACACTTGAGCTCGGATGAGGAAGTTGATATCATGCCCCCTACTGGAAATCTGCCGCCGAAAGGCAAAGGCTCGAAAAGAAAAACAAGTGGCGGCTCCAATGGGTCCACACCAAAGAGGAAGCCGAAAAAGAAGAGAGAGTATACATGCTTCTTCGGTTCATTTTTAGTAGATAGATAGGAATCTACTTTCGTTTTTCTTTTGTAGGTCGTGTATAGATGCGGGTTCGGCCCCCGCTAGTAGGAATTTTGGAATCAACTTGTACATAATTTCTTTTCGCAAATAGTTGAAATGAACCTTTATTTTGTTTTGAACTTGACCTGTGTTTATTTGCTTAAGTGTTCCAGCATTTGAATTCTTTGTTCAGTACACTTGTGAAGTTTCAACTTTTGAACCTTGTTTGAGTTTACCCGTCAAGTCCTGAAACCACGGCCACAGGTCATGACTGGATATTAAGTTGAACTCCGATGTTGTACTGCTTCAGTCAGCGATTGACACTTAAGTTCTACCCCCCAGTTTCAGGGATGAATTGAAAAGATCAGCCAGCGGTCGTATTTCGCCCTCAACGCATCATGCTTGACATCGTTGAATTGATGCTAAAACAAGGAGAATTCGAGTGGTCGAATCACACTCACTCTTTTATCGATGATTGTATCTATACTCCGGGGATTACACTTGTGCGTCGGCGGTCGGTTGCATCTGCTCAAGTTTCAAGTGCAAGTTCATACTCCGGGGACTTAAGTTATTTTTACGGGCGATAAGCCACGTTTGCTTGACACTTAGCCTTTCGTCTGCACTCTGGGAACTTAAATAAATTCGTGGGAGCTTGGTCACACCCAACCTGAGTTTATACTCCGGTCCGCGCTCTAGGGACTTAGAGTGGATTAGCATTTTATAATCCAGCCCACGCTCCGGGGACTTGGAGTTGGTTGACGTTTACTCTCCGGTTCGCATTCTGGGAATCCGGATCATTTTGATGTCTATACTCCGGTTCGCACTCTAGGAATCCAGAGTTAGGTGATGTTTATACTCCAGTTCACACTCTGAGAACTTAGAGTTAGTTGATGTTTATACTACGGTTCGTACTCTGGGAATCCGGAGTTGTTAAATAGATGGTCAATCACATCTGTTGTGAGTTTTTGAATTTTGTTCACACTCCGGGAACGAAAGGTGCATCAGGATCATGGATGGTCAGATCACATCCACCCAGAGTTAACAAGTGAGGTCGCCAGATGGACAGATCCATCTTCCTCGAACTTGGTCAAGGTATGGGCGAAGTTGTTAGGTGGACGGATCCACCCTCTTCGGAACTGTATTTGTAATTTTATACTCCAGTTCACACTTTGGGAACTTGGAGTTAGTTAAAGGATTGTCGTGTATCAATCTTTTTTTGACTCTAATGTGATGGCTTGTCCCCGAGCTCGGGTTTCACCTAGGGAGTGGCCGGTCATATCACAGTCACTCCCTATTTGAATAAATTCCACCGTATGATGGAACTTAGCTCTCTGTGCAAAGTGATGGTCATATGAAGTATTTCAAGTAAATCACAGCTCTGGCTCGAAGAGATTGCACTTTATTGCTGAAATAAGAAAATACGGAAAAATTAGTTGCCTTATTACAAATTCAAATTTCGAAGTGCATAAACAAATTGCAAATGAAAGAATAAATTGAATAAATAAACAGAGCCCGTTATGTGTAGTAGCGACGAAGACTCTCGCTGTTCCAGGCTCTCGGAAGAGTGAGACCGTCAACGGTCGATAATTTGAATGTGCTATCTCCGAGCTTTCGTTCAATAACATATGGCCCTTCCCAAGTTGGCTTCATATGCGAAGGGACCGGATAAATTCTTTTGAGATCGCCAAGTTCAAAGGTTCGAGGTCGGACCTTGGCATTGTATAATCGGGCGACTCGACTTCGATATGCGGCTGCCGTTAAATCAGCCTCTTCATGCTTCTCATCCAATAAATCGAGAGATTCAGCAAGTAATATAGCATTTGTCTTTGGATTATAGTACATCACACGATGAGAAGGTACTTCTAATTTGACTGGAATAACAGCTTCTGAACCATAAGAGAGAGAATGGAATGTGACCAGTCGTGGACTTGTGGGTTGTACGGTATGCCCATAAGGCCATAGGAAGTTCATCGACCCATTTGCCAACGGCTTTTTCCAGTCGTTTCTTCAGAATAGACTTTATAACTTTATTAACAGCTTCAACCTATCCATTCGCATAAGGGTATGCGACTGCAGAGAATTTCTTCTGAATGTGGAATCGTTGACAGAAATCCCTAAATTCGGCACTGTCGAATTAGGTCCCGTTGTCAGTGATGATAGTACGTGGGAGACCAAATTGGCAGATGATGTTGCGCACTACAATGTTGATCACCTTCTTCGTTGTGATTGTAGCAAGGGGTTCAGCTTCTGCCCACTTGGTAAAGTAATCAACTGCTACGATGGCGTACTTCGCACCACCTTTGGCTAGAGGTAAAGAGCCAATAATATCGATGCCCCATACCGCGAATGGCCATAGGCTGACCATCTGTGTTATCTCGGTAGGTGGGGCTCTAGGAATTCGATCATACTTCTGACACTTATCGCATTTCTTAGCATAATCCGATGCATCATGATTTACAGTCGGCCAATAATATCCATATCGAAGTACTTTCTTGGCAAGAGCTTGCTCCTCGGTGTGATCGCCACATTCTCCTTCATGCACATCGTACAATACGTGTTTGATTTCGTCATGAGCGATACACCGGAGTAAAGGAACAGAGTATCCTCTTCTATACATGATTCCATTCTGAATAATGAACTGCGAAGCTTTTCGAAGAATTTGTCTCTTTTCACTCCTACGCTCTAGCAGGGTTCCGTGCTTGAGATAATTTCTGAATGGAGTCATCTACGACTCTTTTTCGAAAACGACATCAAATATCCAATCGGTTTCCATCCGATCGATGCTAGGAGAAGATAATGTCTCTACGGGAACGATCCCCATTTGCTATGCTTCACCTGTACTGGCTAACTTTGCTAACGAGTCAGCTTTCTGGGTGTGCTCTCGTGGTATGTAATAGATGGCATAATAGTCAAACCGATTCAATGTCTCCTGAAACTGAGCAAGGTAAGTAGCCAGTCTTCGATCTTTGGCTTGGTACTGCCCTCGAATTTGACACACGACCAATTGCGAATCACAAAAAATTTCCACCGCAATGATTCTTAAATCTCTGGAAAGTTTCAATCCAGCCAGTAGGACTTCATACTAGGCTTCGTTACTAGTTGCACGGAAGTTCAATTTTAGAGCATAACATATAGATCGACCTTCAGGAGTTTCAAGTACAACCCCTGCACCTGAGCAATGGTCATTTGATGCACCATCAGTATTTAGCTTCCAGATATACTTAGGAGATTCACTTGTTTCGGGCAAGTCCTCTGGGATGGTAAATTCAACTATGAAATCTGCTAGGACTTGTCCTTAGATGGCTCGCCTTGGAGTGTAAGTAAGGTCAAACTGACTTAACTCGATATTCCATTTGAGTAACCTACCAGACGTCTCAGGATGCGTAAGGACCTGTCGTAACGGCTGCTCGGTGTAAACGGTGATTGGGTGAGCCTGGAAATATGGACGGAGCTTTCTCGAGGCAATAACAAGACAATACGCCAACTTCTCTAGCTTCGGATAATTTCTCTCAGCTCCGGTTGGCCGCTTGCTTATGTAGTAGACCGGCTTTTGTATTCGGTCTTCCTCCCAAATTAGGGCAGCACTGATTGCATTTTCTGATACCGCCAAGTAAACGTACAATTTCTCGTGATCGATAGGCTTTGACAAAATTGGCGGTGTGGAGAGATGTTGAATTAGCGCTCGGAATGTGCCCTCACATTCTGTAGTCCATTCAAAGTTTCATTTTCCTTTTTGGATCAGATCGAAGAAGGGAATGCATTTGTCAATGGACTTTGAAATGAACCTGCTCAGTGCTGCTACTTTCCCGTTGAAACTCTGGACTTGCTTTAAAGTTTTCGGAGTTTCAAGATTTCTGATTGCCCAGATCTTTTCGGGATTGGCTTCGATTCCTCGAGCGTTGACGACAAACCCAAGGAATTTTCTGGATGCGTCCCCGAAGTGACATTTCAGCGGGTTGAGCTTCATTCGGTATTCTCGGAGGATATTAAACATTGACTCCAGGTCTCTGATGTGATCAGTGGAAAATTGCGACTTGACTAGCAGGTCGTCCACATACACCTCCATGGTTTTTCCAATCTGGTTAGCAAACATTCGATTAACTAACAATTGATAAGTTGCCCCAGCATTCTTGAGTCCAAAAGGCATAACTTTATAACAATAGAGTCCCATATTGGTTTCGAAGCTGGTATGCTCTTGGTCGGGCAAGTGCATGGGTATTTGATTATAGCTAGAGTACGCATCCATGAAGGATAAAAGTTCATGTCCAGCCGTTGAGTCTACAAGTTGATCAATTCATGGAAGTGGAAAACTGTCTTTGGGACAAGCTTTATTCAAGTCTGAGTAGTCAACACATGTTCTCCATTTCCAATTTGGCTTTCGAACGAGTACAGGATTGGATACCCATTTCGGGTATAATGCAACTCGAATGAACCCATTCGTTTTAAGCTTATCTATTTCTTCTTTAAGGGCGGCAGATCTCTCTGGATCCATACCATGCCTTATTTGTTTGACCGAGACGTGTCGCGGGTCGATGTTCAATTTGTAGCTCGCGATGTCCGGCGAGATCCCACACATATCAGAGTGCGTCCAAGCGAACACATCAAGGTTTACCCGAAGAAATTCAACCAATTCCTCTTGCATCTGTTGGCTTAGCTAAGATCCAATCTTTATCATTTCTGAGTCGTCATTATCGTCGACTGGAACATCGATCGTCAGTTCAGCCAGAGAAGCTTGACTGTCTTTACCTTCATCATCACTTTCGATATCTCTCAGGTCAAGATCTCTTTGGAATTGTTTGGGGTGCCCGGGCCTGGGTCCAGGCGTTAATTATCAATTATCAGCAAAGCGGACGTAGAGAGATTCCTCTATGCCCTTTCCCTTTTCCTTTCGCTGCGCCTCGCGCAGCTCAGCAATGTAACAGGTGCGTCCTGCGGCCTGATCCCCCTGAACAACTCCGACACTATTGTCGGTAGGGAATTTTAAAGTCAAACACCATGGGGCAATGGCAGCCCTGAACTCAGCTAGGGCCGGTCGGCCCAAGAAAGCATTATATGGGGAGTTTATATCCAAAACAACAAATTGCAATATTCAGACTCTCCAGTGTTCACCAATTCCTAATTCCACTGGCAATTCTACCACTCTAGTGGGTATAGTTGCACTCCCGTTGAAGCCATGAATACGAGAGTGACATGGCTTCAAGTCTTTAGTCTCCATTCTCATCTGGTCATAGGCTCGTTTAAATAAGATATTCACAGAACTTCCGTTGTCTACCAAGATCCTCTTCATCCAAGCAGGACCTACTTGAGCTGATATGACAAGCGTATCAATAGTGGGGGCTTCGATCCTGTCAGCATCCCGACCTCGGAATATGATGTCATCTACCATCATTCTTTGTTGCTTGGCCGGAGCCCCATCTTTAGAATTACTACAACATTCAAAGTCCGCATGCCTGATAGAGCTGGCATACGACTCCATTTCCTTCCAGCTTCGGTCTGTTGGATGAGGACCACCACTAATAGTGTTTATCACCAACCTCCCGCCAGTACGAGCGGGTTCTTCCTGTCTAGCCTGATTCGGTAAATGGTTTTGATTCGATGGGACCGCACCTTCAAACTACGGCGCCCGCACAAACTATTCTAACTTTCTCTCTCTTATCATTTTTTTGATGAGATCCTGCAAGTGACGGCACTCATTTGCGTTATGGCCGTAGCTTTCGTGGAATCTACAAAACTTCCCCGTCTGAATTTGCTTCTCCGATGACTGTTTCGGAGGAGGCTACTTATATTGAATGGTATTGCAGGTTTGTAGATATACATTTCCAGCGACGTATTCAGAGGAGTATAATTATCAAACATAGGAGCTCTACGTCGTGGACCACTATTCCAATCCCATCTTCTATTTTGGTTACCATTGCCTTTTTGCTGATCTTGTTTATTCTGAATGTTCAATTCCACTTTTCTGGAACTCTCCCCGGATTGTTTAACAGCATATTACTCTGAATTCCTTCCACACTAGTCCCTGCATCATCCTTTTTCCTAGACTGTTTCGCATCCTCCCTTCTCAAGAATTGGGCTGCCTTGGAATAGAAACGGTCCAATGATGTAGGAGGTTTTCGGCCAACCAGTTGCCGAACTTAAAATCGGGCTCAATCCCCTTAGTTAGTGCCATAAGGATAGAGTTATCATTTGGGTTGCTGATCTTAGCACATGCAGCATGAAATCTCTCTAAATAACACCTGAGTGTCTCTCCAGGAGCTTGAGTGACACTAGATAAAGTATTAATGTCCTTCGGTCTTGCGACATGCATGCAGAATTGTTCAATAAGCTTTGTCCCCAGCTGATCAAAACATGAGATAGGTCGAGGTGGCAGTCAGGTAAACCACATAGTTGCTATGCCCCCAGATAGATCGGGAAGCTTTGGCATTTAACTATGTCATCAGCTCATGCAACATTCATCAACCATTCATATTTCAAGATATGCTTATTAGGATCTGATTTTTCTTCATAAACGGGTAAAATCGGCATCTTGATTCGCCGAAGTGGTTCAGCATAAAGTATCTCATCAGTAAAAGGAGTATGACTCCGGGAGATTCCCTAGTCGTCATTAGTGAGGCCTTGACTTTCACAGATCATTTGACGGATCATTACTGGCAAGACGGGCATCTGGACAATTTGAGTAGTTTGGGCCAAGGTGTGGTCGTGTTCCACAATGCGAGGAGGGGCCGGTCGCTGTCGATGGTCCATGTCTTGCCTCCTTTGTTCTATGCCTTCGGGAACGTAAGGCTCAAGAGTATGGTTGCGTCGATGGTGGGTTGGATCCGTTCGGTTCCGAGCGTCAACTCCTGGCTCAGTAGCAGTTGTGGTAGTGCGATTGTCAGTGACATAATGAGGAGCAGTACCTCTTCGGGAGGTGGGTCCAGTGTTATGGCTGGTTGATGGACCGACTCTCAGTTTCCCAACATTCAATGTATGTTGATGCCCAGTGGCCTGTGTGTAACTTCCATCTAGTCGCGGGCGCGTGGATCTATTATGATAATCTGAAGAGTCTGAACTTTCAGTGGATGAATAGGAAGCTTGATCCCTCCTGGATCTCCTTCGTCGTTGACGGTCAGTTGGTTGGTTAGTTCCGCATTGGCATGGAGCTGTTGAGTGAGATGTTGGAGGCTTTGGGTCAATTCTTGCATTAACATCTGAAATTCTTCCCTAGTGACAGGGCCTTGTGGATCTGATGGTCCGGTAGCATTCTGGTCGGCTGGAAGCGGCTACATGGGATTCTGTTTGTCCCGTCCTTTTGGATCTGCAGCTGTAGAAGTAGTCCTTGTGTTAACCATGATGGATAGCGAAGCTCTTTCCTAGACTTGATACAAATCTGAAAAGGATGGAAGAACTTTAGTCTTTGAGAAATGGTTCTTCTTCCTAGATTTGTGCAATCCAATATCGATAGTAGATCCAACGAGCAGGAGAAAAACTGTGTTTTCTCAGTGAAAGCACCAAAGTGTTTGTACCAAAATTGGGCACAACACTCTTCGGAAGTATTTGAAGAGATAAAATTAAGAAGTTAAATGGAAAAAGAGGATTATCTAACAAACACTTCAAAAACAAACAAGAAAGTACGCAGAAACACAGGGATTTAGAGTGGTTCGGCGTGTTGTCTACGTCCACTATGAAATGATTGACTTTTATTAACTTTTCTCTACTGGTTACAATGGGTTACAACAGTAAATCTCGAATACAACAGTGAAATTCGAATACAATGCTGAATTCGGCAGAGTCTGGACGTCCAAGAGCAAAAAGATACCTTTTCTGTAGGCTCTGGGATGCTATTTATAGGCGTAGGCTACAAATATCTCGCTCAGATCTCGAGAGACCTCTTCTGGCACGTGAGTGGGCCCACACGATCGATCTCACGTGATTTGCACACAATCTGGGATCGATACGAACGAGATTCGTATCGATCGAAAATTCATCCAATTGGGTCAGGATCGATTGTGAGTGTTGCTGAGGATGTACGCAAGCTTCTGTGAAAATTTCATAGCATTTGGACTTATAGATTGTGAGTTATGATTGATGCAAACTTGTGTTTTTTCTTGGCTGCGTCGTTCGTATCGATACCTTCGTATCGATTAATTCGTATCGCTCTGTGGGCGCGTGCTTGCAAGTTGACGTGGTGCTAACTCCTCGGATCGATCCACATTTCGTACCGAGTTGACTGCTTCCCTCTTCGTATCCATTGAGCGCTATGTCCTTCGAATCGATGCCGGCACGTATCCTTTGTATCGATCGACAGAGGATTTTTTCATATCGATACTCGTAGGTCATTTCGTATCGATGATGTGTTGCTACTTCGCATCGATTGTTTCGTACCGATTGTTTTTAGTGGTGCGCTTCATATCGATCAATGGTCGATCGATACGAACTGAGTTGTTGGAGGGACCGGTACGAATCTCGATGGACACAAAGTAGTCTGGCTTTGATGGATACGAAGTTAGGCATATGCGATGGATACGAACAGAAGGATACTCGATGGATACGAACATAAAGATACTCGATGGATACGAACAGAAGGAGGCTCGATGGATACGAACAGAAGGAGGCGAACAGAAGGATACGAACGAATTGATTACCTTGGTTTGCATCGATCATATCTTGAACATACGAACTCAGATTGACTTGAAATTTGCAACGTTGTCTTTCGTTGCTTTGCTTGTCTTGTCATACCAATTGTAGCTTGATCCGGACTCAGACAAAATTTATTGACATCCATAGTGAGCCTGCGTATAACCGATCTTCGGGACGGACTGTCCTTGGTTTCCAGTTAAGTTCTTGGTGTTATGGCTTTTCCAAAAGGAGGGATAACAAATATATATCGGCTAGGATGAAATTTATTTTGACCGAGTCTCGGATGCAACATTTTCAGCTTTTATACAATGGTCCCAGTCATGGTATTCTTCCTGCTACCCATAGAGGTGCTTAGCCTGCTCAAGGGGCTGGGGTTGAGCTACCGATTACTGAAAATCAAAAGAATGCTCCTCCTATATTATAGGACACTCCCATCGATCAAACGAAGCATGATAATGATATGATGATGAGGAAGATAAGATTGAGGACGAGGGCGATAACAATAATATGGACCTTGGGTACGAGTCTATAGGAGAAACATGTGGTGATGAATGAGTATCACCTCTTGCCCATCATCAAAGAATAAGGATACTATTGCCCTATCCTATTTCACACCCACAACAAACTCCAATTGGGGATGCAACTCCAGCCCCTCCGATCGATGATATTTTTGGTTCTGTTAGGAGCATCTCCAAAAATATCCCTTCAAATGACATTGCTAATTTCATTCTTATGAACCTTGGTTCTCCAATTTTTATGGCTGCGTACGTGCCTTCAACTACTGTGGCGGAAATAACTCTGCTTAGCAAACTATATGAGCATGGTCTGTAGGGTCAATAGGGCACACTGACACTCCACACGATATCTAAAATCATAACATTTTCACACTGCAAGTGTTATTCTTTAGCTTCCAAATCTTTATTTAATCATGTTTTTTATGTACAATGGGACATCCCAACCTTTATGATGATCTGCATGGCAAGTCCATGAATTACATTGGGTGCAAATCTTCACATCGAAGGCATGAGTCATCATATGTGTCTGACTCGGCAAGGCTCTTGAGAAAAGCGTAACGATCCAGGTTTTCGGACCAGTCAAAATCGCCGTAAAACCCGTCCGTTTTAAAACTACGAATGAAAACTACCAACTTAATGCACAATATTTGATAAATATTCAAACATTATTAAATGTATAGGATACAATTTCAATTTTACAAGTTATCAGAGTAATCAATTTAATCTACTAGGTGTGCTTTAATACATACCAAATACAAATACAAATAAATCTACTATTGTACAACTTTGATGAGAGAGACAACAATAGTCATTCCTGCTAACTCAATAAACATGTCAAATGCGGAATAAAATAGTAAGCAGAAAAATACATCAATACATTATATATGGCAAACAATAAACAGAAAAATGTTATGTTATTATTGGGGCTGCATCTCTACTAATTGTGACTACCTACGATCCTGTATCTAATTGGGTGTCACCATAAGTTAATACTATGGATGACTGCATCATCCACAGGCTTAGCTTTTGACCTCCAAATACGGGATGTTACAGATGGTATCAGAGCTTAGGTTAGGTGTCTAAGTAAAATTTGTCTAGGTTAGTAAATCAACCTAGAAATTTGATAAATGAAGATACCTTAATTTGATAAATAAAAAATGAATTAGAGGAGGGGTATTATGGGAAAGAGGCCATTCCTATATCTCCTTCCTTGGGCCGTGTATTATGTACACATTCATTTCAGTTCATAATTTTCAAAATCAAGGCTGACCACCATTAACAAGGAAAGAAGAAGAGGGAACTAAAGAAAAGCTAAAGGATAAGAAATTTAAATCAAACTCATTCAAATCTCAAGCTCCTTAATCTCTAAAGTAAAGGTGAATAATGTTTACATCTCTAAATTTTTATGGTTTTGAATTTAAGATTAAATCCGAATGACTTTGCAAAGATTTGCCATGTTTTTGAATAATAAAATGATTATATATACGTGTTGATGATTTATGTATGTTCATATAGATTTTATGACATGTTTTGAGATGAAAACCCTATTAAATGACATCCGTTAGCCTTGCGAATTTTTATGACGATCTAAAAAGTTATTTTAGAGATGGGTTTTAATTTTCAGATTTTTCTGAATTTATGTAGAATTTTTATGAATTTTCTAAGGAAGAAAATGGTATTTTAGATAATAAAATTATTTACGAGAAAATAATTTATTGTTTGGATCCGAAAATTTTATACGTTGAAAAGAACATATTAATTGATTTTCTGGAATTTTCCAGAATTTTCTAAGATGATTTAATAGTTATATAAAATTATTTAAGGTATGGGACTTAAATGTTTTATATAATTGTAAAGGAGAAAGGGGCTTTTTCAAAATTATTTAAATTTCTAAATAAGGAAGGTCGGCAGCATTTTTTGAATATAAAATTATGGCAACCAATCAGATTTAGACAAATAAGGCAGGTTTGGTACAAAAGAACTATTTTAAAGTACAAATAAATAGATTTTCTACTATTTCAACTCTTTCGGCAAGAGGTTCCGCCTCTGTTCCAAACCTTCCGACAAGGTCGAAAGGTATCAAACCTTTCGACTAGATCAATAACCAATGCACATGGTATCAGGCAACTGATACGTAGTGAATTGGAAGGAGTCGAAAGGTTTAGGGATGAAAGATTGGAGCTTTCGAAAGAGATGAAGCTTTGTTTTGGCTTTAAAGAAAATACGCCTGCTAGCTTTCGACAAAGAGCTTTCAACATTGTCAAATGGTTTAAAAGAAAAGGTTTCGATTGGTTTGCTTTCTTGTTTTAATTGAAACCTTTCGACAAAGTCGAAAGGTATAGCTTTCGACAAGGTCGAAAGAATAGTTGCCGCTTCCAAACCTTTTAACCCAGATCGAGTCGAAGGTAATTTTTGTTTTCTAAAATTTGCCGCCTGTCCATTGATTTTGAAGGGTTGGTTCCAATACCAACACTTCATTGTTTTCGAATGGTTTCGAAAGGTTTTGTTAAAGGTTTCGAAGCAGTTGCTTTCAACTCCAATGTTTTTCTAATCCTTTTGCTCAACTTGAAGGCATAATCCAAATGTTTTAAGCCAAAACATTTTAAAGGTTTTGAAGTAGTCAACTTCGAATGGTTTGGAAAGGTTTTCACTTGTTTTAAATTGAACCCAATGTATTCAAAAGGTTTTAAGTTTAATTGCTTTCGAAAGGTTTATTAATGATTTCATAGGGAAGGTTCCCCAAGCTTTCGACAAAGTCGAAAGGTGAGACCTTTCGACTAGGTCGAAAAGAAACCTTCCGACAAGGTCGAAAGGTGAGACCTTTCGACAAGGTCGAAAGGTATGGTTTTTACTGTTTTTGAAAAGCTAAGGTTTAAAGGATTTTAATGGCGGACATCATATGTTTAAAGCTTTTAAAAGGAAGGCTTTTTAAAGGTTTTGAAGGAGTTACCTTCAATGATTTCGAAAGGTTTTATTAAAGGTTTTGAAGGAGTTACCTTCAATGATTTTGAAAGGAGTTACCTTCAATGCTTTCGAAGGGTTTTATTAGTGATTTTGAAGGAGTTACGTTCAATATTGTCGAAAGTTGTTTAAAGGTTTTAAACAAAAGATTCGAATATAATGATTAGGCAGATAGCCTAAGTGATTTAAGTTATAAATAACTTTAACTTATTTAAAAAGAATAGATAATCCTTAATGAACATCATCAACATTATTTTGAGTAAAATATATATAACATGGCAAAATAGCTTAGAGTAAAGCTAAAGATATATTTTCCTTGTATATATATATGATTTGACGGACTAAATCATTTTGAAAAGGTTTTCAAGGAAAATTTAAAGGGTAGTTAACCCAAAAAAAATTTGGGTAGTTAGCTCATTTAACTTCGGACAGTCAATCCATTTTGAGGGCAGTCAGCCCAAAAGACAGTTAGTCCAGATAAGGGCAGTTAGCCCAGATATGAATAGTAGTTCATTTGTTAGCATAATGGACCTTGCTACTTTTATGGACAGTTAGTCCATCCTTTTTACCTGTTTTGGGTAGATAGGCCATTATCTAACATAAAAGATATTGCCATTTTGGTATAATCAGTTTTAGGACAGATAGTCAAGAAAAGAGCAGTTAGCTCAGAATTTAGGACAGATAGTCCAGTAAAGAGAAAATAACTCAGATTTTAGATAGATAGTCTATTTTATTTCCTGTTTTAGCATAATGGATATCGCTATATTATTATTATAATGCATTGATTAACTAGTTTGGTTGCAGGAAAGGATTTGCAAAATATATGTTTTGAAAAGAGATATTAGTGAGGGGAAACTCGTTCCGCTAAGCGACGTGGTCTCACTATATATCAGTAAACCGAGATGTAACAGAAATTATTCATACCAGGCTTTATGTCTGACTCGAAGTTTTTGTTTCCCCTTAAACTCTCGGGTGCTCAAAATTGATTTGAGTAGGCTGAGGGTTTAGGTTTTCAGGTTTTAGCAGATTTTGGCAAAAAAGCTTCCGAAGACAAGCAGGTGGCTGACGGATAGCTAATTTAGGAATTCTGTTTTAATTTGTTTCCGCTGTGTATTAAGACAATCATGTCTATATTGCTTTGATCATCTGAGAGGGCATCTTCATATGTATCTTTTGGCGTATTGTTGTAATTATATTTGATCATTTCCTGGGAATACGTCAGGATTTTTGCAACTTGGATATGATTCATTTGAAATGTAATCACACAAATTATTGTTTTTGGAAATTTGTGATTTTGTTCATATTCAAGTGCTTCTGATATTATGGATACCATTAACATTACTGTATTTCATCACCAGAAGTTAATACTGTGGATGACTACAGCATCCATAGCGCTTAGCTTTTGGCCTCCAGATACGAGATGTTACAAAAGCAAAAGAAAGACAAGGGAGGAAGAATGATAATATCGAGATTCTCATGATCGGAAGTCTCGTGATCGCTCTAGATCAACTAGAAGATCTCCTTCTCAACATTGTGAACAATCTCCTCTTTCCAATAAACAAGAACGATATTCATCAAGCCCTTACCCTATTCATACTTCTAAGGGTCCTACTGCCTCTGCTTCAGTGCCTCCTCTTACTCAACCTTTAGTTTTTTCCCATAAATCCAAACACACTCATCGATCTGTTGGCTCTAAGACTTTTGAGCTTGTTCCACAGAGGTTAAGCAAAGAAACTCTCTTATGCATATCCCTACGATGGTCTCGAAACAAACTTTAGGTCCTTACCTCACTGAAATATAGAAAACCTTCCCCTATCTTTGCATCACTAGGATTAAATTTGATTATCCTTTAAAGAATATTATCTACAAGGTCGTTAATCATACCAAAGCATGTGTTCATGATGTCTATAAACAATATTAGATTTGGAAGAGGTTCTCTCATTAATTTTCTGAGACTAATAAAGTTAACCAATTAATCCTTCGATAGAAAGAGATCAAGAAGAAGAATCATGAGAGAATCATTGCCTCTTATTCTAAAGAGCTATGTGATGTTAAGATATCTCTTGAGGCAATGGAGAAGAAATTTTTGGACGAGAAGAGGGCCTTCGATGCCAGGTCCATGTTACAAGATGAACAACCTAAGGCCACGTACCATAGATGTGGCAAACTTGCCAAAGATATGGTGCTTCTTTAGACCACTGTTGATACACAGACTCTTAAAATTTCAAGTCCGGAGGCTAAAGTGCAAATCGAGAAGGAAGAAAACGATGAAGCCCTAGCTACGATTGAAGAGTACATGTCGCAAGTGCTCTATGCCGAAGAGGCAAAAAGGACATCCAGTACCCACGCAGCCAAAGCTAAAAAGAGGGAAGAGGAGCTTAAAACTCAAGTTGAGTCCATTTTGGTCCGCTTTTACGCAAATGTGATCAAATCTGGTGACCTAAATTGGCTCGTGAAAATTACCCCAAGGCGCTAGCTATGACCTAGGAGGAAATTATTAGGAAAGAAAAGAAGCATGCAGGCGAGGTTGATGAAGATGAGCTTAAGGCCATCCTCTTTAATGATGATGGTTTGGAGGCTCTCACTTTGGGTTTGGCGACACTATCTTCTGAAACTTCAACCTCTGCCCAAGTGCCTACTGGTGCCCTTCTTGAATCTATCTCTAAGGATATGGTAGAAAGCACTACTCCCATCTCTTAGGGACCCCAAGTAGAGACTGTCAACTTAATAACAGTCGGTTCTGGTGCCATCGCATTTTTTGCATCTAGGCCTATTGTCCCTGATCCCATTATCCCCTATTCCGGGACTTCTAAAATTGATGTTATTGTATTAACATCGGTGGTAGCAACTTCATCCTCATCCTCAACTCATGGGCCATACAACCCTGAGGATCTTGTCTATGCACTGCCAAAATTTTCCTGGAAGCTCACCGCACTCTCTTCCATTATAAAGGAGAGCCAGACCAAGACTTCTTCTCAAACTCCATCTACTTCTCCAAGAGGTATATCATTAGTTTCTCTTATGTTAGAGAAACTTTATATGACACCTGGAGATGCTTCTAATCTTTACTCTACTCTTTGTCAAGTGTCAGGTCCACTTGCCTTCGCTCCTATGCCTAACGTGATCCTCGCTTCAGGTCCTCAAGCTTCCATGATAGAGTCTGTCATCATCTCTACCCTATCCCCGATTCTGGCTTCTTTGACCTGGTCCACTCTAGGACCCAATGTTGACTTATCATATGGTGATGTGGATGTGACTATCACAAATGTTAAGGGTCCTGAGTTTGGGCCAACGATGACAAAGAGGCAGGCCATTGATCTCACGAAGCTAAAAAATATTAAGATGGAGAAGGGTGTCGATGAAGCTCTATGCCCTCTCTTAATGTTTTTGCTAACCCAGCCATTTTTCATTCCAACTTCTATACTTTTGGCGGCCGACGTTTTTGCTAAGACTCCCAAATCCCCTACCGACTAAGGGAGCAATTATGATTTGGGGAGAGGATAATGAGGGTCGCTTATCTGTAGGGAAGCAGATGGAATCCTAGAAAAGAAAGATTTCATCCTCTTTAGAGAAGAAGAATAGGAGGAGGATGAGGAATCTGATTAGGAGTAGTTTTCTTGTTTATCCTCTGTTTGTGTATATAGGCCGCTTCTATGCAGGTACGACCCAATTTTTGTTTTCAAAATGCTTGGATGCAAATAAAGTGGATTTTCTATCTAATTCGTCCTATTTGCATATTTTTTTGTATTTATGTGCCTATATACTTGGTGTGTGCAAAAATGATTGTTTGTAGTTCAATTAAATTCTTGCTTGACTTGGCAGACAACCAACCAAGAGTCGTTGAATATATGCTTTGTCTCCAATTCCTTCGCTATCTTGAGTCTTGTAATCAATGCTTCATATTTAGCTTCATTATTCATTGTTGGGAACTCTAGCATCAAAGCATAGCATAACCTTTGTTCTTATGAGGCTACTAGGCTCGGTCCTACTCCAGAATTACGCTCATTGGAAGCTCCATCTACATACAACTTCCACTGGGCCAGTCGAACCACATCTTCCTCTATTTCTCCATCTTGAATGATAAACATGACAATGAAATTAGTTAATGCCTATTCTAGTATCGCCCTCCTAGGATGGCATGTGATATTGTATTAACTCAACTCGATATTCCATTTGAGTAAACTCCCAGAAGTCTCAGGTCGACGTAGTACTTGCCTTAAAGGCTGATTAGCCAGTGCGTTTATTGGTGAGCTTAGAAGCAAGTTCGTATCTTCCTCGAAGTGATCAATAAGCAGTATGCCAATTTATCTAGCTTTGGATAGTTTTTCCCCACTCAAGTGAAGCTGGGTGATATAATACACGAGCCTTTGGATTCTAGACTCCTTACGCACCAAGGTTGTACTGATATTGCAAGTAAATGAATGGACCTTATCCTTCCAAAGGCTTTGAAAAAATCAACAGTCTCTCTTTGTGATCGAGCTGTTTTTGGAAAGCTTCCTGACATTCCTTCATCCAGACGAACTTTCCTTTTTCTTTGAAAGCATCAAAGAATGGTACACGTTTATCCATCACCTTCAAAATAAATTGACTCGATGCGGCGAACTTTCAGTTCAAGCTTTGCATTTCCCTCTTTATTTTTAGGGTAGTAACATCTATCGATACCTTTACTTACTCTGCATTAGCCTCACCAACCCTTGAATTTACTATGAAACCCAAAACCTTGTTTGATGCAACTCTAAAAGAAAATTTTAGTGGATTGAGTTTCAGCCATACTTTCGGAGCACATAAAACATAGCCGAGAGGTTGCGCCTGTGATTCATCGATCTTTATGACTTCACAATCATACCATCCATATAGACCTCCATCGTCTGCGTGATTAGCTCTTGAACATCGTATTTGCTTATCGTCAGTAAGTAGCTCCAGCATTCTTTTGACTGAATGGAATCACTCAGTAGAAATATAGCCCCAAATCAGTAATGAAACCCATATGCTCTTGATTTGGAACATGCATTGCTATTTGATTATAGCTGGAGTATGCTTCCATAATGGATAATAGTTCATGTCCAGCGGTTCCATTAATGAGCTGGTCTATTCTAGGCAGTGGGAAGCTCTCATTTGGGCACATTTTATTTGGATCTGAATAATTGATGCATGTCCACTATTTTCCATTTGACTTTTTGACCAGCAGGGGGTTTGATATCCATTCAAGGTATTACGCATCGTGGATAAAGCCATTTTTCTTCAGCTTACCCATTTCTTCCTTTAACATATCGGATTGCTTTGGACCCAGGCTATGCCTCTTCTACTTCATAGGAGGGTATCTTGGGTCCTCATTCAATGTATTACATGCAATCTTTATACAGATTTCATATATATTGAAATATGTCCAGGCAAACACATCCAGGTTTGTCCAAAGCAACCCTACGAACTCCTCCTTCATTTTTACGCCAAACTAAATTTCGATATTGAGGACCCAAGTGGGGTCATCCTCATCAATCAAAATTTTGATGTCAACTCTGTTATTGCCGCCCTCGCATCCTCTGCCTCTTTTCATGGGTTTATAAATTTATCAAATTTACTATGGTGTCCAAACCAGGCTTAAGCGGTAATTTTTATGCATCAATGGTCTTGACATAGGGAGTCTTCACTGCCCCTCTCCCTTTGCATGTCACTTTGCGTCTCTGAGCTCACGACCCATACTGTAGTCTCCTTAAATAGCTCCTACCCTATTCTATATGGAGAACTTTATCGTTTGACACCATAGGGAAAGCGCTACCCTAAAACTGGCAAGGTCCGATTGGCCCAAATAAAGCGTTGTAAGCTGATTATGTGTTGATCACCACATACATTTACACCCACATCATCTTGCTGTCTACTTTACCTATCTCAACAGATAACTAAATTTAACCGACAGGGTCCTTAGCCTCTCTGGTAAATACCTAAATACAAGACTTACAAGGCCTTAAATCCTGCCCACTAATCCTTGTCCGATCAAAAGATTTGTTAAACAAAATGCTAACTGAGCTCAATCATGACACAATGCACTATTGCTGGTCCAACAACGGTCGTAATCACAAAAGTGTCAAGCATCGACATCTCTACCCCATCAACATCCTTTTTTTTGAAAACATTATCATCTTTCATAGTTTTCTACTACTTCGCCAAATTTTTGTCTTCCACATCAAAACAAGTCTCTTGAATCACATGCTTCAGTGAACCATCGTACCTTTCCATCTCATTCCAGCTTTTCTCCTCTAGGTGAGGACCTCCAGTAATGGTATTAATCACAATCCTTTTCTTAGGCCACCTAGGTCCTTCTCAACTAGGCCTAACCTAATCCCATTAGGCCATCTACCCTTAGGATCTATTGTTCATTGGTCCACCAACTTGCGAGTCTCTCATATAATGTTGTAACTTATTTTTCTTGATCAAGTCTTCAATTGTCTCTTGGTGTCGGCACTCATTGGTATTTTGTTCGTGTATTTCATGGAAGCGACGATACTTCTTCGAGCGCCTTTCTTCTTCAGTTGCCTCCCCATGAGGTGGCTTCCTATAATTTTTAGTCCCTTGTGTAACAAGGTAGATGTTCTCAACATAGCCATTTAATGGAGTGTAGTCTCCGGGTTTCATATACCTCAGACACTTCTTGGTGTTTGGTTTCTTCCCACCAGTGCCTTGGTTCCTCCTCTTTGAGTTATTATTTTTGACATTCATAGTAGCATTCCGGAGCTCTCACCAGTTTTCTCAATAGCAATGTTACTCTGTACCACATCACTCAATAATCTACCACTAATAGATCCATTGTCTAGGTCTACCTCTTCGATGCACAGAAACTGGGATGCCTTATAGTAAAACCCTTCCATACTTGGTGGTTGTTTTATTTTAAGTCATCTACCAAACTCTGTGTTGGAGTGGACCCCCTAGATCAAAGCCATCAATGTGATTTCTTCTTTTGGGTTACTAACCATGGTTATAGAAGTATTGAATTGTTTTAGAAGATCTTTCAGAGTCTCTTCGAAACTTTGATGGATGTTCAACAAGGACATCACATCCTTGGGTCGAGCTGCGTGAAGCCTGAATTGCTCCATGAAATTTCTTGCTAGTTGGTTGAAGGAGCATATGCGCAAGACAATTGAACCACATCGTAGCTAGCCCTTTAAGAAATATAGGGATGCAGCTACATCTCACTGCATCAGTAGCTCGGGCACCGTCCATTTGCCATTCATACTTTAGGAGATATTATCTTGGATCCATTATCCCATTGTAAGATGCATCGTTGGCATAACGAACTTCTTGAGATACTTCTCATGTAGTATATCATCGGAGAATGGGGTCCT
The DNA here is from genome assembly GCA_030737815.1 of Allium fistulosum. NCBI lineage: Eukaryota > Viridiplantae > Streptophyta > Magnoliopsida > Asparagales > Amaryllidaceae > Allium > Allium fistulosum. Next base: position 27,203,146 of record CM060906.1, read on the forward strand.
ACTAGGCGATGACCCTATTCTTTGTTACTTCTCTTCTGATTCTCATTTAGTACCCTTTTCACCATATTAGCTATGTACTATGGACTGGGCTGGGGAATTAGACGGAGATTGTCAGGAACAGCCCCAAGTGTTTGACTCTGTAAACGTTCTTGATTAGTTGCATGACATCTCTGCTCCCCTCTCTCTAGGAGAGCCATACATCTAGACCCTTGTTGCCATTATAATTTTTTTGATGGTTCCACGACATTCATCTAAACACCACCATTCTGACCATCAGCAACTTGCTCATCACCAACATCAACCTACTCATGGAACTCACCTTCAGTATCACTAAGAAACACTCTCCTAGGATGATGGATACTGGGTTATGATGGATCGGTACCATGTTATAACTTTTCAGCGGGAATTTCTCCAAGTCCCATTTTTGATGTCCCAACATCCCTCCTTTTCATCCTCTACTTACCATCTCTCCTATTTCTATCTGATAAGAAGAACTCTCTTCTTTCAAGTCAAAAGATGATGAATCTTTATGTCTTTTCCTCTACCTCTAGGGTAGCTGAGTCATCATAGCAATACTTCTTTCCATCTCCTTCAAGATAGCATTTTCACTTCTAATAACTTTTTATTCATTTCAGACATTATCCAATTTAACTCCACCCTTGTCACTACCTCTGGCGCACTCAAGATTTCAATAGGAGTAGGTTTATTTGTTTCCTCTCTTGTTAAAAGCCTTCATTCTCTGCTTTATTGATGGCTCTTAAGGTGGTTGATTTCTCCTTATCTTTTTTAGAGGCCATTACTTCTTGATCCAATCATAGACTTTCTTCCAAATCTAAATAACCACGGATCTCCAACACCAAATCTTTAGATCTAGCCTATGGATAGTTCATATCCAAATTTCTAAGTTAGTTCTACTACCGAGAATCACTTCTCAGTGAAAACACTAAAAGGTTTGCATTAAAAGTGGAAAAACGCCCAATCAATTAATTAGCAATAAATATAGAATTCAAGAGATTAAAAGAGATAAAAACACACAGAATTAGAGTGGTTCAGCCAAAATCAGTAGCCTATGTCCGTTGTCAACTTTGTTAATGATTATTCTTTCCTTTTACAATGAGGATCTTACAACTCTGTATCAAATAATTCAGGTAAGGATTTGATAGAGTTTTGGTGCAAAATCCAATGATAAAAAAAGAGAAGATGCATTTTTCCATGCACCTTCTCCTATATTTATAGATGAAATCCATCACCAAAATCATTGGAATAAACACTCCCACATTATTTACTTCATTCTTAAAGCTTCGGGTAAGAGATTATGGTCAAAATTGTTAAAATTGATGGATCGAAATGGTACCGACTTATGCAAATTTGTCTTCATGTTCTTTATTATTTCTTTATCTTTCATTCCTCGACTATGATATGCTGATTTATTACAAATCCAAAAGGGTTGGTACCGAATGGTGAGCATAAATCGGTACCAAGTTGTGCGTTTGACTTGTAACTTCATTTTGTGCTTCTCATCAATTGACTTGTCTAAAAAGTGACTAAGTACTTACTCGTAGTAAATAAGGATCAATACTGACTCTTGGGAGTTCACCTAAATTTAGCATTAGACTTGCATTCTTAGGATTGGACTTGCATTCTTGACTTCTAGTTCATCTAACAAGCATTCAATGGCAATAATTCATTGAGATATCGCTTAGTTCAAAAGCAGGATAACACCTATACAATCCCAACTTTCTACGGAATACGGGATGCACCTTTATAGTTCAAGTAGTAAGAGTAATTATATAAGAAATGTATATTTTACATGCAAAATTTTAGTTTTTGGTACATAAATCGTTTAGACCTTCCGTAACAGTTTATAATTAAAACCTGAGAGGAATAGGATGGGATCAAAGATAGAATGATAAATAATTCAAGTAAGAACTCTCCAATCTTCCATGGTTTGTAAATCCATGAAGAATGAGAGTCAAAGAATGTAAATTTACAAAGTACATGCATAAAGTGGAAAGAGAACTTGATTATAAAGTACTAGAGAAGAATGAGTAAGAAAAATGTATGAGGATTATTATGAAAATTCATTTTCCAAAGGCTTTATATTGAAGATGAAGAGAAGCATCTTTTGGCAAAAAGGAGAAAGGATGTATCCATTAGTTTAAATTCAAAAGTCATATTAACTGCTAGTATGTCTACATATGCTTCACTAGTATGTCAACATATCCATATTGATTTTTTTTAAACTTATCAACAGTCACTATATTGACATATAGTCTAAGGGTATGTCGATATATGCTGGTTGATTTTGAAAAACACTTTATAAAAATTGCTATAAACTTTATAGCTTTTAAAATCGATATTGTACTTCTGTAAAAAATGTTCTAGAGATGAAAATAAAGATTTTTAAAGAGATATTTCAAAGATGTGCTACATAATCTTTAGAAATATTTCAAAAAATCTTTACACACGGTTCTAACTAATTAGATGTGTTGTGCTCTTCCAGTATTCGTTCCATGAGTCGCTTGTATCCTCCTAGACTTGTGCTTGAATCTCCTATGTTATCCTAGACTTGTCCTTGTCTTTCTAGCATTGATTCCTCTTGGTTTCCATGATTTTCTCTTAAACCCTTGTACTAATCCATTTCAAAGTACAACTCATATGTACTAATATTTCTATTCAATATTTCTCAGTAGTGTACCTGTATTTCCTACACTATAGTCTACACAACTTGAATAGTCATTGGTTACAATATTTATATGATTGTCGTCATCAAAATTAATGCCTATGGTATTGACACAAGCTTGATTTTCCTTTTGGTATAAGAGAGTTTAATTATAGAAGAAATGTGGGCTTGCTTGATTATGGAATTTGTGCATGAATGAGAGAGGTATGCAGGTGTATATATAGAATGATAAAAGGAGACAAAGGTTACAAGAATCATTAACCTCTTTTCCCTCCTCTTCATCCATTACCATCACCAAAATATTCTCTCTTATCTTCACCAAAATATTACATCCACATTCCTAATCACATTCATATTCATCATAAACAAATGATACATTAATATTACACATTAATCACATATGTCTTCATTAACTATTAACAACTTTTACCATACTTAACCTTGATTATCGATTTTTGGTCACATTATCGACTATAATATTGTTTATTTATGTATGTAAAAATATTATGAAACCGGGTTTTTCAACATTGATCTTATTTAGTGATGTATATATATATACATGTTGCAATACCCTGATCATTACAGAACTCACATTAATGGTTGACTTAAAGCTATCTATAACAACTGGACCAAAAAAATAAAGATATCCATGCCATCACCTATTATGGAATGTAGACTATATCAAGGCATCCATTAACATGATAGGTACCCAAAATAAACTACAGAAATCATGGAGTTAAAACATTCTACGTTCTTGATGGGCATATGGCATATAATGTACCTATGCTAACCTTTGGCTTGGAGCTCTCTGTAACACCCTTAATTTTTGATAACATTATTTAGGAGATTTAATTAGATAAATTAAATAGAATAATGTAAATATAAGAATGATAAGGGGATTGAGATTTGAAAATTTAAATTTAAAGAGGCTGTGCTTAACTAATAAATTAAATAAATGGGCTTCATATGTTAATCAATCAACGCAAGGGTATTAGGGTAATTGCTGCCTACATATCTATTACCCTTATATACGCACGTTTCATTTCCCATTCACGTCATTTTGCAAAAACATGAAAGATGAAAGATGAGTCGGCCATTGCTAGAGAAAGAAAAGAGGAGATAATCAAATAAAAGCTAAGGATTCAAGCTAGGGGAATTAATCTCAATCAAATCTCAAAGTCCTTATCATAACCAAAGTGAATAATAATCTAGATCATCTTTATTTTGTTTTCATGATAATTTGTTTCAGGTTTAAGATTAAATCCATTTTAATAATGATTTGGATGATGATATGCTTGGATCATAACATGTTTGATTTAAACAAAATTGTTTAAATATGATTTTTACGGTTTTACGGGTAAACTCAATTATAATTGATTTTGAATGCCATGAGAAAATATATGTCATGTAAAACATGATTTTGGAGTTGGGTTTTAATTTTCATAATTTTCTAAGTTATGGAGAATTTATTATGAATTTTCAAAGGATAATATGGTTAATTAGGTTTAGAAATTTATTTTGGAAATTATATTGAGAATTTGGGTCTGAAATTTAGACATGTTAGATAACATATTAAAAGTGAATTTCTATGATTTTTGGGGATTTTTCCTAAGTGATTTACTAAGAGAATTAAATTATTTTGAAAGGAGGTCCTAAATGATTTAATTGTTTTGCATAATGAAAGGGCTTCTTTGTTAAATTAATCTCGATTTAGATCTAAAATTATGCAGCAGTTTTATTTGAAAAATAATTTGAAAAGTTTATGGCAACCAATTAAATGTTTACAAATAGGCAAGTTAGTTACAATGTTATTTCTTTTGTTGGCATTAATCAGCTTTTACCCTGAAAAGTGGGTTCCATCTCTTTTAGAAGCACCTTTTGACTCATACTTTCCGCCTTCAATCAAGTCGAAACCTACCAGGTCGAAACCCACGAAGCCAAAACCAATACATAAGGTATCAACATTTGTACATAGTGAATTGGAGAAAGGCGGAAGGCATGATGTCAAAACATTGCTTTCGATGGGAACGAAACCATTGTTTTGTTTTCTAAAGAAAAGCGATTGCCTGTTTTACTAAATGCTTTCGAATGTGTCGAAATATATATGCTTTCGAATTGGTCTTTTGAATAGCTTTCGAAGGGGGTTGCCGCCTTATTGTTTAAAGTAAAGCTTTCGAATGAGTTACTTAGTTTCCAAACTAATGATTTCAATACGGGGTAGTTTCGACCTAGCCGAAACCCTTCTACCGACCTTATGCCTTTCGAAAGAATTGAAGATATCATTGCTTTCAAAAGGTAGCCTTTGTTTTGTAAATATGAGCCACTTCCTAAAGCTTTTGAAAGGGGTTAATGGATTCGAAGGCAAAGGTTTCGAAAGGAGTTTCGAAGCTAACCTTCAGACGTTTACTTATATGGTTTAAGCTTTCGAAAGGATGGTTCCGACGCCAACAAGTTTTCCCCAAACACTTTTATATGATAAATAATGGTTTCAAAAGGGATATTTTTATTTATGTTCACTTTGACCCAAAAGGTGTTTTAAAGATAAACCCAATGGTTTTGAAAGGGGTACTTTCAAATGGTTTCGAAGTTAAGCTCTATAGTTAAATGGTAATACTTTAATACATTCGAAAGGTTTCGAAAGAAAGGTTTTAAAGTGTTTCGAAAGCTAGGTGCCTAGAGTTTTGAAAGGAAGATTTGAATGCCTTCGAAAGGAAGTTTTCCAATGGTTTCGAAAGTAAGGATTAAAGGTTTCAAAAGCCTTAGTTTTCAAAACAAAGAACCCAATCCCAACTTTTAAAGGAAAACCATGGAATAATAAATGAGTTTTGAAATGATTTTAAATATGGAGTTTTGAAGAAGTTTTTCCTTGATTAATGGGTTAAAGGGATTAATCAAGCTTTATGTGAAATGATTTAAAGGATATTAAACCACATGTGTTGGTATTATTAGGTTATTATGTTTACTTCTTCATATATATATATATATATCTGTGTGTGTATATATATATATGTGTGTGTATATATATATGTATATATATGTATATATATATGTTTATATATATATATATATGTATATATATATATATTCACTTTGTAATGAACCCATAACTGCATTTTAGGGAGAAAAGTGCATAATAACCAGCTAGGTTGACCCAAGAGTGAATATAAATTGAATTAACTCCTGAATGAGTAGAATTGCATCCACGAGGTCAGATAAACCAGAATGTAGGATGCCTAAATAGTGAAGTTGGCAGTTAGACAGGTTCATAGTAAACCCATGAAAACTATGTTTAGGAAAAGTTATTGGCAGGTGCTAATAGGTTCATAGTAAACCCATGAAAACTATGATTAGAGAGAGTTATTGGCAGGGGTCAATAGGTTTGTAGAAAACCCATGAAAACTATATCCAGATTAAGTTATTGATGGATGTCAATAGGTTCCAAGTCAACCCATGAAAACTAGGATAAGAGGGAAGTTATTGGAGATACCAATAGGTTCAGGGAGGACCCATGAAACAATGAAGTTATTAGCAGGGACCAATAGGTTCTTAGTGATCCCATGAAAACTATGAAATCGGACAGGGAGTCCTTAAGTGTTAAACAGGTTAATAGTCAGCCCATGAAAACTATTGGGTTAATAGTGACCCTAGAAACTATAACTGGGATAGAAAGTCAAAAATGAATGGGGATGGATAATCCAGAATTGATTTACTTATTTGCATATCATCATATTATTTTGAATTGTTATATTTTAACCATTGTGGATGCAGGAGCACAGTATATTGTTTTATAAAGTTTTAGGATACTAGTGAGGGGAAACCTGTTCCGCTAAGCGGTGTGGTCTCACTAGATATCTAAATGGTTTGAGATGGTAGATTATTATTCATACCAGGCTTTATGTCTGACTCGAAGTTTATGTTTTCCCCTTAAACTCTCGGGTGCTCAATTGATTTTGAGTAGTTTGAGAGTTGAGGTTTTCAAGTACCTCTTTAGATGAATAAGCTTCTGAAGACGTGCATGAGGCATAAGCTATTTAGAGTTCTCCTCTATTTTAATTCCGCCGTGTTTTTTTGTAAAGGCAAAGATGTTAATTGCCTAGTTATATACTTTGGTCATCCAAAGGGGCATCTTCATATTTCACTCTTGGCGTATGTTGTAATAATTATATTTTCTCTGAATGTGGTTCTTGTATTGGGATTATGTAATTAATTTGAAATTCTTTGAAATGGAATGAGAAAGTTGTTTGTTGATTTTAAATTTTTTCCATATCCATGTGTTTCTGTTATATCAATGTATCTAACATTACCGTATTTGATCGCCGAGGATTAATAACTATGGATGACTGTAGCATCCGCAGCCGTTAGTTTTGGACCTCTAAGTAGGGGATGTTTTAAGTCCTGTAAAAATTGGACCAAACACACATAAAGCGCCATGCTATAACAATACATGGAAATAAAACAACTCCACATTTATTTATGTTATGGTTATTTATAGGTCCCCATGCTACTTATCAGCGTTGGCTCATGTTGTACACTGTGGCATCAGTTGGCATAGAGGTTGATTTGCATATTATTTAATAATCTATTAGTTCCCTTAAAGAGGATATGATAGAAAACATATCATAAGCCATATAAAAAGCATAAGAACCAATAAAACCACGTCATACCATATCAAGAACAACCATAACAAGTTCAATATTGCCAAGTATACAAAATTTAGGCAATACCCTAAGTAAACTTGTCCAGTTTCATAGTTTTCATGGGATAACAAAGAACATATTGGCCCCTGCCAATATCTTTACAGTTTCATAGGTTCTCCCCGAACCTATTGGTAACTCCAATATCTTTTACCTTATCCTAGTTTTCATGGGTTAACTGGGAACATATTGACTTTTGTTAATATCTTAATCCGAATATAGTTTTCATGGGCTAAATACAAACCTATTGGCCCTTGCCAATACCAAATCATAGTATCATGGGCTAATTAGAACCTGTCTTCCTGACATCTTCATTTATACATAGTTTTCATGGGCTTACTATGAACCTATTGGCCCCTGCCAATATCTTTTCCTATACACGGTTTTCATGGGCTTACTGTGAATCTATTGGCCCCTGCCAATATCTTCTTTTAATATTTTAGCATCCTATACTCTGGTCTTCCTAACCTCCTGGATGCAATTTTATTCACTCGGGAGTTAAATTAATTTATATTCACTACTGGGTCAATCTAACTGGTTATTCTGCCATTCCCCAAATCACACTTATGGGTCCATTACAACGTGAATATATACAAATACATATATGAAGAAGCAAACATATTAATACCAACCCCTGTGGTTTAATATCCTTGAAATCATTTTCTATAAAACTTGGTTAATCCCTTTAACCCATTAATCAAGGAATACTTCTTCAAAACTCCATTTCAAAATACTTTATTTATGCCATGGTTTTCATTTAAAATGAGGTTGGGTTATTTGTTTTGAAAAATAAGGCTTTCGAAACCTTAAACATTACTTCCGAAACCCCTGGATATCCTCCTTCGAAAGCATAGAAAACTTCTTTTCAAAACATTACATATAAACCTTTCGAAGCTCTTTGAATCATCTCTTTCGAAACAAAAATTTACCTTTCGAAAGTATCAAAACATTACTTAATAGTCTTTATAAACATAGCTTTGAAACCAATGAAAGTACCCCTTTCAAAACCATTCGGTTTACTCAAAAACATCTTTTGGATCAAACTGAATACTTACGAAAGTATCTCTTTCGAAACCGTTTATCTTCATATAAAATTTATTTGGGGAAAGTTTGATGGCGTAGGCACCATCCTTTCGAAAGCTTTAAAACATTTAAGCAAAATACTGAAGGATAGCATCAAAAACCCCTTTCAAAGCCATTGCTTTCGGAACCCTTGAACTATTTCGAAAGAATTTGGGAAGTGTCTTAACATAAGTTTAAAACAAGACAACCCTTCAAAAGTATTAATGGCTTCACTACTCTCGAAAGGTAAAAGAACTGCAGCTGGGTTTCGACAAAGTAGGAACCACTTCTTTCAAAAGCATAATTTTATAAATAAAGGAACCCATTCGAAAGCCTATACTTTCAAAACATAAAATGGCAACCCCTTCGAAAGCTATTAGAAAACCCCTTTCGAAAGCATATGTTTTGACATCTTCAAAAGCTTTAATAAAACAAAGGCAGGCACTTAACTTTTTAAAACAAACAAATGTATCAACCCCATTGGAAGCAATGCTTTCGACACCATGCCTTCCGCCTTCCTCCAATCCACCACATACCCATATTGATACATTGTGTATTGGTTTCTGCTTTGTGCGGTTCGACTTGATTGAAGGTGGAAGTTATGAGTCAAAAGGCACTTCTAATAGAGGCGGAACCTGCTTTTCTGATTAAAAGCTGATTAATGCCAATTAAAGCAAATACTTTCTAACTAACCTGCCTACGTGTAAACATGTGATTGGTTGCCACAACTTTTCAAATTCTTTACAAAGTAACTGCTGCTTATTATCAGATCTAAATCAAGGAAAATTTAACAATTAAGCCCTTCTATTAAGCAAAACCCAAAATTGCACTTAAATACTTCTTCTAAAGTAATTTATTTTCCAAAGTAAATCTCTTAGAAAAATTCCCCAAAAATTACAAAAATTCACTTTCATCATTTTATCAAACATATCAAAATTTTAGACCTAAATTTTTTCTGAAATAATCGAAATAAAATTTTAACCCAATTTGATCATATTTTCCTTTAAAAATTCATAATAATCTTTCCATAGCTTGGAAATTATCAAAATTAAAACCTAAGTCCAAAATCATGTTTTACATAACATAACATTTTCCATGGAATTCAACGATCATTTACAACCAGTTTTGCCCTAAACCGCATAAATCCCCATTTAAACAATTTTGTTTAAATCGAACAAATTATAATTCAAGCATATCATCATTCAAAACATCAAAAACAAATTTAATCTTAAATTCGAAAACATATGATCATACTATAAAATAGAGATGGCATAAATTATTGTTCACCTTAAATATGATAAGGAAATTGGATTGAGATTGAGATTTATTCCCCTTGCTTTAATTCCTTCGCTTGATTTGAATTTTCTCTCCTTTTCCTCCTAGTAATGGCCGGCTCCTCTTCTTATGTTTGTGTTTTACGTTTTTGTGAAAATGAGAAATAACGTGAATGGATGGCAAGCCGTGGATATATATAAGGATTATGAAATTAAGGTGCGACTAATTCCCAATGTACCCTTGTATAAACTAATTAACTTGTAAGCCATTCTTAAGCCCATATAATTAATTAATTAAGCACGGCCTTCTTATCATTTATTCAAATCTCAATCCCCTTATCACTCTAATTATTTACATTATTCTATTTAATTTATCTAATTAGGTCTCCTGAATAATGTTATTAAAAATTAGGGGTGTTACAGGCTCCCCTCCTTAAAGAATTTCGTCCTTGAAATTCAGTAAGGACTAAATACTAAACATAGCAAATATCTGTAACCACTCCTAACAAACATACTAGTCTACCTGACTAGCAACTATCTGTATAAACCTAATATAGACATACCCTCAAAGTAGACCAGGAAAAGTATCTTTATTCCTGTCTTTTGTCTCGCAAGTACAGTCCTTCTCGTTGTCGCTCCAGTGAACTTTCACCAACTTAACTGTCTTGTTTCTCAATCTTTTCTCAACTCTCGCTACAACCCGAACTGGTTGTCTAACAAAAGTAAAATTAGGCTCTACTACCAAATCTTCCAACCCTGTCGGAGGAATAGTAGCCTCTGGATCATGCACATATTTGCAAAGATGAGACACATGGAATACATTATAGACACCTGCCATACTGCTCGGTAACTCTACTCTGTACGCGAGCTTTCCAATCCTCTATATAATCTGGAATTGACCAACAAATCTCGGTACCAGTTTCCCTGACTTTCCAAACCGTACCACACCCTTCATCGGTGATACCTTAATGAAAACCTTATCTCCAACTGAGAATTCTAGGTCTTTACGCCTCTTATCTGCGTAACTCTTCTGTCTAGACTGAGCTTCCTTCATCCTTTCATGGATTAACTCAATATTTTCTAACGCCTCTCTAACCAAATCTGGACCAAAGACTAATCTGTCTCCAGTCTCCAACCAACATGCTGGCTATTTGCATGGCCTTCCATACAAAGCTTCAAAAGGCATCATTCCTATACTAGTATGGTAACTATTATTATAGGAAAACTCAACCAAATGTATGTGACCTTCCCAATGTCCACCAAAGTCCAATACACAAGCACTTAGTAAGTCCTTGAGTACCTTGTTGACTCTCTTTGTCTTCCCATCCGTCTGAGGGTGATATGCAGTACTCATCTTGAGCTTAGTGCCTAACACATCATGTAGACTCTTCCAGAATTCATTAGTGAACAAAGCATCTCTATCACTGACTATACTACTAGGAACTTCATGAAGTCTAACTATGTTCTTCATGAATAATTTAGCTAAAATAAGTGCCGTCCTGGTTGACTTAACTGGAATGAAATGGGCACTCTTGGTCAACCTGTCCACTATGACCCATATACTTTCATTTCCCCTATTTGACATTGGCAACCCGTCTATAAAATCCATGGATATCGAATTCCATTTCCAAACTGGAATCTCTAAATTTTGAAGCAATCCACTCGGCTTCTGATGTTCGGCTTTCACTTGTTGACAGTTTGCACACTGTCTAACCTACAAGCCAACATCCCTAATCATACCTTCCCAATAGAAGCTCTTCTTCATATCTTGATACATCTTGGTCCCTCCAGGATGAATCGTAAACTTGGATCGATGACATTGTCCAAGAACTTCTTTCTTCAAGTCCTCAACGTTCAGAACACATAATCGTCCCTTCTTTCTCAACTATCCCATCTGGTCAAGACTAAAATCTTTCAGATCATCGATCTCGGTTCCAACCTCAAGCCTTCTTATTCTCTCAGCTAATACTGGATCCTCTTTCTGCTTAGAAGCAATCCTTTCGATCAATATTAGTCGAACTTATAAACAGGACAACATGGCAGTATTTTGACTATAACAAGTAGTCGATCTTAACAACACACTATAAATAGTCAAAGCTTCTAAATCCTTCCATTCTTCCAACATAGCTAATACCACATTCTGATGTCTTCTGCTAAGAGCATCCGCTACTTTATTTCCTTTCCCAGGAGTATACTCTATACCGAAATCATAAGCAGCTAAAAACTCCAACCACCTCTGCTGTCTAATATTCAGCTCCTTCTGAGAGAATAAGTACCTTAAAGACTTATAATCTGTTGTATAGCTCAAATCTCTCCACTAAGAGATAATGTCTCCAAATCTTAAATGCGAAGATCACTGCAGCCAACTTCAAATCATGAGTAGGATATCTCATATCATACGGTCTAAGCTGTCGTGAAGAGTAGGCAATCACTTTACCTTTCTACATCAACACAACTCCCAATCCAGTTCCACATACATCGGTATACACCACCAACCCTAGGTTTCCATCTGGAACTACTAACACAGGTGCATTGGTCAACAAATGCTTTAACTTAAGGAATGCTTCCTCACATTTGTCGGACCAAACAAACTTCACCTCCTTCCTGGTTAGCTTAGTCAAAGGTGCTGTTATCCACGAGAATCCTTGATGAATCTCTGGTAATAGCCAGCAAGTCCAAGAAAACTTCTAATCTCAGTCACCATCTCTGGTCTCTTCCAATTATTAACAGCCTCGATCTTTTCTGGATCGACTAATAAGCCCTTCTCTGAAACCACGTGACCAAGAAACTTAACCTCTTTCTTACAAAAATGACACTAAAAAAACATTGCTTTTAGCTGATGCTGCCTAAGCATCTCAAGCACAACTCTAAGATGATCCTCATGCTCCCTTTCATTCTTAGAGTATACCAAAATGTCATCTATAAACACCAACACAAACCTATCCAAGTATTCTTGGTAAACTCGGTTCATCAAATCCACTAAGAAAGCAGGTGCATTCGTTAACCCAAATGGAATTACTAACCACTCATACGAACCATACCTAGTCCGGAATGTTGTCAAAGGAATACTGTCCTCTGCTACCCTTAACTGATGGAATCCTGTCGCCAAATCCAACTAGGAAAAACTCTGGCTCCACACAACTGATCAAATAAATCATTTATTCTTCGCAAAGGATACCTATTCTTGATCGTCCTCTCGTTTAACTTACAATAGTCGATACACATCCTTAATGACCCATCTGGTTTCTTCACGAACACCACGGCCGCTCCCCAAGGCGAACTTCTTGGTCTAATAAAATTCCTTCCTTCTAGATCCACTAGCTGCACCTTCAATTCATTCATCTCAGTAGGTGTCATCCTACTAGGTGGTCTACTTACAAGTTCAGCTCTTGACACAAGATCTATCTGAAACTCAACAGCTCGTTTCGATGGTAGTCCCGTGACTGGCTCTAAGACATTTGCAGAATCTCTTACTACTCAAATCTGTCTTAACTCTTCTCCTACTTCCATAACACTTAACAAAGCACAACTACTCCGATCAGAATTCTACACTAAGAATATGATTTGGTTATGACTATCAGGGTGTCTTAGTGATATCTCCCCATCCCGACAAAATATCCTAGCCTCATACTTGCTCAACCAATCCATACCCAAAACGATTCCGAAATCTACGAAATTGAAAACATACAGACTGCATGAAAACTTATGACTTAACAAATCAAATTCTAACTAGTCACATCTCATCCCCAGAGTTGCATACCCTCCTATTGAATTCGCTACCCTTAAGGAAGTAAGAAGGTATGTGGGTTCTAAGCATAACCTATCAACCAAAGAATGGGATATAAATGAATGTGATGCACCGGTATCAAATAGTATCCTAATTGGTATACTCTGAATCAAAAACGTACCTTCCATCATAGTCTTTCCATTTTCAGCTGTAGTTGGCTTAGCAGATTATGGTACAACGGCAAAAACCTTTCCCTTGTCCGCCTTGGCTGGATTTGGACACTGGTTCTTATAATATCCAACTTGATCACAGTTAAAGCACTTCACATTCTTCTTATCTGCAACCTTCTTCCCTTTGCCTGACCGTCACTCATTTGCATAATGACCCTTCTTGTCACATTTAAAGCAAACTAAATTAGCCTTTTCCTTCTTGGCAGCATTTCCCTTTTGGGCTCACTTCTTTTTAAAGAACTTTATCTTCCTTCCCTGAGAACCTTGGATTTCAACTGGCTTCTTTCTAGCACAAACAGCAAGCATCTCCTCACGGTGAATTGCCATCTCCACCACTACATTACAAGGACCACGGATATGTATTAGGGTCACCCTAGTAAGCTCAGGTCTCAATCCACGAATGAACCTCTCATTTCTTCTGATATTAGTGACTATAGTATTATATCCATAACAGGAAAACTCATCAAACTTAGCAGCATACTCAACAACCGACATCTCTCACTGCTCAAGATCCAAAAACTTCCTCAGCAGCGCTGATTTAGCAACCTCAGACGTAAACCTTTTGTCAAATCTACTTTGAAAATCAGCCCAAGTCAATTCCTCCTCCAAAACTCCGACAGTAACACTGTTCCACCAATGAAGTGCTGACCCTTGCAACTGCTTAGAGGCCAACCTTCTCTTTTGCTCATCATCTAGACCCAAATCAGCAAAGATACGCTCGTAATGCAACAACCAATTCTCTACCTCTATAGCATTCTACGTCCTCATAAATGCCTTCCAACAAAGACTGGTGTAATCTCTGCTCAGCTGAGCATAATTATTCCCAACTAGAGCCACCGGGTTAACTCTTCCAATATTTCCAGCAACTCCAGCAGCAACTCCTGCTTGCGTCATATTGGCAAAGAACTGATACATTGCCTCCATATGTACTAGTGGATTTCCAGCACCCATAGTGGCATCAGCACTTTGGTTAGCATTAGCCTGTCGACCTTGGTTCCTCCAAGTATTAGGTCGAACATTTCCATTGGTTTTGGTGCTTCCTCCACCAAAATTTCCTCTTCCGTTCCTACTTCCATATCTTCTTTCTCGTAAATTTGCATACGAGCCTTAGTAAGATACAGAAGAACAGTCTAAGACAGAGGGGAACACGTACTTATATATATATCGATATATTAAATACAAGTATGTTACTATAGCGTTAACCCAAACCCCGATCTTATTTTCAGATTCATTGGATTATGTTTGAAAATCTTTTAGGTTTAAAATTCTTTTAAGTTTCATAAACCTGTGCTCTGATACCAACTTGTAACATCCCCTACTTGACGGCTATGGATGCTGCAGCCGTCCACACTTATTAATCCTCGGCGACCAAATACGGTAATGTTAGATACATTGATACATAGAAACATTATGGAAAAAAATTTAAAACATCAAACAAGTTCCACATTCCATTTCAAAACATTTCAAATTCATTACATAATCTCAATATGAGAACCACATTCAGAGAAAATATATTTATTACAACATACGCCAAGAGCGACATATGAAGATGCCCCCTTAGATGATCAGAGTATATATAGGCAATTTAACAGCTTTGCCTTTACAACAACAACACAGCGGAATCAAAATAAAAGAGAACTCTAGATAGCTATCATGCCTCCAGCACGTCTTTGGAAGCTTATTCGTCTAATGAGGACCTAAAAACCTCAACTGTCAAACTACTCAAAATCAATTGAGTACCTAAGAGTTTAAGGAGAAAACATAAACTTTGAGTCAGACATAAAGCCTGGTATGAATAATAATCTGCCATCTCAAACCATTTAGATATCTGTGAGACCACGTCGCTTAATGGAGCGGGTTTTTCCCTCACTAGTATCCTAAAACCATTATAGAACCATATATTGTGCTCCTGCATCCACAATGGTTAAAACAATTCAAAATCATATGATGATATGCAAAATATGCAAATCAATTCTGGAATACCCATCACCATTCATTTTGACTATCTGTCTCATTTATAGTTTCTAGGGTAACTATTAACCTTTTAGTTTTCATGGGTTGACTAATAACCTGTTTAATGTTTATGGACTCCCTGTTCAGTTCCATAGTTTTCATGGGACAAATAAGAACCTATTAGCCCCTGCAAATATCTTTACAGTTTCATGTGTTCTCCCAGAACCTATTGGTAACTCCAATATCTTATCTCTTATCGTAGTTTTCATGGGTTAACTTGGAACCTATTGACTTTTGTCAATATCTTAATCCGGATATAGTTTTTTTGGGCTAACTACAAACCTATTGGCCCCTGCCAATATCAAATCATAGTTTTCATGGGCTAACTATGAACCTATCTTCCTGACATCTTCATTTATACATAGTTTCCATAGGCTTACTATGGGCCTATTGGCCCCTACCAATATCTTTTCCTATACACAGTTTTGATGGGCTTACCGTGAACCTATTGGCCCCTGCCAATATCTTCTTTTAATATTTTAGCATCCTATACTCTGGTCTTCTTGACCTCCTGGATGCAATTCTATTCATTCGGGAGTTAATTTATTTTATATTCACTACTGGGTCAACCTAACTGGTTATTCTGCCCTTCCAAAAATCACAGTTATGGGTCCATTACAATGTGAATAAACACAAATACATATACAAAGAAGCAAACATAATAATACCAACCCCTGTGGTTTAATATCCTTGAAATCATTTTCTATCAAACTTGGTTAATCCTTTAACCCATTAATCAAGGTAAACTTCTTCAAAACTCCATTTCAAAACACTTTATTTATGCTATGATTTTCTTTTAATGAGATTGGTTTATTTGTTTTGAAAACTAAGGCTTTCGGAACCTTAAACATTACTTTCGAAACCCCTGGATAAACTCCTTTGAAAGCATAGAAAACTTCTTTTCAAAACATTACATATAAACCTTTCGAAGCACTTTGAATCATCTCCTTCGAAACCAAAACTTACCTTTCGAAAGTATCAAAACATTACTTAATAGTATTTATAAACATAGCTTCAAAACCAATGAATGTACCCCTTTCGAAACCATTGGGTTTACTCAAAAACATATTTTGGGTCAAAGTGAACACTTACAAAAGTATCTCTTTCAAAACCATTTACCTTCATAAAAAATTTATTTGGGGAAAGTTCGATGGCGTCAGCACCATCCTTTCGAAAGCCTTAAAACATTTAAGCAAAATACCGAAGGATATCATCGAAAACCCCATTCGAAGCCATTGTCTTCCGAACCCTTGACCCCTTTCGACAGCATTTGGGAAGTAGCTTAACATAAGTTTGAAACAAAGACAACCCTTCGAAAGCATTGATGGCTTCAATACTCTCGAAAGGCAAAAATACTGTGGCTAGGTTTCGACTAAGTTGGAAGCACTTCTTTCGAAAGCATCATTTTATAAATAAAAGAACCCATTCGAAAGCCTATACTTTTAAAACATAAAATGGAAACCCTTTCGAAAGCTATTAGAAAACCCCTTTCGAAAGCATATGTTTTGACTCCTTCGAAAGCTTTACTAAACAAAGGCAGGCACTTAACTTTTTAAAACAAACAAAGGTATCGACCCCATCGGAAGCAATGCTTTCGACACCATGCCTTCCGCCTTCCTCCTTCCACCAATCCACTATGTACCCATATTGATAACTTGTGTATTGTTTTTGGATTTGTGGGGTTTCGACTTGATTGAAGGCGAAAGCTATAAGTTGGAAGGCACTTCTAATAGAGGCGGAACCCGCTTTTCTGGGTAAAAGCTGATTAATGCCAATTAAAGCAAATACTTTCTAACTAACCTGCCCACGTGTAAACATGTGATTGGTTGCCAGAACTTTTCAAATTCTTTACAAAGTAACTGCTGCTTATTATCAGATCTAAATCAAGGAAAATTTAACAATTAAGCCTTTCCATTAAGCAAAACCCAAAATTGCACTTAAATCCTTCTTCTAAATTAATTTATTACAGTAAATCTCTAAGGAAAAATCCCCAAAAATTACAAAAATTCACTTTCATCATGTTATCAAACATATAAAAAAATTTGACCCAAATTCTTCCTGAAATAATGGATATAAAATTTTAACCCAATTTGATCATATTTTCCTTTGAAATTCATAACAATCTTTCCATAGCTTGGAAAATTATCAAAATTAAAACCCAACTCCAAAATCATGTTTTACATAACATAAAAATTTTCCATGGCATTCAAAGATCATTTAAAATCGGTTTTCCCTAAAACCGCATAAATCCACATTTAAACAATTTTGTTTAAATCGAACAAATTATAATTCAAGCATATCATCATCCAAAACATCATAAAAACAAATCTAATCTTAAGTCTGAAAACATATTATCATAATTCAAAATAGAGATGGCAGAAATTATTATTCACATTGAATATGATAAGGAAATTGGATTGAGATTGAGATTTATTCCCCTTGCTTTAATTCCTTAGCTTAATTTGAATATTCTCTTCTTTTCCTCCTAGTAATGGTCGGCTCCTTTTCTTATGTTTGTGTTTTACATTTTTGTGAAAATGAGAAATAAAGTGAATGGATGGCAAGCCGTGGATATATATAAGTATTATGGAATTAAGGTGCGGCTAATTCCCAATATACCCTATATAAACTAATTAGCCTATAAGCCATTTTAAGCCTATTTATTTAATTAATTAAGCACGACCTTCTTATCATTTATTTAAATTTCAATCCCCTTATCACTCTAATTATTTGCATTATTCTATTTAATTAATCTAATTAAATCTCCTGAATAATGTTATTAAAAATTAGGAGTGTTGAATCTACCAGTAGTAAAAGCAAACTGCCTGCATCTAATTAACGATTCCATGAAAGGCCTTATTGTATTTGATAGAACCTTAGTGGTAAGCTTAATGATGGTATTGTCAAGGCTTATCGGGTGGTAGTCCATAGTGGAGGGAGCACCTTCAAATTTTGGGATAAGAATGATGTTGGCATAATTAACTCTAGACACTAGCTCCGGATTAGATCTAAATTCCTTTATCACATGTATAATATAAAACTTAAGAAAATGCCAGTGCCTTTTGGAAAAGGATGGTGGAAAACCATTAGGGTCAGGAGATTTGTCCCTAGCCATCTCAGATTGGGCTTCCCATATCTCACCAATGTCAAACTCAAACCAATGTCAAACTCACCATCAAGAGGAAGGGGAGGGCACAAATTTGGAGGGTAAAGCAAATCTCAGTTAACAATATCAAGGCCAGGTTCTGGATGCTGCAGAATTGATTTGAAATAGGAAGTGAAAGCATCAAGAATGCAAGACTCATCTAAAATTTTAGACCCATCAACATGAACACTAAAGGTAGAATTAGATCTATGCCTAACATTCGCTAGACGATGAAAGTACCTCGTGTTAAGGTCTCCTTCTCTCAACCATCGATCTCTACATCTTTGTTTCCACACAATTTCCTCTTGCCTCATGATTCTATCTAGCTCAAACTCAAGCTTAGCAAGATGAGCTCTTTCATCAACAGACAATGGCCTGCTTCCTCCAAAATATTAAGACCCAAGATCTGGTTTTAGAGGTCTTCCTTTTTAGCCTTAATAGAGCCCCAAAGACAAAAAGCCCATTTTTTAGAGCTTTCCTAAGCAGATTTAATTTAGTAACAATAATTTTAAATGTTGAACCTGAAACATGAGAGGAAGCCTATAATCTTTCTACCATATCATTAAAACTAGGCTCCAAAGTCCAGAAGGACTCAAATTTAAAGGGAGGGCGATGCTGAAGATCTTCATTAGATTGGAGAAGGATAGGACAGTGATTAGAAATTAAGGAGGAAAGACCTTTAGAGAAGGAGAAAGGATTCATACCTTCCTAAGAGAGGTTAATGAAGAATCTATTCGGCTTAGATAAGGAGGAAGCACATCTTTTATAGACCAGGTGAAGGAATGACTATTAATAGGCAAATCAATAAGGTTACATGCATAAATAAAGTCATTGAAAAGGACCGAATCTAGGGACACTCGATCAGTATTTTTCTCAATACGAAACCTAGTAACATTGAAATCTCCACCCAAAACCTATGGAGCGCTAATAATACTTGCAAAATTTGCACATTCAAACCACAACTTAATCCTCTTAATAGTCAAATGTGGTCCATAGATGTTTGAAACAAAGAAAATAATATCGGAATTCAAGTTCATTAATATAACATGTAGCACAAAGGACCCTTTAATCACTTGCAAAAGGGACCACTTAGCTTCATCCTAAAGAGTAAGAATGCCTCCTTTAGAGCCTACATAATCTAAAGAAGTCCAACCAGAAAGGAAATTTTCACCTAGACACATAAGATTCGCAAGGGAAGGAGAGCACAATTTATATTCTTGCAAAAGCAAGAAATCTAGACCAAAAGGAAGAATAAAATTCTTAACTAACATACATTTATCTAAGCACCCTAGCCCTTTAATATTCTAAGTTAGAATCTTCATAAACTATCAAAAACACATTCGCATTTAAGATTCCTAATGAGCGTAACAACCTTAGGTGAAAGCCTCAAACCAAAATCACCACCAGCAGCAATAATAGAAGATGAAGACATCGAGTCCAAAATATTAGGTACAAAGATGCTACATTCCAGCTAATGATTACCACTCCGACATAAGAGGCACCCACTTCTCCTAATCACCGGGATAGTCAAAGGTGGAGCAACCACAGGAGCAGGAGGAGCCGGTTGAGAAGGAATGCTGAACAAATGAAGGTTGGTCTCCACGTCCATTATATTTGTGTTATCAGTCTGAACCCCTTGACCAGATTCACATGGTAATCCAAGTCCATATCTTACTGAAGAAAGAAGCTATGGTCCTCGGAGTTGACATGAGCAGCCCAAAGGGGCGGCCACCAAGCCAAAGGGCCCGACGCATCTACATTGAAATCTTCCTCATCAAATGAATCAACATTGATTACTTGCTTACATAAAGCTATGTCATTCCTCCAAGCTTGTATTAGAGCTTCTTCGGACATCACATCATCCAAAAAACTGAGTGGAGGAGATGGAGCAGTAGACCATGTCTTCCAGTCCTTGTAATCAAACATGAAAATTGTCTTTTCAGACCAAAAGCTGAAGTTGTCAGTGTCGCCTAAAATAATATGCTCCGAAGGAATAGGGGTGGTAGTGAACCCAATGCTTGAAAGTAATTCTGAACTATTTCCCAAAAGCCCCTATCACTGAAAAACCAGGAACCTCGGCATCTTTATCAAGCCGAATATTTAAAAACATGAAAGGATGATCAAGCGTTGCCCATGAGTAGTGATCAGCCGCCTAAAACTACCTATTATCCCACCTTTTGGCAAGGCCGTGACACCAAGAACTTGACTAGAAACTAAAGACGGTTTGCCTTGGAGATCGGTTATACGCAGGCTCACTATGGATATCGACGAATTTTTTCCTAGTCCGGATCAAGCTACAATTGACAATACACGACGAGCGAACCCATGGAAGTAAGCGTTCCAAATTTCAAGTCAATCCGAGTTCTTATGCTCAAGTTACGATCAATGCAAGTTGGAGGAAATAGCCTAAATTTCATATCCATCAGTAGGCCGAACTTCGTATCGATCGACTTCGTATCCATCACCATAGTTTACTTCGTATCGATCGACTTTGTATCCATCAAGAAATAGCACACTTCGTATCGGTCAGCCAGTGTCTACTTCGCATCCATCGACGAACCTTTGTTCGAATCCATCAGCAGAGCCTTGTTCGTATCCATCGACTCACACTGTTCGTATCCATCAGAGAATCGTCGTTCATATCCATCAGCTGAAGAGCCATGTCCAAATCCTTCAGTTTACTCTACTTCGTATCCATCAGGCGACTGTAGTTCGTATCCATAAAACATTCACTATTCGTATCCATCGAGTCAAGCAGCTTCGCCATCTATTCGAATCCATTGCAGTATTGCTTGTTCGCATCCATCAAGTCGAAGAAACTTTGATCGATGCGAATAAGAGATGGCTTGATTGTTACGAACAAAGTCACCTCTATCAATGCGAACTACACCACTTCCATCAATGAGAACTAGACCATCCCCATCGATTCGAACTACACCACTTTCATCGATACGAACGAGGCGAAGTTCAAGGGTCGACTCGGTCAACTCGGCGTAGAAGGTGGATCGATCCGAAGAATGCTCGCCATGTCACCACCTGATCACATGCAACCATTGATTCGAAATGATCGAGTCGAAACGATCGATTCGAACGAAACAGCCTGCCGAGTAACACCAATTCGTATCGATCATATCTCGCGATCTACAAGTCTAAATGCCACAAAATTTTCACAAGAGCTTACGTGCATGCTGAAGAATGTTCACGCCAAGTTTCGACTCCATTGGACGAAATCTTGATCGATACGAAATCCATTCGTATCGATCACGGATCGAGTCGAAACTTCATGGGCTTGGTCGCGTGGGCCCACTCAGATGCCAGAAGAAGTCTCCCGAAATCTGAGTGAAATAACAGCCTCCTACACCTATAAATAGAGCCCCAGGGCCTACAGAGAAAGGATCTTTTGACGCTCCAACGCCCAGACTCTGCCGGATTCAATTCCATACTCCATTACTGCTGTTGTACTCGAATTTCGTAACTTTAATTTGCTGCAATCAATTGTAATCATCGAAGAAACATCAATAAAGTGATCAACTTCATAGTGGACGTAGGCAACACGCCGAACCACTCTAAATTCTTGTGTTTCTGTGCATTTTATTCATTTAAATATCTGTTTTTGGAGTTTTTGTTAGATAATCCTCTTTTTCCATTTAATTTCTTCATTTTATCTCTTCAAAAAACTTCCGAAGAGTGTTGTGCCCATTTTTGGTACAAACACTTTGGTGCTTTCACTGATAAAAACCCAATTTTTCTCCTTCTCTTTGGATCTGCTATCGATACCGGATTGCATAAATCCAAGAAGAAGATCCAGATCTCAAGCCTTGAAGCCCTTCCATCCTATTCAGATTTGCATTAGATCTAGGAAAGGACTTCGTTAATTCATCATGGTAAGCACACGAACTGCTTCTACAACTGCTGATCAAGAAGGACGGGACAGACATAATCCCATGCAATTGCCTCCATCCAACCAAGATGCCACCGGACCTTCAGATCCATCAGGCCCGGTCACCAGACAAGTGTTTCAGATACTGCTTCAAGAGTTGACCCAGAGTCGGCAACATCTAACTAAACAACTACGCGCCAACGTAGAGTTGACCAACTAGCTGAATCGCCAAAGGCGCAGAAGATCCAGAAGAGATCAAGCTTCTTATTCTTCCACGGAGAGTTCGGCCTCATCTGACGGACATCATCGATCTACACGCCCATGGCTGGAGGTAAGCTACACCCAGGCCACGGGACACCAACCTGCCTTAAATCTTGGGCAACCCAGGACTGGACCGTCCATCAGTCACCAGACCGGACCCTCATCCCGAGGGGGTGCCGCTCCTTACCATGTCACATGCAACCTTGCTACCACCACCACTACCGAACAAGGAGTTGATGCTAGAAATCAAACCGATCCGCTTCGTCACCAACGAGAACACACTCCAGAACCTTATGTCCCTGAAAATGTTGAACCAAGGAGGCGAGGCACGGACCGTCGACCGCGTCCGGTCCAGACTCGCGTTGTGGAACCCGACCACACCTTGGCACAACATGCTCCAAATATTCAGATGCCGGATATACCGACGATGATTCGTCAGATGATCCGTGAAAGTCAGGGTCTCACTAACGACGATTGGGGAATCATCCGGAGTCATACCCCTTTCACCGATGACATATTATATGCTGAACCACCTCGACGCTTCAGGATGCCAACTTTGCCAGTCTATGAAGGAAATTCTGATCCCAATCAACATATCCTGAAGTATGAGTAGCTAATGAATGCTGCAAGAGCCGACGACGCAGTTAAATGCCGTAGTTTTCCTATTTCCCTGGGGGGCATTGCAACTATGTGGTTTACTCGTTTACCACCACGATCCATTTCTAATTTCGACCAGATGGCCACTAAGTTTGTTGAATAATTCCGTATGCACGTATCGAGACCTAAAGATGTTAATACTTTGTCTAGTGTTACTCAAGCTCCCGGAGAGACACTCAGACGTTACTTGGAGCGATTTCATGCTGCATGTGCAGAAATAAGCAATCCCAATGATGTGAAGACCCAAAATTTTTGAGAATAAAAATTACTTTAAAGTAAAAAAACAGGAAATGGAAAATAAATACCAAGAGTGAATGAAGTAAATAAGTGAGAGAACGATAGTTAGAGAAAATAAAAATGGGGAGAAAAATAGCTGAGTAAAGAGGAGCATTATATTCACATATTTTATGTGTGTATATACATGTATTATATAAATAACCAAAGAATAAAAATAGCTTGAAATTGAATATCCGAAGTGAGTGAAGTAATTATGCAAGGAATAATTATTTTTATACAGTGATGAGAGGAAAATGATTAAGTATAAAATGAATTCAAAAATTCACATGACTTGTGTATATGTGAATATTGTATAGAAAATATATACATATGATCAGAGAAGTATGGGATGATAAAATAAAAATCCTCTTGATAATTAAAATGCATAAAAATCAGTCAAGCAATATTTTTGAGTGTGGATTCCTTTTTGAAATAAATCAAGAAAGAAGCAAA